>OZ025258.1:37848301-38465223 GCA_964019135.1 Arenicola marina
CCTCTGTATCACACCCCCTTGACGTACCTTTCTCTTCCCTCTGAATCACACCCCCTTGATGCACTTTCTCTTCCCTCTGTATCACACCCCCTTGACGTACCTTTCTCTTACCTCTGTATCACACCCCCTTGACGTACATTTCTCTTCATTCTGTATCACACCCCCTTGACGTACCTTTCTCTTCCCTCTGTATCACACCCCCTTGACGTACCTTTCTCTTACCTCTGTATCACACCCCCTTGACGTACCTTTCTCTTACCTCTGTATCACACCCTCTTGACGTACCTTTCTCTTACCTCTGTATCACACCCCCTTGACGTACCTTTCACTCACCTAGTTATCACACCCCCGTGACGTACCTTTCTCTTACCTCTGTATCACACCCCCTTGACGTACCTTTCTCTTACCTCTGTATCACACCCCCTTGACGTACCTTTCTCTTCCCTCTGTATCGCACCCCCTTGACGTACCTTTCTCTTACCTCTGTATCACACCCCCTTGACGTACCTTTCTCTTACCTCTGTATCACACCCTCTTGACGTACCTTTCTCTTACCTCTGTATCACACCCCTTGACGTACCTTTCTCTTACCTCTGTATCACACCCCCTTGACGTACCTTTCACTTCCCTCTGTATCGCACCCCCTTGACGTACCTTTCTCTTACCTCTGTATCACACCCCCTTGACGTACCTTTCTCTTACCTCTGTATCACACCCCCTTGACGTACCTTTCTCTTACCTCTGTATCACACCCCCGTGACGTACCTTTCTCTTACCTCTGTATCACACCCCCTTGACGTACCTTTCTCTTACCTCTGTATCACACCCCCTTGACGTACCTTTCTCTTACCTCTGTATCACACCCCCTTGACGTACCTTTCTCTTACCTCTGTATCACACCCCCTTGACGTACCTTTCTCTTCCCTCTGAATCACACCCCCTTGATGTACCTTTCTCTTCCCTCTGTATCACACCCCCTTGACGTACCTTTCTCTTACCTCTGTATCACACCCCCTTGACGTACATTTCTCTTCATTCTGTATCACACCCCCTTGACGTACCTTTCTCTTCCCTCTGTATCGCACCCCCTTGACGTACCTTTCTCTTACCTCTGTATCACACCCCCTTGACGTACCTTGCTCTTACCTCTGTATCACACCCTCTTGACGTACCTTTCTCTTACCTCTGTATCACACCCCCTTGACGTACCTTTCACTCACCTAGTTATCACACCCCCGTGACGTACCTTTCTCTTACCTCTGTATCACACCCCCTTGACGTACCTTTCTCTTCCCTCTGTATCGCACCCCCTTGACGTACCTTTCTCTTACCTCTGTATCACACCCCCTTGACGTACCTTTCTCTTACCTCTGTATCACACCCTCTTGACGTACCTTTCTCTTACCTCTGTATCACACCCCCTTGACGTACCTTTCACTCACCTAGTTATCACACCCCCGTGACGTACCTTTCTCTTACCTCTGTATCACACCCCCTTGACGTACCTTTCTCTTCCCTCTGTATCGCACCCCCTTGACGTACCTTTCTCTTACCTCTGTATCACACCCCCTTGACGTACCTTTCTCTTACCTCTGTATCACACCCTCTTGACGTACCTTTCTCTTACCTCTGTATCACACCCCTTGACGTACCTTTCTCTTACCTCTGTATCACACCCCCTTGACGTACCTTTCACTCACCTAGTTATCACACCCCCGTGACGTACCTTTCTCTTACCTCTGTATCACACCCCCTTGACGTACCTTTCTCTTACCTCTGTATCACACCCCCTTGACGTACCTTTCTCTTACCTCTGTATCACACCCCCTTGACGTACCTTTCTCTTACCTCTGTATCACACCCCCTTGACGTACCTTTCTCTTCCCTCTGTATCACACCCCCTTGACGTACCTTTCTCTTACCTCTGTATCACACCCCTTTGACGTACATTTCTCTTCCCTCTGTATCACACCCCCTTGACGTACCTTTTGTCTTACCTCTGTATCACACCCCCTTGACGTACCTTTCTCTTACCTCTGTATCACACCCCCTTGACGTACCTTTCTCTTCCCTCTGTATCACACCCCCTTGACGTACCTTTCTCTTCCCTCTGTATCGCACCCCCTTGACGTACCTTTCTCTTACCTCTGTATCACACCCCCTTGACGTACCTTTCTCTTACCTCTGTATCACACCCTCTTGACGTACCTTTCTCTTACCTCTGTATCACACCCCCTTGACGTACCTTTCTCTTACCTCTGTATCACACCCACTTGACGTACCTTTCGCTCACTTAGTTATCACACCCCCTTGACGTACCTTTCTCTTACCTCTGTATCACACCCCCTTGACGTACCTTACTATTCCCTCTATATCACACCCCCTTGACGTACCTTTCTCTTACCTCTGTATCACACCCCCTTGACGTACCTTTCGCTCACCTAGTTATCACACCCCCTTGACGTACCTTTCTCTTACCTCTGTATCACACCCCCTTGACGTACCTTTCTCTTACCTCTGTATCACACCCCCTTGACGTACCTTTCTCTTACCTCTGTATCACACCCCTTGAGGTATCTTTCTCTTACCTCTGTATCACACCCCCTTGACGTACCTTTCTCTTACTTCTGTATCACACCCCCTTGACGTACCTTTCTCTTACCTCTGTATCACACCCCTCTTGACGTACCTTTGTCTTCCCTCCCCAGGGCGACGCGGTGGGGGAGGTCGGGGTCGCACCCCCGCCGGGGGCCGGGCCCGGGCCGCCAGGGGGCAGCACCAGCCGTTCTCCGGGGGTGACGGTGACTCTGATGACGAGGCCTTCCAGCCGGCACAGCGCAAGACGAGGAAGACCGCCAAACCCAAGCTGTCGCTGAGCTCGGATGAAGAGGAACTCGACATGAACAATTTTCAGCCTGACCGAGGCGAGTGCATGGGAGTGTTCATGGGTCGTTCTGCCATGTAATGGCGTTGCTATTGGTTCAGTATGGCTCACGTATCACTCACGACTAATCACTACACAACTTAATTTCGTTTGGCCGTAACGGAGTTTGGACCAGATTATTGCCCCACTATTGCCCGTCCTGTGTCCACAGCTGGCCGAGAAACAGCGTCGTTCTGCATTGACCGCTGTGATTACGGATTACATTATGATATGGAACTTCAAATACATGTACTGGGACCCGTTTGCATTATGATATCCAACCCCGTTCTTTCATGGCAACGTACGTGACGCGTATCCAGGTAGCGACTCATTAATTGTGACTCAAATAGCAACCAACAACCTGTTTCCACAACTCATCGTGACTCAAACGTATGTTTCCAGGGCAACCAGCTGAGGCTCTGACGCAACAAAAGACGAGTGACGCGGGGGACGTCGACACCAACATTACGGACGCTAGCCCGCTCCTGTCCCTCAAGAAACGCCACAAGCCCGTCGCCAGCCTCCGAACGCCGAACGGTCGGGGGCGCAGGTCGCGGAACAGCGACACCGAGAGCCCTGGTGGGCACGGAGGGTAGACCAGGGAGTCGAACCGATGACCCCCCCACCCATGTCATAAAGCAGACCTAACTGCAGTCCGCGGAGGGTAGGCGGCTCAACACAAGGAGAGGCAAATAATCGAAGCCATAACCCCACCACGTCATAGAGGCTTTTCTACCTCCTAAGCGCTGGACCAAGCGGTTGTTTCAGACGGCCTCTACGGCGGCCGCGCAATGATAATCATAACAATAAAATGTTATTCCGTTCAATAATATTACTTTTAGTGTACTAGAAACAAATAGACAACTGTATTATCACGTAGTGGTAGCATCGTTTGTGTTCGTGTGCTCCGAAGTTATTATCTCAACATCATTATCTCGTGCAGATGGTATTTACGCATTAAATGTCTGTGTCTCAGCAGTAATATCTCAAGCTAGGAGAGTATGTGCACTGCTAACGCTCGGCCCAATGGTCATTGTTATTGTCGCCTTCATCGCTTCTGGCACTTTATGATATATATCATATAGTTTTTATAAAAAAATCAAAGCTGATTTGTTATGCATACCCAGACATTCAACAGGTCAATGTCGATACTTTGTTACGAATATCAAACATATGTTGATAAAGAATGTATTATTTGTAGAATTTTTGTGTACAGACTTCCTTATTATTGGTTTACATGCGAGACTGCGGAGAGCGGTAGAACGAGACTGCGGAGAGTGGTAGAACGAGACTGCGGAGAGTGGTAGAACGAGACTGAGGAGAGTGGTAGAACGAGACTGAGGAGAGTGGTAGAACGAGACTGAGGAGAGTGGTAGAACGAGACTGAGGAGAGTGGTAGAACGAGACTGCGGAGAGTGGTAGAACGAGACTGAGGAGAGTGGTAGAATGAGACTGATGAGAGTGGTAGAACGAGACTGAGGAGAGTGGTAGAACTAGACTGCGGAGAGTGGTAGAACGAGACTGAGGAGAGTGGTAGAACTAGACTGCGGAGAGTGGTAGAACGAGACTGAGGAGAGTGGTAGAACGAGACTGAGGAAAGTGGTAGAACGAGACTGAGGAGAGTGGTAGAACGAGACTGAGGAGAGTGGTAGAACGAGACTGAGGAGAGTGGTAGAACGAGACTGATGAGAGTGGTAGAACGAGATTGAGGAGGGTGGCAGAACGAGACTGAAGAGAGTGGTAGAACGAGACTGAGAAGAGTGGTAGAACGAGACTGCGGAGAGTGGTAGAACGAGACTGAGGAGAGTGGTAGAACGAGACTGAGGAGAGTGGTAGAACGAGACTGAGGAGAGTGGTAGAACGAGACTGAGGAGAGTGGTAGAACGAGACTGATGAGAGTGGTAGAACGAGACTGATGAGAGTGGTAGAACGAGATTGAGGAGCGTGGTAGAACGAGACTGAAGAGAGTGGTAGAACGAGACTGAGGAGAGTGGTAGAACGAGACTGAGGAGAGTGGTAGAACGAGACTGAGGAGAGTGGTAGAACGAGACTGAGGAGAGTGGTAGAACGAGACTGAGGAGAATGGTAGAACGAGACTGATGAGAGTGGTAGAACGAGACTGATGAGAGTGGTAGAACGAGACTGAGGAGTGGTAGAACGAGACTGAGGAGAGTGGTAGAACGAGACTGAGGAGAGTGGTAGAATGAGACTGATGAGAGTGGTAGAACGAGACTGAGGAGAGTGGTAGAACGAAACTGAGGAGAGTGGTAGAACGAGACTGGGGAGAGTGGTAGAACGAGAGTGCGGAGAGTGGTAGAACGAGACTGAGGAGAGTGGTAGAACGAGACAGAAGAGTGGTAGGAGGAGAGTGGTAGAACGAGACTGAGGAGAGTGGTAGAACGAGACTGAGGAGAGTGGTAGAACGAGACAGTAGAGTGGTAGAACGAGACTGATGAGAGTGGTAGAACGAGACTGCGGAGAGTGGTAGAACGAGACTGAGGGGAGTGGTAGAACGAGACTGCGGAGAGTGGTAGAACGAGATTGAGGAGCGTGGTAGAACGAGACTGAAGAGAGTGGTAGAACGAGACTGAGGAGAGTGGTAGAACGAGACTGAGGAGTGGTAGAACGAGAATGAGGAGAGTGGTAGAACGAGACTGAGGAGAGTGGTAGAACGAGACTGATGAGAGTGGTAGAACTAGACTGCGGAGAGTGGTAGAACGAGACTGAGGAGAGTGGTAGAACGAGACAGAAGAGTGGTAGAACGAGACTGAGGAGAGTGGTAGAACGAGACTGAGGAGAGTGGTAGAACGAGACTGAGGAGAGTGGTAGAACGAGACTGAGGAGTGGTAGAACGAGACTGAGGAGAGTGGTAGAACGAGACTGAGGAGAGTGGTAGAACGAGACTGCGGAGAGTGGTAGAACGAGACTGAGGAGTGGTAGAACGAGACTGAGGAGAGTGGTAGAACGAGACAGAAGAGTGGTAGAACGAGACTGAGGAGAGTGGTAGAACGAGACTGAGGAGAGTGGTAGAACGAGACTGAGGAGTGGTAGAACGAGACTGAGGAGAATGGTAGAACGAGACTGAGGAGAGTGGTAGAACGAGACTGATGAGAGTGGTAGAACTAGACTGAGGAGAGTGGTAGAACGAGACTGAGGAGAGTGGTAGAACGAGACTGATGAGAGTGGTAGAACGAGATTGAGGAGGGTGGCAGAACGAGACTGAAGAGAGTGGTAGAACGAGACTGAGAAGAGTGGTAGAACGAGACTGCGGAGAGTGGTAGAACGAGACTGAGGAGAGTGGTAGAACGAGACTGAGGAGAGTGGTAGAACGAGACTGAGGAGAGTGGTAGAACGAGACTGAGGAGAGTGGTAGAACGAGACTGAGGAGAGTGGTAGAACGAGACTGATGAGAGTGGTAGAACGAGACTGATGAGAGTGGTAGAACGAGATTGAGGAGCGTGGTAGAACGAGACTGAAGAGAGTGGTAGAACGAGACTGAGGAGAGTGGTAGAACGAGACTGAGGAGAGTGGTAGAACGAGACTGAGGAGAGTGGTAGAACGAGACTGAGGAGAGTGGTAGAACGAGACTGAGGAGAGTGGTAGAACGAGACTGAGGAGAATGGTAGAACGAGACTGATGAGAGTGGTAGAACGAGACTGATGAGAGTGGTAGAACGAGACTGGGGAGGGTGGCAGAACGAGACTGAGGAGTGGTAGAACGAGACTGAGGAGAGTGGTAGAACGAGACTGAGGAGAGTGGTAGAATGAGACTGATGAGAGTGGTAGAACGAGACTGAGGAGAGTGGTAGAACGAAACTGAGGAGAGTGGTAGAACGAGACTGGGGAGAGTGGTAGAACGAGAGTGCGGAGAGTGGTAGAACGAGACTAAGGAGAGTGGTAGAACGAGACAGAAGAGTGGTAGGAGGAGAGTGGTAGAACGAGACTGAGGAGAGTGGTAGAACGAGACTGAGGAGAGTGGTAGAACGAGACAGTAGAGTGGTAGAACGAGACTGATGAGAGTGGTAGAACGAGACTGCGGAGAGTGGTAGAACGAGACTGAGGGGAGTGGTAGAACGAGACAGGAGAGTGGTAGAATGAGAGTGGTAGAACGAGACTGCGGAGAGTGGTAGAACGAGATTGAGGAGCGTGGTAGAACGAGACTGAAGAGAGTGGTAGAACGAGACTGAGGAGAGTGGTAGAACGAGACTGGGGAGTGGTAGAACGAGAATGAGGAGAGTGGTAGAACGAGACTGAGGAGAGTGGTAGAACGAGACTGATGAGAGTGGTAGAACTAGACTGCGGAGAGTGGTAGAACGAGACTGAGGAGAGTGGTAGAACGAGACAGAAGAGTGGTAGAACGAGACTGAGGAGAGTGGTAGAACGAGACTGAGGAGAGTGGTAGAACGAGACTGAGGAGTGGTAGAACGAGACTGAGGAGAGTGGTAGAACGAGACTGAGGAGAGTGGTAGAACGAGACTGCGGAGAGTGGTAGAACGAGACTGAGGAGTGGTAGAACGAGACTGAGGAGAGTGGTAGAACGAGACAGAAGAGTGGTAGAACGAGACTGAGGAGAGTGGTAGAACGAGACTGAGGAGAGTGGTAGAACGAGACTGAGGAGTGGTAGAACGAGACTGAGGAGAGTGGTAGAACGAGACTGAGGAGAGTGGTAGAACGAGACTGCGGAGAGTGGTAGAACGAGACTGAGGAGAATGGTAGAACGAGACTGAGGAGAGTGGTAGAACGAGACTGATGAGAGTGGTAGAACTAGACTGAGGAGAGTGGTAGAACGAGACTGAGGAGAGTGGTAGAACGAGACTGAGGAGAGTGGTAGAACGAGACTGAGGAGAGTGGTAGAACGAGACTGAGGAGAGTGGCAGAACGAGACTGAGGAGAGTGGCAGAACGAGACTGAGGAGTGGTAGAACGAGAATGAGGAGAGTGGTAGAACGAGACTGCGGAGAGTGGTAGAACGAGACTGCGGAGAGTGGTAGAACGAGACTGAGGAGAGTGGTAGAACGAGACTAAGGAGAGTGGTAGAACGAGACTGAGGAGAGTGGTAGAACGAGACTGAGGAGAGTGGTAGAACGAGACTGCGGAGAGTGGTAGAACGAGACTGAGGAGAGTGGTAGAATGAGACTGATGAGAGTAATAGAACGAGACTGAGGAGAGTGGTAGAACTAGACTGCGGAGAGTGGTAGAACGAGACTGAGGAGAGTGGTAGAACTAGACTGCGGAGAGTGGTAGAACGAGACTGAGGAGAGTGGTAGAACGAGACTGAGGAAAGTGGTAGAACGAGACTGAGGAGAGTGGTAGAACGAGACTGAGGAGAGTGGTAGAACGAGACTGAGGAGAGTGGTAGAACGAGACTGATGAGAGTGGTAGAACGAGATTGAGGAGGGTGGCAGAACGAGACTGAAGAGAGTGGTAGAACGAGACTGAGAAGAGTGGTAGAACGAGACTGCGGAGAGTGGTAGAACGAGACTGAGGAGAGTGGTAGAACGAGACTGAGGAGAGTGGTAGAACGAGACTGAGGAGAGTGGTAGAACGAGACTGAGGAGAGTGGTAGAACGAGACTGATGAGAGTGGTAGAACGAGACTGATGAGAGTGGTAGAACGAGATTGAGGAGCGTGGTAGAACGAGACTGAAGAGAGTGGTAGAACGAGACTGAGGAGAGTGGTAGAACGAGACTGAGGAGAGTGGTAGAACGAGACTGAGGAGAGTGGTAGAACGAGACTGAGGAGAGTGGTAGAACGAGACTGAGGAGAATGGTAGAACGAGACTGATGAGAGTGGTAGAACGAGACTGATGAGAGTGGTAGAACGAGACTGAGGAGTGGTAGAACGAGACTGAGGAGAGTGGTAGAACGAGACTGAGGAGAGTGGTAGAATGAGACTGATGAGAGTGGTAGAACGAGACTGAGGAGAGTGGTAGAACGAAACTGAGGAGAGTGGTAGAACGAGACTGGGGAGAGTGGTAGAACGAGAGTGCGGAGAGTGGTAGAACGAGACTGAGGAGAGTGGTAGAACGAGACAGAAGAGTGGTAGGAGGAGAGTGGTAGAACGAGACTGAGGAGAGTGGTAGAACGAGACTGAGGAGAGTGGTAGAACGAGACAGTAGAGTGGTAGAACGAGACTGATGAGAGTGGTAGAACGAGACTGCGGAGAGTGGTAGAACGAGACTGAGGGGAGTGGTAGAACGAGACAGGAGAGTGGTAGAATGAGAGTGGTAGAACGAGACTGCGGAGAGTGGTAGAACGAGATTGAGGAGCGTGGTAGAACGAGACTGAAGAGAGTGGTAGAACGAGACTGAGGAGAGTGGTAGAACGAGACTGAGGAGTGGTAGAACGAGAATGAGGAGAGTGGTAGAACGAGACTGAGGAGAGTGGTAGAACGAGACTGATGAGAGTGGTAGAACTAGACTGCGGAGAGTGGTAGAACGAGACTGAGGAGAGTGGTAGAACGAGACAGAAGAGTGGTAGAACGAGACTGAGGAGAGTGGTAGAACGAGACTGAGGAGAGTGGTAGAACGAGACTGAGGAGAGTGGTAGAACGAGACTGAGGAGTGGTAGAACGAGACTGAGGAGAGTGGTAGAACGAGACTGAGGAGAGTGGTAGAACGAGACTGCGGAGAGTGGTAGAACGAGACTGAGGAGTGGTAGAACGAGACTGAGGAGAGTGGTAGAACGAGACAGAAGAGTGGTAGAACGAGACTGAGGAGAGTGGTAGAACGAGACTGAGGAGAGTGGTAGAACGAGACTGAGGAGTGGTAGAACGAGACTGAGGAGAATGGTAGAACGAGACTGAGGAGAGTGGTAGAACGAGACTGATGAGAGTGGTAGAACTAGACTGAGGAGAGTGGTAGAACGAGACTGAGGAGAGTGGTAGAACGAGACTGATGAGAGTGGTAGAACGAGATTGAGGAGGGTGGCAGAACGAGACTGAAGAGAGTGGTAGAACGAGACTGAGAAGAGTGGTAGAACGAGACTGCGGAGAATGGTAGAACGAGACTGAGGAGAGTGGTAGAACGAGACTGAGGAGAGTGGTAGAACGAGACTGAGGAGAGTGGTAGAACGAGACTGAGGAGAGTGGTAGAACGAGACTGAGGAGAGTGGTAGAACGAGACTGATGAGAGTGGTAGAACGAGACTGATGAGAGTGGTAGAACGAGATTGAGGAGCGTGGTAGAACGAGACTGAAGAGAGTGGTAGAACGAGACTGAGGAGAGTGGTAGAACGAGACTGAGGAGAGTGGTAGAACGAGACTGAGGAGAGTGGTAGAACGAGACTGAGGAGAGTGGTAGAACGAGACTGAGGAGAGTGGTAGAACGAGACTGAGGAGAATGGTAGAACGAGACTGATGAGAGTGGTAGAACGAGACTGATGAGAGTGGTAGAACGAGACTGGGGAGGGTGGCAGAACGAGACTGAGGAGTGGTAGAACGAGACTGAGGAGAGTGGTAGAACGATACTGAGGAGAGTGGTAGAATGAGACTGATGAGAGTGGTAGAACGAGACTGAGGAGAGTGGTAGAACGAAACTGAGGAGAGTGGTAGAACGAGACTGGGGAGAGTGGTAGAACGAGAGTGCGGAGAGTGGTAGAACGAGACTGAGGAGAGTGGTAGAACGAGACAGAAGAGTGGTAGAACGAGACTGATGAGAGTGGTAGAACGAGACTGCGGAGAGTGGTAGAACGAGACTGAGGGGAGTGGTAGAACGAGACAGGAGAGTGGTAGAATGAGAGTGGTAGAACGAGACTGCGGAGAGTGGTAGAACGAGATTGAGGAGCGTGGTAGAACGAGACTGAAGAGAGTGGTAGAACGAGACTGAGGAGAGTGGTAGAACGAGACTGAGGAGTGGTAGAACGAGAATGAGGAGAGTGGTAGAACGAGACTGAGGAGAGTGGTAGAACGAGACTGATGAGAGTGGTAGAACTAGACTGCGGAGAGTGGTAGAACGAGACTGAGGAGAGTGGTAGAACGAGACAGAAGAGTGGTAGAACGAGACTGAGGAGAGTGGTAGAACGAGACTGAGGAGAGTGGTAGAACGAGACTGAGGAGTGGTAGAACGAGACTGAGGAGAGTGGTAGAACGAGACTGAGGAGAGTGGTAGAACGAGACTGCGGAGAGTGGTAGAACGAGACTGAGGAGTGGTAGAACGAGACTGAGGAGAGTGGTAGAACGAGACAGAAGAGTGGTAGAACGAGACTGAGGAGAGTGGTAGAACGAGACTGAGGAGAGTGGTAGAACGAGACTGAGGAGTGGTAGAACGAGACTGAGGAGAGTGGTAGAACGAGACTGAGGAGAGTGGTAGAACGAGACTGCGGAGAGTGGTAGAACGAGACTGAGGAGAATGGTAGAACGAGACTGAGGAGAGTGGTAGAACGAGACTGATGAGAGTGGTAGAACTAGACTGAGGAGAGTGGTAGAACGAGACTGAGGAGAGTGGTAGAACGAGACTGAGGAGAGTGGTAGAACGAGACTGAGGAGAGTGGTAGAACGAGACTGAGGAGAGTGGCAGAACGAGACTGAGGAGAGTGGCAGAACGAGACTGAGGAGTGGTAGAACGAGAATGAGGAGAGTGGTAGAACGAGACTGAGGAGAGTGGTAGAACGAGACTGAGGAGAGTGGTAGAACGAGACTGAGGAGAGTGGTAGAACGAGACTGAGGAGAGTGGTAGAACGAGACTGAGGAGAGTGGCAGAACGAGACTGAGGAGTGGTAGAACGAGACTGAGGAGAGTGGTAGAACGAGACTGAGGAGAGTGGTAGAATGAGACTGATGAGAGTGGTAGAACGAGACTGAGGAGAGTGGTAGAACGAGACTGAGGAGAGTGGTAGAACGAGACTGCGGAGAGTGGTAGAACGAGACTGAGGAGAATGGTAGAACGAGACTGAGGAGAGTGGTAGAACGAGACTGAGGGGAGTGGTAGAACGAGACTGAGGAGCGTGGTAGAACGAGACTGAGGAGAGTGGTAGAACGAGACTGAGGAGAGTGGTAGAACGAGACTGCGGAGAGTGGTAGAACGAGACTGAGGAGAGTGGTAGAACGAGACTGAGGAGAGTGGTAGAACGAGACTGAGGAGTGGTAGAACGAGAATGAGGAGAGTGGTAGAACGAGACTGAGGAGAGTGGTAGAACGAGACTGAGGAGAGTGGTAGAACGAGACTGAGGAGAGTGGTAGAACGAGACTGAGGAGAGTGGTAGAACGAGACTGAGGAGTGGTAGAACGAGAATGAGGAGAGTGGTAGAACGAGACTGAGGAGAGTGGTAGAACGAGACTGCGGAGAGTGGTAGAATGCTCCACCGCAGATCAATAGATCCCTGGTTCGCAACTGGTTCTGTGCAATCTCACCTGGAGCATGTTGTATACGACTCAATGTCCCCGGACTTCCATTGGCTTAATAATTGTTTAACCATCGTGTGCAAAAAAAACGTCCACAAAACACATTCAAGATATTGTAACATTTATATATTGATATAGAAACATCCTAATTGTTCAGTTTTGAAAATAGACCAAGACCGTATAGCGGAATTTTTCGGGTGATCAATAATTTATTTGGCTATGGCTGTCTAGTGGTTCGTGTCGCCCACACTGTGTCTTATGACGATTATTCCGACTGAGAAATAAAAAGGGGGGAGGGGGGGTTATGTATTATACGACTTGGTGGTCGTGTTAACTAGTACAATAGCGCTAGACTAAAATCGTGTAGTTAAGCTGTGTAGAATTCCTCGATATTCGCGATATCAATATTAAGACGTTTTTTTTTCGTCCCCAGCTTTAAAATGTCCTAATCTAGGAGATTTAGTATTGCTCCCCTAATTCTTGAGGATTCGCGATTCAGTGGGAGTGCCCCCCCCCCCCCCCCCCAACATAGCGGGCTTTATTGCATTATCAACACGATAGTCTTAGAGAACCGGGATATATTCAATGAAGATATACAGGCACCGATTGGTGTGCGTGGCATCTCTGTAAAGTAATCTGGGGAAAAAAATGTGGGTCACATTTCTTCCTTCGATAAAACGCCATGACTACGGTGAGAATCACGCTTCATTTTAATTCCTGTATGGACTCTTGTTCCGTTCACACGCAATGGGAGATGGGATGAAGAAGCCTGCTGAGTTCCCGACTAGACTATTACGGGCTGTGAGGATGCAGGCAAACCGGGATATATTTATACCCCATTCCCGGGCGTAATCTGTTTATTAAGAACTATTCCGATGTAGAGCCCTCACCGTGGCGGTGTCATGGGACTGGGGGCCTTGTATGTAGCCCGACAAGTTTTAGTTAAAAGTAATGTCCATCTTCCTCCGAGAATCTTAGAACCCGTTGGGTGTTAGACCGACTGGAGTCAGGGGTTAGAGGTGCGGGGCGGGTGGGGGGGAGGGGGATTGTTTAGTGGCGAGGAGACTGGACTTCATTATCCGCCAGAAATGAACTCCTCCGTGTTGCGTTGTAAACTCTGAACGGCAACCAGTGTGCGAACGACTCGCCTACGACGCCACAATGGGGTGGGCGGGTAATGGGATGGTCACGTGATCGCCAGGGGTGGCGCCCAGTGAAATCAGTGGACATTATTTAGCGACACATTAACAGCTCTGGTCAGAGGGGATGGGCGTGGGGGTGGGTGGTGTCGGGTCTGATTGGAATGGGGGTGGAGTGGAGCGTGGGAAGGGAAACAGGCAGGAGACAAGGTGGAGTGGAGTGGATGGGAAGGGGGCGGGGTCTTATTGGGAAGGCAGGGAGCGGGGGATGTGGTAGAATGTGGGGTTGGGTCTGAGTAAACAGTCAGATGGTGGGGGGGGGGGTATAATCCTGTAGCAGGAGGTTTCGGTGTGTGGGGTTTGAGCCACGACACTGGTGCCGAGGTTGGCGGCGTAGGGGGTATGAATATATGGATGGAAATGGTCAGCAGGTAATGTGTAGACGTTATACATATAGTATATATACGATCACGAACAGATGCAGCCAGCATACCCCTCCCAGCTTGGGTGTGTGAGTGTGATGGTGGTGGCGTGTGGGGGGTGGGGGGGGGCATGTATATGTATATATATATGTATATGCATGTATATACAACAATGGAACCGCTGATAAAACAATATTAACGCCTGCCTGTCCAGTTTCGGAGGCACTGACCGCATGGGCATAGGGATCTGTCCCGGCAAGCAAGGAGGCCGCCGCTGCAGTGATTACTGGTGCGCCCGTCCAGCGCCAGATAATTATGTAAATATGCGTCTTGCTCCTACTTGGGAGAAATTAGCCACGTGTCTGCGACTGTCAGGGTGTACGGACGTTATAAGGCTTGACCAGAGGCAGATCTGAGGAATTCCTCCAGCCTGTCTAGCCCTCTCGACATACGATGTCTTCACAAAAATCATTTGGAATAAAACGTTGAGTGAAAATCCACTCCTCAGATTTTGCATGAAAAAACGGCTTTCTCCCTCAACAAGCGTCATGGAAGAAAGCATCGACTTTAACAGTCCCATGCACCATTACAGTTGAAAATCATATGTGTCGATAAGATAAGATAAGCAAAACCCAATTCTGTTCATACGTCATATGCCACTTATTGTATTTGATGCATGCGTTATGTTAGACGTTATGAAATGGAAGGATTATTTCAAGGATTGCTTTATGTTGTGCAAAACATCTCCGGGGACAGTGAATGACTTAGATGAAATAGGTCCAAAACTTCCAAAACGAAACAGACGGCCAGCGGCTCGAGTTTAGCAAAATGAGCCTCACCCACCAATTGATTTCCAGACATCTTCGCAGACGACTAAATTCCCGCGCGCGGGAAACACGTTGACCCCTGTTCGTCCTTGTCACTTGGGGGACGCCCATGCAGTACGTACGTCTCCAGAACGCAATTACACCGAGTGAGGTGATTCCCGGCACCGCTCATAACTACAGGTTACTCACTAACCACGTCTACACAATTACGAGATTTCACACATGTACGCTCAGGATGTGTGTGCAGGCCTCACTGGACCCCTCACCCCCCGTCCCCACCCAAGCCCTCCCACCACCACCCCCGCGTTGTCCCACCACTACGCATGGCGCGACGAAATCGGAACTGTCAAAGCAGTGCCGCTTAGCAGGAAACGCGATTTGCGCCTGCGTCCTTGTGAGAGGCCAGAACGAGGTTAAGCCTCTCAAAACGAGGCTCCAATCCATCCGCGTTCTTCGGTAGTTTAACGTTCTATGTGCTCA
Organism: Arenicola marina; assembly: GCA_964019135.1. NCBI lineage: Eukaryota > Metazoa > Annelida > Polychaeta > Arenicolidae > Arenicola > Arenicola marina. The sequence goes on from OZ025258.1 coordinate 37,863,428, forward strand.
CGGCGCCAGGGTCTCGTTGATTCTGTATGCCCTCACAACCCCTTCGCCAATGGCCATCCCGCTTACGGACTCACTCTCCGGCGTCCGCGACTATAATTCACTAAACACCGAAAATCAATGGCGTCCAATTTCATTACCAGGCTGTCCCGTTACCTGATTTCAACGGGCCATCGCTATGGCTTCACGAGGCCATGATCACACTACCTTTCGTCGACTGTCAGTGTAAAATGTCCCACCCTCCTCCCCAAAAGCCGTCTGCAGTAGTAAAGTGTACAGTAATTCGTAATAAATTAAATTCATCAGCGACTAAAGCAATGAAGGTTTTCTAAGGAAAAGCCCATGCTGCCGCGCTTCCCTGCTGTCCGTTGACTCATAAAGGACACTGTGGACCACATCAGTACTATTTCGTGGCTTGCGATCCCTTGTCCACAGATTGGCTATGTGCAGGGGCGGATCAAGACTTGGGCGGGGGCGCGGGAGGGGCTTGAATTTCGCGATAACATTGGTCGATCCAACGATAGCTAAGTAATTGCCAATGACGATAATAATTGCAATGATACTTATAATGACAGTGTATAATAATAATGATAATGACAATGTATAATAACTAATTATAATATATGACTATTTATAACTAATTATAATATATGACAGTGTACAATAACAAATTAATAAAAATAATACAATGATAATATAATGTGTGATTAATTAACTAAATGTTCATCAGATATCATATGATCGGAAAGAAATGATCATTTACAGAGCTGTTACAGATCATCGGGGGCTAAACTTTTCCGGGGGGGTGGGGGCATTCTGCGGCTTGACTAGGGGGTGGGGGACTTAAGCCGCAGTAACCCCCTCCCCCCCCCCCCCCGCTGGATCGGCCACTGATGTGCTTGAACATTTTACATGCAAAGCATCAATGGCATGGTGCCTTGGTAGGCTATATCATATCACAAGTGATGAAGCAGATACCCCTATAGAGCGGACATTTAGGACGAAAAAGATATCTCTATAGGGCGGACATTTTAAAACTTGCGACCGCGAGGGGGGCTCTGAAAATGGGCTTTTATAGAGCGAGTTGGCGGAAAAAAATGGCGGTAAAACGCTCCGACCGAGCGGATTTGGGCAGTAAAAAGGTGGGGGGGGGGGCTTTACATCGGAACCCTTCTAAAACCAGCAATGTATTAATTACCCCCCCCCCCCCGACACATTTCGATGCCACACTGAGAACATTGTTGCCATCTGTAAACCGAAAAAAGTATTGTTGAGGAATCGAACGTATAACCCTACAGTGAATTTACAGTAAGCGATCGTGACTCAATAAATCCGAAAACCGCCTAAATTGTTATAATAGCACATTTAATGGTATGGACGAAAAGGATTGCATGGTGCTGTGATATCCTGCCTATGCAGCCTAACATAACACCAATAACTTGGCGTATTATCATTTAATTATTAACACCATATAAACGGTCGGATTGGAGTGGTAAGCCATAATATTTTAAGGGGAAAAAGCACAAACATGTTTCCATTTACATAGAGAATTGGAGATAAAAATACAAGTTCTCCCTTTCTTTAACGACCCTTTCTTCGTGCTTATACTTAGATGTTGGTCTGAGATTAAAGCATCTTACCTCGTTCGTGATCGCCATCCTCCCATTTTCCCCTTGTGCTAAGCCACAGCTGATAATTAGTTCCCTGAAAACATTGGAATCCATCATAGACGAAAGCACAGGAACGGATCAGGGCCAAGGAGACTTCCGAATTGTTAATGCAAGACAACAACAAAGGCTTCCGCTATAAATGAGTGCCTTGTTTATACAAGAAGATCTTTATGTGGCACGGTGCCGCCATAAGCAACTACGTTAACTTGACCCTTCCCTCACGTCCTTCGACGAGCAATATAGGCATCGTCCGTAAACATATCGACCCCAGACTGTTAGACGGAACCCAGAGATCGAGGAATGGCGGAAGACGGCTGTCTGTGTGGGACCCTTCAGGGTAAAACATCGACCGGTGGCCTCCATGAGACCGCCCCGCAAATCTTGCGCGCCCCTCACGTTTTTCATCCCCTGGCGTTCGTCTCACCTTGAACTGACCCCGAGCACGCCACGCGATCTGGATTGTCTTCTAAACCGTTCGTTAATTACAATTATGAACAAGAGTTTAGCTAAGGAAATAGAAGAGGCTTGCATTCTGCCTCTGCCTCAGATTGTGGCGCCTCTAGCGGTGCTGGCAATCGCCTCTGTGGTGATACAATGAATAAACAATTGAACGCACGGGCGCATGGGAATAACATGAGGAGATGAAGGGTTGCTTCTCCCTCGTGCGACATGAAATCACACACATCGTCTCTATTTATTCTCTTTTCATGGGACTGTGGAAGATCTTATTATAGTAAGGGCCATGTATCAACTATTTTCAGCAGGGCACAATCCAGAAGCTATATGGAGTATGCAAAAACAAGGGTGTATATATTAGTAATGGCAGATCTATGCAAACGTGCGCTTGTCTTAGACGATACATACATGCTCCGACCACCAAACCCTGAGGCCAGTCCCTCTTGTGGTGGGTTCAACTTTCCCCCTCTGACCACCAAACCCCGAGGCCAGTCCCTCTTGTGGTGGGTTCACCCTTCCCCCTCCGACCACCAAACCCTGAGGCCAGTCCCTCTTGTGGTGGGTTCACCCTTCCACCCACTGACCACCAAACCCTGAAGCCAGTCCCTCTTGTGGTGGGTTCACCCTTCCACCCACTGACCACCAAACCCTGAAGCCAGTCCCTCTTGTGGTGGGTTCACCCTTCCCCCTCTGACCACCAAACCCTGAAGCCAGTCCCTCTTGTGGTGGGTTCACCCTTCCACCCACTGACCACCAAACCCTGAGGCCAGTCCCTCTTGTGGTGGGTTCACCCTTCCCCCTCCGACCACCAAACCCTGAGGCCTGTCCCTCTTGTGGTGGGTTCACCCTTCCCCCTCTGACCACCAAACCCTGAAGCCAGTCCCTCTTGTGGTGAGCTCACCCTTCCACCCACTGACCACCAAACCCTGAGGCCAGTCCCTCTTGTGGTGGGTTCACCCTTCCCCCTCTGACCACCAAACCCTGAGGCCAGTCCCCCTTGTGGTGGGTTGACCCTTCCCCCTCTGACCACCAAACCCTGAGGCCAGTCCCTCTTGTGGTGGGTTCACCCTTCCCCCTCTGACCACCAAACCCTGAGGCCAGTCCCCCTTGTGGTGGGTTCACCCTTCCCCCTCTGACCACCAAACCCTGAGGCCAGTCCCTCTTGTGGTGGGTTCACCCTTCCCCTTCTGACCACCAAACCCTGAAGCCAGTCCCTCTTGTGGTGGGTTCACCCTTCCCCCTCTGACCACCAAACCCTGAGGCCAGTCCCTCTTGTGGTGGGTTCACCCTTCCCCCTCTGACCACCAAACCCTGAGGCCAGTCCCTCTTGTGGTGGGTTCACCCTTCCCCTTCTGACCACCAAACCCTGAAGCCAGTCCCTCTTGTGGTGGGTTCACCCTTCCCCCTCTGACCACCAAACCCTGAGGCCAGTCCCTCTTGTGGTGGGTTCACCCTTCCCCCTCTGACCACCAAACCCTGAGGCCAGTCCCCCTTGTGGTGGGTTGACCCTTCCCCCTCTGACCACCAAACCCTGAGGCCAGTCCCTCTTGTGGTGGGTTCACCCTTCCCCCTCTGACCACCAAACCCTGAGGCCAGTCCCTCTTGTGGTGGGTTCACCCTTCCCCCTCTGACCACCAAACCCTGAGGCCAGTCCCTCTTGTGGTGGGTTCACCCTTCCCCTTCTGACCACCAAACCCTGAAGCCAGTCCCTCTTGTGGTGGGTTCACCCTTCCCCCTCTGACCACCAAACCCTGAGGCCAGTCCCTCTTGTGGTGGGTTCACCCTTCCCCCTCTGACCACCAAACCCTGAGGCCAGTCCCTCTTGTGGTGGGTTCACCCTTCCCCCTCCGACCACCAAACCCTGAGGCCAGTCCCTCTTGTGGTGGGTTCACCCTTCCCCCTCCGACCACCAAACCCTGAGGCCTGTCCCTCTTGTGGTGGGTTCACCCTTCCCCCTCTGACCACCAAACCCTGAGGCCAGTCCCTCTTGTGGTGGGTTCACCCTTCCCCCTCTGACCACCAAACCCTGCGGTCAGTCCCTCTTGTGGTCGGTTCACCCTTCCCCCTCTGACCACCAAACCCTGAGGCCAGTCCCTCTTGTGGTGAGCTCACCCTTCCACCCACTGACCACCAAACCCTGAGGCCAGTCCCCCTTGTGGTGGGTTCACCCTTCCCCCTCTGACCACCAAACCCTGAGGCCAGTCCCTCTTGTGGTGGGTTCACCCTTCCCCCTCTGACCACCAAACCCTGCGGTCAGTCCCTCTTGTGGTCGGTTCACCCTTCCCCCTCTGACCACCAAACCCTGAGGCCAGTCCCTCTTGTGGTGAGCTCACCCTTCCACCCACTGACCACCAAACCCTGAGGCCAGTCCCCCTTGTGGTGGGTTGACCCTTCCCCCTCTGACCACCAAACCCTGAGGCCAGTCCCTCTTGTGGTGGGTTCACCCTTCCCCCTCTGACCACCAAACCCTGAGGCCAGTCCCCCTTGTGGTGGGTTCACCCTTCCCCCTCTGACCACCAAACCCTGAGGCCAGTCCCTCTTGTGGTGGGTTCACCCTTCCCCTTCTGACCACCAAACCCTGAAGCCAGTCCCTCTTGTGGTGGGTTCACCCTTCCCCCTCTGACCACCAAACCCTGAGGCCAGTCCCTCTTGTGGTGGGCTCACCCTTCCCCCTCTGACCACCAAACCCTGAGGCCAGTCCCTCTTGTGGTGGGTTCACCCTTCCCCCTCTGACCACCAAACCCTGAGGCCAGTCCCTCTTGTGGTGGGTTCACCCTTCCCCCTCTGACCACCAAACCCTGAGGCCAGTCCCTCTTGTGGTGGGTTCACCCTTCCCCCTCTGACCACCAAACCCTGAGGCCAGTCCCTCTTGTGGTGGGTTCACCCTTCCACCCACTGACCACCAAACCCTGAGGCCAGTCCCTCTTGTGGTGGGTTCACCCTTCCCCCTCTGACCACCAAACCCTGAGGCCAGTCCCTCTTGTGGTGGGTTCACCCTTCCCCCTCTGACCACCAAACCCTGAGGCCAGTCCCTCTTGTGGTGGGTTCACCTTTCCCCCTCTGACCACCAAACCCTGAAGCCAGTCCCCCTTGTGGTGGGTTCACCCTTCCCCCTCTGACCACCAAACCCTGAGGCCAGTCCCTCTTGTGGTGAGCTCACCCTTCCCCCTCTGACCACCAAACCCTGAAGCCAGTCCCTCTTGTGGTCGGTGCACCCTTCCCCCTCTGACCACCAAACCCTGAGGCCAGTCCCTCTTGTGGTGGGTTCACCTTTCCCCCTCTGACCACCAAACCCTGAAGCCAGTCCCTCTTGTGGTGGGTTCACCCTTCCCCCTCTGACCACCAAACCCTGAGGCCAGTCCCTCTTGTGGTGGGTTCACCTTTCCCCCTCTGACCACCAAACCCTGAGGCCAGTCCCTCTTGTGGTGGGTTCACCCTTCCCCCTCCGACCACCAAACCCTGAGGCCAGTCCCTCTTGTGGTGAGCTCACCCTTCCCCCTCTGACCACCAAACCCTGAAGCCAGTCCCTCTTGTGGTGTGTTCACCCTTCCCCCTCTGACCACCAAACCCTGAGGCCAGTCCCTCTTGTGGTGGGTTCACCTTTCCCCCTCTGACCACCAAACCCTGAAGCCAGTCCCTCTTGTGGTGGGTTCACCCTTCCCCCTCTGACCACCAAACCCTGAGGCCAGTCCCTCTTGTGGTGGGTTCACCTTTCCCCCTCTGACCACCAAACCCTGAGGCCAGTCCCTCTTGTGGTGGGTTCACCCTTCCCCCTCTGACCACCAAACCCTGAGGCCAGTCCCTCTTGTGGTGGGTTCACCCTTCCCCCTCTGACCACCAAACCCTGAGGCCAGTCCCTCTTGTGGTGGGTTCACCCTTCCCCCTCTGACCACCAAACCCTGAGGCCAGTCCCTCTTGTGGTGGGTTCACCCTTCCCCCTCTGACCACCAAACCCTGAGGCCAGTCCCTCTTGTGGTGGGTTCACCCTTCCCCCTCTGACCACCAAACCCTGAGGCCAGTCCCTCTTGTGGTGGGTTCACCTTTCCCCCTCTGACCACCAAACCCTGAGGCCAGTCCCTCTTGTGGTCGGTTCACCCTTCCCCCTCTGACCACCAAACCCTGAAGCCAGTCCCTCTTGTGGTGGGTTCACCCTTCCCCCTCTGACCACCAAACCCTGAGGCCAGTCCCTCTTGTGGTCGGTTCACCCTTCCCCCTCTGACCACCAAACCCTGAAGCCAGTCCCTCTTGTGGTGGGTTCACCCTTCCCCCTCTGACCACCAAACCCTGAGGCCAGTCCCTCTTGTGGTCGGTTCACCCTTCCCCCTCTGACCACCAAACCCTGAGGCCAGTCCCTCTTGTGGTGGGTTCGCCCTTCCCCCTCTGACCACCAAACCCTGAAGACAGTCCCTCTTGTGGTGGGTTCACCCTTCCCCCTCCGACCACCAAACCCTGAAGCCAGTCCCTCTTGTGGTGGGTTCACCCTTCCACCCTCTGACCACCAAACCCTGAGGCCAGTCCCTCTTGTGGTGGGTTCACCCTTCCCCCTCTGACCACCAAACCCGGAGGCCAGTCCCCCTTGTGGTGGGTTCACCCTTCCCCCTCTGACCACCAAACCCTGAAGCCAGTCCCTCTTGTGGTGGGTTCACCCTTCCCCCTCTGACCACCAAACCCTGAGGCCAGTCCCTCTTGTGGTGGGTTCACCCTTCCATCCCCCGACCGCCAAACCCTGAAGCTAGTCCCTCTTGTGGTGGGTTCACCCTTCCCCTTCTGACCGCCAAACCCTGAGGCCAGTCCCTCTTGTGGTGGGTTCACCCTTCCCCCTCTGACCACCAAACCCTGAAGCCAGTCCCTCTTGTGGTGGGTTCACCCTTCCCCCTCTGACCACCAAACCCTGAGGCCAGTCCCCCTTGTGGTGGGTTCACCCTTCCCCCTCTGACCACCAAACCCTGAAGCCAGTCCCTCTTGTGGTGGGTTCACCCTTCCCCCTCTGACCACCAAACCCTGAGGCCAGTCCCTCTTGTGGTGGGTTCACCCTTCCATCCCCCGACCGCCAAACCCTGAAGCTAGTCCCTCTTGTGGTGGGTTCACCCTTCCCCTTCTGACCGCCAAACCCTGAGGCCAGTCCCTCTTGTGGTGGGTTCACCCTTCCCCCTCTGACCACCAAACCCTGAAGCCAGTCCCTCTTGTGGTGGGTTCACCCTTCCCCCTCTGACCACCAAACCCTGAGGCCAGTCCCCCTTGTGGTGGGTTCACCCTTCCCCCTCTGACCACCAAACCCTGAAGCCAGTCCCTCTTGTGGTGGGTTCACCCTTCCCCCTCTGACCACCAAACCCTGAGGCCAGTCCCCCTTGTGGTGGGTTCACCCTTCCCCCTCTGACCACCAAACCCTGAAGCCAGTCCCTCTTGTGGTGGGTTCACCCTTCCCCCTCTGACCACCAAACCCTGAGGCCAGTCCCCCTTGTGGTGGGTTCACCCTTCCCCCTCTGACCACCAAACCCTGAAGCTAGTCCCTCTTGTGATGGGTTCACCCTTCCCCTTCTGACCGCCAAACCCTGAGGCTAGTCCCTCTTGTGGTGGGTTCACCTTTTCCCCTCTGACCACCAAACCCTGAGGCCAGTCCCTCTTGTGGTGGGTTCACCCTTCCCCCTCTGACCACCAAACCCTGAGGCCAGTCCCTCTTGTGGTGGGTTCACCCTTCCCCCTCTGACCACCAAACCCTGAGGCCAGTCCCTCTTGTGGTGGGTTCACCCTTCCCCCTGTTACCACCAAACCCTGCGGTCAGTCCCTCTTGTGCCCCCTACCCCTACCTCCCATCTCTCTGACCACCAAACCCAAGGAGTCACCAAGGAGCTGCTCTCGGGATTGCGAGGTAGCTGCAGTCTGTCCATCCATCAGGCTGCTTAATGAGCCGAATTATGTTTTTCGCGTGTTCCTGTTTGTTCCCCGACGGAATGATGCATTATGTTTCACACTAACAGGCCGAGGTGATGGCTATGTGTCTTGTTCTTCCTCTCATGATTCCTTAATGTCAGACCTGTGACGTATCTCACCATGTATATTCCTTCAGGATTCCGCCCGCCCCTTTTAAATCGTAACCCTTTAACAGTAACTTTTTAACAGGTATTGCTATGTAATTCCGTAATACATGTACACAAAGATACAACAGCGAGATACACTATCATCAAACAGCGAGATACATTATCATCAAACAGCGAGATACAACATTATCATCAAACAGCGAGATACATTATCATCAAACAGCGAGATACATTATCATCAAACAGCGAGATACAACATTATCATCAAACAGCGAGATACAACATTATCATCAAACAGCGAGATACATTATCATCAAACAGCGAGATACATTATCATCAAACAGCGAGATACATTATCATCAAACAGCGATATACATTATCATCAAACAGCGAGATACAACATTATCATCAAACAGCGAGATACATTATCATCAAACAGCGAGATACATTATCATCAAACAGCGAGATACATTATCATCAAACAGCGAGATACATTATCATCAAACAGCGAGATAATCTAAAAAGAAGAATCCTCTCGTACATTAATTATGACATACCATTTCATACCGTTCAATAAGCCAACCTCGTTAGGCGACGGGTCATACAAAAGAAATGTCGCTATGCTGTACCGCTCTATTATATAATCCTGGGATCAATAACATGGTCCATAGCAGGCCGTTCAACAAATAAAGGTGAAATTGGCTTTCAGTTTTGTTCAGCCGTCAAAAAAAGCCGTGTGGTGAAACGCGGTTTTCTTGACTTGTGTTCTACAAAATGGCGATTTTCTTGACTTGTGCCCTATAAAATGGCGGTTTTCTTGACTTGTGTCCTTTAAAATGGCGGTTTTCTTGACTTGTGTTCTACAAAATGGCTGTTTTCTTGACTTGTGTCCTATAAAATGGCGGTTTTCTTGATTGCTTCCTACAAAATAGCGATTTTCTTGATTTGTGCCCTATAAAATGGCGGTTTTCTTGACTTGTGCGCTATAAAATGGCGGTTTTCTTGACTTGTGTTCTATAAAATGGCGGTTATCTTGACTTGTGTTCTACAAAATGACGGCTTTCTTGAATTGTGTCCCTAATAATGGTGGTTTTCTTGCCTTGTGTCCTGCAAAATGACGGTTTTCTTGAATTGTGTCCTTAATAATGGCGGTTTTCTTGACTTGTGTCCTACAAAATGGCGGTTTTCTTGATTGTCTCCTACAAAATGGCGTTTTTTTTTTACTTGTGCCCTAGAAAATGGTGGATTTCTTGACTTGTGTCCTACACAATGGCGGTTTTCTTGACTTGTGTCCTATAAAATGGCGGTTTTCTTGACTTGTGTCCTACAATATGACGGCTTTCTTGAATTGTGTCCTTAATAATGGCGGTTTTCTTGATTGTCTCCTACAAAATGGCGGTTTTCTTGACTTGTGCCCTATAAAATGGCGGATTTCTTGACTTGTGTCCTACAAAATGGCGGTTTTCTTGACTTGTGTCCTATAAAATGACGGTTTTCTTGACTTGCGTCCTACAAAATGACGGCTTTCTTGAATTGCGTCCTTACTAATGGCGGTTTTCTTGACTTGTGTCCTACAAAATGACGGCTTTCTTGAATTGTTTCCTACAAAATGGCTGTTTTCTTTACTCGTGTCCTACAAAATGACGGCTTTCTTGAATTGTTTCCCACAAAATGGCGGTTTTCTTGACTTGTGTCCTACGAAAGGGCGGCTGTCAGTTTCGTGAGTCACTACGGAAGCCAGTGCGATAAATCTTATGCTTACCTTACCATCATATTCATGCCTTTTCTCGATGCTATGTTATATGTCCCTAAAATAGAAAAATTATAAGGTAGGGAACTAGCCCGGGGGTATGACCTGACAGAACCATACAAATTAAAGCAGCTGCAACCAAGGAAGTGCTTGGAGCACCAAAGATGCAGGGAACCAACCGATATGGACATCCGTGAAGAAAGGAAGCAGCCAATGGAAGCAACCGCGTGACAGGGTACCACCCGAGAGGAACACCCACGAGGCAGGGAACCAGTGCGAGAGGAACATCCACGAGACAGGGAACCAGCGCGAGATGAACATCCACGAGACAGGGAACCAGCGCGAGATGAACATCCACGAGACAGGGAACCAGCGCGAAAGGAACATTCATGGGACAGGGAATCAGCGGAACAGAGCACTAGTCAATAGAAACAACCACGGGGCAAGGAACCGACCGCAAGGGACACCCACGAGGCAGGGAACCAGTCGGACCACCCGCACTCTCGCCACGGACGACCGACCCCCAGCCTCTCGCGTGACTCACGAGACTTTGCGACTTGCCCCCGGCCGGCAGGTTGCCTGTCGCCCCGTGAGTGGCCGAACTCTTTCAAATCCCTCCTCATAAAATACCGTTCTGCGATGAATTATGGTTCCCATTTAGGTCGAATCAAAGGTGCGGTCGGGTGATTCCGGGTGCTACGTATGCCCCGATGGTCAGTTTATGTGGACCAGACCGTTATTCATTGTTTCGATCGACGGGGCCGGACCGCTTGAAGAATGTTGGAAATCTAGGTCTGTAGGTCAGTTTACCCCCCGCCCCCCACTTTCCCTACCCCATCCCGTCAACTTACCTGTCCTTGTGTACGTATCAATATCATACAAAGACTGTGTGAACTTTAGCCCTCGGCCCCTGAATCTTAATCTGAATCTGATTCAGACTTTGACTGTGAAACATTGGCGATAAAACAGTCATGGGTAACATGCACGTGTATAGTACAGGGGCTAACTCAAAGCTTGCGGGGGGGGGGGAGGGGGGGAAACCTGGGCGTCCACGACTCGCTTTATGGGGGTCCACCAATTTGCTTACAACCGGGGGGATGCACCCCCCTGAATTCCTTTATTTTGCATGAAAAAAAGGCATTCTTCTTGAAAAAAAGGGTCATTCCGAATTTAACGGTCTTTGATATCCCATTACTTTAAGGGGGGGGGGGCGTGGTGTTAAACCCCTTAAACTGCCACCCCCACTGGGTCCGCCAATAAACCCAAAGCAAACCCAATAAGCCAATAAACCCAAAGAAGAGTAAATAATAAAGCAATATGGGTAGTTATGCAAAATATATGGCTCATAATTAGGAACGTGTTGCTCGTTTTAGTCACAGAATCTGAACAATCAAAGGCGATTTATTTTCGCCCCAAACATAGGCAGGTGTAGGGTATGATGTAATTATTAAAGATAAATTGACAATTATGTAACATGCAGGTGTTCGAAGTATTGAATTCATAGTCATGGCCAGGAATAAATATTCTATATTGATGGAGCAATATATTGGGATTCTGAACCTAGGAGCTATACTTTAAGCCCTTGCGCGCAGCAAAGCTGTCTAAGACACCCCTTAAGTCACTGCCAATCTGGTATCTTTCATTGACTTCTGTATATATATATATACACAAGCTAATATCACCGGGGGGGGGGGGCTTTTTTACTACAGTGGTGGGGGTGTGCCGCCCATGCCATAGACAGGATTTGGAGAGCCAGAGAAAAGTGCCCGATTTTGTCGTCATTGACTGAAAAATTGTTGGTTAAAAAAGGCATCTAAAATGGACACGGACAGACATTTTGGGCTAAAAAGGCATATAAAATAGACATTAATAGAATGTTGTGGCTCAATGGGTATCTCAAATAGACACTGACATTCATGACAAAGCGTCTGGAGGATACGTATTTGAACACTTTCGATATCAACTGGACTATGTAGTCAAGAACTGTAAATGTCAATCTCAGATGGGCACATCGAGAAACATCGTTGAATTCTGCTTCGGAGATTGTGAGAGAAAAAGCAAAAAAGGGGGTCGTTTGGGCGGCACATCTGTATATACCTAACTATATGAAGTGCCCCCCACCCCTCCCCCGGGCTAATATCACATAATTTTAATTAATAGATGCTACACAGTTCGTTGCCAAGAGGACAAAGTCGCTGCTGAGATTAGACCAAGACAGTATGTGACCAGACGAGTGTAATCTGGGTGATGTATCTCTGGGTAATCTCATGTCTGTGTCGGTGTGGCAGGGGTGGCAAGCCCTACATATTCCTGTCTTTGTTCCCGATAAGGAGACTGTGCAGATTGGGATGGGGAGAAAACCAAACATTGCCATCATAGGCAATACAACTGAGGCATATTAAAGGAGGTAGGGTTGGGGGTGGGGGCGTCACCGTTATTTCTGTCCTCTTGGTGTCCACATGTTCCCACGAACACAGGAGACATACGTGGGTAGGCCTACACATACACATGTACATACTGACGTTACCCGTGGCCTACACTTACACATGTACACACTGACGTTACCCATGGCCTACAGATACACATGTACACACTGACGTTACCCATGGCCTACACATACACATGTACATACTGACGTTACCCATGGCCTACACATGTACATACTGACGTTACCCATGGCCTAGACATACACATGTACCTACTGACGTTACCCCTGGCCTACACATACACATGTACATACTGACGTTACCCATGGTCTACACCTACACATGTACATACTGACGTTACCCACGGTCTACACATACACATGTACATACTGACGTTACCCAGGGCCTACACATACACATGTACATACTGACGTTAGCCATGGCCTACACATACACATGTACATACTGACGTTACCCATGGCCTACACATACACATGTACACACTGACGTTACCCATGGTCTACACATACACATGTACACACTGACGTTACCCATGGCCTACACATGTACACACTGACGTTACCCATGGTCTACACCTACACATGTACACACTGACGTTACCCATGGCCTACACATGCACATACTGACGTTACCCATGGCCCATGTCCTTAGAGGCCACGGAATGGATTAATGTAGCAAATGGTAGGCTTGAGTGAGACGTGAGCTACGTAAACATGGAAGAAAGACCGGATATATATATATATACATATATATATATATATATATATAGTCTACATGGCATTGCATGGCAATGTAGACTAGCCATGCGGGTGATAAGACATATAAGCACTCAGCGACATAAAGTTTTGACACATCCAAGGAGGTTACAGATGCATGCGACGATTGGGTCAGAGAGACAGACACCTTTTCACCATCATCTTAGTAGTATATGTATATTAACCAATCACTTATTGGTCCAACTTTTATCGAGAACAAGAAAAACCCTTCGTTCTATTTTACCCTACGATGATAGCTCGCTACAATTGCTTGCAACATGAAATTATTTTTCTACACGGTATGTAACGATAAATGATATTAAGAGTTTTTTTACGTGTTATGACATCCGAGGAAAAAACATGTTTAATTTCCTTGGCAACGTTTATACAAAAAGCATTAATTATGTATGAAAAAAGGTTTAGCCTAATTCTCTCTAATTAACTTGTTTAGTTTGTTTTAGTCGTTTGCATGTTATTTTTGTTCTGTATTTGTACGAGGGGCCTGGTGCCTGAAGTTGATAATAAACTATCTATATCTATCTATCTACAATTTGCTGCTGGAGATTTCCTAAAATTGTAAAATACGTTCATATTTAGAGATACCAAGGCAAAACACAATCCCCAGCCATCCTTGTCACAATGGTAGCGGTTCTGCCGTCATCTACGAATACTCAGGGGAGTCTTCCAGAGTCTTCCTCCCAAAAAACCCCCTAGTAATCTGCTCTTGTTTTGCGATTTAATGCAATGTACGAGCAGCCATCCCTTTGTATCCTTACAAGACCCATGTCCAAAACCCCCGCATACGAACATCCGGTTCGATTAGTTCCCTTAGAAGCAGCCGAGTAGAAAAATTGACCCTGAGGACGCGTAGATTGCCGCTTGGCGGATTCAATCAATCAATTGATATCCCTTCCTTGACAGTTGAAACCCCGACCAATCTGTCTGTTTGGCGCGCGGACGCAAGCAGACACAGCTTACCCCCGACGTTTACCTGGGTTGGCTCTGGCCAATTGGGGCGTCCTGTCGGACCATCATTCATGTCAGTGGGGGGAGGGGGGGGGCAAAGCGACCAACCGTCGGGACGCCTTGCTTGTGTATGCTTCTGGACACCGCCTACCACTTCTAGTGATGTCTAGCCATGTCTGGCCATTTCTAGGCACTTCTGGTCACCTCTAGCCATGTCTAGCCATTTCTGGCTATTTTTGGTCACTTCTAACAACTTCTGGCCATGTCTAGCCATGTCTGGCCATTTCTAGCCACTTCTGGTCACTTCTAACCACTTCCAGCCATGTCTGGCTACTTGGCACTTATTGCGACACATAATCACTTCTAGCAACTGCTGCTTACTTCTAGACACAGCGGACCACTTCTAACCATACGTAACCAAATATAGCCAGTTCTGACCAATTCTTGTCATACATAACCAGCCCAGGCCAGTCCTAGCCAGAGGTAGGCAAGGCTTGCCACCTCTAGCCAGTCCTATTGTAGAAGACGAAATTCATGTTCTTTGTAAATGTTTAGTTTTGTAACGGTTTGTAAGTTCAGCATATTTAGAGATAAACCGTACAGAGTTGTCATAGGACAACTGATTGATTTCCCAAAACTTCCAATAGAGGACAAATTCATATATCTAATGCAAAATAGAAGTAAAATAGTTGCGCGGTACTTAAATGAGGCGTGAGAGTTATAGTACATAACTAGTTAAGTGTACATAAGTTGTCATTTTTTTTGTTTAATTTAAATGCATTTACTACGTTATATGTTAACATACTAGTGCCGTCTGATGGCTGTTCTAGAGCTGTAGTTAATTTAACGTCACTCATAAGTCCTGCACTACTGGGCGAGATAATGTTTGCATTTATGTATTGTGTTTGTATGTCTGTATTCTCGCAAGTGACTATAATAAAAGAATATCTATCCATCTATCCTATCCACCCATGACCACGTCTAGCTATAGACGATCACTTCTGGCAACACATAGCTACTGCTACGCACGCGTAGCCAAACAATCATTAGTAGACCTACTTTCCCTACACCAGTTATCATTAAATCAAGTCAAGGTCGTAAAACAGACGTTGCATGACCTCACCGGTATAATGTCAACGGGAGTCCAGGCCACGTCAGCGGCCAGAGAAGCGTGCTAAATTTGTTTATCAAATTGCGTGCCGTTGTAGCCCCCTGACCCAGTTGTAGTTGCAGCTATGTCGAATGTGCTTGGTTTGAACGCCACCTGCGCAAATGTTTGTGCAGGATGAAGATCCCATATCTTTCTTTCTTTCTTCGCAAGAGAGTAAGGGGTTATTTCCGAAGACATGACTCATCGAGCATCATACTCAGGCCTTAGTTACTATAGGTTACTGCTTGGCCAACCGTAGTTCAGACTATTTTGGGCGATTACTTTAATATCTACACAATCTTAGAGTGGCTTCATCATTAACCAACCCATTGTTAATATCTCTCCATCAATGCGAAGGATAATATATCTATAAGGCCAGTGGGAGTCTCGTGTTAAAAAGATAATACGCAAATATTTTCGTTCGCTTTGTTCCAAGATGGCGGCTATTTGCGCTGTGGTATTGTTTAACGCCATCTCCGTGCACACATGGCGTTAATAAAGATCCCGCGTACACAGCGGGCAAATGTTGATGCGTGTTGAAGGTCGATGGAGAGGTGATGTTTTAGACCATTTTATGCACAGTAAGTCTGTACTATACAGATCATTAATTCTCGCACTCTGTTGTCAGTGGCCAATGTTGACACCAGTTCCGGGAAAAACCCATCCCGGTAGATATACGTGTCAGAAATTGAGATTTTATCATATTATGTTACAGTTTGACAAATTAGTTTATGTGGCGAAGTTTGGCGGCTTAAACGCTGAAACTTACTGTGTAAGATTCATTTTAGTTTTCCAATCGTGCGTTGTTTTGCTGCCGCCATTCACGTTACAGTTCTTGTCACTCAGTGGTTACCGCGGTGTCAATGCGCGTAACTGATATTTACATAAATAGTTCCAACAAACCAACCGAACTTAATAGCTATAGACCTGAATCATATGAACTCCAACTATAGAAATACAGCCACAATTTACGAAAACAAAAGGTTCATTTTACAAATAGATACCATTTTGCCCAAAACAATATGTTCGTTAGACCTATCTCCGCCGCAGAGGCGTAATCACTTTGACGACGTCATATCTCCAAGGAAACACGTCGCGCGCAACACTTAGTTGCAGATGCTATTGAGCGCCACTGTTATGATTTCGACCAAATATTTAGGTGCAGTTGTGAGTATCATTGTCATCGTTAGATCTCCGTGTTGAATTAATGGCGACGTTTGGAGCTCTATTCGAGCGAGAAAATACATATGGCATTGCTTCTCGTGCGAGATGGGTTTATCTCAGCACGCATCTCCGAAATCCTGCCTTCTTGGATTTTGGAGACTTGTGCTGAGATAAACCCATCTCGCACTCGACGCAATGCCATATGCATATCGTGGTGTGATCGAATCAGGGTTCAGGCACCTTATTTGGGGCGCCTTTCATCCGTTCAACTTCCATCGTCTCGCGGGATTCTTTAGGTGCACAAAATCGGCCTGAGATATCGTTTTATTTTCGAAGGAAAATTGGATGGAAGGCCGAAACGGCCACATATAGGCACAGGTGTGGATTGAATACGTAACGGCTGTCGATGGCATATTGAAGGGAAGGACCCCCTCAAACCAGCGCCTGGCAACTTATGTAACCATAAACACTAATCGCGGAGTGATCGTCAGTGTAATTAATGTTGGTATTAACCCAATTACTTTCATCTCGTCTTACAGCTCATTACGGTTGCGTAATATTGCGTTTTTGTTCCAACACTGGTGATGTGGGATTCCTAGGCACACCATGGTCGGTATCCAGGGCAATAATGTAACATGTTCGTGTTTAGGCCATTCTAGTGCCCAATGGGTCCAGAAACCTCCCGGGAAGATGAAATGGATTGATGAAACATTGTTTAACGTGTATCATGTATACATGTTATTGCCTTAACAAACGCATTATGTATGTGCCTATTAAGGCTTCATATGACACAAGCCGCAATATATCTTCTGAAAAACAACGGAAAAGCATTAAAAAAACACCCAATTAACTGGATGCAAGAATTGAATAAACTAATTGGTATGTTCAGTCACACCTGGCGCAGAAATCATTTTTGAGTTCGATCGGTGAGAGATGAAGGAGTTGGCGATGAGGCGGCGGCCGTGGAATTAATGAATTAATGGCAGATCACGATGACCTATCGACGGTCTGTCCACGTAGATTTACACGAGCAGAACAACGTATCTCCTTGCCCGGTCATGATCTGTCATTCTTCAAGTCCTTCTATCCTTCCTTGAGTGATTGGGAAGGCTTTTTTCGGGCCGCTGGAGGGTGTTATTTTTCCCCCAATACACTCAATGGGTTTCTTTTGTTGTTTTTTTTGGAAACCCAGTGGGCTTTATTTTGTTCTCACGCGCGCGTTGGTTTTGCCCCGTTACCCTGCTCGGCGATATGGTTGCCAACAAGTTCATTATGGTGAGATGATGCGGTGAGTGGAGGGGAAGGAGGCGGGGGGGGGGGGGGGGGGAGGGGGTACAAGGAATTAGAGTGCATTGTGGGAATACACACACCCTGCTGCTCTGCGTCTTCATAGAAAACCAAAACCTATTGCGTCAATGTTGCGTTCATGTCTCCTTCTCCACCGATTTCCCTCCCCCCTTCACAAACGCCAACCTTACCAACCGCTCCCCACTGTCGGTCTCCTGGTTACCACACAGCGGAACCCGTGACTACTGATGTCATTGCATCGCACACATCGTAACGTCTTGACGAATGGGTCCCTGTACCTGCGAGACCACAGTGGGGGTCAGGTGGCTAGATGGGCGTAGGGACACCGTCTCCGTGCGCTAAACCGGTTACGCCTCAACTCGCTGGCTGGCTGGCTGGCTAACTGGCATGACTGGCTGGCTGGCTGGCTGGCCGGGGCGGTCGGTTTATGGGTGGCCGATGACTGACTGGCATTGTGGCTGGCCCGCGAAGTCGGTTTTACCCTCGCAGGCGTTTCTTTGGCAGAGTGACAGCGATCGAGGCTCGTGCTGGAATCGACTGCCGTGCTCCTGCAATTCCCAGAGCTTCCCGGGAAAGAGGAGTTACCGGGAGTTATCTGGCGCTACAGTACGCCGCGTCGTACACTTGTTGAGCGCGATTCACATTTGGCGGGAAACCATGGTGCGAAATGTCGTCTGATCGGCACTGCATTTGGCAATGAGCGCATGATTATAACCCATCTTCTGTAGACATCTTAATACTTTACTCGCAATATAATTCGGGAAATTGTTCCCTTGGCTGCGAAGCGAACCGAGAATAAACTCGACAATTTGAGACAAAGATCTATAGCGTTTGTCCACTGAACTACGATTCGATGGTGACATGGCGAAACAAAGACTATTTTAAAGGACTTCCTCCTCCACGCGAATGTCATTCTAAACGACACTGAAGGCGCTTACAGCCACCACACACACACTGGCTAACATTGGTAAGTTATATGGAAACGAAGATTATCGCATGGAATTATGGACTGACCAGATATCACCAGATATATCAGCCAACGAGGAGTCATATCCTTGAAACCACCCCTGAAGAATATAATTCCAATAGAGAAGCCAGCGGATAAAGTGAAGCCGCGCGAGCGCCAAGAGCGGAAATACGAAGTACTACTGACTGTGGTATAACATGTACGGGGGTGATCGCTCGCGGTCGCAGTCTGAGATTCCCGTTCACACGACAACAGGTTCAAGTCAGACAGCGGCTGACCGGAACAGGTGAGGTTTATGTCTCCTCGATGATATGCATCATGGGGTGATTGATTGAATAAAACAATTTTAGTAACTTAATATTGAATATTTATAACCCAGGATACAGAATTTCGAGAAAAAAATGCGTGTGGGTGTGGCGAGTGGCGGTTACTGTGTATGGAGTCAGCGCAAATTTACGACATGGACCGTTCCCATGTCCCATTGACCATTGTCGCGATATGTCCTTCAAACTGAAAGCTTCCTACTTAAACCAAGCGATATCCTTCTCATGGCAACGAGCAACGTAGCCATGAAACGTATGCTAAGCTCTTATATTATATTTGTCACCACAGACTGCAGTTCTCTAACATGTCGTGTGCCTCCATATCGGGATCATGCCTGAAACGCACCACGAGGGCCATGAAGCCCAGACTAAGAACCAAATCAAGTGACCTGGCTTTCTATCTTGCCGGGTAAAGTCATGAGCGTGGGATGCCGTATGACAAGGGACTACATTTCAAGTTATCATATGTACCCTATATATGCAATGACATGAACTTGAAACGATTCCTCCGAGTTTACTCATTGGAAGAAATGTATCCAGACATTTGGCCTTGATATTGCGTGAGGTCACAGCTCAGGTCAGTCCCAATGTCATGAGAGCATGCACTGGTGAGTAACGACTCATACAGACGGAATTCAGGTTGTCCTGAATCATGAGTTAAGTCGAAATCAATGGAATGACATGTATTCAGGAAGACTTTTCGAAATCCTGAGGCCTTTTGTAGATAGATATTTTCAACACCTCTTTTAATGGAGAAGGGTTTTCCTTACCTCCGTGACTCCAATACTGGGGAACCATTCCTCTCATACACGACAGGGTGAGAACACGGGGTCATTATAATATTCACTACAAGTTGTGTCCATTGTACACGTGTAGTTTATTTCAGAGCGAAATGACCCACAGAACTAACTTAAACATAATAACGAGTGTTTTAAGTGCACGATAGACCCGTTTTTTTTTAAACTGTATGTTTTAGCGCAATGTCATACTTTCAATGTCCATAGAGTATAGGCCGCAGCAAGGCAATTGTCTTTATCTATGTAGAATTTATATTCCCAAGCCCCACCCCCCAGTGGCGGATCCCGGGGGTGGGGGGGGGGGGGGTGGGCGGGAGTGCACAAGTGAAACAACGGCCCATGCCCCATTTCTCGAAAGAAGGGGGTACAGTCGCTATTCTTTCTGCACAACGTCACGCCTCCCCCCCCCCCCGCCCCACCCGATCACAAATATGTCACTGGATCCGCGCCTGGACAGTATCCTGGATCAGCCACTGCCCCCCCCCCCCCCTTCTCCCGCCTCCGCCCGGTCCCGCGTTCCCTGAAAATAACCTGAAATAGTTTCGGTCTCGGAAGCCAGGTGTAACTCTCAATTGTAAAGTGGGGTGAAATTGTCCGTGTTCGCTTTTGTAGTTTGTATGAAAATCATCGATACACATGCGCCGAGGACTGTTTATCTTACCCATACTTCAACGTTCTAAAGTTCGATCTAATAAGATTTTAGCAACGAGACAGGTCTATAGTGTAGTAATTGGGCTGCACAGTCACTTCGGAATCTTATCGAGACCCCACGAGACAGGGATACCTATGCTCTGCGTCAATGCCTAGCATCAACGGCCTGTACGTGTTGCCTACCTTCCGGTTGTTTGCCTTCACTCGCCTCACACACAAGATCGGCTAAAGCTGTCCTTGGAAGCACAACTAACCACTGAAGTTCTGTGCATATCCCAATTATAACCATCCGAGTAAATTTATGTAATGTATGAGCGGTTAGGCAGTTGATAAACCAGAATGCGGTTGTCCCATGAGTGACTCAGCGTCAGGCGATATGATGTGCTGCTCGGGGTTTTCCATGTCGTATGACGTAATAATCATCATGACGCGCGAGTCTGCGCGCGGTATCTATGGTTACGTAACAACGCTCCTTATATGGACTGAGCGGGTGAGGACAATGGTGCTCCGTTTCACGTAGAACTGTAAACATCGATGATTTGGCTCAAAATACAACGCTTCCAACGGTCTCATCGAACGGACCACATGCATTATGGAGAGATAAATGTCTTGTCTTTAACTATATTATGGTTTTATAGTTAACAATGCCTGGACCAAAGCAAACAAAAAATAGTTTCACACCCACGGAAATAAGGTGCCCATCACAGATCACGGAAATAAGCAGACTTGACTTCATGTATAACGTCAGTAATTCAAAAGAATGTGTACGCCATAATCTGATAGATTATGACATCGGCAGTATTATAGTTGAAATGTTCTGGTGTTCGCCACATGAGTTGTCATTTATTATGAAATGGCTTTATGACAAGATACAATAAATCTCGTTTTGCACGTGACGATGTGAATGCTTTGTTTGTCATGAGCATGAGAGGGATTGGCAGACGAATTAAGAATGACCGTCAGAGGGCTTTGCAAACGATATGGAAGCTTTGTTTGTCATGAGCGTGAGAGGGTTTTGGCAGACGATGTGAATTCTTAGTTTGTCATGAGCGCAATATGGCTTGGCAGACGATGTGAAATACCCGGTGGGGGGGGGGCACTATTATACAAATCTTGTGTGTGTGTGTGTGGGGGGGGCGGGGGTAGATTCGCGGTTGTCTTGATGCCTGTGACAGCGGATAATTGTAACAGGCAGATGCTTGGCAGATGGTGTGAATGCTTGGTTTATCATGACCCAGAGATGCCTTGAAATACCATGTGAATGTTTGGTTTGTCATGACCCCCAGAAGGCATGGCATACGCTGTGCAAATGCATGTTTTGTCGATGTGAAGGCGGGGTTTGAAAGCCAAAACATTTCGTGAACACTTCGTATGTCATCATCGTGAAGGGAATGGCAGACTGTGGAGGACAGGAGGTGGGGTCGAGTTGATAGAAATGCATTATCGCTTCATCTCACATTCGGGTAATACTTACACATACACAATCATAAATAAATGAAATGTTTGGTGTATCCCCATTTGATTGTCCCAGGAGTTTGTTGATCTAATTTACTTCAATGTGCGCATAGGTTGCCTACGACACCAACCTTTTACTTCATATAGGCCGCTGTCCTAGTTTCGAGTAGGTGGGGTCGATGTATGCTGACCATCCTTAAAAAGAAAAACACTTGGGTTGTTTATGAGCGTGAGTTTATTGAGTTTTCAAGGCTATCGCGCCCAAAATACATATAGACATAACAGTACATATTCGTAAAACATGTGCAAGTTAGGCTTTATCGATGAGTTACATTAAAACTATAAAAAGCCAAAGTTATTTAAACTCTAAATATCCACTTTTACTATGTGAGATCAGGTGGCTATACGTGGGTAGCTTTACCAATGTTTTCTGGGAGCGGCGACTATACTATAAACCAACTTAAACTACGACATACAATCCAAGGTAGGCCTACTGGAATTGGTTGGCTAGTTTGAAATAGGGAGCTTCAAGTAGATAAAGTAGTGTTGTCCAGCGGGCTAACATTGGTATACCGTCGGCCCAACAACATGAGGCCGCCAATTGACCGACGCATTGGACCACTGAAAATATTTTGAACAAAATACACCAAATCACTCATTCTTGATGACATCCTTCAAGCATGCCCGCAACAAATGATAATCAAACACATATGAGTACATCAACCCCCAAACCCAACCATTTTTGCTTTTATTCGTTTTTCCCATTTGAAATCGATATTAATCAGCCATGTGTTTTAACTTGGCCTTTCCCTATGTGTGCGGAAACGGTTTCATCATTCTCACAGCTATTACATGTTAATATGTTCACCGGATTCGTTTATATCGAAACTATAATACTATCAAAACTATAAAAGTTTAGCTGGAATTACGAAAGATGAATTAAGTAGGAGGTGGCCGAAGCTGGTTCACTGGAAGCTTACTTTCATTGCTTAATTTTGTTGGCTGTAATTAAAAAAAAATTGCCCTTATTTCGTTTCTTTCAGCCGCCAGCACGGTCATCGTTTAGAGATGTCCCAGCCCGACGTACGGACGGGGAATAACGTGGGACCCGCCGCTCTCATGTCTTCTGAGGGAGCCCACAACACGATACAGATACAACTGGTGAGGCACGGGCTGAGCGGATTCGGCTTTGAGTTGGCCTCGTCGTCAGAGCAAGGTACGGTTACGAGAGAACAAAGGACGGTTACGGCTGAAAAAGGGACAATTTCGACAGCGCATAATTATCCGTG
Source organism: Arenicola marina (assembly GCA_964019135.1). Classification (NCBI taxonomy): domain Eukaryota; kingdom Metazoa; phylum Annelida; class Polychaeta; family Arenicolidae; genus Arenicola; species Arenicola marina. The sequence continues at coordinate 37,886,611 of OZ025258.1, forward strand.
TGTTGCTAAACTAACGCCAGGCGGCGTGGCCGAGCAAAGCGGCTTATTAGAGGTCGGTGACGTCATCGTCCGCGTTAATGACGTCACCCTGTCCGGCGTTGGGCTTCACAGGGCGACCCGGATCCTGGAGAGTGTGCGGCCGGGCTGCCAGGTGACGCTCACCGTCCGCAGCCTGAGCTGCTACAGGACGTATCTGGAGACTGTTTGCGAGGAAGGCAGGATCAAACCCGTGCGCATTAACCTCCCGGGGTGCTGGACCTCGAAACAAAATGGCGACTGCGATCACGTGTCGCCGCCGCCCGCGTGCGAGGAGGAAGCAGACGCCAAGGTGGTGGTCGGTGGCGATAATCTCGGGGACGAGAGCAATGACGAGTCGGAGAAGAGAAGTGGAAACAATAAAGTGGCATACACCGGTAAATTTCCCAGGTCGTGGAATCCCTTTAAAGCCCTCGATGTGGGTACACAGGGTACTAAGCTTACTACGAATGGTAACGTGGCTCACGATCACATCAACACTGTCGATCCTGCGAATGACCAAGCGCAATCGAGCAACAGGGAACATGGGGCCATAAGAAACATTAGAAACAAATTTTCTTTTGGAATATCTGGAGACGACCCTGCTGCCGAGAACAAAACGGAAGCCAGCGAAAATAAAGTAGTTCTGTGGTTTAGAAAAACAGTCGCTAAATTTATTGAGCTCGACCCAAGCCCAGAGACGGAGAGAAACGGTCAAATGCTTTCTCCTGGCGAGGAGCGAAGGGTTAGCGAGACAGTCGGGACGACCGCACGTGACAAATCAACGCCATCCAGCGGACTTCAGGATAACGAAACGCAGACGGACTGTGACGTCATCGCAGCCGGCGACCGTAACCAGAATGAGGGTGTCTGTGACGTCATCACTGGTGTGGAGAGACGAGCGTCAGGATGTCCGGTGACGGGGCCTCAGGTCTTGCGCAACTATATGGACAACACTAGCTACACCGACTCCCTTCACACCGCGGCCGTTGAGGTAACTAATGAACCATTGACGGGTGTTGAGTTGGTGGTAGTGGTAAAAGGGGTGGCCGGGGCCGGGTCGCACCCCCCCCCCCCGTTTTCATCCGCCCCTGGGGTGTAGGCTAGTTTACCTTGTACATTGGTCATAAACCTCTTTTATGCATCATGCATCATGCTAGGGAATTCTACTTCAAGGTTATTAATATTTTCTTTATTTCGTTTGATACGCATGTATGTATACCGGTAATCAATGCCAAACTGGCGCATTAAAAACAACGTAAAGAGTTGTGCCGCCATCACTGGGCCGTCATGGCGTGTTTACTCTTACGCGGAAGAAGCGACAAGGAACTGCCGTCTGTGAGCCTGAGAACCGACCACGTGTCAAACGTGACCAGCCAATGGGGAGTTGCCTCCGTGGCGGCTTCACAGGCGGGGTTGTCAATGGGGGCATTGTGTGGGGGTGATCCCACCCCTCGCCATGTCGTGTCACGCCATGGTGTGGGTGTCACGGTCCATGGAGTGGCCTCCCCCCTCCCTCCCCATTCCCCTCCACCCACCACCCGCACCCCCCTGTCCTCCTTCTTTATCTTCTCCCGACACCAGGTCTGTTTTTCACTCTCCTTTCCATAAGGCAGGTCCATCCCACTTTCCCCTCCATAAGGCAAGTCCATCACCCTCCCCCCTATATAAGGCAGGTCCATCACACTCTCCCCTCCATAAGGCAGGTCCATCACACTCTCCCCTCCATAAGGCAGGTCCATCACACTCTCCCCTCCATAAGGCAGGTCCATCACATTCTCCCCTCCATAAGGCAGGTCCATTACACTCTCCCCTCCATAAGGCAGGTCCATCACACTCTCCCCTCGATAAGGCAGGTCCATCACACTCCCCCCTCCATAAGGCAGGTCCATCACACTCTCCCCTCCATAAGACAGGTCCATCACACTCTTCCCTCCATAAGGCAGGTCCATCACACTCTCCCCTCCATAAGGCAGGTCCATCACACTCCCCCCTCCATAAGGCAGGTCCATCACACTCTCTCCTCCATAAGGCAGGTCAACCACCCTCTCCCCTCTATAAGGCAGGTCCATCACACTCTCCCCTTCATAAGGCAGGTCCATCACACTCCCCCCTCCATAAGGCAGGTCCATCACACTCTCCCCTCCATAAGGCAGGTCCATCACATTCTCCCCTCCATAAGGCAGGTCCATCACACTCTCCCCTCCATAAGGCAGGTCCATCACCCTCTCTCCTCCATAAGACAGGTCCATCACTCTTTCCCCTCCATAAGGCAGGTCCATCACACTCTCCCCTCCATAAGGCAGGTCCATCACACTCTCCCCGCCATAAGGCAGGTCCATCACACTCTCCCCTCCATAAGGCAGATCCATCACACTCTCCCCTCCATAAGGCAGGTCTATCACCCTCTCTCCTCCATAAGACAGGTCCATCACTCTTTCCCCTCCATAAGGCAGGTCCATCACACTCTCCCCTCCATAAGGCAGGTCCACCACACTCTTCCCTCCATAAGGCAGGCCCATCACACTCTCCCCTCGATAAGGCAGGTCCATCAAACTCTCCCCTCCATAAGGCAGGTCCATCACACTCTCCCCTCCATAAGGCAGGTCCATCATACTCTCCCCTCCATAAGGCAGGTCTATCACACTCTCCCCTCCATAAGGCAGGTCCATCACACTCTCCCCGCCATAAGGCAGGTCCATCACACTCTCCCCTCCATAAGGCAGGTCCATCACACTCTCCCCTCCATAAGGCAGGTCCATCACACTCTCCCCGCCATAAGGCAGGTCCATCACACTCTCCCCTCCATAAGGCAGATCCGTCACACTCTCCCCTCCATAAGGCAGGTCCATCACCCTCTCTCCTCCATAAGACAGGTCCATCACTCTTTCCCCTCCATAAGGCAGGCCCATCACACTCTCCCCTCTATAAGGCAGGTCCATCACACTCTTCCCTCCATAAGGCAGGTCCATCACACTCTCCCCTCGATAAGGCGGGTCCATCAAACTCTCCCCTCCATAAGGCAGGTCCATCACACTCTCCCCTCGATAAGGCAGGTCCATCACACTCTCCCCTTCATAAGGCAGGTCCATCACACTCCCCCCTCCATAAGGCAGGTCCATCACACTCTCCCCTCCATGAGGCAGGTCCATCACATTCTCCCCTCCATAAGGCAGGTCCATTACACTCTCCCCTCCATAAGGCAGGTCCATCGCACTCTCCCCTCGATAAGGCAGGTCCATCAAACTCTCCCTGCATCCGGTCCGCTCTTCCCCGCCGCATCAGGGACGTTCATCAGCCTGCCACACTAGCCTGCTCATCGCCCCCCCTCCCACCTCCCACACCAGACATGTTCCTGCCCCATCCCCACCCTCCACCGTGCCTGCTCATCACCGTCCACCGCACCAAGCCTGCTCCCCCTCACCACCAACAAGGCCTGCCAGAAGGGGGGTAAGCGACATAACTTCACGCTGAGGAGGGGGAGTGAAGAAGAGGCTGATGGAATGGGACAGAGAGAGGGAGAGGGAGAGCGTGGGGGGAGGGCCTCGGACACGAGCGAGGAGAGAGGAGTGAAGGCTGTGGGCGAGAGGGTGGGCAAGGAATGGAGTATACTGGCTACAGTCGTCATGTTCGGGTGAGTGGATATATACGGTCAAGGTGTGGTATGCCTGCCTGAGTGCGGCAAGGGACTGGGTGGGATAGCCTGACAAACACCAAGGCCATGCCATGGGATGACATGACATGGGCCCGCAGATGACAATTCTCGGTCTGTCCAGTGGCTGGCGAGAGGGCGGGGCTAGGGTGTATGGGGGTGTTGGTGTAGGAGGGGGGAGGGAAGGGGAAGGGAGGGAGGGGGCGCTGTGGGTATATCTCAGTGGCCCGTCGTCCTATTGACTCCCATCGTGAACTCCCCAAGTTGCCCTGTTTATCAGATAGGACGGGGGAAGGGTGTTGGGGTGAGGGTTCATAGCGGGGGGAGAGGCGGGGCGGGCGGGGGGGAGAGCTTGGAAACGAAACGCCAATACCTTGTGAATCCATAGCACGGATGACCCTGTCGACACGTTTGGGGAGAGACAGTGAGCTATTTAGTCTGTATCGCCAAGAAGAAAAAGAGCAAACACGCCAGTCGCCAACAGTAGGAAGTAGAATAATCTGTTATCGTCGAGTGGTGCGATATAACCGTACATGGTGTAAGTGGCCTTCAACCAAATAGCGCTGCCAGCATACAAATAATTCCAGTCCTGATAAAATAATTGTGATACAGTAAATTTTTTATAACTAATTAATCGTTCGATTTGAATGCGTCATAATATGTGGTCAGGCCGTACCCAAAATGTGAGAAGCGTGGGAGCCATAGACTGATGTATCATGAGGCCCCAACAGTATTTCAGCATATTTGACACAATCTTGAGACCTAGCGAAGCCGAGAAATCCGTTATCACTTCTGTTCTAACTCGCTCAAAACGTCCAAATTAGTATATACTGGGCAGGTGCATAGATCTAACAGATGAAATTACTAAGCTTTGTGCAAACGATGTATCAATTAGGCCAAGGAATCTCCGGGGATCCCGAATTATTGGGGTCAACTATGCTACATATATAGGTTGCCCAGACCTGGTTTCGAATCAGGACCAATTTATCTGCAGTCAAATGTTCTACACTCGGTCACGGCGCTCTGGCATGGAGCTGTAACAATACGTAACTGAAAGAGGGTGGAGTGACACCAGAAGAATTACTGTGATTTCTGGATTCCAAGATGACGGTGGCTGACAACACATAAGCTTGTGGATGCTTTGACTGTATTATCTGTCGCTGGACATTGAGCAATTTCATATATATTTATTTAAAAAAATAAAACCCAAAACGATTAATCAAATATATCTTTGCCCTATTCTGTCCATATAGGGCCATGGCTGCAGCGAAATGAAGTGTCTCGGGGCCCTGATAGCGCCATCTACCGGTCAGCAGACGACGTTTCGTACTCAGGCGGAACTGACGTCACAGGCTGTGGATTTCATCAACCAATACTACGCGTCCATCAAAAGGTAGGAGTTACGTGACATCACGCCTCCAAGCAGCAAGTGTCCAATCTGTGGGAATCAAGTTATTTACGCAATATATATATGTATATTTTTTGCTTATGAAATCATTTATTTCGTATCTAGACAGAAGCCAGTACAGAGCAAACATACGTCTATAATTTGAAGCATTTCTCGTCGACTTCAGACAGACAATGATTGTTGGCGATGGTTCGCAACATTGTATATTTTATATCAGTCAACGACGTACTAAGCGAGCGAAAATCATAATTCAAGACATTACGACGTCTTACAGAGTTTTACTTAATACAACCTGCTCAAAAACAGTGGTTATTTGCACGTGCACGAAACAAAAACCAAATTCTGGTTTTGCTAACATGGAATATTAGTTACAATGGGACACAAATAACCGGCCACAGAAATCATCTGATATAGAAGTCATTAACCTGAATTTCGCCTGTCGATTGCTGTGACACTTCAAACACTCACCCAGATAATACAGCAGTCCCTTCGCGACACAAACAACTCGTCAGACTTCTTCATTCCATTACGACAGCTCGTTGAGCAGCCCGACACTTGTGACCATAATGAGACACGTTTTGCACCACTCTGACGACCCCCCTTATCACTTTCCGGGAAAAGAATGTGGCTATAGAGCGATTTCTCATTTTTCTCTTCCGCACAACGCACAAACGACATAATGATTGCCTCTACTTTAATGAGACGTCTGACGCAATGGCGACTATTTTTAATATTACGTCCGAAAAAAGTTAATGTTTTTTCTATTTTACAGCACAATACATATACTGGGCCATGAGTGAGTCCGATGTAACATATGAATACAAATAACGGGCCACTAACATACGTCCATGGTCCCCCCCCCCCACCCCCCCCCCCCCATTTACTACCAGCCTCTGAGTCATAAAGTCGTTAATTTACCATTTGAGTTGAAGATAAACATTTCCATGTTTGTTGGTCGCTATTATACACGGTCAGACTTATTCTCTGTTCAGTGTGTGTATTCATTAATATTACTAATATTATTTCTCTGTATTTGCCAGGTCGGACACACCGGCCAATAAAAAGCGACTGTCAGAGGTGGAGGAGTGTATCAGCCGAACCGGAACTTACGAGCAGACGACAGCGGAGCTGACTTTTGGCGCCAAAACCGCTTGGCGCAACGCTCCGCGGTGCATCGGCAGAATCCAGTGGTCAAAACTGCAGGTAACGATGCGGAATAAGACAGCAAACATTCGTAGAATATGCGCCCAAAAAACAAGGAATGTATGAACAAGAGGGCACATTTTTATCTACCAGACAAAATGTCAATGGCGAATTAGTTCTATATCGATAGCATCCAGACCGTAAGGTGACCTTGAAGCGTCTCCATGAAAAGCATTTTTGATGGCGACTTCAAAATGCAATATTTCCATTGATACTACCGCAATCTCACGGCCATTTTATGTGGAAAGAAAGAAACAGGGTCTTCATTGGCACGGTCTCCACTGCCCATCTATCTCTGAGAAGGCAATGGATGGCACTGAGTTTGTTGACAAAAGCCGTCGCGACGGGCAGGCAACAATAGCGACAATACCTGAAGAGTAATCAACATCCTGTGACCCCCAATATGTCCTCCGCGCTCCGACCTTGACCTTCAGTCCCCGCGGGGCCGCCTACTCCGTATAGCCGGCAGGACCTGCGCCTGTCCCACAACCCATAAGGCGGCCATATAATCTGCCCCCCGGGCGCTAAATGCGTCGATTTGAGAAGGACAAAACGACGTCGTTCTGGAACGGAAATGGCCGTAGGAACCTCGTTCTGAAGGACATGAGGCTGCGTCGGCAACGTCACAGTGACGTTCTATCGATGAGGGGACAATAGGAACCCGTAAAGATGTCAAATAGTGCTGGTACGCACGCCCGTTTGCATACTCTAGAGCGTCAGTTCATTTATTTCATTTCTTGAATTCTCTGTGTAATAACTTCCTACAAGTGGATTCCTTTTCCCTTCCTCTCACTTAACAATAAAAATATAAATAGTAATAAGAACAATAATAATAATATAATACTAATAATAAAACGAACCGCTCGAGGAACGGAGCTGGCAGTGGTTAAATAACCAGAGAAACACCATCCTCAAATTAACTCTGACCATTTCAATCGCATTGGTCTCCCATGGTTTGGGAGTTAGGTCTATACACATATATATATACATCTCTCTGGATGACGGACACCGCGGCTACTGATACCACCGAACAGGGATTAGCTCTTCCCGACAATCGACATCCCCTCTTGCCCCACTCATTGGGACTCTCCGGTTCCCTGACATACGCTGGGCGATAGATAAGAAGGACGCTTCATCATGTTCACCATGATGGCATTGCCAAACAGGCCACACGTCTCAGGGCACAGCGATTATTGTCAGCGCCAGTGATGGATAACCTTCTCAAGTTGCATGACGAATGGACGATTCGGGCCTCGAGATCTGATGGGTGCGAGTGTGGGCGGGAGGCGGTGAGGGGTGTAAGTGTCGGCGGGAGGTGGGGGTATGAGTGTGGGCGGGAGGCAGGGGGGGGGGTGAGTGGGCGTGGGGCAGGGGGGTATGAGTGTGGGCGGGAGGCAGGGGGTGTGAGTGTGGGCGGGAGGCAGGGGGGGTCAGTGTGGGCGGGAGTCAGGGAGTGTGAGCGTGGTGGGGAGGCAGGGTGTCTGAGTGTGGGCGGGAGGCAGGGAGGTGAGTGTAGGCGGGAGGCAGGGGGGTGAGTGTGGGCGGGAGGCAGAGGGGTGAGTGTGGGCGGGAGGCGGGGGGGTCAGTGTGAGCGGGAGTCGGGGAGTGTGAGCGTGGTGGGGAGACAGGGTGTCTGAGCATGGTGGGGCCGCAGGGGGTCTGAGTGTGGGCGGGAGGTAGCGGGGTCAGTGTGGGCGGGATGTAGGGGGGATGAGTGTAGGCGGGAGGCAGGGGATGTGAGTGTGGGCGGGATGTAGGGGGGATGAGTGTGGGCGGGAGTCAGGGGGTGTGAGTGTGGGCGGGATGTAGGGGGGATGAGTGTGGGCGGGAGGCAGGGGGGTGAGTGTAGGCGGGAGGCAGGGGGGTGAGTGTGGGCGGGAGTCAGGGGGTGTGAGTGTGGGCGGGATGTAGGGGGAATGAGTGTGGGAGGGAGGCAGGGGGGTGAGTGTGGGCGGGAGTCAGGGGGTGTGAGCGTGGTGGGGAGGCTGGGGGTCTGAGTGTGGGCGGGAGGCGGGGTGGGGGGTAGGTGTGGGTGGGAGGCAGGGGGGTGAGTGTGGGTGGGAGGCAGGGGGGTGAGTGTGGAAGGGAGGCAGGGGGGTGAGTGTAGGCGGGAGGCAGGGGATGTGAGTGTAGGCGGGATGTAGGGGGGGTGAGTGTGGGAGGGAGGCAGGGGGGTGAGTGTGGGCGGGAGTCAGGGGGTGTGAGCGTGGTGGGGAGGCTGGGGGTCTGAGTGTGGGCGGGAGGCGGGGTGGGGGGTAGGTGTGGGTGGGAGGCAGGGGGTGTGAGTCTGGGCGGGAGGCAGGAAGGTGTAAGTGTGGGCGGGATGTAGGGGGGTTCGACGAGGGGCCACACCCGTATCAGTACCTCCCCGATCTCCTATCCATACCATACAAGGTAACCCACGCTGATTATGGGTAATGATTATGGGGACTTGTCATTAAAATCTATATACACATGTCGATGAGTTAAATTGATAAAGAAAAATTGATAAATTTTATGTTTTAGAACAAGTTACTGTACTGATAACTATGGATAACACTTTCGTAGCGACGAAATATAGGCCATGGCATTATCACTACAAGCCAGGCCGAATCTGCGCCCATAACCCTCGCTGGTGGTTTTTGCAATTAAGGGTTTAAATGTGCCATAGATCACTATGGATAACTGTGGATAACGTTTACAGTGACGAAGTGTGGATCATGCCTCTGTTGCCATCCATGAGGACTCTCGGATTTGATGGAGTCTGTCCATGATGGCCGTTACAACACACACAAGGCCAAATCACGCAGAACCTCCATTCTGCCTCTCATGTTCTGCACGTGACTTAGCAGTGCTGTTCTTAGCCTAGTGAGAATCAATTAAATAGACGCGTTATGCGTCCGATGTGCATGTATCTTGGCATGCGATGAGGTAACAGGAGTGCAGTTATTGAGCTACGCGGCCCATTTGGCCGAAAAGACAGCATGCGGGAAGCAAGCGACATGTTACATTGAATGGGTGGGGTGGGTGTAGATGTGGGCATGTGTGTGTGTGTGGGGGGGGGGGGGGGGAGGGAGCGGGTCAATATTGAAATATATAAAGCCCAAAGTAATGACTGGTAGAAGAAACAATCTGGCTCTTCTGATGTCTCTTTCGAACTTCTTTTACATTTATTTAAAGAACATTTATTTATTCTGAAGGAACTGTTTGATATGAACAAAAGCTTATTCCCCTTTAAAGTAAAAACATATGTACCCTTTCCTTTTATGTACCATGGCCGCCATACTGATGCGATTTCGACGTACTCTGCTTGTCTAATCAATTAAACCACTTTAACGGCGTAATCCAATTTTAAGGTTACATGACATGATGTTTATATTGACGTCAATAGCATAGATCCCAAGTCCTACGAGGTGAGCCTCTCCAGCATTTGAGGCACGTCCCATCTAACCCCATTTCATGTTTTTCGGGGGGCTTCTTGTTACAAAGTTACAAAGTCATCAGAGCCGTCTCAGGTTCTGCTGGAAAGTTGATAAAATAATGTAACGGGTCATTTCCGATATCCTTGGTAAGCTCCACGTTTTTGCGGAAAGGCGTAAGTTTTTCTCTTCGCGACGAACACATAACGGAAGGCCTATGGAAACGATAACAGTAGTAATAACACAAAATATCCCAGCCGCTTAAAGACACGTGCCCTGGCACCATATGGACAACACGACTACGATAGAATGCAATGGCTCCATCGCCTGTCGTGGAACAATTCCATTATCGGCATTCCAATATCAATACCATTCATCACTGTTTGGCTTCGGGTAGGCCACTGCATATATACATCATACTGTGCCATCTCGGTCAATATACAGACCAGGCTTCATTGCTTTTGTACATGTCCTGCACACTCAAAAAAGAGCATCCACCATGCATCAAATTTGGTTATGCGGTCGCCAAATCCGGACAATAGAGACTCCATGCATGCCAAGTAATAACGCTGTCAAATTGAATTATGATGTCCGCTATTCTCAGGAAGAAAGATAGCCTTAACTGGCCTTGAGGTGATTAAGCCCCTTTCTCCAGCCTTACTGCTGTACACCACATCTCGTCTGTCACGAGAACGAATGAATGAATGGACTGGCGTCATAGGCCAGCATGGTGCGGTAAACCTGGCCAATGGAGTTCCTGAGACAATGACGGTGATTACATGTGAAACAAAAAAGGTTCAACCCCCACCTGTGTATTGAACCATTTGATTATTTTATCGAGGGTCACCCCGTGGTCTAGCTAGCAAGTAGCGCGGTCGGCTATTGCCTTTGTGTTCTTTTGTGCCAATCCAAGTGCGCAAAGCCTGGTTCGAAGCTCAACTGTGCAAATGCCACTGTTTGGGCACGGCAAATATCCCATGTCTTTCTTCGCACTGAGTAGGGTCTTGCTCACGCAGACGTGGTTCCTTTCTACCTTGACCCTTCCCTTCACGCTATAACCTTTATATGTCAAAGCATCCTATTGTAACCACACCAGCCCACCATTCCTTGATCTAACTCATCCCTCGAATCCATAACCACAGTTAGCTTTACTGTTCGCCAATGAAAACATCGATCACCCATCCGTTATTCCTCCTGAGAATTACTCGTCAACACGAAAACACCGTCACGCATATCATAATTAATTAATTACATATTTAATAATCAGTAATATTAAGCGTACATGTATATAAAAACGCACGCATTGAACTGTTTGGGTATAATAACAAATATCACTTGCATTTATTAGACATATGTCAGCAAGACCCGGTAAATAAGGAAAGTTGTAGAACGATGACCCGTGTCTTACCGCTTACTCGCAGTCTAACAAACCATCTCATTGCGCAACACATGCTTTTAGGATCAGGTAGTTATGGCGACAGTCGCATCTTTGCTCGTCGCCATGGAAATAGCCATGACAACGTTATTTGGGAGCCGTGCATGTCGGCTTTGGAATTGCGTTATGAAAGAGAATGAAATACCTTGGTATAAGGTCCTTAATTACAAGTGTTTGGTCTTGTTTGTCTGGTGGCATGTATTATAGCAATATCAATATGAGTCATTGAAGTAAATTGCGGCATAGATGACAGTGAAGATGCAATTCTGAAGTGACTGCGGAGACTTCGGAGAGTTAATTTACTGCCTGCCTGGGGGGCAAATTAACTGTTTGATGCGTCATGCTATTGACGTAGTCTCTGTATGATGCATGATGGGGGTAACCATGGAGATATCTGCCAAGACAAAGTCAATAACATAAAGCTCTTTAGTACCAGCTTTCTTTATTAGCTGTACTTCGATCATTACCTGTTAACTAGAGGTGTGTCCTAGTTATCTAAATGTGTTACTAGACGTTATTAAAATAATGTTATTGCATAAGCGTCGTGAAAGTGAACACTCGTCTATATTGGACTTTTTGGCACCTCGTATGCCCCCCTCCCCCCCCATCCTGCGACCCTGACATTCTCCCTACTATTTTGTTCCTTTAAGATATAACTTGGTTCTTAGTTAAGATAACAGGGACCCCGATATACGAGGGGAGATGATACATTCTCGGATCACCGGGATGAGCATCCAAGACTTCTGGGAGAATGGCCATTAGCTGTTGGCAATTTTTATGGATCATTATTCGTACAATTCCTGGCTCAACGGGAACACCTTTTCCCTATTTAGCGCCATCCGTTATAGCAGTCTGTGAATTCCTCGATATCATCCGTATATCGATGTCACTTTTGAGGTGTTTTTTTCACGCCCGGTCTTGGACAGTCCTCATCTTGGAGATTCGATAATACTTTCCCTAATTCTTGGGGATTCGCGATTCTGAGGGGGCACCCCCTCTCCCCCCATATATAACTGTGCTGATCTCTATACTCAATGGAAGCAACATAACAAAGTGGATTTGCTCTTTAACCCAATTCTACGATGTACATTTACAATGCTATCAACCAAATAAATTACACAGAAACCGTCTCTAATTTGCGTCGATCCCTCGTGGAAGTCCAATGAACTAGCGAGGAACAATGTTTCATTACAAGACGACGATGATACAATCACTGAAGCTTGAGGAAGAAATCTTTCCGTTTGGTCTTTTATACGTACACGTATATCTTCTGTAGGTCTTTGACGCACGTCATATACGGAATGCCCGCGGAATGTACGAGGCGTTGTGCAATCACATCAAGTATGGAACCAACAAAGGCAACATCAGGTAAGAAACACTCACGACCATAGCTGGAGCCACATTCATAATACTGGCATCAGTTTCGCACGAAAAGCGTCTATTCGTCATAGCCTCTGACACTCCTGGCGTCCTAAGTGGACATGTTTTCTGTTTCGCCGGGAACACCGTGTACAAATGTTCTACTTAGCGCTAAGCAGATTTCCGTTGTCGTTTTTTTTTAAATTGTCACTGTCTGTGTCGATGTCGCTTTTTCAGATCCTCAGAGTCGACATTTGGGGGTCAATGTCGACGGTCGACTGTCATTTATCCCTTTCGGACCTCTATTTTCCTCGTTCCTGTTCCAGGTCGGCCATTACGGTGTTCCCGCCGCGGAGCGATGGCGAACACGACTTCCGGGTGTGGAATGCGCAGCTGATCCGTTACGCAGGTTACCAACAGCCCGACGGAAGTGTGGTGGGCGATCCGTCTAATGTGGAATTCACCCAGGTCAGTGGTCTAACCATATCTGGTTATATTTCATTTTCTATCATCTTGTTGTTTCTCTGCAAGAGTGTTCATTCCACTTTATTGTCAACATATGAAAAGCCAGATCATCTTTTAAGGATGTTTCCATTGACAGACAGGATAAACATGATTGATACAATGAGACGAAAAAGGTTCGGTAAAATATGTTGTTTTAATACTTCTGTTCCTGGAGCAAACCGTATAACAATCCATCAATAATACATTACCCTTGATAAAGGTCCCTTGTATAGCAGGTAATATCATCTACATGTTATTGTCCAGTGACCCCTGACCTGACGACCATATGACTCCTTTAGCAACTCAATTATTTCCCTGCGCTCCTCGAATAAAAAGTACTTTCCCAAAAGAAGATACTTAGAAGCTAGACTTGGCCTTGTGATGGCAGCTGTGGCCCCCGTCGCACGGACCACAGTCCCTGGCCACGTGGCCGACAGTCTTGATGAAGTAGATGTCTCCATGCCGAGAAGTCACATGATTCACAATTTATCCTGCCACCTTAATAGAAACTAAAATGGGCCTCCGGCAAATACGTCAATGACGAGATAATTGATACAAGGACCCCCTTGACTTTACATGGTCAGTAAGTGAGTAAGGTAAGCAAGGTCACAAGGGGATGGTGGTGGAGATCGACATGGTAGCGAGCATCATAACTGAAGGGGGGGGGGGCTGGAGCTGAACATGGTAGCGGGCATCATAGCTCAGGCGAGGGGGGGGGGGGTGCTATATTTAGGCTTACATTTATGTCTTTATAACCGTAATACCAGCCCGTAGCAAGACCGTCACCGCTCAGGTTCTAGCAGCCCCATAAATAACAAGACCGTCACCGCCCAGGTTCTAATAGCCCCATAACAAGACCGTCACCGACCAGGTTCCAACAGACCCATAACAAGACCGTCACCGCCCAGGTTCTACCAGCCCCATAACAAGACCGTCACCGCCCATGTTCTAACAGCCCAATAACAAGACCGTCACCGCCCAGGTTCTAACAGCCCCATAACAAGACCGTCACCGCCCAGGTACTAACAGCCCCATAACAAGACCATCACCGCCCAGGTTCTAACAGCCCATAACAAGACCGTCACCGTCCAGGTTCTATTAAGCCCCATAACAAGACCGTCACCGCCCAGGTTCTAGCAGCCCCATAACAAGACCGTCACCGCCCAAGTTCTAACTGCCCCATAACAAGACCGTCACCGCCCAGGTTCTATCAGGCCCCATAGCAAGACCGTCACCGCCCAGGAACTAACATCCCCATTACGAGACCGTCACCGCCCAGGTTCTAACAAGCCCCATAACAAGACCGTCACCGCCCAGGTTCTAGCAGCCCCATAACAAGACCGTCACCGCCCAAGTTCTAACAGCCCCATAACAAGACCGTCACCAACCAGGTTCTAACAGCCCCATAACAAGACCGTTGCCGCCCAGGTTCTAACAGCCCCATAACAAGACCGTCACCGCCCAGGTTCTAACAGCCCCATAACAAGACCGTCACCGCCCAGGTTATACCAGCCCCATAACAAGACCGTCACCGCCCAGGTTCTAACAGCCCCATAACAAGACCGTCACCGCCCAGGTTCTAACAGCCCCATAACAAGATCGTCACCGCCCAGGTTCTAAAAGACCCATAACACGACCGTCACCGCCAAGGTTCTATCAAGCCCCATAACACGACCGTCACCGCCCAGGTTCTAACAGTCCCATAACAAGACCGTCACCACCCAGGTTCTAATAGCCCCATAACAAGACCGTCACCGCCCAGGTTCTAACAGCCCCATAACAAGACCGTCACCGCCCAGGTACTAACAGCCCCATAACAAGACCGTCACCGCCCAGGTTCCAACAGCCCCATGACAAGACCGTCACCGCCCAAGTTCTAACAGCCTCATAACAAGACCGTAATCGCCCAGGTTCTAACAGCTCAATAACAAGACCGTCACCGCCCAGGTTCTAACAGCCCTATAACAAGACCGTCACCGCTCAGGTTCTAACAGCCCCATAACAAGACCGTCACCGACCAGGTTCTATCAAGCCACATAACACGACCGTCACCGGCCAGGTTCTAACAGCCCCATAACAAGACCGTCACAGCCCAGGTTCTAACAGCCCCAAAACAAGACCATCACCGCTCAGGTTCTAACAGCCCCATAACAAGACCGTCACCACCCAGGTTATACTAGCCCCATAACAAGACCGTCACCGCCCAGGTTCTAACAGCCCCATAACAAGACCGTCACCGCTCAGGTTCTAACAGACCCATAACAAGACCATCACCGCCTAGGTTCTAACAGCCCCATGACAAGACCGTCACCGCCCAGGTTCTAACAGACCCATAACAAGACCGTCATTTTGAACCAAAATGCACTTTAGTGCGATTATCGATTGCCACTCAAGTTATTTGAATAACCCCACGCAGCGATGAAATATAGAAACGTGACCAGTTGTCGCTCGTCCAGGTTTTGCCGTAGTTTCTTACCACGGTGCATTATTGGCGAAATTTAATTCGATTATTAATAGACTGATCCAGACTGTCAATCATTCACTGACGTCACTGTTGCTTTTATCCAATCGTGTGGCGAAAAAAGCTATTTTACGTGCGTTATGTCGGACAAACAAGTCGGACAAACAAAGCAGCATGTCACTTTGTTGTCAGTTTCAGACATGATTATTGGTTGTACCTACCATTAGTGCCATGATTGTCAATTTCATACTTACGATTAAGGAAAAAGGACTCAAGCGTGGGCGGGGCTTAATGTCGGAGTATGGGTCGGTCTATTGCCACTCTATAAGCTATGTTGCCACAAGGTCGTTCAATATAAACGTATCACGGCGCCGCACAGCGGTGAAATATAGGAACGTGACCAGTTGTCAGTTGGGTGAGATGGGATGACGCCCCAGGGACCGGACGTTGCTGACCGGACTGTCGACATACGGGTCCTGGGCACATCTCCCGGGGACCCGGAGGAAACACGTGGTCGACCAGGAGTGTCGGGGAATGACTGATAGTTGACCGTGGCCGTGACAAGGTCGTTTGGGTGCACGCGGTCATGTTTCACTCGCTATTGTTACTGGTCAACGCGGCAGTGCATGGAGGGAGGGTTGGGCGGGGGTTGGGGGGGGGGGGGGTTGTAACGGCGAGGAAGGATTTGCAGTTGGGGTGAGGGATGGCTGTGGGTGTGGGCGTGGGTGGCGACGAGGGCCACGCGACTGGACCCTCCGGTGTGTTGAGGTGTCTGTGTCTCGGTGTGAGGGCGGAAGCGGCAGGAGTTGGGGGGGGGGGGGGGGGGAGGAGGGGGAGGAGGAGCGGGGAGGCACTTGGTATTGGTATTCTTCATGACTGACAAACACTCATATAGTGAGCCTCAGGTGGCAAAAGGCTTGGGAAGGTGGGGAGGGTGGGGGGGCACGCGCTGTGTAGCAGGGTGTGGGTGGGGAGGGGCGAGGCAGACGTGCCGTGGATTAGGGTGTGCAGGGGTGGAGGGCACAGGGGCTGTGTAGCAGGGTGTGGGTGGGGAGGGGCGAGGCAGACGTGCCGTGGATTAGGGTGTGCAGGGGTGGGGGGCACAGGGGCTGTGTAGCAGGGTGTCGAGGGGTGGAGGACGAGTTCAACGGGGAAGGAAGGGTGTGGTCTGGCAGATATTTATCACTGGGTAGTTTACCTACTGGGCCACCACGCGTCCGTCCCACATGGCCCGACCACTGCCCCAGGGGGCTTCATGATCCTTGGTAAATAAGGCATTAGCTGCCTCCGCAACTTGAGCCATCAACCATGTCACTCTCCGCCTGCCATCAGTCGCCGCTAGGGGTCAAAGCAGATGCCGTGTTGCTCTGAAACCAGTTTGACTGGTCGGTAACTTCATGGCACCACAGTCCGGATACTCTTTAGGGGGGGGGGGGGGGGGATACCTTTTCCGATCTCCGCGATTGGCATCACGGAATTCTTGGAGATTCGATCAGCTGTGGGCAATTTTTTGGCATCGTTATCCGTACAATTCCTGGTTCAACGAAAAGGCCATTTGCCTATTTACCGCGATTCGTTATAGCAGCCTATGACTTCGATATTCGCGAAATCACCCTTAAGGTGTTTTTTGGGCTCAGCTTTAAAACGTCCTCATCTTGGAAATTGCTCTCCCTAATTCTTTGGGATTCGCGATTCAGAGGGGGATATGTTGCCAAGCTCCCTGCACGGTGGCGCTTTGCAACTCCCCGCCCGGTGGCGCTACGCAAGCTCCGCTTTTACCGCTGCTGTCGGTCGGGGGCAAATTTCAAGATTTTTGAGAAACGGTCAAATCAGCTGTAATTTCTTGCACTATTATAATTTTATGCTTAGGCTGGGTCCCTGGCACTAAATTGTAGAAATGCGCGACGCATCTTTTGTATCACTTTGCACAGCGCCGTCCTGGCGAGCTAGTGTGAAAATGCGTGGAGGAAATAGGCGACAACAGAGATATTATGGAGCGCTAGCGGAGTGAGTGGAAGGCAGAGAGTGAAATGTTGCGTCACCACTTCGTTATTGTGAGTGGCATCAGTCTCTTGAGCCGGTGCGTATACCAGATGGCCATGATTTTATGCCGACGATCAACACATTTACAGTTGCAGCACAGTTTCTCCAAAAGCTTGGTTGTTTCTAGTGGGACATTTCAACATGTAACTTGTTATAAGTTCATATCGCGTGAATGGGGAGGATAAAGCATGCTACAGGGTGATGGGGGCTACATACAGGGCAGTGGGTCTTATAGCATTAAGGCAGTTGGTCTTATAGCATGAAGGCAATTGGTCTTATAGCATTAAGGCAATTGGTCTTAAAGCATTAAGGCAGTTGGTCTTATAGCATTAAGGCAGTTGGTCTTATAGCATTAAGGCAGTTGGTCTTATACCATTAAGGCAGTTGGGCTTATTGCACCGGGCAGTTGGTCTTATAGCATTAAGGCAGTTGGTCTTATACCATTAAGGCAGTTGGGCTTATTGCACCGGGCAGTTGGTCTTATACCATTAAGGCAGTTGGTCTTATAGCATTAAGGCAGTTGGTCTTATAGCATTAAGGCAGTTGGTCTTATACCATTAAGGCAGTTGGGCTTATTGCACCGGGCAGTTGGTCTTATAGCATTAAGGCAGTTGGTCTTATACCATTAAGGCAGTTGGGCTTATTGCACCGGGCAGTTGGTCTTATACCATTAAGGCAGTTGGTCTTATAGCATTAAGGCAGTTGGTCTTATAGCATTAAGGCAGTTGGTCTTATACCATTAAGGCAGTTGGGCTTATTGCACCGGGCAGTTGGTCTTATAGCATTAAGGCAATTGGCCTTATAGCATTAAGGCAGTTGATCTTATAGCATTAGGGCAATTGGTCTTATAGCATTAAGGCAGTTGATCTTATAGCAGTAAGGCAATTGGTCTTATAGCATTAAGGCAGTTGATCTTATAGCATTAAGGCAATTGGTCTTATAGCATTAAGGCAGTTGGTCTTATAGCATTAAGGCGGTTGGGTTTATAGCATTAAGGCAGTTGGTCTTATAGCATGAAGGCAGTTGGGCTTATAGCACTAAGGCAGTTGGTCTTATAGCATTAAGGCAGTTGGGCTTATAGCATTAAGGCAGTTGGTCTTATAGCATTAAGGCAGTTGATCTTATAGCATTAAGGCAATTGGTCTTATAGCATTAGGGCAGTTGATCTTATAGCATTAAGGCAATTGGTCTTATAGCATTAAGGCAGTTGGTCTAATACCATTAAGGCAGTTGGGCTTATAGCATTAAGGCAATTGGTCTTATAGCATTAAGGCAGTTGACCAGATAGCATTAAGACAGTTGGGCTTATAGCATTAAGGCAATTGGTCTTATAGCATTAAGGCAGTTGGTCTTATAGCATTAAGGCAGTTGGGTTTATAGCATTAAGGCAGTCGGTCTTATAGCATTAAGGCAGTTGGTCTTATAGCATTAAGGCAGTTGGTCTTATAGCATTAAGGCAGTTGGGCTTATAGCATTAAGGCAGTTGGTCTTACAGCATTAAGGCAGTTGGGCTTATAGCATTAAGGCAGTTGGTCTTATACCATTAAGGCAGTTGGGCTTATTGCACTGGGGCAGTTGGGCTTATTGCACTGGGGCAGTTGGTCTTATAGCACTGGGGCAGTTGGTCTTATAGCACTGGGGCAGTTGGGCTTATTGCACTGGGGCAGTTGGTCTTATAGCACTGGGGCAGTTGGTCTTATAGCACTGGGGCTGTTGGTCTTATAATTGCTAGGACAGCATATGTATTTGAAGTGTTTTCTGTCGCAATAACTCCATACAACAATCTACACCCCGTATGAGAAAGCCACCTGCAGCCCGCTGCCACGAGCTCGTTAAATGAGTTCCGCCGCCACCTGAGGGCGCCACTTGATGGAGCCCCGCCGCTGAAAACAGCCCTCCGAGACAAGCACCACGCATAGGGCGGATTGCAATTTCCGCTCGTCAGCTCAACGCGTTCCTCCACCACAAGAGAGCGCCACCGTAGCTGTCCGCGACCGTTTCCGTTCATATGTCATCATTATGTCCCCTTACCGGCGTGTGACAATGGTGTCTGACCGACCGCAGTTGGCGCCGCGCTGACACTCTCATCTCCCTCCATTTTCTTCTGGCTTTGATGGACGTTGGCGCGCGCTGATCAGGGCAGACGACATTTGGCATTCTGTGCCGGAGTGTCGCCGAGGCCTCCGGCACAGGTCACGGCCCCAGCATGCACTGCGTCTAGTTAGTTAATATAGCTTGTTACCATCATCATTATTAGACGAGTGTCTGGCTGTTTGTGGGAGGTCGCACGTTTTCAGAGAATAACACCCCACCGATCGAAAGTTAGTAACGAGCCACCCCCGATCACAAGCCTGTGTCTGCCCCCCACCCCCTCCCCACCCACACACACACACACATACTTTCGTTTTGCTTCCGACGGGCCTGAACTGAGTTCAGAACGGGTAAGGGGATTACATAAAAGGGGATAGTGAAGCAATCTTACGTCAAACAATCTTCCATGTTCACATCGACATCACCTGTGGCTCTCGGGATGCAGCTTTGCAATGTCAACATCAGTGTATCTTTGATTATTGTATTATAACTTTTACCGTTCAATCTAATACTCGGAGGATTACAATATATCTTGTCAACTCTGACCATGTCACATACCAAATTGTTAACTCGTCAACATGCTTTTCTGATATTCAGATGCTCTTGATTTTATACCCAGATGTGAAAGCGTCGTTTCGCCACAATATGTCACGTTTCAAGTGAAAGTGACACCAGATGTGCACGCGTCACTTTAACTCCACTATATTGTTTCCACACCCAGATGTGCGAATGTCAGTTTAACTCCACTATATTGTTTCCACACCCAGATGTGCGAGCGGCGGTTCGGCTGGAAGGGAACTGGCGGCATGTTTGACGTCCTGCCCCTCGTGCTCCAGGCCAATGGGGAGGATCCGGAACTGTTCCACATTCCTGAAGAACTCGTTCTGGAGGTCAAGTTCACACATCCGCAGTAAGTAAATCAGATGTGGGTGAGATTATTACCGAAAGGAATTACTGCGTTTAGCCCCCAGGGCTCTCTACACACTGCATGTGTGCATATAATTAAATGACATGGATGGACTGTTGGTATGATGTATAGCACTAGTCCCTTCGTGATATCATGGCATTTATCTTCGATTTTCGACCATTTGTCAAAATATGATGTTTTGGCACATTGCTATATTTGTAAATATAATATGTATGAATTTGATGTTAATATTTAAAAATATTTACACATCAATAAAAATACCAATATTTTTAAAAGACGGATTCTAGGATTACCCCCACCCCCCGCCCTCTCTGATCATTACCCCCCCCCCCCCCAATAGCACCTTCACCCACCCCCTGCCTTGCCACTTAGTTCCAATGCGCTGGTGATTACCGTGTCTGTGTGGTATCCCACAGATACCCGGGCCTAGACGAGATGGGGCTCCGGTGGTACGCCCTGCCCGCCGTGGCCAACATGATGCTGGACTGTGGCGGGCTCCAGTACAGTGGCGCCCCCTTCAACGGCTGGTACATGGGCACTGAGATTGGCGCTAGAGACCTCTGTGACGTCACCAGATACAACCTGACTGAGGTAAGCACGTGGGTCACCTTATTTAACGCCCGACAACAGAAACCTCTGTGACGTCACCAGATACAACCTGAATGAGGTAAGCACGTTGGTCACCTTATTAAACGCCCGACAAAAGAAACCTCTGTGACGTCACCAGATACAACCTGAATGAGGTAAGCACGTTGGTCACCTTATTAAACGCCCGACAACAGAAACCTCTGGTGCAACCTGACTGAGGTAATACGTTTTTTGTATGCAGCGTAATCGATAACGTAAACTATGTGACGTCACCAAATACAACCTGACAGATTGACAGGAGATAAGATGACGTTTTTGTCTTACGTTTTTCAGCAAATAGCCCATAAGATGGGATTGGATACGCGCACAAATTTCTCGCTGTGGAAAGATCAAGTAGTCGTGGAACTCAACAAAGCTATTTTGTGCAGCTTTAAGGTAGGAAAAAAAAGAAAATATGTTTATGTCCGCTTTGTGCGACAAAAGGGGGCTAAGGAAACTCTTAGTTTCAGTTTTGTTTGGATATTTATGGTACAATGCCTTTGGTACTAGTTTGAGGAAAAAAAACACCAAATAATTTGACAACGATTAAATTACTTCTAATATTTACCAGGTACTAATTCGAGTGTTACTTAACATATTGAATATTAAGGGATTCATATATTATCAATTCAGAAGTTTAATATTATTATTAAAAAAATAGGTTGTTTTAAAATAAAAAAATCGATAAATATCAAAATTATAGTATTTGTCGAAATTACAACTTGCGGAGTTTCATATTTATAGAATGATGCAGAGTTTTACCATTTCAAATACTCAAAAAAAATTCAATATATTTGATTGACAATTAAACTGTGATACACACATTTCAGTATTTTTCTTGCACTTCAGAGAGATCGCGTAACTCTAGTGGACCACCATTCAGCGGCCGAGTCCTTTATGCAACACCTGGAGAACGAGAAGACGCTGCGGGGGGGCTGCCCGGCCGACTGGGTGTGGATCGTGCCGCCCATCAGCGGCAGCATCACACCTGTCTTCCATCAGGAGATGATCCTCTATAAGCTCAAACCCAGCTACGAGTACATGGTGCGAACATGGATTTTTTGAGTGATGGCCGATAGGGTATAGCGCCATTTTGTTCTAATCCTGATACTGGTTTTCCGGGGAGTTCTGTGAATGGTTTTCACATAGGAAAACAAGGCATAAAGCTTAATATATTTCAAGTGAAGTTATTCCATTAAAACAGAACCTTGCATTTATCACACGTGACCCCCAGGGGGCAACCAATTCAAATGCTATAGTTAGTACGCCAACAAGTCTGTGACACAGATGGTTTACCAAAAAGTATTGTTTAGGCGATAATTTTTAGACTTCATACCTCCGTTACATATATGAATCAATATATCCGAAACAACCGGAAGTGACTGAAGAAGATTTGACATAGCATCATTATACAACGGCCTATGTTGATGACTGCCAGAAGCAAGTATTAAAAGAGGCGTTCGATGAAAACGCCTTGGATAATTCGGAATATGTTTTACAAACTTAATGTACAAACGAATGCAAGCATTGTCCGTTGGCGACAAATTCTATGGCAATTCATATAGCTACCAGTGTAACCAATCTAATGAAAAAACTTTCCGTAAGGTAGAATCAGACCGAAAATATTTAGTATAGTGTGGAAACTATCTTCTTCCTAATCTAGTTTACCGTCAACAGTGGCCAAGATAACGTAGTAAAACCCCATCTTCATTCGCATATAACATGCTATCTGCCTTCTAGGATGATCCTTGGAAGACGCACGATTGGAAGCGCAATGTCACCGACACGCCCTCTAGCGGGACGCCCAAGCGGAAGAAGAAGCTTCGTTTTAAGGATGTCGTTAGGTAAGGACTGCTCAATTTATACTCCACTTAACGAGACACAACCGGCATGCTGAATAAGTGCGCGCGCATCCGATCCGGCGAAAGAAGCGTCGGAAGGGTCACCGATACGTATACACGGGCTACCAATGCAGCCATTTCTAAGTGTTCTCTCATCTAGAGGTAGAAGCGGGCCGCTTTCGTGTACGCTCACGGATCCACATATCTTGTTTTTCGATTTCGCTGAAGCAAAATCATCAATAGAAGTTTTCTTTTGTAAGATTTATACTAAATAGCATAAAAGAAAGTGTTGTATATATAAATAGTTAATTAAGCGGACGACTATTTATGTTACTAACGACATTCACAGCTCACCGATACAATAGTGTAGTCTGCTTTCAGAGTTGTGCACTTCTCCTCCAAGCTGATGAGGTCGTACCTCGCCAAGCGCATCAAATGCACCGTTCTGTACGCCACGGAGACCGGACGCTCTGAGAAGTTTGCCAACACGCTCTGCGCCATGTTGACGACTGCATTCGACGCCAGGGTATGTCTCAATCTCCAACTCGTCAGGTGGCGCCCCGTGCCTCCGCTCAAACCTCACATGGCCGCAGCAAATTAAGATAATCTTTGAAAATGGCAAAAATCGATTATAATATTAATGAAGTGGAATCATTACTTGCAATAAAATATAAGAGTACCAACTCGTACTGGACCTGGGGTAATTTGCGTAACAAATGTAGTTGTTGTAGCTATCACCCAAACCGGGACTACTTCCTTTGTCATCCCAAATATGTATTACAGTGGGCAAACTGGAACTTGTTTTGTCCGCGTCGTAATGGCATCGAGGAAATAGCCAACAAAAGCTAAATGTATACAAGTCAGGATTTATGCCCATGACGTAAATACGTTTATTAAGTGATATTTAAACAATGCGTCGCTAAAGCGTAATGACGTTTTTTGTATGATGCAAATTCAATGTTTAATTTTCATGTTTGCCCTTTAGGTTTTACCGATGGATGACTATGATGTCATCAATCTGGAACATGAGAGCCTCGTTCTGGTGGTGACTAGCACGTTTGGCAATGGTGACCCACCGGAAAATGCAATGGTAAGGAATATTCCTAAACTTTCACCTGAACATTTTTAGTATTCCATCTTGGATATAGACGATGCTAACAAAGTACGGCTATTACATGGTGATTTTATGGTCATTGACTGATTATAGGGAGATCAATAGCAGATCACTGGCGTCGATTGAATGTTTTTTTGTCATTTAGTGGCGATTAAGACTTATTAAATAATTGTGATTCAATTCTAACTTAATGAAAATCATTTGCAGATATTTGCGAAGGATCTGAACGGTTTTCTATCACACGGAACGGATAACAGGTAAACACATATTTAACATAGATATATTGGTTACAGTTTTCTTATTTAAGCACAAATACTTACATTCTAATGTAGCTTTTATTATTGGCTAATGCAATTTGAGATGCAAATTGTCAAACGTAACTTAGAATGCGGCGTTTAACATGACTGTAGTCACATGAGCAGCTCGAGATATGATTGATATCGCTGTACATTAAATGATCCATTTCACCTTCCAGCGAGGAGCGTTCCTTTGTAAAACAACTGAGTATCGACCAGGAGAGAAGCTTCCAAGCGGCCGACTCCCAGCCTCAGGGCCCATCCGATGCCATGGACAACTTCGGACACTCGGAAAAGCTCAGTAACGTCAGGTGCGAAATGACAACCGCATCCAAAATTTGTTCTTTCAATATTTAAATGTGTGTTACATTACATTTCCCTCACGAAGTCTATGCCCAGCTATACATTTTGTTTCACTTTTTTGGATATTAGTTCAAAAATATATTTTTGTTTTTACCGCGTAATGCAAATATATTGGAACGCAAGGTTAAGGTCGCTGGAGAGATCGCTCTCCCGACGGTAGAGGGCGCTCGCTCGATCCTCACAGTTTCGCTGTACCCAGGCATTGGCGAGCAGCACGTTGATTGTAGCGGCTTTATGCCAACCATTGTTTACCCATAACGTTTTACTTTCGAACTCAACAGCTTGACGCAATTCTTGGTCGCCTAGGGCCACAACTTATGATAAAACGATAGCCTACATGTGTGTGGTTCTGTGTGTGTAAAGTCGCATGTATATGTTAGGTTCTAATGTGGGACGCCCCAGGCAACGTCTCGCCCCCGGGTGGGGTACTTCATACATTGCTGGGTTTAGTGTGGGGGGGGGGGGGGGGGGGGCCGCGGTAAAGCCCCTCGTTTTTCCCCACCAAAATCCGCTCGGTCGGGGCGTTATATTTTTTATTTCAGAGCCCCCCCCCCCCCGCACCCCCGGTCGCTCCGCTCTATAGGGGTATCTTTTTCACCATAGACGTCCGCTCTATATAGGGATATCTTTTTCTTCACAAATCTCAGCTCTCTCAGGCATCAAGGGACACACGGAACCCCCACCAGATTTGTATAATAATGCACCCCCCCCTCCCCCCCACCCACCCGGGCTCTCGCCATATTTCGTCAGAGGACGTGGTCGGCCGGGCTAGGGTGGAGACAGGGGCGGTGTGCATGAACCACACTTTGGCCTCACCAATAGACATTTCTTGAACGATTACTGGGTTGAAAATAGAAAGTACTCACCTATGGTCATGAGCACAACCACAACAAGTTGGTGAGGCTAATTCGAAGATGCATTTTTTGTGCATAAGCAAGGCTACGTGTGGATAATGAATACGACATCTAATGCATGGTACATAGTTATACAATATCAGCCTGGTCGTTCAGATCCGGGTCCAAGGATCCCAGACTGGACGCTACTCCACTCCAGAGACATCGCACGTGGTTTGTATCCATGCAAGGACTAACTTTTATAGAAAGCTTGACTGACAATTTCATATCCTCTGAGCCGCCAGACCTAGACTTCCGTAGAACAGCCGTTGCGTGTTCATGTGGTACAGTATGGCTATTTGTACAAACGCTTCTGTATGCACTGGTGATTCTATGATACTACAAACCACTACGCATTACAAAGCAACGGCCGTCGAAATGGTATATATATATTAATTATCATGCTTATTATTAACATATGAATAATATACGACTAATTAGAATCGTTTCACTAACAACTCGTCCCTTGGGGTCCTTTGCTTAGAACATGGCTTTGGGGTCCATAAAGAAGTCTCGGAATCCTGTAGCTATTACACACAGCTATAAGTATCTCTGATACGTTATTAGGTGATGAAGCTACCATGAAAACACGTTCTATATGAACCAATGGTATGAGCCAAAATATTTCCCACGAATCAATCGCTTGATCATAACGTAACTTCTCGAGAAGCCCATTACATCGTCCCGCTGGCACAATGGTGACGTTATGATCGACACTGGCAGCGCATAGTCTGAGAGCTTTAATTGCACTGTCCCAGTAACATGACGAGGACAATGTTATACCTTTAACGCTTTACATGTATAAAAACTAGAAACAATGTAACAATGGCAGTAACAACAAGCAAAACTTTATATTTATGAATGAAATTATCATGACCTAACCAAGCAAACTTGATTGTTATCATGACCTAACCAAACAAACCTTGATTATTATCATGACCTAACCAAGCAAACCTTGATTATTATCATGACCTAACCAAGCAAACCTTGATTATTATCATGACCTAACCAAGCAAACCTTGATTATTATCATGGCCCGTGCTGCTGTAAGTCTTTCTAATTGAACTGCACTTCCAATTCCTACTTCACCATTGGTGGCATTCATGACCCTCACTTCTATCAAGTTCTATTATGCTATTTCTGCTGCGCAATACGCATGACGCCCGAGTCATATAATTATATTGCAAGACATGATAACGGGAAATTATCTCTAAGCGTTACCTTCTCTACTGAACTCAGAAGACGCACCAAATCACAAATAGCTATATTATAGCTCTGATAAATACTTAAACTATCAGCCATGGCGTTTTATGCATTGTCCTATGAATATGAATATATAAATATAGGTTGATGAAACAGGAAGTTTCGGTTTTTCTTCAGGTTTTCAGTCTTTGCGCTGGGGTCCACGGCTTACCCTAACTTCTGCGCATTCGGACGCTACGTAGATCGTCTGCTCGGGGAGCTGGGGGCGGAGCGAATTCAACCAATGGGCGAGGGCGACGAAATGTGTGGACAGGAGGACAGTTTCCGGCAATGGGCCAAGGACGTCTTCAAGGTCAGATGTCGTGTGACATTTCGGTTACATATCCAGGAATTTTGAGGTAGAGGTGGGGGGGCATCAACATTATTTGAAGGGGGGAGGGGGGCGGCGGTTGTAGTCTCCCAAGTCGCCAGATGTAGGACATGATTAACGTAGATATCAATATCATTACCAGTGTATACTATACAAGCGGATTTGTCCGCCCAGTCGTTGTATTGTATTATATGGTATTATTTTCAGACAGAATATAGGATGACGTAGTAAGATACTGTATAAAGGTAATATTAATGGGGAATTGAGTTTCTTTCCCGTTATTCACCCTAATGTTCAGGCATTACGAGTATAGACTCGTACAATAGATACATCTTAAGTAATAACAATTAAATGGTTTAAGCGGCCTAGAGGCTAAACTAAACCTATGCACACACAGACACCAAGCTTGGGAGGTTATCTTAGCATAGCGGGGTTTAAATCATAACGATACCCTGGCTGGGGAGTCATGAAGCAGAAGATATATGTTTTGGCGGCACCTGTCATAACGTCATCGTGTCCAAAGCATCGTGTCGCCCGTGTGCAAAACCCGAGCAATAAATTGCAGTCAACTGCACACAAATATGCGACGAAATAGTGCACATAAAAACAGCCACAGGGCATAACATTGTTTGACCATTTATACAGTCATTACATTTAATGAGTATGGTATAGGTTTCTTAAAGCGGATCATTCATACCGTCATAGTGGGTAGAATTCTGAGATTTACAGGAATTATCTGTATAAATAACTCGAAGGAAGATTCGTCAGAGGACATTGCGTTAGAATCTTAATTATATTAATTTCCTTATCCTTAGGAGAATTAGTGATTAGAATTGTGTTTTCCTCTGTTGATAAATAGATGGATTGTGCGAGAAAAGACTACATGCATGATACAGGATATATGGATATATATATTATGCGTTATAAATACTCTTCACAAAAGAATTCATACATATTTTACATATGTTTGTGTGGTTATTGTTGGTATGTAGGCGGCATGCGAGACGTTTTGCCTTGAGGACCAGGTTGGGGCAGGCACGGCGCAACTGTCTCAGTCTGACGAGGGCTGGACTCCGGGCAGATACCGTCTGACCCCAGTGGACGCACCATTGCCACACCAGGACATCTGTCGAGGTATACAGTGCTTAAAGCTGCTCATACAGCAATTTCCCACCAGAAATGTATTTTTTTAACACAAAATACTGGACCCGTTGTCTGATCTTGATGTTTACTTTAAGACACGTGGGCATTGTTATAGTCATCGTCGTGTTAAACAGCTCAACAGTCAGCGATGTTCATTTTATGATGTAGTACACAAGAAAGCCAAACTTTCCCACAATATATCCCTGGGTCAAATAGTGCCTCTAGCCCTAAGCGCTTCCATTTAATTAATTACACACTACATAATGTTATTTATGCAATAAAGACCTCAACACACGATTTATTTCCATATAAAAAATGTTTCCGATAGAGACATTTATGCACGGGAATCTTTAATTGACCGTATTTGTTCTAGGAAATAACATGAAGCGAGTAAGGATGTAAAATGATGAACAGTTCACTAATCCATAAACCTTTTTATTTTTGACCGCCTTGAAATCCGCCCCGAATAACCCCTTAACTCTCTTGATATCGGGCCCACTTCCTCTATCTACTTAGTATAAATATAAATATCTATCAGTTAGCATGTCATTTACCTGCAGTATCCATTAGTTTCAAGGCCAAGCTGCAGGGCGTTGTAAAGGGCAAAGGGTGTGGGCAGGAAGGTCAGGGCACCCTTACTGTCCTCACAACATCCTAGGGTCTCTAGACGAAATACAGTGTTGGTATAATGTGTTGATGGCTATAATTAAGGCTTTTAAGCCCACATTGAAGTTATTTCGTCTTTCATATCGGTTTCCTTTCTGCCCCGGGGACAGAGCTGGCTGAACTACATCGCCGGGATGTCTACGTGACCAAATTGACGGCCCGGACACAACTACAAGCGCCCTCTTCTGAGTAAGTAGAACCCCTTTGAAGGACCGGAAAAAATTTGCAGTAATACGTGATTAGAAGGCCCGGGCCTGTGGCTTAAAGGCCAGCTTCTGGGTAAAGTAATTCGTAAACTTGCCATAATGTACCGACCGAAGAGTAAATATTGAAGCAGTTCTGATGGTTGTGGAAATTATAGTAAGTGTGGCACTTTTAATTCCAAAGTCTGTACAACTGCGAAAGCCAAAGCCGTCATTTTCGAGCCAAGTGACGCAGATGGAAGTTCCGTTTTAATTGCTAAAAATAGGCAGGTGGAGGGTTTACGTAAATATTCAGATGAATTAGTATTTTTAAGAAAGGAGATCACCGGTATGTGTTCGATGGGTTGAATTCATAATATCTGAAATAGCGTTAAAACCTGCGATGTTTGTAACGGAGTTGTAACAACAAAACTAGTATGATTGTCCATCTCATGCTTACATCGCACCAGATCTTCAAAGAGGAACCTACATTAACGTCACGAAATGTCGAATGATCGCCTCTAACTATTTGTTGACGTTTTAACGTGAGTTTTATGGGATAATGGCCAATATTTCTAACAGTTCTCCCGAATAATGGCGTAAAATAGCGGGATGGATATCTTGAAAGTCCCTTAATTTAGACCTAGGGGCTGTACTTTCATTGGTTCATCGCCCTCAACTTGTGACGCTTCTGTAGCGATTTATATTGAATCTGGTGAGGTTTATGGGGATAGGCGAGACAGATCAGCAGCTCTAAAGGGGGGGGGTGGAGGGTTAAACCCCGTCTGCCTCTGGACTCCCCGCCCCCCGGTCATAACATGGTGGTCCCCCCAAGCCCCCAAACCCCGTCCCCTCCCGCAAATTCTGAGAGAGCAGAAAGACCCCCCATATCGCAAATTTCCCGTGAAACCTTCTCGAAGTCTTTGATCCGCCCCTGCAGGTGATGGAATGTGAGCCTATATCAGACCAAACTGGCCTGATATGTAAAAAACATCACATTGACGTTAACTACAAAAACAATTGAAGTAGTACCATTGCATCGTAACATTAGATCTACATCATCACTGCAAGACACAGGAAGCACACACGCCTCTTAATGCTTGTACGTATGTTTATATATGTAGTTATGGTTTTATGCGATGCTCACGGTATTGCATACAAGGGCCCGCAAGCCGTTCTGGTTTCTGGATCTGCCACCATCGGCAATACTCGCAAGAGGGCCGACTGTAACCATGCTTCATAAAGAGTATTTTTTCATCTATTTCGTTCTCGAATACTTTGTGTAACTCAAATCACCAATGTGCGCAACCTAATATCTTCCATATAAGTAATATCATATCGACATAAACGATTGGAATCCCAGATAAATATACATGATGTGTACTTAGATATGATACAGGTGCTTCAAGAAGAAATATGTACATGTGCACTGCTTCACATAAGACAGCTAGGGCAACTCCCAAGGAAAGCAGCCGTGAAAAAACATAACAAATGCAACACCCAGCTAAAGGAGGGTTCAGAGCCAACCATTGTGAGCATGTTCGAACGCTTTTAACTTTTGCTTAGTCTTCAGTCTCTATTCACATATCAGTCTTAATAACCATGACAACGATTACTCCCTCCCCAGCCGCCAAACAATCTTGGTGCAGATTGAGACTGAGAACCAGACACAACTGGACTACTTACCGGGTGACCACGTGGCGGTCTACCCGGCCAACAGGAAGGAGATCGTCGACGCCATCTTGGATCGCATTAGCTGCGGGACTTCTCCCGATGTCCGCGTGAGGCTGGAAGTCCAGAAAGAAAAGACGACAGCCTTTGGTGCGTCTCAACATTGTCTCTATTGTTGTCGCGGAAACCGCAATTAAACGGTGGGCGGGACACGTGGCTTCCAACTAACCATAAATACTATTTGGGGCGGGTGGGGTGGAGGGGGGGGGGGGGGGGTGGGGGGTGGGTATTTCCAATTACAGTTGAAGAATATGTTACAGTTCTGTTTAAATGCTAATTGGCGGGGAATATCATAGTCATGTAGTAAAAGACTTTAAACTTGGAATACATGTGTATGATAATTACGTGGGTTATTTATGCTTCATTTTTGAAATTCATAATTGTAGCAAATAGAGTGATCAGTGATATGATTTGTAACCCCAACACATACTCTACACATTGACCATAGGGATGCCGTTTGGTTTTCTGTACGTTGTAGAAAAGACGTAAGCTAGGTTGGGTTGCTTCGTTTTGGCCGCAACCGGAACTTTCGACTGAAGTCCATGTCCAAAGCCGTTCAATGATAACCATAGAATTGTTTTAGGCAAACAGCAAAAACGATGGATCCTTAGCGTATATTGTTGGTTGTAAAGTGGGATTAACATGGCAATCTGCTACTAAACCCTAGGGGGCAAGGGGTATTTCCGTTTCTCGGGAATGGGGATTTCATGTCACCGTGAACTGGGAATGAGGCGAATAATTCTTCGTGAACTGGGAATGGGGCATAACGGGCCGTCGTGATCAAGGTTTGTTATTAATCGTGAAATGGCAATTTTAATATTAAATAATCGTGAATCGGCAAATCGCTATTTTATGTCATGTATCTGCCGTGCCTATGCATACTGGGAGTTATCCTTGTTAATTTATCGTGACCTTGGATTAAAGAAATTTATTCTTCGTGATCTGGGAACACGACCCTCCCTTTCTCTCTCCTCCCCCCCCCCCCCCAACCTAGGCCACTGCTAATGATGACTTCTGTTACTTACTCTCCTGATACTGGCGTTTTTATTGCGACGCAGCGGTGACCCACAACACCAGCTAAATCAACAATTCATTTATTTATCTAATGAATAGTTATACATGTGGGTGACATCCCCATCTAGGCCCTGTCTCCTGTTGGATGCCAGACGACCGGATGTCGGAGGCCGCCATTGACTTGCGAACGACCTTGACCCGATTTCTTGACGTCACAAATCCTCCATGTTCGGCGTTTCTTGGGACGCTGGCCAAACTGGCGACGGACGCGCGGGATATAACGGGGCTGGAAGCGCTGGCTGAGGTAGGATATAATCTGAATGCAGGGATATTTGATAAGGCGAACGTCCGTGCAATATAAGGCTGCATTCTGTGTCGTCATATCTGTTTACGTGGCCCAATTGGCAACGGACGAGCGGGATATAACGGGGCTGGAAGCGCTGGCTGAGGTAGGATATAATCTTAATTCAGGGATATTGGATAAGGCGAACGTCCGTGCAATATAAGGCTGCATTCTGTGTCGTCATATCTGTTTACGTGGTCCAATTGGCAACGGACGAGCGGGATATAACGGGGCTGGAAGCGCTGGCTGAGGTAGGATATAATCTTAATTCAGGGATATTTGATAAGGCGAACGTCCGTGCAATATAAGGCTGCATTCTGTGTCGTAATATCTGTTTACGTGGTCCAATTGGCAACGGACGAGCGGGATATAACGGGGCTGGAAGCGCTGGCTGAGGTAGGATATAATCTTAATCCAGGGATATTTGATAAGGCGAACGTCCGTGCAATATAAGGCTGCATTCTGTGTCGTCATATCTGTTTACGTGTCCCAATTGGCAACGGACGAGCGGGATATAACGGGGCTGGAAGCGCTGGCTGAGGTAGGATATAATCTTAATCCAGGGATATTTGATAAGGCGAACGTCCGTGCAATATAAGGCTGCATTCTGTGTCGTCATATCTGTTTACGTGGCCCAATTGGCAACGGACGAGCGGGATATAACGGGGCTGGAAGCGCTGGCTGAGGTAGGATATAATCTTAATCCAGGGATATTTGATAAGGCGAACGTCCGTGCAATATAAGGCTGCATTCTGTGTCGTCATATCTGTTTACGTGGCCCAATTGGCAACGGACGAGCGGGATATAACGGGGCTGGAAGCGCTGGCTGAGGTAGGATATAATCTTAATCCAGGGATATTTGATAAGGCGAACGTCCGTGCAATATAAGGCTGCATTCTGTGTCGTCATATCTGTTTACGTGGCCCAATTGGCAACAGACGAGCGGGATATAACGGGGCTGGAAGCGCTGGCTGAGGTAGGATATAATCTTAATTCAGGGATATTTGATAAGGCGAACGTCCGTGCAATATAAGGCTGCATTCTGTGTCGTCATATCTGTTTACGTGGTCCAATTGGCAACGGACGAGCGGGATATAACGGGGCTGGAAGCGCTGGCTGAGGTAGGATATAATCTTAATGCAGGGATATTTGATAAGGCGAACGTCCGTGCAATATAAGGCTGCATTCTGTGTCGTCATATTTGTTTACGTGGTCCAATTGGCAACGGACGAGCGGGATATAACGGGGCTGGAAGCGCTGGCTGAGGTAGGATATAATCTGAATGCAGGGATATTTGATAAGGCGAACGTCCGTGCAATATAAGGCTGCATTCTGTGTCGTCATATCTGTTTACGTGGTCCAATTGGCAACGGACGAGCGGGATATAGCGGGGCTGGAAGCGCTGGCTGAGGTAGGATATAATCTGAATGCAGGGATATTTGATAAGGCGAACGTCCGTGCAATATAAGGCTGCATTCTCTGTCGTCATATCTGTTTACGTGGCCCAATTGGCAACGGACGCGCGGGATATAACGGGGCTGGAAGCGCTGGCTGAGGTAGGATATAATCTTAATCCAGGTATATTTGATAAGGCGAACGTCCGTGCAATATAAGGCTGCATTCTGTGTCGTCATATCTGTTTACGTGGCCCAATTGGCAACGGACGAGCGGGATATAACGGGGCTGGAAGCGCTGGCTGAGGTAGGATATAATCTGAATGCAGGGATATTTGATAAGGCGAACGTCCGTGCAATATAAGGCTGCATTCTGTGTCGTCATATCTGTTTACGTGGCCCAATTGGCAACGGACGTGCGGGATATAACGGGGCTGGAAGCACTGGCTGAGGTAGGATATAATCTTAATCCAGGGATATTTGATAAGGCGAACGTCTGTGCAATATAAGGCTGCATTCTGTGTCGTCATATCTGTTTACGTGGCCCAATTGGCAACGGACGAGCGGGATATAACGGGGCTGGAAGCGCTGGCTGAGGTAGGATATAATCTTAATTCAGGGATATTTGATAAGGCGAACGTCCGTGCAATATAAGGCTGCATTCTGTGTCGTCATATCTGTTTACGTGGCCCAATTGGCAACGGACGAGCGGGATATAACGGGGCTGGAAGCGCTGGCTGAGGTAGGATATAATCTGAATGCAGGGATATTTGATAAGGCGAACGTCCGTGCAATATAAGGCTGCATTCTGTGTTGTCATATCTGTTTACGTGGCCCAATTGGCAACCGACGAGCGGGATATAACGGGGCTGGAAGCGCTGGCTGAGGTAGGATATAATCTTAATTCAGGGATATTGGGTAAGGCGAACGTCCGTGCAATATAAGGCTGCATTCTGTGTCGTCATATCTGTTTACGTGGTCCAATTGGCAACGGACGAGCGGGATATAACGGGGCTGGAAGCGCTGGCTGAGGTAGGATATAATCTTAATCCAGGGATATTTGATAAGGCGAACGTCCGTGCAATATAAGGCTGCATTCTGTGTCGTCATATCTGTTTACGTGGTCCAATTGGCAACGGACGAGCGGGATATAACGGGGCTGGAAGCGCTGGCTGAGGTAGGATATAATCTGAATGCAGGGATATTTGATAAGGCGAACGTCCGTGCAATATAAGGCTGCATTCTGTGTCGTAATATCTGTTTACGTGGTCCAATTGGCAACGGACGAGCGGGATATAACGGGGCTGGAAGCGCTGGCTGAGGTAGGATATAATCTTAATCCAGGGATATTTGATAAGGCGAACGTCCGTGCAATATAAGGCTGCATTCTGTGTCGTCATATCTGTTTACGTGGCCCAATTGGCAACGGACGAGCGGGATATAACGGGGCTGGAAGCGCTGGCTGAGGTAGGATATAATCTTAATCCAGGGATATTTGATAAGGCGAACGTCCGTGCAATATAAGGCTGCATTCTGTGTCGTCATATCTGTTTACGTGGCCCAATTGGCAACGGACGAGCGGGATATAACGGGGCTGGAAGCGCTGGCTGAGGTAGGATATAATCTGGATGCAGGGATATTTGATAAGACGAACGTCCGTGCAATATAAGGCTGCATTCTGTGTCGTCATATCTGTTTACGTGGCCCAATTGGCAACGGACGAGCGGGATATAACGGGGCTGGAAGCGCTGGCTGAGGTAGGATATAATCTGGATGCAGGGATATTTGATAAGGCGAACGTCCGTGCAATATAAGGCTGCATTCTGTGTCGTCATATCTGTTTACGTGGCCCAATTGGCAACGGACGAGCGGGATATAACGGGGCTGGAAGCGCTGGCTGAGGTAGGATATAACCTGAATGCAGGGATATTTGATAAGGCGAACGTCCGTGCAATATAAGGCTGCATTCTGTGTCGTCATATCTGTTTACGTGGTCCAATTGGCAACGGACGAGCGGGATATAACGGGGCTGGAAGCGCTGGCTGAGGTAGGATATAATCTTAATTCAGGGATATTTGATAAGGCGAACGTCCGTGCAATATAAGGCTGCATTCTGTGTCGTCATATCTGTTTACGTGGTCCAATTGGCAACGGACGAGCGGGATATAACGGGGCTGGAAGCGCTGGCTGAGGTAGGATATAATCTGAATGCAGGGATATTTGATAAGGCGAACGTCCGTGCAATATAAGGCTGCATTCTGTGTCGTCATATCTGTTTACGTGGCCCAATTGGCAACGGACGAGCGGGATATAACGGGGCTGGAAGCGCTGGCTGAGGTAGGATATAATCTGAATGCAGGGATATTTGATAAGGCGAACGTCCGTGCAATATAAGGCTGCATTCTGTGTCGTCATATCTGTTTACGTGGCCCAATTGGCAACGGACGTGCGGGATATAACGGGGCTGGAAGCGCTGGCTGAGGTAGGATATAATCTTAATCCAGGGATATTTGATAAGGCGAACGTCCGTGCAATATAAGGCTGCATTCTGTGTCGTCATATCTGTTTACGTGGCCCAATTGGCAACGGACGAGCGGGATATAACGGGGCTGGAAGCGCTGGCTGAGGTAGGATATAATCTTAATCCAGGGATATTTGATAAGGCGAACGTCCGTGCAATATAAGGCTGCATTCTGTGTCGTCATATCTGTTTACGTGGCCCAATTGGCAACGGACGAGCAGGATATAGCGGGGCTGGAAGCGCTGGCTGAGGTAGGATATAATCTGAATGCAGGGATATTTGATAAGGCGAACGTCCGTGCAATATAAGGCTGCATTCTGTGTCGTCATATCTGTTTACGTGGCCCAATTGGCAACGGACGAGCGGGATATAACGGGGCTGGAAGCGCTGGCTGAGGTAGGATATAATCTGAATGCAGGGATATTTGATAAGGCGAACGTCCGTGCAATATAAGGCTGCATTCTGTGTCGTCATATCTGTTTACGTGGCCCAATTGGCAACGGACGAGCAGGATATAACGGGGCTGGAAGCGCTGGCTGAGGTAGGATATAACCTGAATGCAGGGATATTTGATAAGGCGAACGTCCGTGCAATATAAGGCTGCATTCTGTGTCGTCATATCTGTTTACGTGGTCCAATTGGCAACGAACGAGCGGGATATAGCGGGGCTGGAAGCGCTGGCTGAGGTAGAATATAATCTTAATTCAGGGATATTTGATAAGGCGAACGTCCGTGCAATATAAGGCTGCATTCTGTGTCGTCATATCTGTTTACGTGGTCCAATTGGCAACAGACGAGCGGGATATAACGGGGCTGGAAGCGCTGGCTGAGGTAGGATATAATCTTAATCCAGGGATATTTGATAAGGCGAACGTCCGTGCAATATAAGGCTGCATTCTGTGTCGTCATATCTGTTTACGTGGTCCAATTGGCAACGGACGAGCGGGATATAACGGGGCTGGAAGCGCTGGCTGAGGTAAGATATAATCTGAATGCAGGGATATTTGATAAGGCGAACGTCCGTGCAATATAAGGCTGCATTCTGTGTCGTCATATCTGTTTACGTGGCCCAATTGGCAACGGACGCGCGGGATATAACGGGGCTGGAAGCGCTGGCTGAGGTAGGATATAATCTGAATGCAGGGATATTTGATAAGGCGAACGTCCGTGCAATATAAGGCTGCATTCTGTGTCTTCATATCTGTTTACGTGGCCCAATTGGCAACGGACGAGCGGGATATAACGGGGCTGGAAGCGCTGGCTGAGGTAGGATATAATCTTAATCCAGGGATATTTGATAAGGCGAACGTCCGTGCAATATAAGGCTGCATTCTGTGTCGTCATATCTGTTTACGTGGCCCAATTGGCAACGGACGAGCGGGATATAGCGGGGCTGGAAGCGCTGGCTGAGGTAGGATATAATCTGAATCCAGGGATATTTGATAAGGCGAACGTCCGTGCAATATAAGGCTGCATTCTGTGTCGTCATATCTGTTTACGTGGCCCAATTGGCAACGGACGCGCGGGATATAACGGGGCTGGAAGCGCTGGCTGAGGTAGGATATAATCTGAATCCAGGGATATTTGATAAGGCGAACGTCCGTGCAATATAAGGCTGCATTCTGTGTCGTCATATCTGTTTACGTGGCCCAATTGGCAACGGACGCGCGGGATATAACGGGGCTGGAAGCGCTGGCTGAGGTAGGATATAATCTGAATTCAGGGATATTTGATAAGGCGAACGTCCGTGCAATATAAGGCTGCATTCTGTGTCGTCATATCTGTTTACGTGGCCCAATTGGCAACGGACGAGCGGGATATAACGGGGCTGGAAGCGCTGGCTGAGGTAGGATATAATCTGAATTCAGGGATATTTGATAAGGCGAACGTCCGTGCAATATAAGGCTGCATTCTGTGTCGTCATATCTGTTTACGTGGCCCAATTGGCAACGGACGAGCGGGATATAACGGGGCTGGAAGCGCTGGCTGAGGTAGGATATAATCTGAATTCAGGGATATTTGATAAGGCGAACGTCCGTGCAATATAAGGCTGCATTCTGTGTCGTCATATCTGTTTACGTGGCCCAATTGGCAACGGACGAGCGGGATATAACGGGGCTGGAAGCGCTGGCTGAGGTAGGATATAATCTGAATTCAGGGATATTTGATAAGGCGAACGTCCGTGCAATATAAGGCTGCATTCTGTGTCGTCATAATGAGCCAGTCATTGTCGTTGTCATGACAGCGACCCTGGAGGTCCTACTGGGGATCTCCTCAAAAATTAGAAATATATATGTTATTTTCATTTGATTTATGTTACACACTGTATTACTGTACTTGATCAAATGAACGACACTGATTCTAATTCTGATATGATATATGATGATATGATGTCGGCGACAACAGTTGTGTCTTACCCACTTACATTGAGACAAATCGGGACATGGCAATAGGTCCGTTATTACAGTATTTCGGTTGATTTAGTCTCTCGTAATACCATATCTAGGGCCAGGAAGTGGGTCAGGGGGAGGGGGGGGGAATCTAGTGTCTCTGGTTTTGTTGGACATGTTTGGTGTCGGAAAGAGGATCACAAGGTCGGA
Organism: Arenicola marina; assembly: GCA_964019135.1. Classification (NCBI taxonomy): domain Eukaryota; kingdom Metazoa; phylum Annelida; class Polychaeta; family Arenicolidae; genus Arenicola; species Arenicola marina. The sequence continues at coordinate 37,925,409 of OZ025258.1, forward strand.
TGTCAATGTTTAAAACACGGCAATATCGCGTTTCGCCATGTACCCCCTACCGGACCCCCATATATACTGTTCCTACCTCTATGGTCAACCGCATGCCTCATCATTAATGAGAACAGAGGGTGGGGGGGGTGCTACTTAGTTTGATGTGTGCCCCCCCCCCACTCCTCTTCCCCTCACCGCGCCTGATGATCTGCACAGCGATATTCAAATATATATAGATTTGCATACAAACACATTTAATTAAATAATTTCCATTCTGTAGCCACACAGCACGATCAATTATGATATTTACATGTCGAGATACATATTCCATATCTATATATATATACTGCAGTGCTGGCAGACGCGTCTATGGGCTCGTTATCAAAGCAATCACTTCTTTCACTTTTTCTCGATTTTCCGAGGTGAGTTACATTGGGAATTCAGTCAGCTTTGCCTCGTATTGTCCATTGCCGCACTGCTGGGGTGTTTACCGTGCTGATGGGGGGGGAGGGGAGGGGTCTCGGGGTAGGCCTGTCGCGCCAGCAAGGGACAAGGCGATAGCAGTGGGGGTGGGGGTTGGGTTTGAGGGTGGGATGGGTTAATGAGGAGAGTATTTCGTGAGTGTAGGGGCTGGTGGGAGAGAAAGCGGGAGGGGGGGGGTGGTCGTCTTTAAGTATCGTGGGCAGGATAGGACTATACTCTGACTGAACTTATTCATATGTCTTCTTTGAGCGCCTAACTTTGGCCTATGCGTAGGTGGGGTCTGAGTGGGGGCGGAGGGGTGGGTAGACGAGCGGGCGATGAACGGATGGAGAGGGGGTGGGGCGTAATGGCGTGTGGGGTGGGGGGGGGGCGTAATTGAAAGGGAGGAGGGAGGGGGTGCTAGATGGTGAGATCAGCCTGTGGCCTTGACGTAAGTTGTTGATGTTCAGCTAACAGCAAAATCTGCAGCTGGTTGAACCCAATTAGGAAACAAAAGGATGGCAGGTAAGCGCACCCACTAATCAGGGGTTCCACCCAGTGTTATGGTGACTGAGACACCCACCGGCCTCACCAGCCTCACCCACCCATCCCATCCATCCACTCCATTCACCCACCCGATCCTCCCACTCTACCCACCCACCCCATCCACCCACCCCCCACATCTATCCACCCCACCCACCCCATTCACCCCCGCATCCACCCACCCCATCCACCCACCCAATCCTCCAACCCCACCCACCCACGCAATCCACCCAACCCATTTACCCACCCAATCCACCCACCCTATTTACCCACCCAATCCACCCACCCTATTTACCCACCCAATCCACCCACCCCATTCACCCACCCACCCCATCAGGCACTGAACCGACATGCCTTGATTTATACAGCCAGCGTAATGGCTTTATACTGACGTGTTAAGTGATATATTACCAACGCCCCAGGAAGCGGCATCAATCGGGAACGGGGGGTGGGGGTGGACGTCGTGTCAAGGAGGCACGTGCACGATAGGGGTCAAATAAGCCACGTCTTACCCCCCTGACACTGACACGCGGAGGTATTCCTGGCTGCATGGTCTTTTGTTGGCTGTCGGCATCGGTAAGCTGTCACCAGATGGCGACACTTTTCGTCTTTAATTTGATTATGGTAGCCACAAGCACAACACAGATATATCACCGCCCTTTAGTGACCCATTTCGCAGTCAACTGATATACAGTGTATTGCAGCCGTGACGAGAAGAGACCGTCTGGTGCAGTCAACCCAGTGAGCGTGTATCCGGGCACTGGAATACGTCTCTTCGTGCATTCGTACTCATATTAGATTATATTGCTTTCATTGTGAGAGTCACAAATTGATCACAATGACAGTGGTATTAACGCCCCCTCTCCCCACACATGGTCACGTCAGCCGATTATTACGGTGATTTATATTGTGGCTTAGTTTACACTCCATACCGGCAGAGATGTGATGCCCCTGCCTATATGGTAGACCAGTTGAAACGAGTTTTTATAGATATGTAAACATAATGGTGAAGGATACAGTCCCAGTCGAGAGCTCAGCTAATCACTTTCCAATGTTGCAAAGGTCACGGAAGACCCCACTATACACAGTATATCTATCAGAATGTCTCTGGGAATGTCGCTGTGGGCCATGATGTATTGACCGTATGGGGGGTGGGGGGGGGATGACGCCACCAGCCATCCCTTTTCATCTCATTTTATTGCCACTGCTCTCGTGGGGTTTCTTGGCAGGCGCAAACGGAATTCCCCTCGTTCAGAGGTGACAGAAAGCATTATCTGCCGTAGATAATGATAATTCAAACTGCCACATCACATGTAAGGACGGATGGCTGAACGTCCGAGCATCAGGGCCAATTTATTCAGGGTCTTATCTATTCTGTTTGAGGTCCAGTTTATTTTACTTGAGGTAACCAATCGTTCTGTTTCCCCACCATTCTGTAGGTTCCTTATCATCATCATTGTCTTATCATTTAGTTTGAGGCGTCAACCATTGTTTTATGTCACAACCATTTTGTTTGAGATCTTTTAAGAATCTGTTTGAGATCTCAATCATTCTGTTTGAGGTTTCCACCATTCTGTTTTAGGTCCCAGAATTCTGTTTGAGGCCACCATCTTTCTGTTTGAGGTTCCCACCATGCTACTATTGTTATTGTCAGCGAGATCTTCGTGAGATCATTTTTTTCCAGAGTTTACCGCCATAGAGTGTTTGTCACGCCCGGGCATGCTAATTCATATCCTATGCCTGTGTCAGTGGCGAGTATCATGTAAAAGTGCCGCACATTCAATATTTGGCTTCAGGATTCTGAAGCCTACGGGGAATGGAGACATGACCTTCAACCGACCTTGGCAGAAGTGCTGCGGCTGTTTCCTTCCGTGCGAGTGCCCGCCACGTTATTGCTGAGTCAGCTGCCTGTGTTGCAACCACGTTATTACAGCATTAGCTCCTCCAAGGAAATGAACCCCGGTAACATATATACTTCCAGTCGGTCAATTTGCGATATGCTAACATCAGAACCAGTCAGATAATTGTGGATTAAAAACACGGAACTTTGCTTACCGACAACGCTCGGTATTGAGCGGCCACCTGTTTCGATACCATTTTTACCGATATTTTAACGTATTTCATATAAAAGTAAAAACAGGTTAATACAAGGATTTAGATTTATTATCGCATCGTGCCGAAGATTTCTCCCGGTCCGCGACAAACAGACTGAATGCAAAGGAAATTGCATTGGGTAAACACTACAATGTTTTTAAAATCATTCCCTCGAAGCACCATGCCAAGTTTTTCCTGGTAATCTTGCTGATGTATCTAGGCCATTTATGTAGAAAAAGTTTGCGATGAAACCACATAACAACGTTAGAAAACATTCATTTAAACCTAAAAAATAGTTTTTCATAATCCCGTTCATGTCTCGTTCAGGCGAGATTCACTTGACGGTGGCTGTGGTGCGATACCGCACGCAGGATGGATTGGGACCCAGGCACTTCGGCGTCTGCTCCAACTGGCTGAACGACATCCCAGTCGGCGAGACGATTCCCTGTTTCGTCAGGAGGTAAGTAAGGTGTCGACATCCAAACATTGCCTCCCGGTTCCGCCAGGAGAGAAGTGTTGACAGACGTATTATCTGTGCTGTCGATATTACATTGTAATAATAAGTAATAATAATATCAAGTAATAATAATATCAAGTAATAATAATAAGTAATAATAATATCAAGTATTATTAATATGAAGTAATAATAATATCAAGTAATAAGAATAATATCAAGTAATAATAATAATATCAAGTAATAATAATAATATCAATACCACCTGACGGATATCCGCATCAAAACAACAGCGAAGAACAAAAACCATAAATACCAAAATCGTTTTTTCACGCTGTCGAGTATCTTGCTTATACCTCCATAGTTCTGCGGCGTTCCATTTGCCGAAGGACACGTCACTTCCGGTGATCATGGTTGGACCAGGAACGGGAATAGCGCCGTTCCGGGCGTTTTGGCAGCAGCGTCTCGCTCTCAAAGGTCAAGGTCAGTATGGTAATTACGAAAAGCTTTAAGAGGTCCCCAAGATTGTGGGTTATTGTCGCATGAACATGATGCCACCCTTTCACTTCTCGTTAAGACTAAATGACAGTCATAGCTCCACATGTGAAATATATGTAAATGTTGGACTCCATTTAGACTCATAATATTGCAGAAGTCATGAAAGTTAACACCGTCTTGTCAAACTGTTATTAAGATGCCGGTGCGAAGGCAATATGGCGGATGCTCGCTGTCCTCCGCCCCTCCCCCTGCCTCGCTCCCCTATGGTCCCACACATGGAGTTGCCAACGCACTGGCGGTTCTAGGGTACCCCGGCAGCCGGCCTCACGGGGCCTGCAACTGCACACCGCATGAACACGCAACGGCGGTTCTACGGTACTCGGGCGGCCGGTCTATCGGGGCCTGCTACTGTACACCGCATGAACACGCAACGGCGGTTCTACGGTACTCGGGCGGCCGGTCTATCGGGGCCTGCTACTGTACACCGCATGAACACGCAACGGCGGTTCTACGGTACTCGGGCGGCCGGTCTATCGGGGCCTGCTACTGTACACCGCATGAACACGCAACGGCGGTTCTACGGTACTCGGGCGGCCGGTCTATCGGGGCCTGCTACTGTACACCGCATGAACACGCAACGGCGGTTCTACGGTACTCGGGCGGCCGGTCTATCGGGGCATGCAAACCGCTACGCATTACAACGCAACGGCTGTTAAATGACGCGTTAAATGGTCTCTGTGCAGTTAGTTCCAGTTGGAAAGAAGCACATACACACAAGCACTTATATGGGAGACATCCGCCTCTGAAAACATGTTGTTCACATCGGTGGCTGTGGATTTAAGCCCAACTGTTGATCAGCCAACGGCTGCGCTCATATTACGCGTTACCAATGACCTTGCCAAGCGTTTATATAGTAATCATGTCGTTTACAACAATTAATTTTAAATATGTTTGTTTCTATTTCTAGGTTCCTTGGGCAGTAAGGCCGGATCACTGACCTTGTACTTCGGCTGTCGTCAGTCAAACCAGGACGACATCTACCGAGCGGAGAAAAAACTAATGGTGGAAGCTTGCGTCCTGACGGAATGTCACACGGCCTTGTCACGTGATCCACATCAACCGAAGGTATTGGTCGATTTATTCATTTAAGTAAGACGCTTTAATCTCTGTATATGTTATACAGATACAATGGGAAGGATCAAGGTTATACAGAGTTAGTTTCAGGCATTTGTTTCTTACAATATTATGTTCAAACGGGTATCCTCTGTTTATTTATAAAGGAAGCTGTTAAGGCGTGCCAATGCGCCCAGTTGCCTTCTCTAATTAAGCTGTGTGCTTTCCATCTGTTAGTAAAATGCACATGCAGTTTACAACGTCATTAAAATAATGATATATGGTCCGTAGCAAGTGATGCCAAATAAGCAATCTCCAAGTAGCGCATTATTCTCCCCATATATGAGGTACCAACAAATCACGTCTTACGTAGCGGCAAGCAATGTGCTCATCAATATTTTTCCCTTGTTTTCATTGCATTCCTCATTTGACTAGACCTACGTGCAGCAGCTCCTGCTACGGCACTCAAAAGCAGTGTCCAACAAGGTCATACGTCAGGGCGGTCATTTCTACGTCTGCGGGGACGTTGCCATGGCAGCAGATGTGGGCACAACGCTGGAGCTTATTCTGAAAAAAGATGGCGGCCTTACCGGAGATGAGGCGAAAGCCTACGTGCTCAAGATGCGGGTAATCCATCTGCTGCATCTACTTCGGTTTAGACTATTTGTCTATATACAATTATATATGTCACATTTTCTGCAAAAGGGAGAGCATATATATTTGATAATGTAATAAGTTTTATCTTAAGTTGACAAAGTTTCCTCATGGATGCGTGAACTTTACTTGAATATGTTGGTAGCAACCTTTACTAAAGCTGCTCGTGCAGCAATTTGTTCCATGAAAAATATGCTAAAGCTTTCAGAGGGTAACTATGTATTAAGGTGCCAGCACAGGTAGATGCTCCGAAAAGTGGCGTTCTTGTGTACTACGTTATTAAACTTGTTAATGTGTTGAAGTTTATATTTATGAAAGAGTTACCACGGACACAGATGAACGGATGTTTTTCAGGTCATTTCAATTAAACAATCTAAAAATTATTAACCAAAGAGTAAAGTGTAGAATGAGTGCCTTTAAAACTTTCAAAAGATATCAGGCAACAAACCACCCGGTTGTCCTGCCTTACTCTAACATACTACAGCAGATATCAGGCAACATACCACCCGGTTATCCTGCCTTACTCTAACATACTACAGGAGATATCAGGCAACAAACCACCCGGTTGTCCTGCCTTACTCTAACATACTACAGGAGATATCAGGCAACAAACCACCCGGTTGTCCTGCCTTACTCTAACATACTACAGGAGAAATCAGGCAACAAACCACCCGGTTGTCCTGCCTTACTCTAACATACTACAGGAGATATCAGGCAACAAACCACCCGGTTGTCCTGCCTTACTCTAACATACTACAGGAGATATCAGGCAACAAACCACCCGGTTGTCCTGCCTTACTCTAACATACTACAGGAGAAATCAGGCAACAAACCACCCGGTTGTCCTGCCTTACTCCAACATACTACAGGAGATATCAGGCAACAAACCACCCGGTTGTCCTGCCTTACTCTAACATACTACAGGAGATATCAGGCAACAAACCACCCGGTTGTCCTGCCTTACTCTACCATACTACAGGAGATATCAGGCAACAAACCACCCGGTTGTCCTGCCTTACTCTACCATACTACAGGAGATATCAGGCAACAAACCACCCGGTTATCCTGCCTTACTCTAACATACTACAGGATATATCAGGCAACAAACCACCCGGTTATCCTGCCTTACTCTAATATACTACAGGAGATATCAGGCAACAAACCACCCGGTTGTCCTGCCTTACTCTAACATACTACAGGAGATATCAGGCAACAAACCACCCGGTTGTCCTGCCTTACTCTAACATACTACAGGAGATATCAGGCAACAAACCACCCGGTTGTCCTGCCTTACTCTAACATACTACAGGAGATATCAGGCAACAAACCACCCGGTTGTCCTGCCTTACTCTAACATACTACAGGAGATATCAGGCAACAAACCACCCGGTTGTCCTGCCTTACTCTAACATACTACAGGAGATATCAGGCAACAAACCACCCGGTTGTCCTGCCTTACTCTAACATACTACAGGAGATATCAGGCAACAAACCACCCGGTTGTCCTGCCTTACTCGAACATACTACAGGAGATATCAGGCAATAAACCACCCGGTTGTCCTGCCTTACTCTAACATACTACAGGAGATATCAGGCAACAAACCACCCGATGGTCCTGCCTTACTCTAACATATTGCAGGTGATATCAGGCAACAAACCACCCGGTTATCCTGCCTTACTCTAACATACTACAGGAGATATCAGGCAACAAACCACCGGTTATCCTGCCTTACTCTAACATACTACAGGAGATATCAGGCAACAAACCACCCGGTTATCCTGCCTTACTCTAACATACTACAGGAGATATCAGGCAATAAACCACCCGGTTGTCCTGCCTTACTCTAACATACTACAGGAGATATCAGGCAACAAACCACCCGATGGTCCTGCCTTACTCTAACATATTGCAGGTGATATCAGGCAACAAACCACCCGGTTATCCTGCCTTACTCTAACATACTACAGGAGATATCAGGCAACAAACCACCCGGTTATCCTGCCTTACTCTAACATACTACAGGAGATATCAGGCAACAAACCACCCGGTTGTCCTGCCTTACTCTAACATACTACAGGAGATATCAGGCAACAAACCACCCGGTTGTCCTGCCTTACTCTAACATACTACAGGAGATATCAGGCAACAAACCACCCGGTTGTCCTGCCTTACTCTAACATACTACAGGAGATATCAGGCAACAAACCACCCGGTTATCCTGCCTTACTCTAACATACTACAGGAGATATCATGCAACAAACCACCCGGTTATCCTGCCTTACTCTAACACACTACAGGAGATATCAGGCAAAAAAAACCACCCGGTTGTCCTGCCTTACTCTAACATACTACAGGAGATATCAGGCAACAAACCACCCGGTTGTCCTGCCTTACTCTAACATACTAATGGAGATATCAGGCAACAAACCACCCGGTTATCCTGCCTTACTCTAACATACTACAGGAGATATCAGGCAACAAACCACCCGGTTGTCCTGCCTTACTCTAAAATATTGCAGGAGATATCAGGCAACAAACCACCCGGTTGTCCCGCCTTACTCTAACATACTACAGGAGATATCAGGCAACAAACCACCCGGTTGTCCTGCCTTACTCTAACATATTGCATGAGATATCAGGCAACAAACCACCCGGTTGTCCTGCCTTACTCCAACATACTACAGGAGGTATCAGGCAACAAACCACCCGGTTGTCCTGCCTTACTCCAACATACTACGGGAGCATTTAGTGGCATTACTCAATGGCCTTTGTTTGCAGGAGCAGAGCCGCTTCCACGAAGACATATTCGGCGTGACCCTGAAAACCTCAGATGTCCACAAGAAGGCTCGCCAGATGGCGACACAGAGGAACTGGGTGAACGTCCTGAAGGCCGCCAATTTGTTCAAAATTCCTCTTACTTCTAAGTCTTCCAACGGTGGCGATGATAAACCCAAGTCGCAAAAACGTTAATTTCATATTTCATATTTTAAAATTTATTATTACTTATTTGATCTATTGTACAGTTTTATACTACTCATTGGTGTGCGCATAGATAGATGTACATGGGACTTCATGACAAAGCCTTGCATGTCTTGCATGATGAGCAGTGTTGTGGTGTTGAGGTGATATCAACCTGTTATTACGGTTTACTACAGGTGTTTAAAACTTCTTTGGCACAATATAATAAATAATTGTCCGTCTGACGCTTCTTAAAGGGAAAGCGAAGGTCAGCGATAAATGCATAAATACACCGATAAGTAATTCTCATCCCTCGATTCCTGCGCCCGCTCCATTCATGAAGCTTGCTCTTTCTGCCCATGATGACGTCACGCCGGAGTACACTGCAAAGCCATTCGAGACCCGCGTGTTAGTTTAATTTCGGCAACGGCAACGGAACTTTTGCTTAAAGACAGAGACGCGGGTCGTGGTGGGTTGTTAGTGGCTGCACCAGGGCCGCCCGGTCTGGGGTCTCTAGACGTGGTTGGTTGTTAGTGGCTGCACCAGGGCCGCCCGGTCTGGGGTCTCTAGACGTGGTGGGTTGTTAGTGGTTGCACCAGGGCCGCCCGGTCTGGGGTCTCTAGACGTGGTGGGTTGTTAGTGGCTGCACCAGGGCCGCCCGGTCTGGGGTCTCTAGACGTGGTGGGTTGTTAGTGGCTGCACCAGGGCCGCCCGGTCTGGGGTCTGTAGACGTGGTGGGTTGTTAGTGGCTGCACCAGGGCCGCCCGGTCTGGGGTCTGTAGACGTGGTGGGTTGTTAGTGGCTGCACCAGGGCCGCCCGGTCTGGGGTCTCTAGACGTGGTGGGTTGTTAGTGGCTGCACCAGGGCCGCCCGGTCTGGGGTCTCTAGACGTGGTGGGTTGTTAGTGGCTGCACCAGGGCCGCCCGGTCTGGGGTCTCTAGACGTGGTGGGTTGTTAGTGGCTGCACCAGGGCCGCCCGGTCTGGGGTCTCTAGACGTGGTGGTTTGTTAGTGGCTGCACCAGGGCCGCCCGGTCTGGGGTCCCTAGACGTGGTGAGTTGTTAGGGGCTGCACCAGGGCCGCCCGGTCTGGGGTCTCTAGACGTGGTGGGTTGTTAGTGGCTGCACCAGGGCCGCCCGGTCTGGGGTCTCTAGACGTGGTGGGTTGTTAGGGGCTGCACCAGGGCCGCCCGGTCTGGGGTCTCTAGACGTGGTGGGTTGTTAATGGCTGCACCAGGGCCGCCCGGTCTGGGGTCTCTAGACGTGGTGGGTTGTTAGTGGCTGCACCAGGGCCGCCCGGTCTGGGGTCTCTAGACGTGGTGGGTTGTTAGTGGCTGCACCAGGGCTGCCGGGTCTGGGGTCTCTAGACGTGGTGGGTTGTTAGTGGTTGCACCAGGGCAGCCCGGTCTGGGGTCTCTAGACGTGGTGGGTTGTTAGTGGCTGCACCAGGGCCACCCGGTCTGGGGTCTCCAGACGTGGTGGGTTGTTAGTGGCTGCACCAGGGCCGCCCGGTCTGGGGTCTCTAGACGTGGTGGGTTGTTAGTGGCTGCACCAGGGCCACCCGGTCTGGGGTCTCTAGACGTGGTGGGTTGTTAGTGGCTGCACCAGGCTGCCCGGTCTGGGGTCTCGAGACGTAGTGGGTTGTTAGTGGCTGCACCAGGGCCGCCCGGTCTGGGGTCTCTAGACGTGGTGGGTTGTTAGTGGCTGCACCAGGGCCGCCCGGTCTGGGGTCTCTAGACGTGGTGGGTTGTTAGTGGCTGCACCAGGGCCGCCCGGTCTGGGGTCTCTAGACGTGGTGGGTTGTCAGTGGCTGCACCAGGGCCGCCCGGTCTGGGGTCTCTAGACGTGGTGGGTTGTTAGTGGCTGCACCAGGGCCGCCCGGTCTGGGGTCTCTAGACGTGGTGGGTTGTTAGTGGCTGCACCAGGGCCGCCCGGTCTGGGGTCTCTAGACGTGGTGGGTTGTTAGTGGCTGCACCAGGGCCGCCCGGTCTGTGGTCTCTAGACGTGGTGGGTTGTTAGTGGCTGCACCAGGGCCGCCCGGTCTGGGGTCTCTAGACGTGGTGGGTTGTTAGTGGCTGCACCAGGGCCGCCCGGTCTGGGGTCTCTAGACGTGGTGGGTTGTTAGTGGCTGCACCAGGCTGCCCGGTCTGAGGTCTCTAGACGTGGTGGGTTGTTAGTGGCTGCACCAGGGCCGCCCGGTCTGGGGTCTCTAGACGTGGTGGGTTGTTAGTGGCTGCACCAGGGCCGCCCGGTCTGGGGTCTCTAGACGTGGTGGGTTGGCATCCGTCGTGGGAGGTTGGCATCCGTCGTGGGAGGTTGGCATTACTAAATAAGCCTGTCTGTGACAGACAGAGCTGACCGCATTTGTCACATCGATGACCTGTCGTTAGGTCTAGATGGAGCCTGGGGCCTCAAGGAATACACTAGATGTGTGATCTGCGCACGCTTTGATTATGACACAATGCGGACAAAGCCACTAATGATGTATCGATTATTTATATAAGTCGTACAGAAGTGCAAAAGTGCCAAATTGCAACAATAGCAAAATCAAGCACAAATGCAAGTATTTCAAACAGTATAACACAGATAAAGTATATAAAAGTACAAATTACGAGCAGTAGCATATAGTGTAATTGTTGTCTCTGGCACAGATATGATGAGTGTCACTTCATGTTTGCATTTCTTAATATGTGCGCCTTTGTAAATTGAATTGAGTTGTATAAATTACCATATCTGCGATTTGGTTTGTTTCATTTCCAAGTAGGTCAGCTCACAGCATCCTCTGTTCTATTTAATGACTGTCTAGCCTGCGCTGTGCCGCCCTCCTGCCTCTGCCCAACACGCGACACCCAACCCGGGAACGCCCGTGTGGTTGTCTGCGCTTACATGTTAGCGGAGGTAAATCCTTCTCGTATGTGACGTCACAACCTTGTTTATGATTGGCTCACGTGGAATTACATCTCAGCGTCCAGCATAAAGCACACAAAGGAGCGAAAATATGTGGTTTTGGGGGTTTAAAAAAAATCATCAGTTTGTGGTGATATTTCTTTCCTTTAGCTGAGATATGTTAGACTAGATTCTCACTGGCACGGCTAACTCACAATATATCCAATAAAACGCAACAAAATCCACACAATATATCCCGTTCGTTTCCTTTTAAGATAAGTGACAAGCATAGCTCTACATATAACGAGGGTCTGCCGTGTGTACGAGGCATCTCTGGATTGTACCGGACGCGACGGGACCGAAAAATAGAGTTAATTAATTATGTGCGGTATTTTACGGTAGTTTAAGTGCCAAATGGCTAAAGGCTAAATTGGGTAAAAAAACGCTGCCGTGAAACAGGGTGGATAAAACATATCCCATGTGCAGGTTTCCTCGAGACATGTAACAGCAGACCATTCCCGGGCTGACAACACCCACTGCGCCGATGTGCGGTGCCCGCGCCACAAGGAGATAATAACACGTGTTCTACCTGGCCGCCATATGTTCAGAGTGCGGTAGATATTTCAACGAATCAGAAAAGAAATACCAGATTGTTAACCATTGTGATTTATTTATCTTGCAAACAGTTCTGTAGAAATCGCTTGTCACCAATGAAAACAATCCCGTTTTTCTTGACACGTTGCGTGCTGTGGCGCCGAAGGTGTCGCCGGGCCACCTCGCCTCCCACCTCGCCGCCCACCTCGCCGCCCACCTCGCATCTCACCTCGCCTCCCACCTCGCCTTCCACATCGCCACCCACCTTGCCGTCCACCTCGCCGTCCACCTCGCATCTCACCTCGCCTCCCACCTCGCCACCCACCTCGCCGTCCACCTCGCCGCCCACCTCGCCGCCCACCTCGCCGCCCACCTCGCCTCCCACATCGCCACCCACCTCGCATCTCACCTCGCCTCTCACCTCGCCGCCCACCTCACGGTCCACCTCGCCGTCCACCGCGCCGCCCACCTCGCCGCCCACCTCGGCTCCCACATCACCACCCACCTCGCATCTCACCTCGCCTCCCACCTCGCCGCCCACCTCGCATCTCACCTCGCCTCCCACATCGCCACCCACCTCGCATCTCACCTCGAATCTCACCTTGCGCCCACCTCGCATCTCACCTCGCCTCCCACCTCGCCTCCCACATCGCCACCCACCTCGCCGTCCACCTCGCTGCCCACCTTGCATCTCACCTCGCCTCTCACCTCGCCGCCCACCTGGCCTCCCAACTCGCCGCCCACTTCGCATCTCACCTCGCCTCCCACCTCGCCGCCCACCTCGCATCTCACCTCGCCTCCCACCTCGCCGCCCAACTCGCCTCCCACCTCAACGCCCACCTCGCCGCCCAACTCGCCTCCCACCTCGCCTCCCACCTCGCCGCTCACCTCGCCGCCCACCTCGCCTCCCACCTCGCCTCCCACCTCGCCTCCCACCTCGCCGCCCACCTCGCATCTCACCTCGCCTCCCACCTCGCCGCCCAACTCGCCTCCCACCTCAACGCCCACCTCGCCGCCCAACTCGCCTCCCACCTCAACGCCCACCTCGCCGCTCAACTCGCCTCCCACCTCGCCGCCGACCTCGCCGCCCACCTCGCCGCCCACCACGCCACCCACCTCGCCTCCCACCTCGCCACCCACCTCGCCTCCCACCTCGCCGCCCACCTCGCCTCCCACCTCGCCTCCCACCTCGCCTCCCACCTCGCCACCTACCTCGCCGCCCACCTCGCCTCTCACCTCACCTCCCACAGCGCCTCCCACCTCCCCGCCCACTTCGCCGCCCACCACGCCTCCCACCTCGTCTGCCACCTCGCTTCCCACCTCACCTCCCACCTCGCCGCCCAACTCGCCTCCCACCTCGCCACCGACCTCGCCGCCGACCTCGCCGCCCACCTCCACCACGCCACCCACCTCGCCGCCCACCTCGCCTCCCACCTCGCCTCCCACCTCGCCTCCCACCTCGCCACCTACCTCGCCGCCCACCTCACCTCTCACCTCACCTCCCACAGCGCCTCCCACCTCCCCGCCCACTTCGCCGCCCACCACGCCTCCCACCTCGTCTGCCACCTCGCTTCCCACCTCACCTCCCACCTCGCCCCCCACCTCGCCTCCCACCTCGCCTCCTACCTCGCCACCTACCTCGCCGCCCACCTCGCCTCCCACCTCACCTCCCACAGCGCCTCCCACCTCCCCGCCCACTTCGCCGCCCACCACGCCTCCCACCTCGTCTGCCACCTCGCTTCCCACCTCACCTCCCACCTCGCCCCCCACCTCGCCTCCCACCTCGCCTCCTACCTCGCCACCTACCTCGCCGCCCACCTCGCCTCCCACCTCACCTCCCACCTCGCCTCTCACCGCACCTCCCACCCCGCCTCCCACCTCGCCTCCCACCTCGCCGCCCACCTCGCCGCCCACCTCGCCGCCCGCCTCGCCGCCCACCTCACCGCCCACCTCGCCTCCTACCTCGCCGCCCGCCACGCCGCCCACCTCGCCGACCACCTCGCCGCACACCACGCCTCTCACCTCACCTCCCACCTCACCTCCCACCTCGCCTCCCACCTCGTCTCCCACCTCGCCTCCCACCACGCCGCCCACCTCGCCGCCCACCTCTACCTCGCCGCCCACCTCGCCGCCCACCTCGCCGCCCACCTCGCCTCCAACCTCACCTCCCACCTCGCCTCCCACCTCGCCTCTCACCTCGCCGCCCACCTCGCCTCCCACCTCACCTCCCACCTAGCCTCCCATCTCGCCGCCCACCTCACCGCCCACCTCGCCTCCCACCTCGCCGCCCACCACGCCTCCCACCTCGCCGCCCACCACGCCTCCCACCTCGTCTGCCACCTCGCCTCTCACCGCACCTCCCACCCCGCCTCCCACCTCGCCTCCCACCTTGCCGCCCACCTCGCCGCCCACCTCGCCGCCCGCCTCGCCGCCCACCTCACCGCCCACCTCGCCTCCTACCTCGCCGCCCGCCACGCCGCCCACCTCGCCGACCACCTCGCCGCACACCACGCCTCTCACCTCACCTCCCACCTCACCTCCCACCTCGCCTCCCACCTCGTCTCCCACCTCGCCTCCCACCTCGCCGCCCACCTCGCCGCCCACTTCGCCGCCCACCTCGCCGCACACCACGCCTCCCACCTCACCTCCCACCTCACCTCCCACCTCGCCTCCCACCTCGCCTCCCACCTCACCTCCCACCTCGCCTCCCACCTCGCCTCTCACCTCACCTCCCACCTCGCCTCCCACCTCGCCTCCCACCTCGCCTCCCAAGTCGCCTCCCACCTTCCCTCCCACCTCGCCGCCCACCTCGCCGCCCACCTCGCCGCCCACCTCGCCGCCCACCTCGCCGCCCACCTCGCCTCCAACCTCACCTCCCACCTCGCCGCCCACCTCGCCGCCCACCTCGCCGCCCACCTCGCCTCCCAAGTCGCCTCCCACCTTCCCTCCCACCTCGCCGCCCACCTCGCCGCCCACCTCGCCGCCCACCTCGCCGCCCACCTCGCCGCCCACCTCGCCGCCCACCTCCACCACGCCTCCCGCCTCGCCGCCCACCTCGCCTCCCACCTCGCCTCTCACCTCGCCGCCCACCTCGCCTCCCACCTCACCTCCCACCTAGCCTCCCATCTCGCCGCCCACCTCACCGCCCACCTCGCCTCCCACCTCGCCGCCCACCACGCCTCCCACCTCGCCGCCCACCACGCCTCCCACCTCGTCTGCCATCTCGCCTCCCACCTCGCCTCCCACCTCGCCTCCCACCTCACCTCCCACCTAGCCTCCCATCTCGCCGCCCACCTCACCGCCCACCTCGCCTCCCACCTCGCCGCCCACCACGCCTCCCACCTCGCCGCCCACCACGCCTCCCACCTCGTCTGCCATCTCGCCTCCCACCTCGCCTCCCACCTCGCCTCCCACCTCGCCTCCCACCTCGCTGCCCACCTCGCCTCCCACCTCGCCGCCCACCTCGCCGCTCACCTCGTGGTAGAACGAGACTGAGGAGAGTGGCAGAACGAGACTGAGGAGAGTGGTAGAACGAGCCTGAGGAGAGTGGCAGAACGAGACTGAGGAGAGTGGTAGAACGAGACGGCGGAAAGTGGTAGAACAAGACTGAGGAGAGTGGTAGAACGAGACTGAAGAGAGTGGTAGAACGAGACTGAGGAGAGTGGTAGAACCAGACAGGAGAGTGGTAAAACGAGACTGAGGAGAGTGGTAGAACGAAACTGAGGAGAGTGGTGGAACGAGACTGAGGAGAGTGGTAGAACGAGACTGAGGAGAGTGGTAGAACGAGACTGAGGAGAGTGGTAGAAAGAGACTGAGGAGAGTGGTAGAACGAGACTGAGGAGAGTGGTAGAACGAGACTGAGGAGAGTGGTAGAACGAGACCGAGGAGAATGGTAGAACGAGACTGAGGAGAGTGGTAGAACGAGCCCTCACATACACATGTACATACTGACGTTACCCATGGCCTACACATACACATGTACACACTGACGTTACCCATGGCCTACACATACACATGTACACACTGACGTTACCCATGGCCTACACATACACATGTACATACTGACGTTACCCATGGCCTACACATACACATATACATACTGACGTTACCCATGGCCTACACATACACATATACATACTGACGTTACCCATGGCCTACATATACACATATACATACTGACGTTACTCATGGCCTACACATACACATGTACATACTGACGTCACCCATGGCCCACACATACACATGTACATACTGACGTTACCCATGGTCTACACATACACATGTACATACTGACGTTACCCATGGCCTACACATACACATGTACATACTGACGTTACCCATGGCCTACACATACACATGTACATACTGACGTTACCCATGGCCTACACATACACATGTACATACTGACGTTACCCATGGCCTACACATACACATGTACACGCGGACGTTACCCATGGCCTACACATACACATGTACACACTGATGTTACCCATGGCCTACACATACACATGTACATACTGACGTTACCCATGGCCTACACATACACATGTACATACTGACGTTACCCACGGCCCACACATACACATGTACATACTGACGTTACCCATGGCCTACACATACACATGTACATACTGACGTTACCCATGGTCTACACATACGCATGTACATACTGACGTTACCCATAGCCTACACATACACATGTACATACTGACGTTACCCACGGCCTACACATACACATGTACATACTGACGTTACCCATGGCCTACACATACACATGTACATACTGACGTTACCCATGGCCTACACATACACATGTACATACTGACGTTACCCATGGCCTACACATACACGTGTACATACTGACGTTACCCATGGCCTACACATGTACATGTACATACTGACGTTACCCATGGCCTACACATACACATGTACATATTGACGTTACCCATGGCCTACACATACACATGTACATATTGACGTTACCCATGGCCTACACATACACATGTACATACTGACGTTACCCATGGCCTACACATACACATGTACATACTGACGTTACCCATGGTCTACACATACGCATGTACATATTGACGTTACCCATGGCCTACACATACACATGTACACACTGACGTTACCCATGGTCTACACATACACATGTACATACTGACGTTACCCATGGCCTACCCATACACATGTACATATTGACGTTACCCATGGCCTACACATACACATGTACACACTGACGTTACCCATGGTCTACACATACACATGTACATACTGACCTTACCCATGGCCTACACATGTACATGTACATACTGACCTTACCCATGGCCTACACATACACATGTACATACTGACGTTACCCATGGCCTACACAAACACATGTACAGATTGACGTTATCCATGGCCTACACATACACATGTACATATTGACGTTACCCATGGTCTACACATACACATGTACATACTGACGTTACCCATGGCCTACACATACACATGTACATACTGACGTTACCCATGGCCTACACATACACATGTACATACTGACGTTACCCATGGCCTACACATACACATGTACATACTGACGTT
The DNA here is from genome assembly GCA_964019135.1 of Arenicola marina. Lineage (NCBI taxonomy): Eukaryota > Metazoa > Annelida > Polychaeta > Arenicolidae > Arenicola > Arenicola marina. The sequence goes on from OZ025258.1 coordinate 37,943,235, forward strand.
ACCCCAGGTCGCAGGGGGATTACGATAAGCTACAGCTGGGTGTTATTCACTAAGCCGAGGCGGCGTACCTTGACGGTGATGGGGGACCGAGATTGCTGGTTTTTATTCGTTGGTCGGCTAAAAAAACATTGTGGATATCAGTTAAGCAAATAATGTTATAAGCTCATTTTATTTGATTTCACCATCGTCAGGGATGGCCGGGACCTCACCAGCGTTAAAGACGTCAGCGGGGAAAAGGTGTCGGGCATTCCAGGGTCTAAGCACCTTGCTGCCAGCTGTAAAAAAAGTGATGCCGGGGTCAGTTCCCCAGCCACGTGCCCACAAGGTCTGGATGCAGTCGTCGATGGCCAAGGCACCGGCCCATATCTAGCGAAAGTCGGTCTTCCAGCCTGACGAATTCCGCTCCGACTCATGCTGTGAATGTTACAAACTTTTCTATAGTTCTATAGTTGTTGTTTTTGCAGTGTGGCAGCGCATACTGCTACATAGTGGCAAATGGTGCAGCTGTCGAATAAATATGCAAAAAAAAAGCCTTGACATTGCAAATTAAGATAATAAATCAAAGTGCTTTCTTTCAGCCAGGTCAGTAAATTGTACAAATATTCTGGACAGATGCATAATTTGTGTATACTTAGGGACTGTGCGCCCTATAGCCGAAAATATGAGTTGCAACATGGCCACCCCACCCCCCTCCCTCCACCTATGGTAGGGGTCATTCGGCCATTCTGCATAGCATTCGGTTAGGGTCGCACGATTTCAGAGAGCACCCCCCCCCCTCGCAATCGCAAACCCCAATACCTCCGGTCGCAAGATTTGAGACAGCAACCCTCCTCTTCGCCAATTAGATCCGCCTCTGGACTGCTGGAGTGCCTGGACCACAGGCACAGCACAGACGCTGTAAATTCAACTCCAGCAAAGCGAGCGATAATAACTATATAAGGATTTGTACAAGATTTCCAAAGATTTAATATTCCAATATTCGCCTTCTAATTAGACTAATAGAACTGAGAGGATAATTGTAACACATAACTTGACAACAAATAACAAATCATGAAGAATTCTCACCGTACTAAGTTACTTCAAATCAGTCTCCAACAGTTCAATCCGCTCCTCACCCTTTGCCGCACTCGGTCAGACCTCTTGCAAACCTTGCAAAGTACTGATACAATCACGTTCGACCTTGACATTGGCAACATGAGAGTATCGCGAGATCTTGCAAGACTTTATCCAGGAAAAAGTAATTTTAAATTTCATTTTCATTTTCATTTACATTTTCGCGGGATCTCGCGAGAATTGATTTCCGAAGAATAAATTTCAGTTTCACTTTTATTTTCAAATCCATTTTGATTTTCACATTGTGATTTTCACCCGTAGATTTTTTCTTTCATTTTTATTTTGATTTCCACTCTGCAATATATACTTTCAATTTCACTTAAAAAATTATCTTTGTTTTCAAATTTAATCTAAGAAATGTGTGAGCCTCCTGGGATTCCGTAATTGTGACATCCTAGGAAAAAACATGTTTAATCTCCTTGGCAAGTTCATACAAAAAGCATTCACTATGTATGAAACAAGGTTTAGCCTAATTCTCTCTAATTAACTTGTTTAGTTTGTTCTAGTCGTTTGCATGTTATTTTTGTGTTCTGTATTTGTACGAGGGGCCTGGTGCCTGAAGTTACCAATAAACTATCTATATCTATCTATCTACAATTTGCTGCTGGAGACTTCCTAAAATTGTAAAATACGTTCATATTTAGAGAAACCGAGGCAAAACACGATCCCCAGCCATCCTTGTCACAATGGTAGCGGTTCTGCCGTCATCTACGAATACTCAGGGGAGTCTTCCAGAGTCTTCCTCCCAAAAAAAGCCTTAGTAATCTGCTCTTGTATTGCGATTTAATGCAATGTACGAGCAGCCATCCCTTTGTATCCTAACAAGACCCATGTCCAAAACCCCCGCATACGAACATCCGGTTCGATTAGTCCCCTTAGAAGCAGCCGAGTAGAACAATTGACCCTGAGGACGCGTAGATTGCCGCTTGGCGGATTCAATCAATCAATTGATATCCCTCCCTTGACAGTTGAAACCCCGACCAATGTGTCTGTTTGGCGCGCGGACGCAAGCAGGCAGAGCTTAACCCCGACGTTTACCTGGGTTGGCTCTGGCCAATTGGGGCGTGTTCTCGGACCATCATTCATGTCGGGGAAGGGGGGGGGGGAGAGGAGGGCGAAGCGACCAACCGACGGGACGCCTTGCTTGTGTATGCTTCTGGACACCGCCTACCACTTCTAGCCATGTCTAGCCATGTCTAGCCACTTCTGGTCACCTCTAACCACCTCTAGCCATGTCTAGCCATTTTTTAGCTACATCTGGTCACCTCTAACCACTTCTAGCCATGTCTAGCCACTTCTGGTCACCTCTAACCACCTCTAGCCATGTCTAGCCATTTTTTAGCTACATCTGGTCACCTCTAACCACTTCTAGCCATGGCTAGCCATTTCTGGCTATTTCTGGTCACTTCTGGTCACTTCTAACCACTTCTAGCCACGTCTAGCCATGTCTAGCCACTTCTGGTCACCTCTAACCACCTCTAGCGATGTCTAGCCATTTTTTAGCTACATCTGGTCACCTCTAACCACTTCTAGCCATGGCTAGCCATTTCTGGCTATTTCTGGTCACTTCTGGTCACTTCTAACCCCTTCTAACCACTTCCAGCCATGTCTGGCTACTTGGCACTTATTGCGACACATAATCACTTCTAGCAACTGCTGCTTACTTCTAGACACAGCGGACTACTTCTAACCATGCGTAACCAAATATAGCCAGTTCTGACCAATTCTTGTCATACATAACCAGCCCAGGCCAGTCCTAGCCAGAGGTAGCCAGTGCTTGCCACCTCTAGCCACTCCTATCGTAGAAGACGAAGTTCATGTTCTTTGTAAATGTTTAGTTTTGTAACGGTTTGTAAGTTTAGCATATTTAGAGATAAACTGTACAGAGATGTCATAGGACAACTGATTGATTTCCCAAACCTCCCAATAGAGAACACCTTCATATATCTAATGCAAAATGGAAGTAAAGTAGTTGCGCGGTACTTAAATGAGGCGTGGGTATATAGACGAGAGTTATTGTACCTAACTGGTTAAGTGTACATGAGTTTTCATTTTTTTGTTTAATTTAGATGCATTTACTACGTCATATGTTAACATACTAGTGCCGTCTGATGGCTGTTCTAGAGCTGTAGTTAATTTAAATTCACTCAGGACTGGGCGAGATAATGTTTGCATTTATGTATTGTGTTTGTATGTCTGTATTCTCGCAAGTGACTATAATAAAAGAATATCTATCCATCTATCCTATCCACCCATGACCACGTCTAGCTATAGACGATCACTTCTGGCAACACATAGCTACTGCTACGCACGTGTAGCCAAACAATCATTAATAGACGTACTTTCCCTAACCTGGCAAAACAGACGTTGCATGACCAGGCCGGGCCACGTCAGCGGCCAGAGAAGCGTGCTAAATTTGTGTATCAAATCCCGTGACGTTGTAGCCCCTGGCCCAGTTTTGTAGCTATGTCGAATGTGATTGGTTGAACGCCACCTGCGCAAATGTTTAGGCAGGAAGAAGATCAGGTATCTTTTTTTCTTTCTTGGAAAAAGAGTACGGGGTTATTTCCCAAGACATGACTCATCGAGCATCGAACGCCACCTGCGCAAATGTTTATGCAGGAAGAAGATCAGGTACCTTTCTTTCTTTCTTCGCAAGAGAGTAAGGGGTTATTTCCGAAGACATGACTCATCGAGCATCATACTCAGGCCTTACTTACTATAGGGGACTGCTTGGCCAACCTTTCAGACTAGTTCAGACTATTTTGGGCGATTACTTTAATATCTACACAACCTTAGATTGGCTTCAGCATTAGCCAACCCATTGTTAATATCTCTCCATCAATGCGAAGGATAATATATCTATAAGGCCAGTGGGAGTATCGTGTAAAAAATATAATACGCAAATATTTTCGTTCGCTTTGTTCCAAGATGGCGGCTATTTGTGCTGTGGTATTGTTTAAAGCCATCTCCGTGCACACATGGCGTTAATAAAGATCCCGCGTACATAGCGGGCAAATGTTGATGCGTGTTGAAGGTCGATGGAGAGGTGATGTTTTAAGCCATTTTATGCACAGTAAGTCTGTACTATACAGATCAATAAGTGGTGTGTTCGAATCAGGGCTCAGGCACCTTATTTGGGGCGTCTTTCATCCGTTCAACTTCCATCGTCTCGGGGGATTCTTTGTGTGCACAAAATCGGCCTGAGATATCGTTTTATTTTCGAAGGAAAATTGGATGGAAGGCCGAAACGGCCACATATAGGCACAGGTGTGGATTGAATACGTAACGGCTGTCGATGGCATATTGAAGGGAAGGACCGCCTCAAACCAGCGCCTGGCAACTTATGCACCCATAAACACTAATCGCGGAGTGATCGTCAGTGTAATTAATGTTGGTATTAACCCAGTTACTTTCATCTCGTCTTACAGCTCATTACGGTTGCGTCATATGGCGTTTTTGTTGTGACAATGGTGATGTGGGATTCCTAGGCACACCATGGTCGGTATCCAGAGCAATAATGTAACATGTTCGTGTTTAGGCCATTCTAGTGCCCAATGGGTCCAGAAACCTCCCGGGAAGATGAAATGGATGGATGAAACATTGTTTAACGTGTATCATGTATACATGTTATTGCCTTAACAAACGCATTATGTATGTGCCTATTAAGGCTTCATATGACACAAGCCGCAATATATCTTTTGAAAAACAACAGAAAAGCATTAAAAAACACCCAATTAACTGGATGCAAGAATTGAATAAACTAATTGGTATGTTCAGTCACACCTGGCGCAGAAATCGTTGCTGAGTTCGATCGGTGAGAGATGAAGGAGTTGGCGATGAGGCGGCGGCAGTGGAATTAATGAATTAATGGCAGATCACGATGACCTATCGACGGTCTGTCCACGTAGATTTACACGAGAAGAACAACGTATCTCCTTGCCCGGTCATGATCTGTCATTCTTCAAGTCCTTCTATCCTTCCTTGAGTGATTGGTAAGGCTTTTTACGGGCCGCCGGAGGGTGTTTGGGTTTGGGTTTCCCCCAATACACTCAATGGGTTTCTTTTGTGGTTTTTTGTTGCCTTCTGGAAACCCAGTGGGCTTTATTTTGTTGTCACGCGCGCTGGTTTCGCCCGTTACGCTGCTCAGCGATATGGTTGCCAACAAGTTCATTATGATAAGAGGGTACGGTGAGTGGAGGGGAAGGGGGCGGGGGGGGGGGGGGGGGGGGTGGGGGGGGGGGGGGGGTAGAAGGAAGTAGAGTGCATTATGGGAATACACACACCCTGCTGCTCTGAGGCTTCATAGAAAACCAAAACCTATTGCGTCACTGTTCAATGCTGCGTCCATGTCTCCTTCTCCACCGACCCCCCCCCCTCTTCACAAACGCCAACCTTACCAACCGCTCCACTCCCCACTGTCGGTCTCCTGGTTACCACACGGCGGGGCTCGTGACTACTGATGTCATTGCATCGAACACATCGTAACATCTTGACGAATGGGTCCCCTGCCTACCTACCTGCGCGACCATAGTGGGGGTGAGCTGGCTAGATGGGCGTAGGGATGTTGCATGAAAATCGCGAGTCCGTGAAAAGCCCGGGACTTTCACGTGAAAAGTGCGAGACCACCCAAATTTACTGCGTTAAAAACGCGAGTCCGTGGAGAACCCGAGTTCTTCACGTGAAAAAAGCGAGTTCTGAGTGCCGTCTCGCTGTTTCCACGGACTTCATTTTTTCACGCGAGGGTCGCGTGAAAACGTAGAGACAGAGAGCGTGTGAAAGTCCCGGTATTTTCACGATACTCCTCGTGAAAATACCGGGATTACAACGCTACCGCTTGTGAAAGTCCCGAGTTCTTAACGTGAAAAACCCGAGTTTCTCACGCAAAAATCAGAAGCTGCATCTTTTATCGCCCACAATGCCTCAAAAGTCCATATTATCGCCTGTGAATAAAGAAATCGGAAGTGACATATTCGTTACACGCCAGTGACACCTATAGTACAAATTTGGCTCTGAGAACAAAGAATCTGAAAGAGATCATTGCGGCTTGGCATGGGTGTACATGATATCCACGTAGGTTTAGGGACATGGGGATGGGGGGGGGGGGCAGATTGTCATAGACTGAATATGGCGATGATCCTGTCGCTCACGCATAGGGATAGCTGTCTCTCATGCTAAGCAACGGGGGAAATTTGGTCATGGCTATCTTGATCCTCCCCCCACCCTCCGGCCCCATCCCCCAGGTCCCTTAACCCACATGGATCGGTAGAGCCCATGGCTGTGCTTTATTTTTTCACGCTCGCTCCCCGTGGAGAAGGCGAGTCCTGCTCCCTCTCAGTACACAGTGAAATGGTCTCGCATATTTTACGGCTTGCTTGCCGTGAAAAGTCCGAGACACCCTATACCCACTGACTGCATGTGCTCTATTTCTCCACGCTCGCCCCCCGTTGTAAAGGCGAGTCCGTGCTCTCTCTATACCACATAGTGCAGCGGTCTCGCTTATTTCACGGGTTGCTTGTCGTGAAAAGGCCGGGACACCCTACCCAATGACTGTGCTCTATTTCTCCACGCTCGGCCCCCCGTTGTAAATGCGAGTCCGTGCTATCTCTGTAACACACAGTGCAGTGGTCTCGCATATTTGGCTGTGCCCTATTTCTCCACGCACGTTAACCGTGGAGAATTAGGTTCTCTATACTACATGTTGCATTGGTCTCGCATATTTCACGGCTTGCTTGACAGAACCTGTCAGAAAAAGGCACATAACTATGGTTACTACCGCTCTCCCCCATCCATCCCCACCCCACTAAGACTCCTGTGCCCTAGTCAAAGTTGGACATTTCCATATTCGCCCAGCTAAGGTTTGCACTTTAGACAAATTTCGTTGCAACTGCACTAGGACAGTGTTTGTCGGCGGCATGGTTTACCCAACCGTTTGTCGCCGTTAAAAAGCCGAGTCCGAAAAGAAACTGCGTGAAAAAAGCGAGTCGGGCTGGCTCTATTTTTTCACGACTCGCTATTTACATGCAACAGGGACACCGTCTCTGTGCGCTAAACCGGTTACGCAGTCAACTCGCTGGCTGATTGGCTGGCTGGCTGGCTGGCTGGCCGGGGCGGTCGGTTTATGGGTGGCGGATGACTGACTGGCATTGTGGCTGGCCGCGAAGTCGGCAGAGTGACAACGTGCTGAAATCGACTGCCGTGATCCTGCAATTCCCAGAGCTTCCCGGGAAAGCCAGCGAGAAAGAGGAGTTACCGGGAGTTATCTGGCGCTACAGTTCGCCGCGTCGTACCCTTGTTGAGCGCGATTCACATTTGGCGGGAAACCATGGTGCGAAATGTCGTCTGATCGGCACTGCATTTGGCAATGAGCGTATGGTTAAAACCCATCTTCTGTAGATATCTTAATACTTTACTCGCAATATAATTCGGGAAATTGTTCCCTTGGCTGCGAAGCGAACCGAGAATAAACTCAACAATTTGTGATAAAGATCAATAGTGTTTGTCCACTAAACTACGATTTGATGGTGACATGGTGAAACAAAGACTATTTTCAAGGACTTCCTCCTCCACGCGAATGTCATTCTAAACGACACTGAAGGCGCTTACAGCCACCACACACACACTGGCTAACATTGGTAACTTATATGGAAACGAAGATTATCGCATGGAATTATGGACTGCAATGACGGATGTTTGTGTAAATGACAGACTATTCATCACCAGATCTATCAACCAACGATGAGTCATATCCTTGAAACCACCCCTGAAGAATATAATTACAATAGAGAAACCAGCGGATAAGGTGAAGCCGCGCGAACGCCAAGAGCGGAAACACGAAGTACTACAGTCTGTGGTATAACATGGATGGGGGTTATCGCTCGCGGTCGCAGTCTGAGATTCCCGTTCACACGACAACAGGTTCAAGTCAGACAGCGGCTGACCGGAACAGGTGAGGTTTATGTCTCCTCGATGATATGCATCATGGGGTGATTGATTGAATAAAACAATTTTAGTAACTTAATATTGAATATTTATAACTCAGGATACAGAATTTCGAAAAAAAATGCGTGTGGGTGTGGCGAGTGGCGGTTACTGTGTATGGGGTCAGCGTAAATTTACGACATGGACCGTTCCCATATCCCATTGACCATTGTCGCGATATCTCCTGCAAACTGAAAGCTTCCTACTTAAACCAAGCGATATCCTTCTCATGGCAACAAGCAACGTAGCCATGAAACGTATGCTAAGCTCTTATATGATATTTGTCATCACAGACTGCAGTTCTCTAACATGTCGTGTGCCTCAATATCGGGATCATGCCTGAAACGCACCACGAGGGCCATGAAGCCCAGAATAAGAACCAAATCACGTGACCTGGCTTTCTATCTTGCCGGGTAAAGTCATGAGCGTGGGATGCCATAGCACAAGGGATTACATTGCAAGTTATCATATGTAGCCTATATATGCAATGATATGAACTTGAAAACACGGTTCCTCGCGAGTTTACTCACTGGAAGAAATGTATCCAGACATTTGGCTTTGACATTGCGTGAGGTCACAGCTCAGGTCAGTCCCAATGTCATGAGAGCATGCACTGGTGAGTAACGACTCATACAGACGGAATTCAGGTTGTCCTGAAGCATGGGTGCCTCCGCCCGGTCCCGCGTTCCCTGAAAATAGCCTGAAATAGTTTCGGTCTCGGAAGCCAGGTGTAACTCTCAATTGTAAAGTGGGGTGAAATTGTCCGTGTTCGCTTTTGTAGTTTGTATGAAAATCATCGATACACATGCGCCGAGGACTGTTTGTCTTACCCATACTTCAACGTTCTAAATTCGATCTAATAAGATTTTAGCAACGAGACAGAACTATAGTTTAGTGATTGTTATAGAATCCAGTGACGGATCAAGGGAAAACGTCTAAACGTCTAAAAGAACCAAGCCTGCCTGACACCCTTCAATGATAATTAAACACATATAAGTACATCAACCCCCAAACCCAACCATTTTTGCTGGTCTATCCAATGAGTCATAACATTGAATGATTTATTTGTCTGGCCGCGTGACGAAGTTGGTGAATTATTCGTTTTTCCCGTTTGAAATCGATATTAATCAGCTATGTGTTTTGGCCTTTGGCCTATGTGTGCGGAAACGGTTTCAGCATTCTCACAGCTATTACATGTTGATATAGTCACTGGATTCGTTTATATCGAAACTATAAAACTATCAAAACTATTAAACTCGCGCTGGAGTTTTGCTGGAATTACGAAAGATGAATTAAGTAGGAGGTGGCCGAAGCTGGTTCACTGGAACCCTAATTTCATTACTTAATTTTGTTCGCTGTAATTTAAAATTTGCCCTTATTACGTTTCTTTCAGCCGCCAGCACGGTCATCGTTTAGAGATGTCCCAGCCCGACGTACGGACGGGGAATAACGTGGGACCCGCGGCTCTCATGTCTTCTGAGGGAGCCAACAACACGATACAGATACAACTGGTGAGGCACGGGCTGAACGGATTCGGCTTTGAGTTGGCCTCGTCGTCAGAGCAAGGTACGGTTACGAGAGCACAAAGGACGGTTACGGCTGAAAAAGGGACAGTTTCGACAGCGCATAATTACCCGTGTGTTGCCAAACTAACGCCAGGCGGCGTGGCCGAGCAAAGCGGCTTATTAGAGGTCGGTGACGTCATCGTCCGCGTTAATGACGTCACCCTGTCCGGCGTTGGGCTTCACAGGGCGACCCGGATCCTGGAGAGTGTGCGGCCGGGCTGCCAGGTGACCCTCACCGTCCGCAGCTTGAGCTGCTACAGGACATATCTGGAGACTGTTTGCGAGGAAGGCAGGATCAAACCCGTGCGCATTAACCTCCCGGGGTGCTGGACCAAAATGAAACAAAATGGCGACTGCGATCACGTGTCGCCGCCGCCCGCGTGCGAGGAGGAAGCAGACGCCAAGGTGGTGGTCGGTGGCGATAATCTCGGGGACGAGAGCAAAGACGAGACGGAGAAGAGAAGTGGAAACAATAAAGTGGCATACACCGGTAAATTTCCCAGGTCGTGGAATCCCTTTAAAGCCCTCGATGTGGGTACACAGGGTACTAAGCTTACTACGAATGGTAACGTGGCTCACGATCACATCAACACTGTCGATCCTGCGAATGACCAAGCGCAATCGAGCAACAGGGAACATGGGGCCTTTCGGAACATTAGAGACACCTTTTCTTTTGGATTATGTACAGACGACCCTGCTGCCGAGAACAAAACGGAAGCCAGCGAAAATAAAGTAGTTCTGTGGTTTAGAAAAACAGTCGCCAAATTTACTGAGCCCGACGACGCAAGACCAGAGACGGAGAGAAACGGTCAAATACTTTCTCCAGGCGAGGAGCGAAGGTGCGAGACAGTCGGGACGACCGCACGTGACAAATCAACGCCATCCAGCGGACTTCAGAATAACGAAACGCAGACGGATTGTGACGTCATCGCAGCCGGCGACCGTAACCAGAATGAGGGTGTCTGTGACGTCATCAATGGTGTCGCGAGACAAGCGTCAAGATGTCCGGTGACGGGGCCTCAGGTCTTGCGCAACTATATGGACAATACAGACTACACCGACACCCTTCACACCGCGGCCGTTGAGGTAACTAATGAACCATTGACGGGTGTTGAGTTGGTGGTAGTGGTAAAAGGGGTGGCCGGGGCCGGGTCGCCCCCCCCCGTTTTCATTCGCCCCTGAGGTGTAGGCTAGTTTACCTTGTAGATGAGATCTGACAACATATTTTTACGCACATTGGTCATAAACCTCTTTTATGCAGAATGCAGAATGCTAGAGAATTCTACCGCAAGGTTATTAATATCTTCTTTATTTCGTTTGATATGCATGTATGTATACCGGTAATCAATGCCAAACTGGCGCATTAAAAACAACGTAAAGAGTTGTGCCGCCATCACTGGGCCGTCATGGCGTGTTTACTCTTACGCGGAAGAAGCGACAAGGAACTGCCGTCTGTGAGCCTGAGAACCGACCACGTGTCAAACGTGACCAGCCAATCGGGAGTGGCCGCTTCACAGGCGGGGTTGTCAACGGGGGCATTGTGTGGGTGTGATCCCACCCCTCGCCATGCCGTGTCACGCCATGGCGTGGGTGTCACGGTCCATGGAGTGGCCTCCCCCCTCCCTCCCCCCTCCCCCTCCCCCCCCCTCCACGGTCCTCCTTCATCTTGTCCCACTCTCCCCTTCATAAGGCAGGTCCATCACACTCTCCCCTCCATAAGGCGGGTCCATCACACTCTCCCCTCCATAAGGCAGGTCCATCACACTCTCCCCTCCATAAGGCAGGTCCATCACACTCTCCCCTTCATAAGGCAGTTCCATCAGCCTCTCCCCTCCATAAGGCAGATCCATCACACTCTCCCCTCCATAAGGCAGGTCCATCACACTCTCCCCTCCATAAGGCAGGTCCATCACACTCTCCCCTCTATAAGGCATGTCCATCACACTCTCCCCTCCATAAGGCAGGTCCATCACACTCTCCCCTTCATAAGGCAGGTCCATCAGCCTCTCCCCTCCATAAGGCAGGTCTATCACACTCTCCCCTCCATAAGGCAGGTCCATCACACTCCCCCCTCCATAAGGCAGGTCCATCACACTCTCCCCTCCATAAGGCAGGTCCATCACACTCACCCCTCCATAAGGCAGGTCCATCACACTCTCCCCTCCATAAGGCAAGTCCATCACACTCTGCCCTCCATAAGGCAGGTCCATCACACTCCCCCCTCCATAAGGCAGGTCCATCACACTCTCCCCTCCATAAGGCAGGTCCATCACACTCTCCCCTCCATAAGGCAAGTCCATCACACTCTCCCCTCCATAAGGCAAGTCCATCACACTCTCGCCTCCATAAGGCAGGTCCATCACACTCTTCCCTCCATAAGGCAGGTCCATCACACTCTCTCCTCCATAAGGCAGGTCCATCACACTCTCTCCTTCATAAGGCAGGTCCATCACACTCTCCCCTCCATAAGGCAATCCATCACACTCTCCCCTCCATAAGGCAGGTCCATCACACTCTCCCCTCCACAAGGCAGGTCCATCACAATCTCCCCTCCATAAGGCAGGTCCATCACACTCTCCCCTCCACAAGGCAGGTCCATCACCCTATCACCTCCATAAGGCAGGTCCACCACACACTTCCCTCCATAAGGCAAGTCCATCACCCTCTCCGCTCCAAAGGCAGGCCCATCACCCTCTCCCCTCCATAAGGCAGGTCCATCACATTCTCCCCTCCATAAGGCAGGTCCATCACACTCTCCCCTCCATAAGGCAGGTCCATCACACTCTTCTCTCCATAAGGCAGGGCCATTACACTCCCCCCTCCATAAGGCAGGTCCATCACCCTCTCCCCTCCATAGGCCAGGTCTATCACAATATCCCCTCCATAAGGCAGGTCCATCACACTCTCCCCTCCATAAGGCAAGTCCATCACACTCTTCCCTCCATAAGGCAGGTCCATCACACTCTCCCCTTCATAAGGCAGGACCATCACACTCTCCCCTCCATAAGGCAGGTCTATCAGACTCTCCTCTCCATAAGGCAGGTCCATCACACTCTCCCCTCCATCAGGCAGGTCCATCACACTCTCCCCTCCATAAGGCAGGTCCATCACACTCTCCCCTCCATATGGCAGGTCCATCACCCTCTCCCCTCCATAAGGCAAGTCCATCCCACTCTTCCTTCCATAAGGCAGGTCCATCACACTCTCCCCTCCATCAGGCAGGTCCATCACACTCTCCCCTCCATAAGGCAGGTCCATCAGACTCTCCCCTCCACAAGGCAGGTCCATCACACTCTCCCCTCCATAAGACAGGTCCATCACACTCTTCCCTCCATAAGGCAGGTCCATCACACTCTCCCCTTCATAAGGCAGGTCCATCAGCCTCTCCCCTCCATAAGGCAGGTCCATTACACTCTCCACTCCATAAGGCAGGTCCATCACCCTCTCCCTCCATAAGACAGGTCCATCACACTCTCTCCTTCATAAAGCAGGTCCATCACACTCCCCCCTCCATAAGGCAGGTCCATCACACTCTCCCCTCCATAAGGCAGGTCCATCACACTCTCCCCTCCATAAGGCAAGTCCATCACACTCTCCCCTCCATAAGGCAAGTCCATCACACTCTCGCCTCCATAAGGCAGGTCCATCACACTCTTCCCTCCATAAGGCAGGTCCATCACACTCTCTCCTCCATAAGGCGGGTCCATCACACTCTCTCCTTCATAAGGCAGGTCCATCACACTCTCCCCTCCATAAGGCAATCCATCACACTCTCCCCTCCATAAGGCAGGTCCATCACACTCTCCCCTCCACAAGGCAGGTCCATCACAATCTCCCCTCCATAAGACAGGTCCATCACACTCTCCCCTTCATAAAGCAGGTCCATCACAGTCTCCCCTCCATAAGGCAGGTCCATCACACTCTCCCCTTCATCAGGCAGGTCCATCAGCCTCTCCCCTCCATAAGGCAGGTCCATCACACTCTCCCCTCCATAAGGCAGGTCCATCACACGCCCCCCTCCATAAAGCAGGTCCATCACACTCTCTCCTCCATAAGGCAGGTCCATCACACTCTCCCCTCGATAAGGCAGGTCCATCACACTCTCACCTCCATAAGGCAAGTCCATCACACTCTCCCCTCCATAAGGCAGGTCCATCACACTCTCCCCTTCATAAGGCCAGTCCATCCCACACTTCCTTCCATAAGGCAAGTCCATCACACTCTTCCCTCCATAAGGCAGGTCCATCACACTCTCCCCTCCATAAGGCAGGTCCATCACACTCTCTCCTTCATAAGGCAGGTCCATCACACTCTCCCCTCCATAAGGCAAGTCCATCACACTCTCCCCTCTATAAGGCAGGTCCATCACACTCTCCCCTCCATAAGGCAGGTCCATCACACTCTCCCCTCCATAAGGCAGGTCCATCACACTCCCCTCTCTATCAGGCAGGTCCATCACACTCTCCCCTCCATAAGGCAGGTGCATCATACTCTCCCCTCCACAAGACAGGTCCATCACACTCTCCCCTCCATAAGCAGGCCCATAACCCACTCCCCTTCAAAAGCAGGTCCATCACACTCCCCCCTCCATAAGGCAGGTCCATCACACTCTCTCCTTCATAAGGCAGGTCCATCACACTCTCCCCTCCACAAGACAGGTTCATCACACTCTCCCCTCCATAAGGCAGGTCCATCACACTCCCCCCTCTATAAGGCAGGTCCATCACACTCTCTCCTCCACAAGGCAGGTCCATCACAATAACCCCTCCATTAGGCAGGTCCATCACACTCTCCCCTCCACAAGGCAGGTCCATCACCCTATCATCTCCATAAGGCAGGTCCATCACACCCTTCCCTCCATAAGGCAAGTCCATCACCCTCTCCGCTCCAAAGGCAGGCCCATCACCCTCTCCCCTCCATAAGGCAGGTCCATCACACTCTCCCCTCCATAAGGCAGGTCCATCACACTCTCCCCTCCATAAGGCAGGTCTATCACACTCTCCCCTCCATAAGGCAGGTCCATCACACTCTCCCCTCCATAAGGCAGGTCCATCACACTCTCCCCTCCATAAGGCAGGTCCATCACACTCTCCCCTCTATAAGGCAGGTCCATCACCCTCTCCCCTCCATAAGGCAAGTATATCCCACTCTCCCCTCCATAAGGCAGGTCCATCACACTCTCCCCTCCATAAGGCAGGTCTATCACACTCTCCCCTCCATAAGGCAGGTCCATCACACTCTCCCCTCCATAAGGCAGGTCCATCACACTCTCCCCTCCATAAGGCAGGTCCATCACACTCTCCCCTCCATAAGGCAGGTCCATCACCCTCTCCCCTCCATAAGGCAAGTATATCCCACTCTTCCTTCCATCAGGCAGGTCCATCACACTCTCCCCACCATAAGACAGGTCCATCACACTCTTCCCTCCATAAGGCAAGTCCATCACACTCTCCCCTTCATAAGGCTGGTCCATCAGCCTCTCCCCTCCACAAGGCAGGTCCATCACACTCTCCACTCCATAAGGCAGGTGCATCACCCTCTCCCTCCATACGACAGGTCCATCACACTCTCCCCTTCATAAAGCAGGTCCATCACAGTCTCCCCTGCATAAGGCAGGTCCATCACACTCTCCCCTCCATAAGGCAGGTCCATCACACTCTCCCCTCCATAAGGCAGGTCCATCACCCTCTCACCTTCATGAGGCAAGTCCATCACACTCTCCCCTCCATAAGGCAGGTCCATCACACTCTCCCCTTCATAAGGCAAGTCCGTCACACTCTTTCCTCCATAAGGCGGGTCCATCACACTATCCCCTCCACAAGGCAGGTCCATCACACGCTCCCCTCCATAAGGCAGGTCCATCACCCTCTCCCCTCCATACGGCAAGTCCATCACACTCTCCCCTCCATAAGGCAGGTCCACCACACTCTCCCCTCCACTAGACAGGTCCATCACACTCTTCCCTACATCCGGCAGGTCCACCACACTCTCCCCTTCACAAGGCAGGTCCATCACACTCCCCGCCTCCATAAGGCAGGTCCTTCACACTCCCCCCCTCCATAAGGCAGGTCCATCACACTCTACCCTCCATAAGGCAAGTCTATCACACTCAACCCTCCATAAAGCAGGTCCATTACACTCTCCCCTCCATAAGGCAGGTCCATCACACTCTCCTCTCCATAAGGCAGGTCCATCAAACTCTCCCCTCCATAAGGCAGGTCCATCACCCGCTCCCCTCCATACGGCAAGTCCATCACACTCTCCCCTCCATAAGGCAGGTTCATCACACTCTCCCCTCTATAAGGCAGGTCAACCATCCTCTCCCCTCCATAAGGCAGGTCCATCACACTCTCCCCTTCATAAGGCAGGTCCATCACCCTCTTCTCAACATAAGGCAGGTCCATCACACTCTCCTCTCCATAAGGCAGGTCCATCACACTCTCCCCTTCATAAAGCAGGTCCATCGCACCCTCCCCTCCATAAGGCAGGTCCATCACCCTCTCCCCTTCATAAGGCAGGTCCATCACACTCTCCCCTCCATATGGCAGGTCCATCAACTCTCCCCTCCATAAGGCAGGTCCATCACACTCTCCCCTCCATAAGGCAGGTCCATCACACTCTCCCCTCCATAAGGCTGGTCCATCACCCTCTCCCCTCTATACGGGAGGTCTATCACCCTCTCCCCTCCATACGGCAGGTCTATCACCCTCCCCCCTCCATAAGGCAGGTCCATCACCGTCTCCCCTCCATAAGGCAGGTCCATCACCCTCTCACCTCCATGAGGCAAGTCCATCACACTCTTCCCTCCATAAGGCAGGTCCATCACACTCTCCGCTTCATAAGGCAAGTCCGTCACACTCTTCCTTCCATAAGGCAGGTCCATCACACTATCCCCTCCACAAGGCGGGTCCATCACATTCTCCCCGCCATAAGGCAGGTCCATCACACTCTCCCCTCCATAAGGCAGGTCCATCACACTCTCCCCTCCATAACGCAGGTCCATCACACTCTTCCCTCCATAAGGCAGGTCCATCAGCCTCTCCCTTCCATAAGGCAGATCCATCACACTCTCCCCTCCATAAGGCAGGTCCATCACACTCTCCCCTCCATAAGGCAGGTCCATCACACTCTCCCCTCTATCAGGCAGGTCCATCACACTCTCCCCTCCATAAGGCAGGTCCATCACACTCTCCCCTTCATAAGGCAGGTCCATCAGCCTGTCCCCTCCATAAGGCAGGTCCATCACACTCTTCCCTCCATAAGGCAGGTCCATCAGCCTCTCCCTTCCATAAGGCAGATCCATCACACTCTCCCCTCCATAAGGCAGGTCCATCACACTCTCCCCTCCATAGGGCAAGTCCATCACACTCTCACCTCCATAAGGCAAGTCCATCACACTCTCCCCTCCATAAGGCAGGTCCATCACACTCTCACCTTCATAAGGCAAGTCCATCCCACTCTTCCTTCTATAAGGCAAGTCCATCACACTCTTCCCTCCATAAGGCAGGTCCATCACACTCTCCCCTCCATAAGGCAGGTCCATCACACTCTCTCCTTCATAAGGCGGGTCCATCACACTCTCCCCTCCATAAGGCAATCCATCACACTCTCCCCTCCATAAGGCAGGTCCATCACACTCTCTCCTCCACAAGGCAGGTCCATCGCAATCTCCCCTCCATAAGGCAGGTCCATCACACTCTCCCCTCCACAAGGCAGGTCCATCACCCTATCACCTCCATAAGGCAGGTCCATCACACACTTCCCTCCATAAGGCAAGTCCATCACCCTCTCCGCTCCAAAGGCAGGCCCATCACCATCTCCCCTCCATAAGGCAGGTCCATCGCATTCTCCCCTCCATAAGGCAGGTCCATCACACTCTCCCCTCCATAAGGCAGGTCCATCACACTCCTCTCTCCATAAGGCAGGTCCATCACACTCCCCCCTCCATAAGGCAGGTCCATCACCCTCTCCCCTCCATAAGCCAGGTCTATCACAATCTCCCCTCCATAAGGCAGGTCCATCACACTCTCCCCTCCGTAAGGCAAGTCCATCACACTCTTCCCACCATAAGGCAGGTCCATCACACTCTCCCCTTCATAAGGCAGGTCCATCACACTCTCCCCTCCATAAGGCAGGTCTATCAGACTCTCCCCTCCATCAGGCAGGTCCATCACACTCTCCCCTCCATCAGGCAAGTCCATCACACTCGCCCCTCCATAAGGCAGGTCCATCACACTCTCCCCTCCATAAGGCAGGTCCATCACCCTCTCCCCTCCATAAGGCAAGTCCATCCCACTCTTCCGTCCATAAGGCAGGTCCATCAGACTCTCCCCTCCACAAGGCAGGTCCATCACACTCTCCCCTCCATAAGACAGGTCCATCACACTCTTCCCTCCATAAGGCAGGTCCATCACACTCTCCCCTTCATAAGGCAGGTCCATCAGCCTCTCCCCTCCATAAGGCAGGTCCATCACACTCTCCACTCCATAAGGCAGGTCCATCACCCTCTCCCTGCATAAGACAGGTCCATCACACTCTCCCCTTCATAAAGCAGGTCCATCACAGTCTCCACTCCATAAGGCAGGTCCATCACCCTCTCCCTCCATAAGACAGGTCCATCACACTCTCCCCTTCATAAAGCAGGTCCATCACAGTCTCCCCTTCATAAGGCAGGTCCATCACACTCTCCCCTTCATAAGGCAGGTCCATCAGCCTCTCCCCTCCATAAGGCAGGTCCATCACACTCTCCCCTCCATAAGGCAGGTCCATCACACGCCCCCCTCCATAACGCAGGTCCATCACACTCTCCCCTCCATAAGGCAGGTCCATCACACTCTCCCCTCCATAAGGCAGGTCCATCACACTCTCACCTCCATAAGGCAAGTCCATCACAATCTCCCCTCCATAAGGCAGGTCCATCACACTCTCCCCTTCATAAGGCAAGTCCATCCCACTCTTCCTTTCATAAGGCAGGTCCATCACACTCTCTCCTTCATAAGGCAGGTCCATCACACTCTCCCCTCCATAAGGCAAGTCCATCACACTCTTCCCTCCATAAGGCAGGTCCATCACACTCTCCCCTCCATAAGGTAGGTCCATCACACTCTCTCCTTCATGAGGCAGGTCCATCACACTCTCCCCTCCATAAGGCAAGTCCATCACACTCTCCCCTCCATAAGGCAGGTCCATCACACTCTCCCCTCCATAAGGCAGGTGCATCATACTCTCCCCTCCGCAAGACAGGTCCATCACACTCTCCCCTCCATAAGCAGGCCCATAACCCACTCCCCTTCAAGAAGCAGGTCCATCACACTCCCCCCTCCATAAGGCAGGTCCATCACACTCTCTCCTTCATAAGGCAGGTCCATCACACTCTCCCCTCCATAAGGCAGGTCCATCACACTCTCCCCTCCATAAGGCAGGTCCATCACACTCTCCCCTCCACAAGACAGGTCCATCACACTCTCCCCTCCATAAGGCAGGTCCATCACACTCCCCCCTCTATAAGGCAGGTCCATCACACTCTCCCCTCCACAAGGCAGGTCCATCACAATCTCCCCTCCATAAGGCAGGTCCATCACATTCTCCCCTCCACAAGGCAGGTCCATCACCCTATCACCTCTATAAGGCAGGTCCATCACACACTTCCCTGCATAAAGCAAGTCCATCACCCTCTCCCCTCCAAAGGCAGGCCCATCACCCTCTCCCCTCCATAAGGCAGGTCCATCACACTCTCCCCTCCATAAGGCAGGTCCATCACACTCTCCCCTTCATAAGGCAGGTCCATCACACTCTCCCCTCCATAAGGCAGGTCTATCACACTCTCCCCTCCATAAGGCAGGTCCATCACACTCTCCCCTCCATAAGGCAGGTCCATCACACTCTCCCCTCCATAAGGCAGGTCCATCACACTCTCCACTCCATAAGGCAGGTCCATCACCCTCTCCCTCCATACGACAGGTCCATCACACTCTCCCCTTCATAAAGCAGGTCCATCACAGTCTCCCCTCCATAAGGCAGGTCCATCGCCCTCTCACCTCCATGAGGCAAGTCCATCACACTCTCCCCTCCATAAGGCAGGTCCATCACACTCTCCCCTTCATAAGGCAAGTCCGTCACACTCTTCCCTCCATAAGGCAGGTCCATCACACTATCCCCTCCACAAGGCAGGTCCATCACACTCTCCCCTCCATAAGGCAGTTCCATCACCCTCTCCCCTCCATACGGCAAGCCCATCACACTCTCCCCTCCATAAGGCAGGTCCATCACACTCTCCCCTTCACAAGGCAGGTCCATCACACTCTTCCCTACATAAGGCAGGTCCATCACACTCTCCCCTTCATAAGGCAGGTCCATCACACTCCCCCCCTCCATAAGGCAGGTCCATCACACTCCCCCCCTCCATAAGGCAGGTCCATCACACTCTCCCCTCCATAAGGCAAGTCTATCACACTCACCCCTCCATAAAGCAGGTCCATTACACTCTCCCCTCCATAAGGCAGGTCCATCACACTCTCCTCTCCATAAGGCAGGTCCATCAAACTCTCCCCTCCATAAGGCAGGTCCATCACCCTCTCCCCTCCATACGGCAAGTCCATCACACTCTCCCCTCCATAAGGCGGGTCCATCACACTCTCCCCTCTATAAGGCAGGTCAACCACCCTCTCCCCTCCAAAAGGCAGGTCCATCACACCCTCCCCTTCATAAGGCAGGTCCATCACCCTCTTCTCTCCATAAGGCAGGTCCATCACGCTCTCCTCTCCATAAGGCAGGTCCATCACACTCTCCCCTTCATAAAGCAGGTCCATCACACTCTCCCCTCCATAAGGCAGGTCCATCACACTCTCCCCTCCATAAGGCAGGTCTATCACCCTCTCCCCTCCATACGGCTGGTCCATCACCCTCTCCCCTCTATACGGCAGGTCCATCACACTTTCCCCTCCATACGGCAGGTCTATCACCCTCTCCCCTCCATAAGGCAGGTCCATCACTCTCTCCCCTCCATATGGCAGGTCCATCAACTCTCCCCTCCATAAAGCAGGTCCATCACACTCTCCCCTCCATAAGGCAGGTCCATCACACTCTCCCCTCCATAAGGCAGGTCTATCACCCTCTCCCCTCCATACGGTTGCTCCATCACCCTCTCCCCTCTATACGGCAGGTCCATCACACTTTCCCCTCCATACGGCAGGTCTATCACCCTCTCCCCTCCATAAGGCAGGTCCATCACCCTCTCCTCTCCATAAGGCAGGTCCATAACACTCTCCCCTTCATAAAGCAGGTCCATCACACTCTCCCCTCCATAAAGCAGGTCCATCACACTCTCCCCTCCATAAGGCAGGTCCATCACACTCTCCCCTCCATAAGGCAGGTCTATCACCCTCTCCCCTCCATACGGTTGCTCCATCACCCTCTCCCCTCTATACGGCAGGTCCATCACACTTTCCCCTCCATACGGCAGGTCTATCACCCTCTCCCCTCCATAAGGCAGGTCCATCACCCTCTCCTCTCCATAAGGCAGGTCCATAACACTCTCCCCTTCATAAAGCAGGTCCATCACACTCTCCCCTCCATAAGGCAGGTCCATCACACTCTCCCCTCCATAAGGCAGGTCTATCACCCTCTCCCCTCCATACGGCTGGTCCATCACCCTCTCCCCTCTATACGGCAGGTCCATCACACTTTCCCCTCCATACGGCAGGTCTATCACCCTCTCCCCTCCATAAGGCAGGTCCATCACCCTCTCCCCTCTATATGGCAGGTCCATCAACTCTCCCCTCCATAAAGCAGGTCCATCACACTCTCCCCTCCATAAGGCAGGTCCATCACACTCTCCCCTCCATAAGGCTGGTCCATCACCCTCTCCCCTCTATACGGGAGGTCTATCACCCTCTCCCCTCCATACGGCAAGTCCATCACACTCTCCCCTCCATAAGGCAGGTCCATCACGCTCTCCCCTTCATAAGGCAAGTCCGTCACACTCTTCCCTCCATAAGGCAGGTCCATCACACTATCCCCTCCACAAGGCAGGTCCATCACACTCTCCCCTCCATAAGGCAGTTCCATCACCCTCTCCCCTCCATACGGCAAGTCCATCACACTCTCTCCTCCATAAGGCAGGTCCATCACACTCTCCCCTCCACAAGACAGGTCCATCACACTCTTCCCTACATAAGGCAGGTCCATCACACTCTCCCCTTCATAAGGCAGGTCCATCACACTCCCCCCCCTCAATAAGGCAGGTCCATCACACTCCCCCCCTCCATAAGGCAGGTCCATCACACTCTCCCTTCCATAAGGCAAGTCTATCACACTCACCCCTCCATAAAGCAGGTCCATTACACTCTCCCCTCCATAAGGCAGGTCCATCACACTCTCCCCTCCATAAGGCAGGTCCATCACCCTCTCCCCTCCATAAGGCAGGTCCATCACACTCTCCCCTCCATAAGGCAGGTCCATCACACTCTCCACTCCATAAGGCAGGTCCATCACCCTCTCCCTCCATACGACAGGTCCATCACACTCTCCCCTTCATAAAGCAGGTCCATCACAGTCTCCCCTCCATAAGGCAGGTCCATCACACTCTTCCCTCCATAAGGCAGGTCCATCACACTCTCCCCTCCATAAGGCAGGTCCATCGCCCTCTCACCTCCATGAGGCAAGTCCATCACACTCTCCCCTCCATAAGGCAGGTCCATCACACTCTCCCCTTCATAAGGCAAGTCCGTCACACTCTTCCCTCCATAAGGCAGGTCCATCACACTATCCCCTCCACAAGGCAGGTCCATCACACTCTCCCCTCCATAAGGCAGTTCCATCACCCTCTCCCCTCCATACGGCAAGTCCATCACACTCTCCCCTCCATAAGGCAGGTCGATCACACTCTCCCCTTCACAAGACAGGTCCATCACACTCTTCCGTACATGAGGCAGGTCCATCACACTCTCCCCTTCATAAGGCAGGTCCATCACACTCCCCCCCTCCATAAGGCAGGTCCATCACACTCCCCCCCTCCATAAGGCAGGTCCATCACAATCTCCCCTCCATAAGGCAAGTCTATCACACTCACCCCTCCATAAAGCAGGTCCATTACACTCTCCCCTTCATAAGGCAGGTCCATCACACTCTCCTCTCCATAAGGCAGGTCCATCAAACTCTCCCCTCCATAAGGCAGGTCCATCACCCTCTCCCCTCCATACGGCAAGTCCATCACACTCTCCCCTCCATAGGGCGGGTCCATCACACTCTCCCCTCTATAAGGCAGGTCAACCACCCTCTCCCCTCCATAAGGCAGGTCCATCACACCCTCCCCTTCATAAGGCAGGTCCATCACCCTCTTCTCTCCATAAGGCAGGTCCATCACGCTCTCCTCTCCATAAGGCAGGTCCATCACACTCTCCCCTTCATAAAGCAGGTCCATCACACTCTCCCCTCCATAAGGCAGGTCCATCACACTCTCCCCTCCATAAGGCAGGTCTATCACCCTCTCCCCTCCATACGGCTGGTCCATCACCCTCTCCCCTCTATACGGCAGGTCCATCAGACTTTCCCCTCCATACGGCAGGTCTATCACCCTCTCCCCTCCATAAGGCAGGTCCATCACCCTCTCCCCTCCATATGGCAGGTCCATCAACTCTCCCCTCCATAAAGCAGGTCCATCACACTCTCCCCTCCATAAGGCAGGTCCATCACACTCTCCCCTCCATAAGGCAGGTCTATCACCCTCTCCCCTCCATACGGTTGCTCCATCACCCTCTCCCCTCTATACGGCAGGTCCATCACACTTTCCCCTCCATACGGCAGGTCTATCACCCTCTCCCCTAGATAAGGCAGGTCCATCACCCTCTCCTCTCCATAAGGCAGGTCCATCACACTCTCCCCTTCATAAAGCAGGTCCATCGCACTCTCCCCTCCATAAGGCAGGTCCATCACACTCTCCCCTCCATAAGGCAGGTCTATCACCCTCTCCCCTCCATAAGGCTGGTCCATCACCCTCTCCCCTCTATACGGCAGGTCCATCACACTTTCCCCTCCATACGGTAGGTCTATCACCCTCTCCCCTCCATAAGGCAGGTCCATCACCCTCTCCCCTCTATATGGCAGGTCCATCAACTCTCCCCTCCATAAAGCAGGTCCATCACACTCTCCCCTCCATAAGGCAGGTCCATCACACTCTCCCCTCCATAAGGCTGGTCCATCACCCTCTCCCCTCTATACGGGAGGTCTATCACCCTCTCCCCTCCATACGGCAAGTCCATCACACTCTCCCCTCCATAAGGCAGGTCCATCACGCTCTCCCCTTCATAAGGCAAGTCCGTCACACTCTTCCCTCCATAAGGCAGGTCCATCACACTATCCCCTCCACAAGGCAGGTCCATCACACTCTCCCCTCCATAAGGCAGTTCCATCACCCTCTCCCCTCCATACGGCAAGTCCATCACACTCTCTCCTCCATAAGGCAGGTCCATCACACTCTGCCCTCCACAAGACAGGTCCATCACACTCTTCCCTACATAAGGCAGGTCCATCACACTCTCCCCTTCATAAGGCAGGTCCATCACACTCCCCCCCTCCATAAGGCAGGTCCATCACACTCCCCCCCTCCATAAGGCAGGTCCATCACACTGTCCCCTCCATAAGGCAAGTCTATCACACTCACCCCTCCATAAAGCAGGTCCATTACACTCTCCCCTCCATAAGGCAGGTCCATCACACTCTCCTCTCCATAAGGCAGGTCCATCAAACTCTCCCCTCCATAAGGCAGGTCCATCACCCTCTCCCCTCCATACGGCAAGTCCATCACACTCTCCCCTCGATAAGGCGGGTCCATCACACTCTCCCCTCTATAAGGCAGGTCAACCACCCTCTCCCCTCCATAAGGCAGGTCCATCACACCCTCCCCTTCATAAGGCAGGTCCATCACCCTCTTCTCTCCATAAGGCAGGTCCATCACACTCTCCTCTCCATAAGGCCGGTCCATCACACTCTCCCCTTCATAAAGCAGGTCCATCACACTCTCCCCTCCATAAGGCAGGTCCATCACCCTCCCCCCTCCATAAGGCAGGTCCATCACACTCTCCCCTTCATAAGGCAGGTCCATCATCCTCTTCTCTCCATAAGGCAGGTCCATCACGCTCTCCTCTCCATAAGGCAGGTCCATCACACTCTCCCCTTCATAAAGCAGGTCCATCACACTCTCCCTTCCATAAGGCAGGTCCATCACAATCTCCCCTCCATAAGGCAGGTCTATCACCCTCTCCCCTCCATACGGCTGGTCCATCACCCTC
Source organism: Arenicola marina (assembly GCA_964019135.1). Lineage (NCBI taxonomy): Eukaryota > Metazoa > Annelida > Polychaeta > Arenicolidae > Arenicola > Arenicola marina. The sequence goes on from OZ025258.1 coordinate 37,968,181, forward strand.
TCCCTTCTATACGGCAGGTCCATCACACTTTCCCCTCCATACGGCAGGTCTATCACCCTATCCCCTCCATAAGGCAGGTCCATCACCCTCTCCCCTCCATGTGGCAGGTCCATCAACTCTCCCCTCCATAAAGCAGGTCCATTACACTCTCCCCTCCATAAGGCATGTCCATCACACTCTCCTCTCCATAAGGCAGGTCCATCACACTCTCCCCTCCATAAGGCAGGTCCATCACACTCTCCCCTCTATAAGGCAGGTCAACCACCTTCTCCCCTCCATAAGGCAGGTCCATCACACTCTCTCCTTCATAAGGCAGGTCCATCACCCTCTTCTCTCCATAAGGCAGGTCCATCACACTCTCCTCTCCATAAGGCAGGTCCATCACACTCTCCCCTTCATAAAGCAGGTCCATCACACTCTCCCCTCCATAAGGCAGGTCCATCACCCTCTCCCCTCCATAAGGCAGGTCCATCACACTCTCCCCTTCATAAGGCAGGTCCATCACCCTCTTCTCTCCATAAGGCAGGTCCATCACACTCTCCTCTCCATAAGGCAGGTCCATCACACTCTCCCCTTCATAAAGCAGGTCCATCACACTCTCCCCTCCATAAGGCAGGTCCATCACACTCTCCCCTCCATAAGGCAGGTCTATCACCCTCTCCCCTCCATACGGCTGGTCCATCACCCTCTCCCCTCTATACGGCAGGTCCATCACACTTTCCACTCCATACGGCAGGTCTATCACCCTCTCCCCTCCATAAGGCAGGTCCATCACCCTCTCCCCTCCATATGGCAGGTCCATGAACTCTCCCCTCCATAAGGCAGGTCCATCACACTCTCCCCTCCATAAGGCTGGTCCATCACCCTCTCCCCTCTATACGGGAGGTCTATCACCCTCTCCCCTCCATACGGCAGGTCTATCACCCTCCCCCCTCCATAAGGCAGGTCCATCACCGTCTCCCCTCCATAAGGCAGGTCCATCACCCTCTCACCTCCATGAGGCAAGTCCATCACCCTCTCCCCTCCTTAAGGCAGGTCCATCACACTCTCCCCTTCATAAGGCAAGTCCGTCACACTCTTCCCTCCATAAGGCAGGTCCATCACACTATCCCCTCCACAAGGCAGGTCCATCACACTCTCCCCTCCATAAGGCATTTCCATCACCCTCTCCCCTCCATACGGCAAGTCCATCACACTCTCCCCTCCATAAGGCAGGTCCATCACACTCTCCCCTCCACAAGACAGGTCCATCACACTCTTCCCTACATAAGGCAGGTCCATCACACTCTCCCCTTCATAAGGCAGGTCCATCACACTCCCCCCCTCCATAAGGCAGGTCCATCACACTCCCCCCCTCCATAAGGCAGGTCGATCACACTCTCCCCTCCATAAGGCAAGTCTATCACACTCTCCCCTCCATAAAGCAGGTCCATTACACTCTCCCCTCCATAAGGCAAGTCCATCACACTCTCCTCTCCATAAGGCAGGTCCATCACTCTCCCCTCCATAAGGCAGGTCCATCACACTCTCCCCTCTATAAGGCAGGTCAACCACCCTCTCCCCTCCATAAGGCAGGTCCATCACACTCTCCCCTTCATAAGGCAGGTCCATCACCCTCTTCTCTCCATAAGGCAGGTCCATCACACTCTCCTCTCCATAAGGCAGGTCCATCACACTCTCCCCTTCATAAAGCAGGTCCATCACACTCTCCCCTCCATAAGGCAGGTCCATCACCCTCTCCCCTCCATAAGGCAGGTCCATCACACTCTCCCCTTCATAAGGCAGGTCCATCACCCTCTTCTCTCCATAAGGCAGGTCCATCACACTCTCCTCTCCATAAGGCAGGTCCATCACACTCTCCCCTTCATAAAGCAGGTCCATCACACTCTCCCCTCCATAAGGCAGGTCCATCACACTCTCCCCTCCATAAGGCAGGTCTATCACCCTCTCGGCTCCATACGGCTGGTCCATCACCCTCTCCCCTCTATACGGCAGGTCCATCACACTTTCCCCTCCATACGGCAGGTCTATCACCCTCTCCCCTCCATAAGGCAGGTCCATCACCCTCTCCCCTCCATATGGCGGGTCCATGAACTCTCCCCTCCATAAGGCAGGTCCATCAAACTCTCCCCTCCATAAGGCAGGTCCATCAAACTCTCCCCTCCATAAGGCAGGTCCATCACCCTCTCCCCTCCATACGGCTAGTCCATCACACTCTCCCCTCCATAAGGCGGGTCCATCACACTCTCCCCTCTATAAGGCAGGTCAACCACCCTCTCCCCTCCATAAGGCAGGTCCGTCACACTCTTCCCTCCATAAGGCAGGTCCATCACACTCTCCCCTCCATAAGGCAGGTCCATCACACTCTCCCCTTTATAAGGCAGGTCCATCACCCTCTTCTCTCCATAAGGCAGGTCCATCACGCTCTCCCCTCCATAGGGCTGGTCCATCACCCTCTCCCCTCTATACGGGAGGTCTATCACCCTCTCCCCTCCATACGGCAGGTCTATCACCCTCCCCCCTCCATAAGGCAGGTCCATCACCGTCTCCCCTCCATAAGGCAGGTCCATCACCCTCTCACCTCCATGAGGCAAGTCCATCACACTCTCCCCTCCATAAGGCAGGTCCATCACACTCTCCCCTTCATAAGGCAAGTCCGTCACACTCTTCCCTCCATAAGGCAGGTCCATCACACTATCCCCTAAACAAGGCAGGTCCATCACACTCTCCGTTCCATAAGGCATTTCCATCACCCTCTCCCCTCCATACGGCAAGTCCATCACACTCTCCCCTCCATAAGGCAGGTCCATCACACTCTCCCCTCCACAAGACAGGTCCATCACACTCTTCCCTACATAAGGCAGGTCGATCACACTCTCCCCTTCATAAGGCAGGTCCATCACACTCCCCCCCCTCCATAAGGCAGGTCCATCAAACTCCCCCCCTCCATAAGGCAGGTCGATCACACTCTCCCCTCCATAAGGCAAGTCTATCACACTCTCCCCTCCATAAAGCAGGTCCATTACACTCTCCCCTCCATAAGGCAAGTCCATCACACTCTCCTCTCCATAAGGCAGGTCCATCACTCTCCCCTCCATAAGGCAGGTCCATCACACTCTCCCCTCTATAAGGCAGGTCAACCACCCTCTCCCCTCCATAAGGCAGGTCCATCACACTCTCCCCTTCATAAGGCAGGTCCATCACCCTCTTCTCTCCATAAGGCAGGTCCATCACACTCTCCTCTCCATAAGGCAGGTCCATCACACTCTCCCCTTCATAAAGCAGGTCCATCACACTCTCCCCTCCATAAGGCAGGTCCATCACCCTCTCCCCTCCATAAGGCAGGTCCATCACACTCTCCCCTTCATAAGGCAGGTCCATCACCCTCTTCTCTCCATAAGGCAGGTCCATCACACTCTCCTCTCCATAAGGCAGGTCCATCACACTCTCCCCTTCATAAAGCAGGTCCATCACACTCTCCCCTCCATAAGGCAGGTCCATCACACTCTCCCCTCCGTAAGGCAGGTCTATCACCCTCTCCCCTCCATACGGCTGGTCCATCACCCTCTCACCTCTATACGGCAGGTCCATCACACTTTCCCCTCCATACGGCAGGTCTATCACCCTCTCCCCTCCATAAGGCAGGTCCATCACACTCTCCCCTCCATATGGCAGGTCCATGAACTCTCCCCTCCATAAGGCAGGTCCATCAAACTCTCCCCTCCATACGGCAAGTCCATCACACTCTCCCCTCCATAAGGCGGGTCCATCACACTCTCCCTTCCATAAGGCGGGTCCATCACACTCTCCCCTCTATAAGGCAGGTCAACCACCCTCTCCCCTCCATAAGGCAGGTCCATCACACTCTCCCCTTCATAAGGCAGGTCCATCACACTCCCCCCTCCATAAGGCAGGTCCGTCACACTCTTCCCTCCATAAGGCAGGTCCATCACACTCTCCCCTCCATAAGGCAGGTCCATCACACTCTCCCCTTCATAAGGCAGGTCCATCACCCTCTTCTCTCCATAAGGCAGGTCCATCACACTCTCCTCTCCATAAGGCCGGTCCATCACACTCTCCCCTTCATAAAGCAGGTCCATCACACTCTCCCCTCCATAAGGCAGGTCCATCACCCTCTCCCCTCCATAAGGCAGGTCCATCACACTCTCCCCTTCATAAGGCAGGTCCATCATCCTCTTCTCTCCATAAGGCAGGTCCATCACGCTCTCCTCTCCATAAGGCAGGTCCATCACACTCTCCCCTTCATAAAGCAGGTCCATCACACTCTCCCTTCCATAAGGCAGGTCCATCACACTCTCCCCTCCATAAGGCAGGTCTATCACCCTCTCCCCTCCACACGGCTGGTCCATCACCCTCTCCCTTCTATACGGCAGGTCCATCACACTTTCCCCTCCATACGGCAGGTCTATCACCCTATCCCCTCCATAAGGCAGGTCCATCACCCTCTCCCCTCCATGTAGCAGGTCCATCAACTCTCCCCTCCATAAAGCAGGTCCATCACACTCTCCCCTCCATAAGGCAGGTCCATCACACTCTCCCCTCCATAAGGCGGGTCCATCACCCTCTCCCCTCTATACGGGAGGTCTATCACCCTCTCCCCTCCATACGGCAGGTCTATCACCCTCCCCCCTCCATAAGGCAGGTCCATCACCGTCTCCCCTCCATAAGGCAGGTCCATCACCCTCTCACCTCCATGAGGCAAGTCCATCACACTCTCCCCTCCATAAGGCAGGTCCATCACACTCTCCCCTTCATAAGGCAAGTCCGTCACACTCTTCCCTCCATAAGGCAGGTCCATCACACTATCCCCTCCACAAGGCAGGTCCATCACACTCTCCCCTCCATAAGGCATTTCCATCACCCTCTCCCCTCCATACGGCAAGTCCATCACACTCTCCCCTCCATAAGGCAGGTCCATCACACTCTCCCCTCCACAAGACAGGTCCATCACACTCTTCCCTACCTAAGGCAGGTCCATCACACTCTCCCCTTCATAAGGCAGGTCCATCACACTCCCCCCTCCATAAGGCAGGTCCATCACACTCCCCCCCTCCATAAGGCAGGTCCATCACACTCGCCCCTCCATAAGGCAAGTCTATCACACTCTCCCCTCCATAAAGCAGGTCCATTACACTCTCCCCTCCATAAGGCAAGTCCATCACACTCTCCTCTCCATAAGGCAGGTCCATCACCCTCTCCCCTCCATAAGGCAGGTCGGTCACCCTCTCGCCTCCATATGGCAGGTCCATGAACTCTCCCCTCCATAAGGCAGGTCCATCACACTCTCCCCTGAATAAGGCTGGTCCATCACCCTCTCCCCTCTATACGGGAGGTCTATCACCCTCTCCCCTCCATACGGCAGGTCTATCACCCTCCCCCCTCCATAAGGCAGGTCCATCACCGTCTCCCCTCCATAAGGCGGGTCCATCACCCTCTCACCACCATGAGGCAAGTCCATTACACTCTCCCCTCCATAAGGCAGGTCCATCACCGTCTCCCCTCCATAAGGCAGGTCCATCACCCTCTCACCACCATGAGGCAAGTCCATCACACTCTCCCCTCCATAAGGCAGGTCCATCACACTCTCCCCTTCATAAGGCAAGTCCGTCACACTCTTCCCTCCATAAGGCAGGTCCATCACACTATCCCCTCCACAAGGCAGGTCCATCACACTCTCCCCTCCATAAGGCATTTCCATCACCCTCTCCCCTCCATACGGCAAGTCCATCACACTCTCCCCTCCATAAGGCAGGTCCATCACACTCTCCCCTCCACAAGACAGGTCCATCACACTCTTCCCTACATAAGGCAGGTCCATCACACTCTGCCCTTCATAAGGCAGGTCCATCACACTCCCCCCCTCCATAAGGCAGGTCCATCACACTCCCCCCTCCATAAGGCAGGTCGATCACACTCTCCCCTCCATAAGGCAAGTCTATCACACTCTCCCCTCCATAAAGCAGGTCCATTACACTCTCCCCTCCATAAGGCAAGTCCATCACACTCTCCTCTCCATAAGGCAGGTCCATCACACTCTCCCCTCCATAAGGCAGGTCCATCACACTCTCCCCTCTATAAGGCAGGTCAACCACCCTCTCCCCTCCATAAGGCAGGTCCATCACACTCTCCCCTTCATAAGGCAGGTCCATCACCCTCTTCTCTCCGTAAGGCAGGTCCATCACACTCTCCTCTCCATAAGGCAGGTCCATCACACTCTCCCCTCCATAAGGCAGGTCCATCACCCTCTCCCCTCCATATGGCAGGTCCATGAACTCTCCCCTCCATAAGGCAGGTCCATCACACTCTCCCCTCCATAAGGCTGGTCCATCACCCTCTCCCCTCTATACGGGAGGTCTATCACCCTCTCCCCTCCATACGGCAGGTCTATCACCCTCCCCCCTCCATAAGGCAGGTCCATCACCGTCTCCCCTCCATAAGGCAGGTCCATCACCCTCTCACCTCCATCAGGCAAGTCCATCACACTCTCCCCTCCATAAGGCAGGTCCATCACACTCTCCCCTTCATAAGGCAAGTCCGTCACACTCTTCCCTCCATAAGGCAGGTCCATCACACTATCCCCTCCACAAGGCAGGTCCATCACACTCTCCCCTCCATAAGGCATTTCCATCACCCTCTCCCCTCCATACGGCAAGTCCATCACACTCTCCCCTCCATAAGGCAGGTCCATCACACTCTCCCCTCCACAAGACAGGTCCATCACACTCTTCCCTACATAAGGCAGGTCCATCACACTCTCCCCTTCATAAGGCAGGTCCATCACACTCACCCCCTCCATAAGGCAGGTCCATCACACTCCCCCCCTCCATAAGGCAGGTCCATCACACTCTCCCCTCCATAAGGCAAGTCTATCACACTATCCCCTCCATAAAGGAGGTCCATTAAACTCTCCCCTCCATAAGGCAAGTCCATCACACTCTCCTCTCCATAAGGCAGGTCCATCACACTCTCCCCTCCATAAGGCAGGTCCATCACACTCTCCCCTCTATAAGGCAGGTCAACCATCCTCTCCCCTCCATAAGGCAGGTCCATCACACTCTCCCCTTCATAAGGCAGGTCCATCACCCTCTTCTCTCCATAAGGCAGGTCCATCACACTCTCCCCTCCATAAGGCAGGTCCATCACACTCTCCCCTTCATAAAGCAGGTCCATCACACTCTCCCCTCCATAAGGCAGGTCCATCACCCTCTCCCCTCCATAAGGCAGGTCCATCACACTCTCCCCTTCATAAGGCAGGTCCATCACCCTCTTCTCTCCATAAGGCAGGTCCATCACACTCTCCTCTCCATAAGGCACATCCATCACACTCTCCCCTTCATAAAGCAGGTCCATCACACTCTCCCCTCCATAAGGCAGGTCCATCACACTCTCCCCTCCATAAGGCAGGTCTATCACCCTCTCCCCTCCATACGGCTGGTCCATCACCCTCTCCCCTCTATACGGCAGGTCCATCACACTTGCCCCTCCATACGGCAGGTCTATCACCCTCTCCCCTCCATAAGGCAGGTCCATCACCCTCTCCCCTCCATATGGCAGGTCCATGAACTCTCCCCTCCATAAGGCAGGTCCATCACACTCTCCCCTCCATAAGGCTGGTCCATCACCCTCTCCCCTCTATACGGGAGGTCTATCACCCTCTCCCCTCCATACGGCAGGTCTATCACCCTCCCCCCTCCATAAGGCAGGTCCATCACACTCTCCCCTCCATAAGGCAGGTCCATCACCGTCTCCCCTCCATAAGGCAGGTCCATCACACTCCCCCTCCATAAGGCAGGTCCATCACCCTCTCCCCTCCATAAGGCAGGTCCATCACACTCGCCCCTCCATACGGCAGGTCTAGCACCCTCTCCCCTCCGTAAGGCAGGTCCATCACACTCTCCCCTCCATGAGGCAAGTCCATCACCCTATCCCCTCCATAGGGCAGGCCCATCACCCTCTCCCCTCCATAAGGCAGGTCCATCACCCTCTCCCCGTCATAATGCAGGTCCATCACACTCCCCCCTCCATAAGGCAGGCCCATCACACTCTCCCCTTCATAAAGCAGGTGCATCACCCTCTCCCCTCCATAAGGCAGGTCCATCACACTCTCCCCTCCATAAGGCAGGTCCATCACCCTATCACCTCCATAAGGCAGGTCCATCACCCTATCACCTCCATAAGGCAGGTCCATCACACTCTCCCCTTCATAAGGCAGGTCCATCACCCTATCACCTCCATAAGGCAGGTCCATTACCCTCTCCCCTCCAAAAGGCAGGTTCATCAGCCTCTCCCCTCCATAAGGCAGGTCCATCACACTCTCCCCTCCATAAGCAGGTCCATCACACTCCCCCCTCCATAAGGCAGGTCCATCACCCTCTCCCCTCCATAAGGCAGGTCCATCACCCTTTCCCCTCCGTAAGCTGGTGCATCACCCTCTCCCCTCCATAAAGCAGGTCCATCACACTCTCCCCTCCACAAGACAGGTCCATCACCCTCTCCCCTCCATAAGGCAGGTCCATCACCCTCTCACCTCCATAAGCAGGTCCATCACCCTCTCCCCTCCATAAGGCAGGTCCATCACACTCTCCCCTCCACAAGGCAGGTCTATCACCCTCTCCCCTCCATAAGGCAGGTCCATCACCCTCTCCCCTCCATAAGGCAGGTCCATCACACTCTCCCCTCCATAAGGCAGGTTCATCACACTCTCCCCTCCATAAGGCAGGTCCATCACACTCTCCCCTCCATAAGGCAGGTCCATCACACTCCCCCCTTCACAAGGCAGGTCCATCACACTCTCCCCTCCATAAGGCAGGTCCATCACACTCTCCCCTCCATAAGGCAGGTCCATCACACTCTCCCCTCCATAAGGCAGGTCCATCACACTCCGCCCTCTATAAGGCAGGTCCATCACACTCTCCCCTCCATAAGGCAGGTCCATCACACTCTTCCCTCCATAAGGCAGGTACATCACATTCCCCCCTCCATAAGGCAGGTCCATCACACTCGCCCCTCCATAAGGCAGGTCCATCACACTCTCCCTGCATCCGGTCCGCTCTTCCCCCCCGCATCAGGGACGTTCATCAGCCTGCCACACTAGCCTGCCCCCCCCCCCTCCCACACCAGACATGTCCCTGCCCAATCCCAACCCTCCACAATGCCTGCTCATCACCGTCCACCGCACCAAGCCTGCTCCCCCTCACCAACAACCAGACCTGCCAGACTGGGGGTAAGCAACATAACTTCACGCTGAGGAGAGGGAGTGAAGAAGAGGCTGATGGAATGGGACAGAGAGAGGCAGAGGGAGAGCGTGGGGGGCGGGCCTCGGACACGAGAGAGGAGAGAGAAGTGAAGGCTGTGGGCGGGAGGGTGCGCAAGGAATGGAGTATACTGGCTACAGTCATCATGTTCGGGTCAGTGGATATATACGGTCAAGGTGTGGTATGCCTGCCTGAGTGCGGCAAGGGACTGGGTGGGATAGCCTGACAAACACCTAGGCCATGCCATGGGATGACATGACATGGGCCCGCAGATGACAATTCTCGGTCTGTCCACTGGCTGGCGAGAGGGAGGGGCTGGGGTGTATGGGGGTGTTGGTGTAGGAGGGGGGAGGGAAGGGGGAGGGAGGGAGGGGGCGCTGTGGGTATATCTCAGTGGCGCGTCGTCCTATTGACTCCCATCGTGAACTCCCCAAGTTGCCCTGTTTATCAGATAGGACGGGGGAAGGGTGTTTGGGTGAGGGTTCATAGCGGGGGGAGAGGCGGGGCGGGGGGAAGGGTGGGGGAGGGGGGGGGGGGGCTTGGACACGAAACGCCAATACCTTGTGAATCCATAGCACGGATGACCCTGTCGACACGTTTGGGGAGAGACAGTGAGCTATTTAGTCTGTATCGCAAGAAGAAAAGAGCAAACACGCCAGTCGCCAACAGTAGGAATGTGGAATAATCTGCTATCGTTGACGAGTGGCGCGATATAACCGTGCATGGTGAAAGTGGCCTTTAACCAAATAGCGATGCCAGCATACAAACAATTCCAGTCCTGATAAATATATGTGATACAGTAATTTTTTTATAACAACTTAATTGTTCGATTTGAATGCGTCATAATTTGCGGTCAGGACGTGCCCAATATGTCAGTAGCGTGGGAGCCGTAGGCGGATGTATCATGAGGCCCCAGTAGTATTTTAGCATAATTCACACATTCTTGTAACCTAGCGAAGCCGAGAAATCCATTATAACTTCTGTTCTAACTCGCTCAAAGCGTCCAATTAGTATATACTGGGCGGGTGCATATATCTAACAGATGAAATTACTAAGCTTTGTGCAAACGAGGTATCAATTAGGCCAAGGAATCTCCGGGGATCCCGAATTATTGGGGTCAACTATGCTACAGATATAGGTTGCCCAGACCTGGTTTCGAATCAGGGACCAATTTATCTGCAGTCAAATGTTCTACACTCGGTCACGGCGCTCTGGCATGGAGCTGTAACAATACGTAACTGAAAGAGGGTGGAGTGACACCAGAAGAGTTACTGTGATTTCTGGATTCCAAGATGACGGTGGCTGACAACAGATCAGCTTGTGGATGCTTTGACTGTATTATCTGTCGCTGGACATTGAGCAATTTCATATATATTTATTTTAAAAAATAAAACCCAAAACGATTAATCAAATATATCTTTGCCCTATTCTGTCCATATAGGGCCATGGCTGCAGCGAAATGAAGTGTGTCGGGGCCCTGATAGCGCCATCTACCGGTCAGCAGACGACGTTTCGTACTCAGGCGGAACTGACGTCACAGGCTGTGGATTTCATCAACCAATACTACGCGTCCATCAAAAGGTAGGAGTTACGTGACATCACGCCTCCAAGCAGCAAGTGTCCAATTTGTGGGAATCAAGTTATTTACGCAATATATATATGTATATTTTTTGCTTATGAAATCATTTATTTCGTATCTAGACAGAAGCCAGTACAAAGCAAACATACGTCTATAATTTGAAGCATTTCTCGTCGACTTCGGACAGACAATGATTGATGGCGGTGGTTCGCAACATTGTATATTTTATATCAGTCAACGACGTACTAAGCGAGCGAAAATCATAATTCAAGACATTACAGCGGAGTTTTACTTAATAACAACCTGCTCAAAAACAGTGGTTATTTGCACGTGCACGAAACACAAACCAGATTCTGGTTTTGCTAACATGGAATATTAGTTACAATGGGACACAAATAACCGGCCACAGAAATCATCTGATATAGAAGTCATTAACCTGAATTTCGCCTGTCGATTGCTGTGACACTTCAAACACTCACCCAGATAATACAGCAGTCCCTTCGCGACACAAACAACTCGTCAGACTCCTTCATTCCATTACGACAGCTCGTTCAGCAGCCCGACACTTGTGACCATAATGAGACACGTTTTGCACCACTCTGACGACTCCCCTTATCACTTTCCGGGAAACAACATTTTTCTCTTCGGCGGAACGCACAAACGACATAATGATTGCCTCTACTTTAACGAGTCGTCTGACGCAATGGCGACTATTTTCAAAATCGTACGAGTAGTTCTTCTGCAAAAAAATCCCAAAGTTTAACATGGGATCCTACCGCAGCATTTTGGCGGGAAAATTGTCTCAATTTCTCCGTGAAGGGTACAAGTGAGACAACCGTCACCTGGCGTGATATGTGACATTAGTAATTGGGCACGAATAACTATATTGGTCAAGGTCACGCTTCCAAGGTCAAGGTCACAGCAAGGTCAAGGTCACGAAACAGATTTTCCCGCGTAACTTCGTTAATATCGGGTCTAGAGATTCGCTGTTTGTTTGAGAGTATTCGTCAGGAAGAGGCGGTGACGCAGTACTCGCTCAGATTTTCCGGATACTGAACGATTTTCGAGTAATCGGCCAATCAATATTCAGCGTACGTGTCAAGTGTCGTTTTGAACTTTGCAAGGCCATAACTCAGCCAATAGTTGAGCTAGGGAGTCCAGATTTGGCATGAATGGAGAGAAAAATGTGAGCTAGGCTCGAAACCACCTCAGAATTGCTCTAGGACGCTTAGTTTGGCCGCTAGAGCGCTCGCAAGAGGTGAACCCCCTTCCACGCCGACGCTCCCATTATGAGTCAACGGCGATATGGACCGGCACTCTTTCGGGGTTGCGATGGCCGCCGTTCGCTTAATAGCGACGCTAGAGAGTCGGGACCGGTTGCAAAAGACGGGCAAACGTCGACTTGGGTATGGAAACTGCCTTAGTTTTTTGCCTATCACGCTTAGTTCCGCCGCTAGGAGGCTCCGTAATTCAGCGATGACAAGTCCGAGAAGAGCGATTAGGGCGTGACCAAGGACACGTAGGAAGTCGGGATTTGAACGTATTCACTCTAAACGACGCCCCCGACCTGGAAAAATAGCCCGCGTTCAACAACAGCCGTTAGATGGCGCTCGTCCAGCACATCACGATATTTGGGGTCCAATTTGGGCTAATTTGCGCTTTCAGCCAGCAATTTGGCCTCAGTACTACAGCTTTCAGGGGGCGATATGGTCTCGAACGCCAGGCTGAACAACCAATGAGCGAGCGGCGATGGGTCTTAACATAGTCGAATTGGTCCCATAACCCCAATTTTCGTCTGCCTTCTCAAGCTCTGCTTGACCGTCTAGTCTCTGTGTGTGTGTGTGTGTGTGTGTGTGTGTATGTGTGTGTGTGTGCGCGCTCTGTAGGTCGCAAAACGCAACATTTTGTTGTGTAACTTTACCCATCGATAGGTATTCGACATATCTCGGTCACGTTCGTTAGCGGGTTATGTACGTCAAAGGTCAAGGTCACAGGAATTTTTTGTTTGTTCCTTAACCATTGGGAGATAGGACCAAAAATCGGGAAAGTCGCTATAACGTTCACAGTGTTCATTTAATGACGCTGTACATTTTGTCACGTATTGAGCCCGTCGGTAACTTGTATCACGTTTTTGAATTGTGCAAATCGCCTAATCAGTTTGTCTGCAAAAAATTGCTAAACTTTAACATAGGACCCTACGAGAGCTATTAACTATTAACAACAGGTGGCTGACATCAATGATATGTCGCCGGAGACTCGTCACTTGGCTTATCGAGATGTCAACACAGCGCGACTCGCTAATCTTCTTATCATAACAACATTACAGCGAGGCGCTTCACTGTCGCGAGCTGCGGCAGCGACCAATGTAGGCCTACTGTTGTGGGGGGCGGGGCGGGGAAAGAAGGTGGAGGGGGGGGGGGGGGGCCGGGGGGTGTCAAGCTGGGATGGTGGGATGATTGTGTTGGTTGCTATGAAACTAATGTGCATGGTAAGGATGAATAAACAGGCAGTTTGGTTTCAGATGTCCACCGAGTGAGATCGGGGCGAAACTGAAGAGTGACTTTTACTTTTGGGATGTGGCTAACAATTGAGAGAATGCTCACTATAACGACAGTTATGGAGCTGCCGGATCCGAGGGGTCAATATGGGTGAGTTATCAAATCTGAATCTAAGGAGCTAAACACGGATCTGAATGATCAAATCTGGATCTCAGGGTGTGTCTGTGCACTCTGTGTAGGCCACAAAACGCAACATTTCGTCGTATAAATTTACTCATCGATATCCGTTATGCGAGATGGATCGATTAAGTTCGTTAACGGGGTATGTAGGTCACACGTCACAGTCAAGTCAATTCATAAGGTCAAGTTCATTGTAGTGGACCGAAGACATCATCCGGATTTTACATTTTACGTCATCTCACCCTACGGGTGACGCAATCTCGTGTGTCTGTGTGTCTGTCTGTCTGTCTGTGCCCGCGATAACTGTCACACACTTGCAGCTATCGTTGTCAAACTTTGCTAACAGATGCGAGAAGTCTAATCTAAGGTCAAGTTCGTTGCCGGGTGAAATCGATCAAACGTCAACGTCACGGTGACGTCATACGTCCAAAACACATTTTCCTATCTAACTCGCTTAATATTACAGCTAGAAACACGAAATTAGTGTCTATATTCTCAGCTCCTAAATATCTTTCTCGTTATTGCTATCAAATATGTAGGAGCAATAGTTTTCACGCTACAGGCTCTGAACATTTCAAAATTTTCTGCAACCATTTTTTTTCCTTAAATCTCAATGCGATTGTTACGAGACTTTGCAAGGACATGAAAGGTTCCACTCAAGTACCGTGTGTCAAAAATCACCCCGATCGGAAAGTTACTTTTTGTTTCCATGGCAACGCAAAAATTGCGCAATGGTGAAAGATAGGACATTTTTGAAATTTAATAGGAGCTCAAAACATAGACACATATAAGCCACGTGACTTATCCTTAAAACAAAGATTACTTAAGGTCGTATCTTTAAATTGATTATATTTCAGCAACTTGGGTCGAGGGTCAAGGTCGTGACCTTGACTATTGTAAATGTCGAGTGCTCGGTTGTAGCTCAAAAACTAAAAGACATCTGAGCACCAAACTTGCCCTGGTGGATAGGGGTGACGTAGCTTATGCCGAATCCAATCTCAGCTTGAACCCGGAGTGCGCAACGTAACGATGCCAGAGCGCCTGGAAGTTGGAGGTTCGAACCCGACATTTTCAATTTTTAAGCTTGGGGTTCGTAAAAGGAAAGTGATTGTGTTTCCTCAGCCAGCAAATTACGGCATGCATGTGCGTCTGTCACGCATTCACCATCATTATAGTCCGCTTTTCACATTGTTATATTTTAATTACGACCACAAAATATGTCAACTGATATATTTTTGAGAACATATCCTCTATTGGCTTGAACTTGACGTCGTGACTAATCTGCACCCAGGAGGGAGCGTAGCGTACCACTGTACTGAATGTATTACGCAGGCTATATGCTTAGTCATAGTTTTTAGTAACTTCCGCGTTCCCGACGCATGAGTCAGTTAACGAACTGTGTACCTAAAGGGAGGCGGGCGAACGTGATGACGCAAACTACAGAGAGAGGATGTAAACATCTTTTCGCCGAATTTAGAAACCTTAGAAGCGATAAAAAAGACACAAAAGATGAAAAATCACCAGGGACCGACGGTCTACCATATGAACTTCATAAGGTATTTTGGGATGACATAAATGTACTCTTGGTAAACTGCTTTAATGAGGCCTGTCGTCGAGGCATCATGTCGAATACTCATAGAATGAGTGTAATAACGTTAAAACCAAAAGTGGGAAAAGACACAACTCTCTTGAAACATTGGCTCCCAATATCGCTACTCAATACGGATCTCATTGAACAAGCTCTGCCCGAACCGACGTCCCGGCGAAACAACGAGAAGCACTAAGAAAAATTATCAAATATAAATATTTCAATAACTTTATTATTTATAAAAGCTTGACCCTATCAGACCGATGGGTCAGCGACTTTACACATCTCTAAACGTATGCCTTTTGTCGACACATATTTTGTAGACAAATATTCATGATCTCTTGTCGCTGGTGGCGATGAGTGACCGGCCGTTGGTCGCGATGGGTGACCGGCCGCTGGTCGCGATGGGTGACCGGCCGCTGGTCGCGATGGGTGACCGGCCGCTGGTCGCGATGGGTGACCGGCCGCTAGTCGCGATAAGTTACCGGCCACTGGTCGCGAGGTGTGACCGGCCGCTGTTCGCGATGAGTGACCAGCCGCTGGTCGCGATGGTGATCAGTCACTCTGGGTGAGGGCAGAGCTGGACCTCTGGATCAGTCACTCTGGGTAAGGGCAAAGCTAGACCTGTGGATCAGTCACTACGGGTTTGGGCAAAGCTGAGCTTCTGGATCAGTCACTCCGGGTGAGAGCAGAACTGGACCTCTAGATCAGCCACTCCGGGTGAGAGCAGAGCTGGACATCTAGATCAGTCACTCCGGGTGAAGGCCGAGCTGGACCTCTGGATCAGTCACTCCGGGTGAGGAGAGAGCTGGACCTCTGGATTAGTCACTCCGGGTGAGGGCAGAGCTGGACCTCTGGATCAGTCACTCCAGGTGAGGGCAGAGGTGGGCCTCTGGATCAGTTACTCTGATTGAGGGCAGAGCTGGACCTCTGGATCAATTACTCTGAGTGAGGGCACAGCTGAACCTCTTGTTACTGTACATTGCTGTACATCAGTTACTCCGGATGAGGACAGAGTCAGCCTCAGGATCAGTCACTCGTGAGGGGGGGGGGGGGGTTATACACCTGTCGCATGTCGATGTCAAGAAACGGTCCATGTCGCATGTGGAGTTGAAGAGGTCCAAGTCGCGAGTCGCGTGTTGCTAAGTGTAAAGCCGTGTCGGGACTGTCGCTGAATGGTACCAAACACCAGACGGTCCCTTTCTGCATTGGCCGTAGATATATAATACGCGAAATTTAACAATGAATCTAGTCGAAGATATATTCGCAGTTTGGCATCAAATACACCACTGATTAGCATCTACTGTGGTACTGGTACCGTACCAGACGAATTCATTTGATTTTGATTAAATGGAGTTCACGTTCCAACTACGTTTTTGCGTTTGGTCGACGTTAAGGGCGTGCTTTGCTCTGAACTTTGACCCCGTGCAGGCGCGCAGGGATTCTATAAGCCGGCCGCCAACCTCCTTTCTTTGTAAACAAATTTGCTTCGGGCTTTCAGGAGTTATAGTCAAGACAGAATATACTCATTTGACATTAGAAATAGATTGATAATACACAAATTATAGAATATATTACTTTAATTTCTTCATGGAAAGGACCAGTATATGAATGATCGTAATGTGCAATATGTTCCTTAGCATGCATGTAATATGAAATAATAGTTCTATATTGTTATAGGATAGTTTCTTTTAGTTGGCCACAATGTTCAATACGTTACATGCTCACGTGATATACCGTACCTAGTCAACATGTTTCAGTTGTTTATTTGACACAACTTTAGTCATTAGTATCCATTGTAGGCTACATATATACATTGTCGGCTAACAGAACGCAAGTGCTAATGTTACCCTGTTAACCCTTTGCACCGACGTAAAATAAAATGTTCTTTTATCGTATCTTATCTGATGCATATTTTTCCAAAGTCAGTCATTAAAACGTGTCAATGCAGGGAATCGCTGCGGGCGCAATGCGAGCAGCGCCCGCAAAGGCTTGCCTGCGCCCGTCCCGCGCCCGCCCCGCACAGATATGGATCCGACCGTCCCTCCCCGCGCCCGCGAACCAGCACTGCGGGCGCCCGCGGGCGCGGGTACCCGCGCAGATCTCTAGCAGCGATACACGTAACACCAGAACCGGACCAGGGGCCGGCCCGATTGCTCAGGAGGCTAGAACGCTTGCCTCAAGTGCCTGAACTGGTCACGCCCAAACGGCACATGGATCGGTGGTTCGCGCCCCGCTGTGGCCATGTCTGTGTGGTCGCAGGATAAAGATCCCACGCCATTCTTCCCCAAGAGTAGGGGGTTGCCCCCGGGGACATGACTCCACTTTCCCTTCTTTCTCTCATTGACGCGATATGACCAGACGTGGGTAAAGCGTCCTGAATAGACAACCAACCAGAACCGGACTTGGCTCGGCGGGCCGACGCCCCTAAGTTGTCTAAGCTTAACTTTGCCTGCCCAAAGAACTTGAGCAGTCAACCGATCCTTCCACACCGCTGAGCATGTAGATCAGCTCCATTCTACCCGCATATATCCGAAGCCGGGCAGGTGTGAATTGCAAAACTTACATCGGTGTGGTGTGACTTCTACACCGGTTTGACAGGTACATTGGTGTGTCCTAAATATAGGCCGCTAGGAACGAGACGCCACGTGCATTTCCCGCCAGGGCCTCATTAATTGATAGTAAGGCCAGTGCCAGGGCCTGTCGGGAACTGGTTGGCCCCTTATTTCGTACACACACAGCGAGTTTCACTAATTTGGGCACAATATTGTTCAGGGAGGGGAGGAGTTGGTCTGTTTGGAGGCAGGGGGGAGGGCTATGGACTGAGGGGGTGCTTTAATACGGTTTTTTGCGTCAGGCCAATAGGAGCAGGCTATGCTGAAGGCATGGGATGCGCCGCGACGAGCTAAATAAGAACAGGTTATACGACTCAACGGCTGCCACGGAGCGTCAACACCCACTTCGTATTTGCAAAACTAATGGCTGAATCGCCAAATCAGTCACCTACCTGCCTTCTACGAACCTTTGTAAAATATTTGCAGCTACTTTCGAGGCATGACCTACCACTATTTAATGTTACAAGGCGACTTTTGGCGCCGGCCACGCACATTTAGTCGATTAGCCAGTTTTGGGTGTGGGAATCCCCCCCCCCTCCCCCACCACAGGCCTCACCTGAGGTCGAGGTGACATCGGTTGCAGCAGCATGGGAAAATACGAGATGCTGTAATTCCCTTAATAATCGGATCGCCCCAGAAGGTCCCGGTTTGATTTATAATGTGCAGCGAGACAACCCCCATGCATCAGTCATGCGTCATCAGACGTCTATTTGAGCCATAAAATCTCAGCCGCCAGGGTGATATGCCTTGTCTGTGTGTGTGTGTGTGTGTGTGTGTGTGTGTGTGTGCGCTCTCTGTAGGTCGCAAAACGCAACATTTTGTTCTGTAACTTTACCCATCGATAGGTATGCGACATATCTCGGTCAAGTTCGTTAGCGGGGCATGTACGTCAAAGGTCAAGGTCACAGGAATTTTTTGTTTGTTCCTTAACCATTGGTAGATAGGATCAAAAATCAGGAAAGTCGCTATAACGTTCACAGTGTTCATTTAATGACGCTGTACATTATGTCACGTATTGAGCCCGTCGGTAACTTGTATCACGTCTTTGATTTTGCAAATCGCCAAATTAGTTTGCCTGCAAGAAATTACTAAACTTTAACATAGGACCCTACAAGAGCTATTAACTATTAAAAACAGCTGGTTGATGTCCATGATGTGTCGCCGCAGACTCGTCACTTGGCTTATCAAGATGTCAACACAGCGCGACTCTCCAATCTTACTTATCATAACAACATTACAGCGAGGCTCTTCACTGTCGCGAGCGGCGCAAGTGACCACGGTTCCAGTGTAGGTATACTGTTGTGGGGGGCGGGGCGGGGCGGGGGAGGGGTGGTTGAAAGTGGTCTGGGGTGGTGGGATGATTCAGTTGGTTGCGATGAAAATGTGCATGGTAGGGATGTCCACCGAGCGCGATCGTTGAGCCCGGGGGCGAAACTAAAGAGTGACTTTTACTTTTCGGGTGGGACCAACAATTGAGAGGATGCTTAGTATAGCGACAGTTTTAGAGCTGCCGGATCTGAGTTATCAAATATGCCAAATATAGTTCTGAGGCGTCTATCTGTATCTAAGGTGTCAAATCTGGATCTGAGGGGCTCAATACGTCACACAAAAAGTCAAGCAAGTCAATTATTAAGGTCAAGGCCATTGTAGTGGACCGAAGACATAATCCGGATTTTACATTTAACGTCATTTTTACCCTACGGGTGACGCAATCTCGTTCTCTGTTCAGTGTGTGTATTTATTAATATTACTATTATTATTTCTCTGTATTTGCCAGGTCGGACACACCGGCCCATAAAAAGCGACTGTCAGAGGTGGAGGAGTATATCAGCCGAACCGGAACTTACGAGCAGACGATAGCGGAGCTGACTTTTGGCGCCAAAACCGCTTGGCGCAACGCTCCGCGGTGCATCGGCAGAATCCAGTGGTCAAAACTGCAGGTAACGATGCGGAATAAGACAGCAAACATTCGTAGAATCTGCGCCCAAAAAACAAGGAATGTATGAACAAGAGGGCACATTTTTAGCTTCCAGAAAAAATGTCAATGGCGAAATTAGTTCCATATCGATAGCATCCAGACCGTGAGGTGACCTTGAAGCGTCTCCATGAAAAGCATTTTTGAGGGCGACTTCAAAATGCAATATTTCCATTGATACTACCGCAATCTCACGGCCATTTTATGTGGAAAGAAAGAAACAGGGTCTTCATTGGCACGGTCTCCACTGCCCATCTATCTCTGAGAAGGCAATGGATGGCACAGAGTTTGTTGACAAAAGCCGTCGCGACGGGCAGGCAACAATAGCGACAATACCTGAAGAGTAATCAACATCCTGTGACCCCCAATATGTCCTCCGCGCTCCGACCTTGACCTTCAGTCCCCGCGGGGCCGCCTACTCCGTATAGCCGGCAGGCCCTGCGCCTGTCCCACAACCCATAAGGCGGCCATATAATCTGCCGCCCGGGCGCTAAATGCGTCGATTTGAGAAGGACAAAACGACGTCGTTCTGGACCGGAAGTGGCCGTAGGAACCTCGTTCTGAAGGACATGAGGCTGTGTCGGCAACGTCACAGTGACGTTCTATCGATGATAGTAAAGGACAAGGAATGTATAAGATTCCTTATCTGCCAAGACAAAGTCAATAACATAAAGCTCTTTAGTCCCAGCTTTCCTTATTAGCTGTACTTCGATCATTACCTGTTAACTAGAGGTGTGTCCTAGTTATCTAATTATGTTACTAGACGTTATTAAAATAATATTATTGCATAAGCGTCGTGCAAGTGAACACTCGTCTATATTGGACTTTTTGGCACCTCGTATGCCCCCCTCCCCCCATCCTGCGACCCTGACCTTCCTCCTACAATTTTGTTCCCTTAAGATATAAAATGGTTCTTTAGTTAAGTTAACAGGGACCCCGATATACGAGGGGAGATGATACATTCTCGGATCACCGGGATGAGCATCCAGGACTTCTGGGAGATTTGCGATTAGCTGTTGGCAATTTTTATGGATCGTTATCCGTACAATTCCTGGCTCAACGGGAACACCTTTTCCCTATTTAGCGCCATCCGTTATAGCAGTCTGTGAATTCCTCGATATCATCCGCATGTCGATGTCACTTTTGAGGTGTTTTTTTCACGCCCGGTCTTGGACAGTCCTCATCTTGGAGATTCGATAATACTTTCCCTAATTCTTGGGGATTCGCGATTCTGAGGGGCACCCCCTCTCCCCCCATATATAGCTGTGCTGATCTCTATACTCAATGGAAGCAACATAACAAAGTGGATTTGCTCTTTAACCCAATTCTACGATGTACATTTACAATGCTATAAACCAAATAAATTACACAGAAACCGTCTCTAATTTGCGTCGATCCCTCGTGGAAGTCTAATGAACTAGCGAGGAACAATGTTTCATTACAAGACGACGATGATACAATTACTGAAGCTTGAGGAAGAATCTTTCCGTTTGGTCTTTTATACGTACACGTATATCTTCTGTAGGTCTTTGACGCACGTCACATACGGAATGCCCGCGGAATGTACGAGGCGTTGTGCAATCACATCAAGTATGGAACCAACAAAGGCAACATCAGGTAAGAAACACTCACGACCATAGCTGGACCCACATTCATAATACTGGCATCAGTTTCGCACGAAAAGCGTCTTTTCGTCATAGCCTCTGACACTCCTGGCGTCCTAAGTGGACATGTTTTCTGTTTCGCCGGGAACACTGTGTACAAATGTTCTACTTAGCGCTAAGCAGATTTCCGTTGTCGTTTTTTTTAAAATTGTCACTGTCTGTGTCGATGTCGCTTTTTCAGATCCTCAGAGTCGACATTTAGGGGTTAATGTCCACTGTCGACTGTCATTTATCCCTTTCGGACCCCTATTTCCCTCGTTCCTGTTCCAGGTCGGCCATTACGGTGTTCCCGCCGCGGAGCGATGGCGAACACGACTTCCGGGTGTGGAATGGGCTGTTGATCCGTTACGCAGGTTACCAACAGCCCGACGGAAGTGTGGTGGGCGATCGGTCTAATGTGGAATTCACCCAGGTCAGTGGTCTAACCATATCTGGTTATTATGACGAAAATTTTCAATTTTCGACATATGTCAGTCAGTCGTGTTTGCTATGACGAAAATTTTCAATTTTCGTCATATGTCGGTCGGTCGTGTTTGTTATGACGAAAATTTTCAATTTTCGTCATATGTCAGTCGGTCGTGTTTGTTTGACGAAAATTTTCAATTTTCGTCATATGTCAGTTGGTCGTGTTTGTTTGTTCGTTTGTATATCTGTTTCACGAAAAAACGGAAAGTCTTCTTGTAACCGAACGGCTGCATGCATCGGTCCGCAGTCTTTAGTATCTAATAGCTGGGCTATAGGGCTACACCATACTAGTCACCCAGGTTAAAAAGTCTTTTTGAAAAAATAACTAAAAACGCTTATATCTCCGTTAATATTGACGCTAGAGATCTCTGGTCAGTTTCAGGATGTGCTAGCATTCAAGTCGCAATTTTCGGGTATTGTTCACTTTTTGATGCGTAATACTCATTTTCGAATAAAATGAGGTCATAAGTTTTGCGGAAAACGCACTAAATGACCTCTGTCAGTTTTCTCGCTTTTGGGCACATTTGCCATCAAGCTATCGCTATAATGTTCTAATATGCCATAGAAATATGAATTGAGATGAGTTGTGTCGAATCTTAGAGTTCTCTGATGCGTCACGTGACGTCACGATGACGTCACTTTTGGTACTTAAAAAAATCGTCAAAAATCAGAAAAAAATCCCAAAAATGAGTGAGTGACATCATATTGTAGGAAAAGTAGTTCCTCGTATAGCTGCAAACTAAAAACCATATGTTCCTATCTTACTTCCGGTTTCAGGGCCGACGGCATTTCTCTATGGGACTTCCCATGTTAAAGCGCTGTATCTTTAGGCTGGGAAAAATGTTTTGTCGTGTATTTCACAAGTGCCTCCATCAAGCGACACCGGGATTTTTTTCTTAGTTAAGCATGATATATAGTGGCCTCAGTGTTTATCGCATACGATTGGAGCAAATAGTGACGTCACAGGATTTTTTTGAAATTTGGCCAATGGTGAAAGATACGGCTTTTTGGTGTTAGCAGAGGCTCCCACGGGCGTCCCATTCAAGCCATCCCCAAATGCTTGCATCTGTGGATGGATAATACTAAGCCGAGTCATAATCTGTCAACATGGTTCCATAGCCACATTACTTTTCGGTATATAGTCGAAATCGTTTAACATGGGATCCTATGGGGGAAAATTAACTTGATCGAATATGACCTACTTCCGCTCAAGCTATTTCAGTCTCCTTCGCCACACAGTGCGGTAATATCACCTTAAAGCAAGTTATAAGAAAAAACACGGCGATTTCATTATTACTTTGTATTTCCATGGCAACGAAGCCACTGGCCTAATGATAAACATACAGATTCTTGCCATTGAAAGAAAAATCGTCAAAAATCAGATAAAAATGCTAAAATTGCATTCTTTTCGCCAACTCGTTGCCAATAAGCATCTACAGATCACTTAAATCTTCAATCAGGCGGATATTGCTCAGCTATGGCGCTAGAGCGCTTCAAAGTGGGACGTCACTTTTGCGGCGCCACCAATGATGAGTGAATGGAGATTGTGTCCATCTTTAAAACAACGTCAAAATTAAGAATAACATGCCAGACCTGTGATCTTTGCGCCAAATGGTAGGGACCATTGATCGGCAGAGAACTAGTAAAAGAAACAAATGAGTTGCTATATCACTTCGCATGCAGTGTTCTTTGTTCTTGTCCTAGGTTTCCGTGTCTCCGCAATGATGAACTAATGCAACTTTTGGCCATTTCGTCAAGCCATAGCTGAAGGACTATTCTTTCTATCGGCCTAGTTCTTCAATCGAATAAGTTGTGGCAGTAAACCTTGGCGTATTGCCACTTGGACGTTGTCGTGCGTTACGTCATAACGTCACTATGACGTCATGACGACAAACATCTTAAGTAAGCTATTACTCAGCTATTATAAGGTATGGCGACTTTCGGGTCGCTTTACGTTGCAGGTCGTGTTCAGGGACAGTTTGTACCGTGTGTAACTGTTTTGGCGCAGGGGATAAGTATGCGTCAAAAATGACGTCATAGCTAACGTGCCCCTACGAAATGTTGGGTTTGCTTTACTTTTAGCCACTTTGGCAATAGCTGTCATAACCCGAGTTGATAAGTAGACATATTAAAGAAATAGAAGCCATCTTGAGCATTTGCGCGAACGTCCAATGACGTCATGTCACGTCACGATGACGTATTATTAGATAAAAAGTGAAATTCGTAGCGCCATTCATAATGAGTCAAGCAATCGCTCTTGAGAACTAAATTTCATGTTCACTTAAACACGTCGTCTTCAGAGACACCTATGGCGAGGGGGCTAAGTGTGCGTCAACGTCATAGCTTACGTGCTCCTACGAAAGTTTGGGCCTGCTTGATGTTCAGCGAATTTGGCAATAGCTACCATCACCCACAAGTTCATGAGATCACCCATGATTTCGTAAGTAGGTATACTTAACAAAATAGAAGCCATCGCAAATATTGTCGTGATCGTCAAATGAAGTTCGTGAAGACACGAAGACATAATAAATAAAAGATACGAAAGTACCGGTAATATTGCTTCAAGAGAAGCGCCTTGGCGTCAAACTGGATGTCCAATTAAGCTCCGCCTACAGTGCCACACTGCCTGTCGAAGGCAGCATTTAGCCCAAATTGCCCCTATAAGGCCCTTTAGCCAAAATTGGCCCTGACGACTCGTAACGTCGCCATTAATACAGCTTCCAAGTGTACTTATGTATTTTCGTCCTCGACCTATGGTCGAATATCTCTTGTTTGTTTGCTTGTATATCTGTTTTCACTCAAAGTTTGAAGTCTCATTGCGCTCTAACGGCTATTTCTATCGATTTTCAGTCTTCACAACCTTATAGTTACGCAGTAGGGCTAGAACATACTCGTCACCCAGGTCAAAAAGTCAAAGGTCAAGGTCACAGCGATTTCTTGAAAAAAAAACTAAAAATGCATATATCTCCGTTAATATTAAAGCTAGAGATCTCGGGTTAGTTTCAGAATGTGCTACACTTTAAGGCGCAGTTTTCGGATATTGTTCACTTTTTGGTGCGTAATACTCATTTTTGAGCAAAATGAGGTCATAGGTTTTGCGCAAAATGTGCAAAATGACCTCTGTCAGTTTTCACGCTTTTTGACACCTTTAGCATCAAGCTATCGCTATGCGGTTCTAATACGTCATAGAAATATGAATTGAAATGACTTGTATGGAATCTTACAGTTTTCTGATGCGTCGTTTGACGTCACGATGACGTCACTTGTGGTAACTGTAAAAAATCTAGCGTTCGAAAAAGGAACGGGTAGGAACCAAAAAAATCCATTGCACTGCACTAATGGACAGGAGCCCTATTTGAAACAACGATTCTCTTTAAACTTACTCATGGAGCAATATCTTCCCTCCGAAACTTAAACAATATTTGAAATATGGTGTGTATGTTCTTAGTGATAAGGATACACATATTTGTATAAAATAATAGGGCATGTTCTAAAGCCACTTTTTATGCCAAACTGTTGCATCTCCCGTGGGAAAGTCATCAAAATAATGCCATCACTGCCGGTTGTTTGCCTCCTTTCGCATGATGACAAATCTATTTCGTACGGAGTACTCACATAGTCAGATAATGTCATATGTGCCAACGAAATGGATTATTCTAGGAAATGGCAGGCGTGAGTCATATGTGAACTTTGTTGTTATATGTTCAAACTACTAAAGAATATTGTTCACATGTTAAGCACTGTATGTCAGAAAAATTACTGATGCCACATAAATTTCCAATGCCAAATAAATTATTTATACCTAGCCATCAAAAGGCATAACACAAATTTTCCTTGCTCGTGAACTGACCCGCTTATGTATGGAAGCACAAAGTCACACAACGAAGACTCGCTTATACGGTGATCCATGTTGGCAGAATGAGTGGGAAAGTGATTGTTACACATTAACGATTTGATAACTTTGTAAGCGGGTTAGAGTCAGGAAAAGCGTGAGAATGTCTGTTACTGCATGGGGGCCTTGTTGCTGGCGAAAATATAAGATCTGCCACCAGTATGGCCGACGTCATGTTAAGATCAAAGCTCAAGTGACTGCCCCCCCCCCCCCCCTGCCCCCCTACATCTTTAATGTTAAAAGAAGAAACCAGCAGCATATCTAAATATGCAGAAGGGGGTCATAGGGTGAGGGTTTATATGGGGTAGGATCGCACCCCCTGCCGCCTGTTCAAATAAAAGTGACGAAAATCAAGGGAGCCGCCTTATATTAGACAATTTGCGTTTACTGCTCATAACGCCACCCTCATGTTCGCACCAGACAACATCCTGGGCAATAACTTGCTTTATTTGTTGTACGTGGACAGCATGCAAGCGCAAGTCATGTCACTTCCTCCTGTTTGTGTGTCTGTAATAATTTCGCCGTTTCTTGTCTTTGTCCTCGATCGTTAACTCTCGAAGGCTTGCAGCTATCATTGTCAAAACTTTGCCAAAAGATCCCAAATAATAAAACTGGGGGACATTTCACTAAGATCTCATAACTTTCGGTTGCAAATAAAAAGAAAATAACTGCCGGACCGAAGAGAAATGCTAAATATTTAATGTATCATACATATATGGCAAACATGTTTATGAATGATTTCATATATATTTCAGGTTTTTGGGTATTGTTCACTTGTTGATGCGTAATACTCATTTTCGAGCAAAATGAGGTCATAGGTTTTGCACAAAATGCACAAAATGACCTCTGTCAGTTTTCACGCTTTTGGACACATTTAGCATCAAGCTATCGCTATGCGGTTCTAATATGTCATAGAAATATCAATTGCGATGACTTGTATTGAATCTTACAGTTTTCTGACGCGTCGTTTGACGTCACCATGACGTCACCTTTGGCACTAACAAAAAAATGTAAAAAATCGGCAAAAAATCATAAAAATGCGCGACTGGCATTTCTCTATGGGACTTTTGTGGCGTTTCGACGTTCAAAGGGCCATAACTCGGTTAATAATTTAGATAGGGAGCCCAGATTTGGCATAAAGCGAGAGAGAGATGGCAGGTTGACCAGCCAAAATCGTGATATAATTGCTCTAGGACGCTTAGTTTGACCGCTAGAGCGCTCGCAAGAGTTGCACCCCCCTTTGCCGAGGTTCCCATTATGAGTGAACGGCGATATCGACCGGCACTCCTTACTCATCGATGGCCGCCGTTCGCTTAATAGCGACGCTAGAGAGTCGGGATTGGTTGCAAAAGACACGCTCTTTGACCCAAAGTCGATTTTCGTCATCATCAGTGTCCTCACTGACTTCTTGTATTTAATTTTCTATCATCTTGTTGTTTCTCTGCAAGAGTGTTCATTCCACTTTATTGTCAACATATGAAAAGCAAGATCATCTTTTAAGGATGTTTCCATTGACAGCCAGGATAAACATGATTGATACAATGAGACGAAAAAGGTTCGGTAAAATATGTTGTTTTAATATTTCTGTTCCTGGAGCAAACCGTATAACAATCCATCAACGCTACATTACCCTTGATAAGGGTCTCTTGTATAGCAGGTAATATCATCTACATGTTATTGTCCAGTGACCCCTGACCTGACGACCATATGACTCCTTTAGCAACTCAGTTATTTCCCTGCGCTCCTCGGATAAAAAGTACTTTCCCAAAAGAACATACTTAGAAGCTAGACTTGGCCTTGTGATGGCAGCTGTGGCCCCCGTCGCACGGACCACAGTCCCTGGCCACGTGGCCGACAGTCTTGATGGAGTAGATGTCTCCATGCCGAGAGGTCACATGATTCACAATTTATCTTGCCACCCTAATAAAAACTAAAATGGGCCTCCGGCAAATACGTCAATGACGAGATAATTGATACAAGGACCCCCTTGACTTTACATGGTCAGTAAGTGAGTAAGGTAAGCAAGGCCACAAGGGGATGGTGGTGGAGATCGACATGGTAGCTGTATTTAGGCTTACATTTACGTCTTTACAACCGTAATAACAGCCCGTAGCCAGACCGTCACCACTCGGGTTCTAACAGCCCCATAACAAGACCGTCACCGCCCAGGTTTTAACAACCCCAAAACATGACCGTCACCGCCCAGGTTCTAGCAGCCCCATAACAAGACCGTCACCGCCCAGGTTCCAACAGCCCCATGACAAGACCGTCACCGTCCAGGTTCTAGCAGCCCCATAACAAGACCGTCACCGCCCAGGTTCTAGCAGCCCCATAACAAGATCGTCACCGCCCAGGTTCTAACAGACCCATAACAAGACCGTCACCGTCCAGGTTCTAGCAGCCCCATAACAAGACCGTCACCGCCCAGGTTCTAACAGCCCCATAACCAGACCGTCACCGCCCAGGTTCTAACAGACCCATAACAAGACCGTCACCACCCAGGTTCTAACAAACCCATAACAAGACTGTCACCGCCTAGGTTCTAACAACCCCATAACAAGACTGTCACCGCCCAGGTTCTAACAGCCCCATAACAAGACCGTCATCGCCCAGGTTCTAACAGCCCCATAACAAGACCGTCACCGCCCAGGTTCTAACAAGCCCCATAACAAGACCGTCACCGCCCAGGTTCCAACAGCCCCATAACAAGACCGTCACCGCCCAGGTTCTAACAGGCTGATAACAAGACCGTCACCGCCCAGGTTCTAACAGCCCCATAACAAGACCGTCACGGCCCAGGTTCTAACAGACCCATAACAAGATCGTCACCGCCCAGGTTCTAACAGACCCATAACAAGTCCGTCACCGCCCAGGTTCTAACAGACCCATAACAAGACCGTCACCGCCTAGGTTCTAACAGCCCCATAACAAGACTGTCACCGCCCAGGTTCTAACAGGCCCATCACAAGACCGTCACCGCCTAGGTTCTAACAGCCCCATAACAAGACTGTCACCGTCCAGGTTCTAACAGCCCCATAACAAGACCGTCACCGCCCAGGTTCTAACAGACCCATAACAAGACCATCACGTTGAATCAAAATGCACTTTAGTTCGATTATCGATTGCCACTCAAGTTATTTGAACGTCACAAAGTCCCTCAATATAAACGTATCACAACCCCACGCAGCGATGAAATATAGAAACGTGACCAGTTGTCGCTCGTCCAGGTTTTGCCGTAGTTTCTTACCACGGTGCATTATTGGCGAAATGTAATTCGATTATTAATAGACTGATCCAGACTGTCAATCATTCACTGACGTCACTGTTGCTTTTATCCAATCGTGTGGCGAAAAAAGGTCTTTCACGTGCGTTTTGTCAGCACAGCGGTGAAAGATAGAAACGTGACAAGTTGTCACTTGGGTGAGATGGAATGACGCCCCAGGGACCGGACGTTGCTGACCGCACTGTCGACATACGGGTCCTGGGCACATCTCCCGGGGACCCGGAGGAAACACGTGGTCGACCAGGAGTGTCGGGGAATGACTGATAGTTGACCGTGGCCGTGACAAAGGTCATTTGGGTGCACGCGGTCATGTTGCACTCGCTATTGTTACTGGTCAACGCGGCAGTGCATGGAGGGAGGGTTTGGAGGGTTATTGATGGTAGAGTATTGGTGGGGATGTGGGGGTGGGTGAAGGTTTGTAACGGCGAGGAAGGATTTGCAATTGGGGTGAGGGATGGCTGTGGGTGTGGGCGTGGGTGGCGGCGAGGGCCGCGGCGAGGGAGGGTGTGGCGGTGAGGGAGGGTGGGGCTGTGACGGAGGGTGTGGGTATTATGGTATACTGACCAGCATGGGGGGTCGAGTATTGGGGGGGGGGCACGCGCTGTGTAGCACGGTGTGGGTGGGGAGGGGCGAGGCAGACGTGCCGTGGATTAGGGTGAGCAGGGGTGGGGGGCACAGGGCTGTGTAGTAGGGTGCCGAGGGGTGGAAGACGAGTTCAAGGGGCATGAAGTGTGTGGTCTGGCAGAGATTTATCACTGGGTAGTTTACCTACTGGGCCACCGTCCGTCCCACATGGCCCGACCACTGCCCCAGGGGGCTTCATGATTCTTGGTAAATAAGGCATTAGCTGCCTCCGCAACTTGAGCCATCAACCATGTCACTCTCCGCCTGCCATCAGTCGCCGCTAGGGGTCAAAGCAGATGCCGTGTTGCTGTGAAACCAGGTTGACTGGTCGGTAACTTCATGGCACCACAGTCCGGATACTCTTTAGGGGGGGGGGATACCTTTTCCGATCTCCGCGATTGGCATCACGGAATTCTTGGAGATTCGATCAGCTGTGTGCAATTTTTTGGCATCGTTATCCGTACAATTCCCGGTTCAACGAAAAGGCCATTTGCCTATTTACGCGATCCGTTATAGCAGCCTATGACTTCGATATTCGCGAAATCACCCTTAATGACCTTATTATTTCAAGTGGAATTTCTTAAGCAATTGGGATTTAAATGAAATGTTTTCATGGTTTCAAATCCGGCCCGTGTCACATATTTCCATTGGGTTTCTCATATTCTTTAAGACCCGGGCCTTGATATCAAGGGCCGGGTCGGTGTGAGTCTTCGTTATAAACTGTAAGGACGCCGACCCGGGCCTTGATATCAAGGCCCCGGTTGGTGTGAGTCTGCAGGAAAAACTGTAAACACGCCGACCCGGGCCTTGATATCAAGGCCCGGATCCGCGCAGTCTCCTGTCTGGCAAAACATGTTGGCTGATAAGTCAAGAAGGATATGTTGTGGGTGGTGGTGCGGGGTAAAAGAGGAGGGGTAGTAGGGCGGAGGGGGTGGTGCTTAACTAATAGGCTGATAACGACCCGCCACCTGCCGAGAGGTATAGTGGCTTGGGCTGGATACATTGTGATTTGTGAATAGAGTAGTCACCGGAACCCTACAACCGGAGATCCATATCAAGGTCTCATAGGTCTGCGGCATAACCAGTGTGGTTATTCACGTGCAGTAATGTTATTTCGTCATTAGATAACGATTGCGCTACATTTCCGTGTTAAGATACGCTTCCTATCGTTTCGATGTTACATTTCCGTGTTAAGATACGCTTCCTATCGTTTCGATGTTACATTTCCGTGTTAAGATACGCTTCCTATCGTTTCGATGTTACATTTCCGTGTTAAGATACGCTTCCTATCGTTTCGATGTTACATTTCCGTGTTAAGATACGCTTCCTATCGTTTCGATGTTTCATTCTCGCGCTTCGCATAAATAAGAGATATTGCTGTCGGTGTTCAGTGGACAGTCGTAAGCGTGGAAGGGACGGCATGTTTTTCACAACTGAAATATGCGATCAACGTAGAAAGCGAATATCATTTAATCGTAAATTGAATACTCAATTGAGTCAGACTCAATACCGTGCACAAACATCTTTGAAGTATCCTCTCCCGATAACTGCAAAATCTGAGACATGCATTCGGAGAAAAAAGAAGATATAAAAGTAATTCTTTGGGCTGTGAAACTGACGGCCTAAATGTTAGAGAGGCCACTTATACGCTGTT
The DNA here is from genome assembly GCA_964019135.1 of Arenicola marina. Taxonomy (NCBI): domain Eukaryota; kingdom Metazoa; phylum Annelida; class Polychaeta; family Arenicolidae; genus Arenicola; species Arenicola marina. Next base: position 37,999,473 of record OZ025258.1, read on the forward strand.
TCGCAAACATAGATATATATATAGGTCTGTTCTGGTGACGTAATGCGCATCGGGTTACGTTTACGGATACGTTCAATCGCCAAAAACGTAGTGCAATAACTCCCTGTCTTCATTTTTATGATACATTCTGTATGTTATTAACATATAACCGGTGCGCTACAGCCTCGGAGGGCGCCGCTGGCTTGTTCGACGGGTCTGGTAAACCAATTAAGTTGTACGTCAAGCGAGATGGAGAAGCCGGGGGGTATGAACTGTAGGCTAACCGGCCTCTGCGGTCCAGAAAAGTGTATGTAGGTCTGGGCCCGTAAGTTCGAAACTGCAGGGGCAAAATATTTCGCCCTAGAATAGGACATTAGCATGGAGCAGGGCGAAATATTTGGCCCCCGCGGTTTCGAACTTACGGGCCCTGGACAGGCGCTATCAGCTACAACTCCCAAGGGAAGTGCCCAGCGTGCTAGCCAGCCCGTACGCATCTCATATCTGATCGCGGCACCTCCTCCAATCGTCCCATGTCTAAATGTGCATACCTCACCCATTGCTGCATACGCTGGTATACCACAGAAACATCTGGACCCTGCCGATCTCCAGCGATAATGGTACCTAATTGCTGACAACCGCTGGGGTATCACATCGCTCACGTATTGTTTAGTCTGTCCTGAACTAAGGTGGTTCTTGAAATAATACACCCATTGCGATTTCAAAAGACTGTATTATTACATATCTTGAAATTTATGCCTTACGATGTGATATGACGTCTTTTACAATTGAAGATACAGATAAGCCACCCATATAATCCCCGCATAGTTGCTTATGTTGTTTACACGTGAGTTTACTGCAATATGATTACTTTAACGCAAGCGATCTTTCTCCCTAATAATCCGGGCAGCCTATGCTGAATCAGGGGTCAGCCCCCACACATTGCAATAGTAATCAAACCTACTTTTTTCATTACTTAGAACTTGATGGGGAATGTAATTTACAAAATCTACCAACATCTATTCAGTGAACATATATTTTTACGGCGGTGGTTTACCTACCCCTGTAACACTTGTAACACAAAGAGGCAGAGAAGCGTAGCAGTTGAGACGCCTACTACGAATTGTGACCCTGGCAGGGGGAGGAGGGGGGGGGGGAGGTAACTCGATACCAAAATGTTAGTAGCGACCTTTAACATGTTAGTAGCGACTGGGAATATGTACATCGACCGAGTTACATGATGCATTAAGCGTCACCGCGCCGTTCGTCGTTTGGCGTATCGAGGCTTCATAATGGGATTGGCCATGTTAAAGACGCTAAATATAGGTACCTATTATCAAGTTTCCCCTTAGCTTAGCATGCGATTACCGATTCACGTGAGTTAAAGGACATGGCGAGGAGGCGGGACAAATTGTCATAGGCTGAATACAGCCATGACCAATTGTTCCCCTAGCTTAGCATGGAATTACCGAATCAGGTGGGTTAAGGAAAAAGGCGAGGGGGGGGGGGGGCTGAATATAGCTATGACCGAGTGTTCGCTATAAATTAGGGGATTACCTCGATCCGTGGCTCCGCTGTGTGTGTTTTTCGCTCAAAATACAAGCTATATCAATATGTTTATATATTATGTATTTATAATATGTATATAACACGGTCGCACGATATCAAACAAAACTAAAGATTAAAGCGTGTCTTTAGCCAACACATGTACAGATATATATTTATATAGATACTTATATATTTTTACTTATAATTAGTTAGTCTCGCTTAAATTTAATGCGGTCATAAGCATTTGTTGGTACGTGTTTGCTGGGGCTTCGTTCGGTAATCCCCCCCAACCCTACATGTGTATACTACCCTGCGCCATAATGCTGAGTGCTGATAATGAAGGACTGATCATCGACGCATGTTTCATGGTATTCAACTACCATGCATGCACATTAACGAACCGTTGACCCGTTTCCCGCCCTCTGCACTGGCTGACCTGCGTCCGATGTCCATCTTATCTGGATAGAAAGGTGGCGGCCGGGGGCAGACGCGTCAGACAGAGAGTACGCTATATGACACAGGGGTCTCTACGAGGCTGCGATTCATGCGTGAAGCACTTTCTTTACTCCCTGCGCGGCGTGGGGGGTGGCTGGGGGGGCGGGGGGGGCAGCTATTATAGCGTGTGTATGGGTTCAGGCGAAGGAGAGATGGGGGAGTTGCGGGTGGGAGGGGCTATTATAAAGGGTTGTATGGAATGGGGCGGGGTTGGGAGGGGCTATTATAAAGGGTTGTATGGAATGGGGCGGGGTTGGGAGGGGCTATTATAAAGGGTTGTATGGAATGGGGCGGGGTTGGGAGGGGCTATTATAAAGGATTGTATGGAATGGGGCGAGGTTGGGAGGGGCTAAGAAGGCCTCTGGATTATGTTTCCTCTGATCTGGGTGTCAGGCGTGATCAAGCTACTACAGGAGTGAGTGCATCAACCCTGAAAAAAATGTCATAAGCCACACAAGCTCCAAGATCCTAGTGACTTGAGCCCTAGCCAGTTTTTAATACACCCCTTGATTTGTATACACTTTGCCGCACACATTGCACACGCATTGCACAAAATCAGCTTGCTACTAACTACATCACTACGACTTTTACCTTGACCCGCGACAGAGAACGAACCTTGCTATACGCGGATGTGGGTGTGTGGGTGTGTGGCCAGGTGCAGGCTTAATAATTAGGTGACATTTAAATATGTGGATGTTCGGGCTGGCTGGAGCAACTAACAGCGAGGGGCTATGGGGATTACATTCGGGATGGCAAAGCACAGATAAGGGGCTAGGGAGGGTTATCAGGTCCTATAATTGGATAGGCATTAGCTGCACGTGCTGCACGGGCTTTTGGCCTTGCGAATGTACCTTTTCTCGATATACATTATTAACCTTTATACTCTGTCAATAACGTCGATCGTTACATTCTAGTATATGTGGCATATGATATCCTAGATATTAAATTTTTTCATTTACAGTGATTGCTGCAATCAGTTAAGCAAAATAGGAAAGAGAATACTTTCTTTAGAGAAGCGTCGTTTTGGCGTCAATTAGGCCGTGGCCGAGAAATTATATCAGCGGCATGGGTTTTATTATACCTACTTATGAAATCATAGTGATGGTAGCTGTTGCCTAAGTAGGTGAAAATGAACCAACTGCACTATTTGCTCCAGTCACGAGAACAATATTAAAACGGAAGTCAACATAACGTATAATAACAGAGCAATAGACTACGCAAAACTGGGATGTCATATATTGCGCCATCAGCCGGAAATATACACGCTATGCGCGCTATTTAGGGTTACGATTGTCGTTTTGTTTGCATATTGGGACCCCATGTTCTACATTAGACTGTGACCTCATTTGTTATAGAATAAGGGCCTAAATACATTGGGCGGCCAAAAAGTATTATTAAACATACTGTGAAATTACTTGTTTAACTGGCTTACTTTAGTTACCATAACGCATTTTCCATTAATAAAATTGACTTTCTTTAGACACTTTTTAGTGACAAACTTTGACTCTGATATTCATCTTCCTTCGAACCTCATATTTTCTGAACGGGAAGATGCAAAGACAGTGTTGGACCCAGAACATAAAAAGATAGCTGTATTACACTCAAAGTTACTAGCCTTTCATTCACTAATATCAATGACACCCATTTTCAGTCGTTTCGAGCGTCGCACGTCTTAAACTTGGGGAAAATCAAAAAGTTACGTAACGTAGAGTTCACCTATAAATAGCCACGGCGCCCTTAATATTGCTGGTAGAGACTTTATGCTACTTGTACCACACTTGCCATCTTCTGGCCCTATACAATGTTTATAATACTATTCCTCATTGTCATTTAACACTTATTTAAAGCATGCAATACATATTCGAAGAAAAAGACTTATTTTTCCCTTTTCCGAGGGGTCAAATATGTTCAAATGGGTCGAACAACATCCGAAAAGGCACTAAATAGGCAAGAAGGTAATGTCTACTACAATAGACGACACAAAAATTGCAAAGATATCTTTAATATAGCTATAAATAGCAAAGACGCTACTTTCCCGCCCAAAATCAAGGTTTTAGATATTGTTCTGATCGATATTGATTCATCCACGGAAGTCAATTGGGCATAGATTTCAATCAAACCCTGTGCAAGCGAGGCGTTTATAGTGGCGAACTGATACATTTCATAGACCAGGGGGGGTCAAAATTGCTCATAGCATCAATAATTCCCAGCGGGGTATGACCTTACTCTTCAGGTATGTTAGTAACCTTGACCTATTACATGACATACTAGAAGGATAAGCACCAAGGTCAATGGCAAGGGTAAGAAAACATTGTCGTTTTTTGTGCTTATTGAGACCCCATTTTCGACATTTGACTGTTACAGTAATCTCATTTGGTCTAGGATAAGAGGGCCCAAATACACACATTTACCGGTCAGAAAGTATTATTAAACATAATGTGAAATTTTTTTGTTTTTTCACGATAATGGTAAAATCTCTGCTAGGGCTGCTAGGTCCAGACAGATATGTTGTGGAGGCAGGGGTGTGGGAGGGGTATATAAGGAGGCGCGGCTGCCAGATGCTCTGATAGCGCTTTAACCTGGCCGCCGATTAAATCGGCCGCGGAGGAGTGTGACGGTGAAGGGAAGGCGAAGGGGGTGGGGGGGGGGGGGGGGGGAGGGGCTACTTAAGTAAACGACAACAATACGTTCAGATTGATGATACTAAATCGAGTCAATTGCCTATTATAACTGGTGTACCCCAAGGGTCTATACTGGGGCCACTCCTCTTTATCATATATATAAATGACCTACCAAAGGCAAGTTCCTTGTTTAAGCCATAATATATGCTGATGACACAATATTAACCACTACCCTAAGCACGTTCGGCATTAATCCACAAACAGAAGAAGGAATAAGCAAAATAAATGAGGAATTATGTAAGATCAATGAATGGCTAATAATAAACAAGTTGTCGCTAAATGTTAAAAAATCTAAATTTATGGTATTCCACACGCCGCAAAAAAATGTAAAAATTCCTCAGATTAAGATAAACAATATGCAGATTGAATGTGTTGATTCTTTTAATCTATTAGGAGTAACGATAGATAAGCACCTTACATGGCACGCTGTTTTTAGTAGGTAGGTATAGCAGTAACTGTACGATTCCAAATTGTTACGTATGTCAAGCAATATAATATTCCTTCCCAGATTCACCCTCCAATGCCCACTCCCCCCTACCCTCACCCCGTCCCCCTTCCTGCACCCGTCCTTAAAATGATTCTAGGTGTATATAAACTTCTTTTTCCTTGTGTGTTTTTTTTTTTTTTTTTTTTTTTGCTATTTTCTTGATTTTTGTTCTTCTGTTTGTGTATTTATTATTTGTTGTATTTGCTACTATTGTCCATATAAATTCACTTCAGAAGTCCGCCCATCATCAATGTACCTATTCTAACTGAGGTGGCCCTCATGAAAGCGACCGCACAGGTCTTAATGGGGGTCTCCTGATCAAGCTGAACTGAACTGTTGTAAATGTACTTTGTGTTATTAATGTACTTGATCGAATAAATGATTCTGATTCTTATTCTGATTTTGTGGGAGGGGTATATAAGGAGGCGCGGCTGCCAGATGCTCTGATAGCGCTTTAACCTGGCCGCCGATTAAGTCGACCGCGGAGGAGTGTGGCGGTGAAGGGAAGGGGAAGGGGGAGGGGAGGGGCTAGGGATTAGCAGCATTAGCAGGATGCAATTGAAAGGCAATGTGTTGTGTAATCGTGCATCCTGTTACCAGTGTTAGTGTCAGATTAATAAATAGTTTTCACATCATCTCTTTTTTGTCTTGAAAGTTAAGCCACTTAACACCATCTCTAGCGACGTCAAACGATTTCGCCGGCTGAAGTTTGCCTCCTGAGACACTGTACTACAAGCCACATAGAATTATTTTTCTCGCATGATTCACCCAGCCATACGATTGTTTCACTCTCGCCTCAAGCACTTGCAGTAAATGTTTTTGCAGGCGGAGATATAGCATTAGAATAAGTAACACTGAACTAGCTGTGCCTTGCTTCTTCACCGATCTCTATGTGTATCGGGCGTTGAGAGAGCTTGTTAAAGAAAACAGTTTGTTCCTAAAAATGTCACAAAACCGGCAGAAACGTTAGCAGGTCTAAATCGTTACAACTTCGTTAATATTCATCTTAGATCACTCAAATTAAGCTTAGCTCCAATAGTTTTCTCTTGACCAGATCTTTAGAGTGGTATATAGTTTGCCTGGTATTTCAAAGAAATAAACAAGGCATATCACCCTGGCGGCTGAGAGCTTATGGCTCAAATGGACAACTGACGCATGACGCATTACGCATGACTGATGCATGGGGGTCATCTCGCTGCACATTATAAATCAAAGCGGGACCTTCTGGGCCAATTATTAAGGGAATTGCAGCGTTTCGTAGCTTCCCATCTTGATGCAACCGCTGTCACCTCGACCCCAGGTGTGGCCTGCGGGGGGGGGGGGGGGGGGTGGAGAGAGCGGGCTCTCGGTTCGCGGTAAGGACACCATGCAGCAAGCAGCTAAACGGCAGCGGACCGGCCAGCAATACACAGGGTAGGGGTGTAAGGTAGGGTGTGGGTGTGGATAAGAGCATGAGTGTGCGTCAATGAAGCGCATCAAAGCTGGAATGCGTGTGTGTATTGGCGGGCATGGAGTTAATTTTAAATTGAAAGACCCGCTACGTGATAACCGAGAGTTCGATTTTAGTAAAATTTTAAATAGAAGGTCCTAATTTATGACCTAATCTGTGTGAAATATTGCAGGGCGATAGCTTAAAAATGGGAAAAGTCTGGTTCGAACCCGCAACTTCCAGGTGCTCTGGCACTGTTACGTTGCGCACTCCGGGTTCGAGCTAAGATTGAATTTGGCATAAGATACGTCACCCCTATCCACCAGGGCAAGTTTGGTGCTCAGATGTCTTTTAGTTTTTTAGCCACAATCGAGCACTCGACATTTATAATAGTCAAGGACACGACCTTGACCCTTGACCCAGGTTGCTGAAATATAAGCAATTTTAAGATACGACCTTAAGTAATCTTTTGTCAAAGATGAGTTGCGTGGCTTATAGGTTTCTATGCTTTTGGCTCATGGTAAATTTCCAAAATGTCCTATCTTTTACCATTGGGCCATTTTTGCGTTGCTAAGGAAACAAAAAGTAACCGTCCGATTGCATTCATCTTGCACATATTTGATAAGGCCGTCCCCTAGGAAGCCTGTACCAAGTAGCGTAAGGCTATGTGAATTTTAACTGCACCGAACATGGAAAAAAGTTAAATTTGTATCTTTCATAATGGTATTTTCCGTTTACTTGGAAACGAAAACTACGAGCTCGATCGCCGTAATTTTTGGCATAGTCTATATAGGTGGCGGACCTAATGTCCCTGCCAAGCGGCGTGGCGATATCTGTATGGCAAGTTGTCGACATCGGGTGGACAAAACTTCCATTGGCTCATAATGGGGAGTTTCGTCGCCTTGGAAAACGACAGTATTCATGGGATCACCATGCTTTTTTACATACGGTACCTGATTGGAGCCCCTAATGTCCCTGCAAAGTCTCGTGACAATCGCTTTGAGATTTAAGGAAACAAATTGGCGTGGAAAATGTTAAAATTTTCAAAGCCTGTAGCGTGAAAACTGTTGCTCCTACGTAACTTTGCTAGCAAGAATAAGAAAGATATTCAGGAGCTAAGTAAACAGACATTAATTAACTGTAATATTAAGGGAGTTAGGCAGGGAAATGTGTTTTGGAGGTATGACATCATCGTGACGTTAACGTTTGACCGATTTCACCCGACAACGAACTTGACCTTAGATTAGACTTCTGGCATCTGTTGGCGAAGTTTGATAACGATAGCTGCAAGTGATCGACAGTTATCATGCTCACATAAAAGACAGAAACACACACACACACGCAAACAGGACTGACATGATGGCGATTTTCGCCATAACAAACAGGACTGACTCACATGATGGCGATTTTCGCCATAACAAACAGAACTGACCGACATGATGGCGATTTTCGCCATAACAAACAGGACTGACTAACATGATGGCGATTTTCGCCATAACAAACAGGACTGACTCACATGATGGCGGTTTTCGCCGTAACACACCAACGTAGTGATAGATGCCGTGAAATCGAAGATCTTACGTAATAATAAATTGATTCACGTCAAGATATACCCCAGTGGGCCAAAAAAAAACGTGGAATCCCCGTCGTCATTCGGTGCTGACACCAATCTAGTTTATTTTCACGTATAAATCACGTGGAATCCACATCATTTGAGCCAAGTGGATACCACGTGGACAAAGTCACGTGGAATTCATCTTGACACCGTCACGTGGAATCCACGTTGACAAAAACACGTGAAATCCCTGTCGTCATTCGGTGCTGACACCACTCTAGTTTATTTTCACGTATAAATCACGTGGAATCCACATCATTTGAGCCACGTGGATACCACCTGGACAGAGTCACGTGGAATCCATCTTGACACCGTCACGTGGAATCCACGTGGACAAAAACACGTGGAATCCCCGTCGTCATTCGGTGCTGACACCTCTCTAGTTTATTTTCACGTATACATCACGTGGAATCCATGTGATTTGTTCACGTGGAATTCTTGAATGACACAGCGAACGTGATACACGTGATTTTAACCAGAAGATGACGTCATAATCTCGTCATGAACTTAACCAGTCTGCCGACGTCATTCTTTGGTCGTCAATTGACGTTGAACTGTGGTTGATCAACGAGTTATTTCAACCAGTAAAAGACGTCATAATCTCGTCGCGTGTCCAGTGGGTTCTGCCCATCCGCCACACACATCCACCCGTCTCCTGCAGCCCCCCAGCCCACAGACACGCTTCAAAATGCTGCACTCGGGCCCGTCATCCCGCCCACTGACACCCACGAGACTCCTGCACTCCCTTTCGCCGTCCCCCGCTCACCGGCACTACTGCCCCCCCCCCCCCGCACACCGGCACCGACCGGCACCGACCTGACATATGCACTCCTGCCACTCCCCCCCCCCCGCCCGCCCACCGACGCCCACCAGACTCTGGCACTCCTGGCCTGTCCCCCGCCGTCAATTTAATGAAACAATCGAGTTTTCAGCAAATTGTGATGTCGCCTAGGCTTAGTATTGGCGGGAGAGAGCTTGATATGCAACTTTAAACGTACACAAGAGCACACAGGCCGTATGACGAGGGGGGCGTATTAGAGGGAAACGTACCTCCCACCTTCTGTCAGAATAAAAACAAAAACTGCCACAATCTAGGGGAGCTGGAGGAGCATGATGTGTTTATTGCGCATCAACATATATAATTTCGTCAATCGGAGGGGTGTGTTCACAGATCTTCACACATACCGAACCTCGGCCCTCTCCACATGCCGCCTACGGACCTGGAATACATTAAATAAACAAACAAGCCCGCTGCTGGTCATTGCGACATGGTACTCCGCTAATTACTGACATTTGTATCCATTCACCAAAGCACTAATTAAATTTCCTTCTTAAAAGGACAGTAAGAAATGGTAAGCGAAGGCGATCTCGATCCCTTCTCTGCTGGCATTCCCTCCAAGGTCTTCTTCCATGATGGTTGTTCTCCGCTTATTCTGTACAGTAAATGCAATCTCCGTCTATTACTTAAGCGACAACATTCTTTGATGTGCAATACAATTCTACCAATCTCTACCAATCTGTCACAAAACGCAGCTGTCACAAAGCAAAGGCAAGTGAACAAACCACAAGTAATCTGCTTAAAAAACTAAACTAATATTGGGCAATTAAATCGCAATTAATTCTAATAAAAAACCGAGTAAGGCTAGTAGGGTTAATACATTAAGGGGAATGCCCGTGTAACAGTGAGATTATACAGTTTGGGCCTCGTACATTCCTTTTCACGAATGGATGTGTCTGGTGTGCCGTGTCCTGTCGTAATTTGTCCAAAAAGGTATTTGTCTGTAGATAACGTGTCCGAAAATGGTTTGACTGGAGATAACGTGTCTGAAAATGGTTTGTCTGGAGATAAGGTGTGACGAGATGACGTGCCCGGTAATTATGTTTGAACTTCCTTTATTACTGACAGCAGTCTAAAGACTTCTGTCAATATACTGTTATGTCTGGTTTGTAAATATTTGTGTGTGTTTGGGGGCTTCTTTGTTAATGAGAAAATTGATTTTTCTATGTCACTTGGGGTGTCATTAATATGTTAGCGCAGATTTCGAGTATTGTCTACTTTTTGATGCGTCACACTCATTTTCGAGTAAAAGGAGGTTTTAGGTTTTGGCGAAAACTGCACTAAATGACATCTGCCAGGTTTTTTCACTTTTTGACATGAATAACATCAAGCTGTTGCTATGATATTCTAATAAGTCATAGAAATATGAATAGAGATGACCTTTATCTAATCTTAGGTGTTTCCGATGTCAGGTGACGTCACGATGACGTCACTTTTACTGCATACAAAATAATCGGAAACAATTCGGGAAAAAAAATCGAGAAAATACAAGAGGAGCGATATATTGTAGAACGAGGAGTTCCTCGCATAACTGCAAACTAAAAATGAAACGTTCCTATCTTACATCCGGTTCCAGGGGTGACTGCATTTCTCTATAGGACTTCCTATGTCAAGCCCCTAAATCTCTCATCTCTTCGTCAAACTGTACTAGGATTTGTTCTTTGCTTAAACATGGTACCCAATAGCCACTGAGTTTACCATATGGAATTCGAGCACGAAATGACGTCAGAGGTATTTTTCAAAATTTGACCAATGATGAAAGTTACAGATTTTTGGTGCTAGTACGGCCCCCATGGGCGTCCTATTCCAGATATCACTCTATGCTTACAGCTTTGGATGGATATTACTGAGCTGAGCCATCAACTTTAAACATGGTGAGATAACCTTATTATGGCGAAAATCGCCATCATGTCGGTCAGTTCTGTTTGTGTGTGTGTGTGTCTGTCTGTATGTCTGTCTGTCTGTCCGCGCGATAACTGTCGAACACTTGCAGCTATCGTTGTCAAACTTCGCCAACAGATCCCAGAAGTCTAATCTCAGGTGAAATTCGTTGCTAGGTGAAATCGGTCAGACGTCGACGTCACAGTGACGTCATACGTCCAAAACCCATTTTTAGGCATAAATCGCTTAACATTATAGTTAGACACGTGGAGTTAGTGCCATCATACTCAGCTCCTAAATGTCTTTCTTGTTACTGGCATCAAATTTGACGTGGGACCAATAGTTTGCGAGCTACTTCATGTCAAAATGACAACATTGACGTCACAAAATTCAGGTACAGGTACGGTATTCCAATCGTTACCAAACTTTGCAGTGACATTCAGGGTACCGCTGAGGTACCGTATTGCAAAAATTAGAGCGACCGGTTCAGCGGTTATGACGTAACGGGTCATTTCAATTTAAAATTAATGAAATTCACGGTGCCCTCAATATTTACCTTACAAACTTGAAAATGGTACAGGACACTGAGGAATTGTATTGCCCGTGAGAGAAAAATATGGTTAAAATTCGCCGTGTTAACACTTTTGCGTAAATCGACTAAAATAACATTGCAATAGTAAACTATACGGCGTTTCCGTTCGCCTAACGCGACCCCCCTCTCGCCGCCCCAACCCCGGTCTTCTCCATGCCCACCAATACACAGACGCATTCTAGCTTTGATGCGCTTCACTGGCGCACACTCCAGGCCTTGTCCACACCCACCTCCTACCTTACACCCCTGCCCTGTGTATTGCTGGCCGGTCCGCTGCCGGTCAGCTACTTGCTGCATGGTGATCTTACGGTGAACCGAGAGCCGACTCCCCCCCTCCCACCCCCCTCCCCCCACGGGCCCCAACTGAGGTCGAGGTGACAGCGATTGCATCAGCATGGAAAGCTACAAAACGCTGTAATTCCCTTAATAATCGGCCCAGAAGATCCCGGTTTGATTTGTAATGTGCAACGGGACGACCTCCATGCATCAGTCATACGTCATGCGTCATCAGACGCCCATTTGAGCCATAAAATCTCAGCCGCCAGGGTGATATGCCTTGTTACTTTTTGGTATATATATATATGAAATTGTTTAACATGGGACCCTATGGAGATAATCAAACTTCACTCAATATGACGTACTTTTTGTTGGACAATTTCACTTTCCTTTACCATGGTGGGAGATGTTGACGCGTACAAAAGGCTTAGGGCACGCACATGGCGGACGCGTGTCCGTTTTGCTTTCCAATTCATTTTTCATGGCAACGAAACAGTGGCCCAATGATAAAGTATAGAGATTCTGGTTAAGTTAGAAAATTCGTCAAAAGTCGGAAAAACAAACTAGACCTGAGATCTTTGCGGTTAATAACTAGGAAATGAAAACGTAATTTCGTCAATCCAAGAAAGGTGGGCGGTTCTATTGCGCATTCATTGATTTTTCTAAAGCGTTCGATTCTATACCGCACTCAGCACTTTGGTACAGACTAATAAATGAGGGCGTCCATGGAAAAATATTAACTGTATTAAAATCTATGTATTCAAACTTAAAATCCTGCGTTAAAACTCCCAAAGGTTTATCAGAATATTTTCACTGTTCGATAGGAACCAGGCAAGACTGTATGTTAAGCCCTTTTCTTTTCTCACTTTATATCAATGAATTGGAACATAGATTCAGAACAGCAGCATGTGATGGTGTATATTTTAGCCAAGTATACCCCGGTGTGTTTATGTTAATGTACGCAGATGATCTGACTTTATTTAATGATACTGCAGGCAGACTACAGAAGCAACTTGATGTACTTAGCAAGTTCTGCAAAGACTATTCACTAATGATAATTTTTTCAAAAACTAAAGTCATTGTTTTTCGAAATGGAGGTCGACTCAGAAAATATGAAAAATGGTATATTGATGGACAGTGTGTAGAGAATGTTTCTTTCTATACATATTTAGGAATATTGTTTTCGTCAACACTAAAATGGACCTCGGCACTTAAAATGTTAGTTCAACAGGCCACAAAAGGGATTGTTTTGTTGAGAAATATTCGAGCAAAATGTGCTGACATCCCCATAGATATATGTTTCGAACTGTTCGACAAGATGGTGGTCCCAATCGCTCTGTATGGGTGTGAGATATGGGGCTACGAGTACAGAAAGGACGTTGAGCTACTTCACATTAAGTTCTGTAAAACGGTTCCGCATATGCCATCTCGAACTCCAAACTGTGCCGTGCTTGGTGAATGTGGGCGAAAACCACTCAGTACAATATATATGACCAGGTGTATAAAATTTTGGTTACGTTTAACTCAGACTAATGAACAACGATACAACAAAGGGTGTTATGACACGTTGATTCGTTTCAGCGGTATTGGGAGGCATCCATGGGTAAAAGATATAGAATACTTGTTGTGCAGATACGGGTTTGGTCATGTTTGGTTTAGTCAGGGAGTTGGGGACACTGATGTCTTGATTAGAGAGTTCCAACAAAAATTAGGTGATATCGCTATGCAAGAATAGCATGAGCAAATAACTACGATGTCCAAACTGTCATCATATTGTAAATATAAATCGCTCTTAGAGCCTGAACGTTACCTTTCGTCTGTAAGAATTGTAAAACATTGAGTAGCGTTAACCAAATTACGGTGTTCTGTTCATACGTGAGCTATTGAGAAAATGAGAGGGAGTACCCCACGGGAAGCGCGATTTTGTAAGTACTGCATGACAAATTCTCTTGAAGTAATGGAAGAAGAATGACATTTCCTTTTGGTTTGTCCACTCTATGATGATATTCGAACAAAGTATTTTGGTCCGCAAACAAAAATAGAGCATATATTTTTACAATTTATGTCAAGTTCAAATGATATAAATTTAATTACTTTGGCTGCCTGTGTATTCGGCATTTAAACGTCAAACGGAATATTTGTTCAACAGTAATGTATGGCCGATTATATATATCTTTCATGTTTTAATGTGGGCGTGAGGCCTTTTGGTGCAATAAAGTTTATTATTTTTATGATATCTGAAAGACTGATGCGCAATTTTACCGTCAAAATGTCGCAGTTCCATGCAGACCCCCTTTTTACGGCTAATCCGCTCTTTGAAAGAACGTTCTTCCCCAACCCCCGGTTTTAAAATGTTTTCTCTATAGGGGTATCTCTTTCACCACAAATGTCAGCACGCATGGCCGAAAAAGTCCGCTTTATAATTTATTGCCCCAGCACAAAAGGGTGAAAAGGAATGTTATTGGGTGGAAGCAAAACGTGACAGCTTGGGAGCGTCGGCTCGACGAGCTACGAAAAGTTTATTTAATACGTGTATCGCTCCAGGCACCTATTGCACTGACTGACATACCTCATCACAAACCGTCGCATGACGTTTGCCGTCCGCGCCCTATAATTTATGGCCCCAGCACAAAGGGGTGAAAAGGAATGATTTTTGTGCGGAGGCAGACCGTGACGGGCTTGGAGGCGTCGGCCCGCCGAGCTACGCAACCTTTATTTATTACGTGTATCGCTGCAGTGACTTATTTCACTTACTGACATTGACAATAAAAGTGTCATAACGAAGAGTGAGTCCCCTGGGTGCAAACAAAATGCACCATATACATGTGTAGTAATTTCGCGGCTCAAACGAATAGCACATCTCGCTACACTCAGACACCAGGGCCCTTATGCTGCATGCATCTAATGGCCATGATACATCTAAGTTTGGGTTACTTTGGGACTTCAGTTACTTTGTGTCCGAAACAAGGTTCGGACACAAATTCAAACAGGGCAGGAGTGTGCGCCAGTGAAGCGCCTCAAACCCAGAATGCGTGTGTGTATTGGCGGGCATGGAGAAGGCCGGGGTTGGGGCGGCGAGAGGGGGGTCGCGTTAGGCGAACGGAAACGCCGTATAGTTTACTATTGCAATGGTATTTTAGTTTATTTACGCAAAAGTGCTAACACGGCGAATTTTAACCATATTTTCCCCTCACGGGCAATACAATTCCTCAGTGTCCTGTACCATTTTCAAGTTTGTACGGTCAATATTGAGGGCACCGTAAATTTCGTTAATTTTTAATTGAAATGACCCGTCACGTCATAACCGACAGACCGGTCGCTCTAATTTTTGACATACAGTACCTCAGCGGTACCCTTAATGTCACTGTAAATCGTAACGATCAGAACACCCTACCGTTACCTGAATTTTGTGATGTCAATGTTGTCATTTTGACATGACTTAGCTCGCAAACTATTGGTCAAACGTCAAATTTGATGGCAGTAGCGAGAAAGACATTTAGGAGCTGAGTATGATGGCACTAACGCCGCGTGTCTAGCTATAATATTAAGCGATTTATGCCTAAAAATGTGCTTTGGACGTATGACGTCACTGTGACGTCGACGCCTGACCGATTTCACTAGCAACGAACTTGATCTGAGATTAGACTTCTGGCATCTGTTGGCGAAGTTTGACAACGATAGCTGCAAGTATTCGACAGTTATCGCGCGCACAGACAGACAGACAGACAGACAGACAGACAGACAGACAGACAGGCAGACACACATGCACACACACAAGGCACATCACCCTGGCGGCTGAGAGTTTATGGTCTCAAATGGACGTCTGATGACGCATGACGCATGATTGATGCATGGGGGTCGTCTCGCTGCACATTATAAATCAAACCGGGGCCTTCTGGGCCGATTATTAAGGGAATTACAGCGTTTGGTAGCTTTCCATGCTGATGCAATCGCTGTCACCTCGACCTCAGTTGGGGCCCGCGGGGGGGGAGGGGGGGGGGGGGGTCGGCTCTCGGTTCACGTTAAAAGCACCATGCAGCAAGCAGCAGAACGGCAGCGTCCCGGTGACCAATACACAGGGTAGGAGTGTAAGGTAGGGGTGGGTGTGGATAAGGACAGGAGTGTGCGCCAGTGAAGCGCATCAAAGGCAAAATGAGTGTGTGCATTGGCGGGCATGGAGAAGGCCGGGGTGGGTGCGGCGAGAGGGGGGTCGCATTAGGCGAACGGAAACGCTGTATAGTTTCATATTGAAATGGTATTTTAGTCCATTTACGCAAAAGGCGAATTTTAGCCATATTTTCCCCTGAAGGGCGATACAATTCCTCAGTGTCCTATACCATTTTAAATTGAAATGACACGTTTCGTGATAACCACCAGTCCGATTTTAGTCCAATTTTAAACATGAGGTCCTAATTTATGACCCAGTCTGTGGTAAATGTTGGAAGGCGTTAACTTAAAAACTGAAAAAGTCGGGTTCGAACCTCCAACTTCCAGGCGCTCTGGCACCGTTACGTTGCGCACTCCGGGTTCAAGCCGAGATTGGATTTGGCATAAGCTACGTCACCCCTATCCACCAGGGCAATTTTGGTGCTCAGATGTCTTTTGTCTCCGACCCGGGCCTTGATATCAAGGCCCGGGTCGGCGTATTTACAGCTTTTCCTGAACACTCACACCGACCCAGGCCTTGATATCAAGGCCCGGGTCTCAAAGAATATGAGAAACCCAATGGAAATAAGTGACACGGGCCAGACTTGAATTATGAAAAACATTTCATTCAAATCCCAATTGCTTAAGAAATCCCACTTGAAATAATAAGGTGTTCAAAGGTGTTTTTTGCGCTCAGCTTTAAAACGTCCTCACCTTGGAGATTGCTCTCCCTAATTCTTTCGCGATTCAGAGGGGGATATGTTGCCAAGCTCCCCGCACGGTGGCGCTAAGCAAGCTCCCCGCACGGTGGCGCTACGCAAGCTCCGCTTTTACCGCTGCTGTCGGCCGGGGGCAAATTTCAAGATTTTTCAGAGAGTGAAAGGTTGCGTCACCACTTCGTTATTGTGAGTGGCACCAGTCTCTTGAGCCGGTGTGTATAACCAGATGGCCATGATTTTATGCCGACGATTAACACATTCACAGTTGCAACACAGTTTCTCCAAAGGCTTGGTTGTTTCAAGTGGGACATTTCAACATGTAACTTGTTATAAGTTCATATCGCGTGAATGGGGAGGATAAAGCATGCTACAAGGTGATGGGGGCTACATACAAGGCAGTTGGTCTTATAGCACTATGACAGTTGGCCTTATAGCACTATGACAGTTGGTCTTATAGCACTATGACAGTTGGGCTTATAGCATTAAGGCAATTGGTCTTATAGCACTATGACAGTTGGTCTTATAGCACTATGACAGTTGGGCTTATAGCATTAAGGCAATTGGTCTTATAGCACTATGACAGTTGGTCTTATAGCATTAAGGCAATTGGTCTTATAGCACTATGACAGTTGGTCTTATAGCATTAAGGCAGTTGGGCTTATAGCATTAAGGCAATTGGTCTTATAGCATTAAGGCAGTTGGTCTTATAGCATTAAGGCAGTTGGTCTTATAGCATTAAGGCAGTTGGTCTAATACCATTAAGGCAGTTGGGCTTATAGCATTAAGGCAGTTGGTCTTATAGCATTAAGGCAGTTGGGCTTATAGCATTAAGGCAAGTGGCCTTGTAGCATTAAGGCAGTTGGTCTTATAGCATTAAGGCAGTTGGTCTTATAGCATTAAGGCAGTTGGTCTTATAGCATTAAGGCAGTTGGGCTTATAGCATTAAGGCAGTTGGTCTTATAGCATTAGGGCAGTTGGTCTTATACGATTAAGGCAGTTGGGCTTATAGCATTAAGGCAGTTGGTCTTATAGCATTAAGGCAGTTGGGCTTATAGCATTAAGGCAATTGGTCTTATAGCATTAAGGCAGTTGGTCTTATAGCATTAAGGCAGTTAGTCTTATAGCATTAAGGCAGTTGGTCTTATAGCATTAAGGCAGTTGGGCTTATAGCATTAAGGCAGTTGGGCTTATAGCATTAAGGCAGTTGGTCTTATACCATTAAGGCAGTTGGTCTTATAGCATTAAGGCAGTTGGTCTTATAGCATTAAGGCAGTTGGGCTTATAGCATTAAGGCAGTTGGGCTTATAGCATTAAGGCAGTTGGTCTTATAGCATTAAGACAGTTGGGCGTATAGCATTAAGGCCGTTGGGCTTATAGCACTGGGGCAGTTGGTCTTATAATTGCTAGGACAACATATGTATATGAAGTGTTTTCTCTCGCAATAACGCCATACAACAATCACATTGCATTGTGAAACACCTGACGTGGTTACACCCCGTATGAGAAAGCCACCTGCAGCCCGCTGCCACGAGCTCGTTAAATGAGTTCCGCCGCCACCTGAGGGCGCCACTTGATGGAGCCCCGCCGCTGAAAACAGCCCTCCGAGACAAGCACCACGCGTAGGGCGGATTGCGACTTCCGCTCGTCAGCTCAACGCGTTCCTCCACCACAAGAGGGCGCCACCGTAGCTGTCCGCGACCGTTTCCGTTCATATGTCATCATTATGTCCCCTTACCGGCGTGTGACAATGGTGTCTGACCGACCGCAGTTGGCACCGCGCTGACACTCTAATCTCCCTCCATTTTCTTCTGGCTTTGATGGACGTTGGCGCGCTCTGATCAGGGCAGACGACATTTGGCATTCTGTGCCGGAGTGTCGCCGAGGCCTCCGGCACAGGTCACGGCCCCAGCATGCACTGCGTCTAGTTAGTTAATATAGCTTGTTACCATCGTCATCATTAGACGAGTGTCTGGCTGTTTGTGGGAGGGGGGGGGGGCTTTCACAAGTCGGGTTCTTTTCAACTAAGGACTGGCTCCATTGACAGCATGTTTAACCTCTGTTGTGGAGAGGGCGTGCCTGTATATATATATGCCAGGCATCTATTCATCAAGTTGCAAGCATGTGTCATTTATGGACTATCGTTGGCGCATTGTAAGGCACTGCTGGCCCGGGAAGCAGGGTTTGGCGGGGGGCAGTGCTAGTGCCCACCCCCCCCCCTCCCTCGGGCGCAAGTTTTCAGAGAATAACCCTCCACCGGTCGCAAGTTAGTAACGAGCCACCCCCGATGACAAGTCTGTATCTGCGCCCCCCCACCCCCACCCACACACACACACACATACTTTCGTTTTGCTTCCGACGGGCCTGAACTGAGTTCGGAACGGGTATGGGGATTACATCAAAAAGGGGATAGTGAAGCAATCTTACGTTAAAAAATCTTCCATGTTCGCATCGACATCACCTGTGGCTCTCGGGATGCAGCTTTGCAATGTCAACATCAGTGTATCTCTGATTATTGTATTATAACTTTTACCATTCAATCTAATACTGGGAGAATTACAAGATATCTTGTCAACTCTGACCATGTCACATACCAAACTGTTAACTCGTCAACATGTTTATCTGATATTCAGATGCTCTTGATTTTATACCCAGATGTGAAAGCGTCGTTTCGCCACACTTCGTCACGTTTCAAGTGAAAGTGACACCGGATGTGCGAGCCTCAGTTTAACTCCACTATATTATTTCCACACAAGATGTGCCAGCGTCAGTTTAACTCTACTATATTGTTTACACACAAGATGTGCGAGCGTCAGTTTAACTCCACTATATTGTTTCCATACCCAGATGTGCGAGCGTCAGTTTAACTCCACTATATTGTTTCCACACCCAGATGTGCGAGCGGCGGTTCGGCTGGAAGGGAACTGGCGGCATGTTTGACGTCCTGCCCCTCGTGCTCCAGGCCAATGGGGAGGATCCGGAACTGTTCCACATTCCTGAAGAACTCGTTCTGGAGGTGAAGTTCACACATGCACAGTAAGTAAATCAGATGTGGGTGAGATTATTACCGAAAGGAATTACTGCGTTTAGCCCCCAGGGCTCTCTACACACTGCATGTGTGCATATAATTAAATGACATGGTTGGACTGTTGGTATGATGTATAGCACTAGTCCCTTCGTGATATCATGGCATTTATCTTCGATTTTCGACCATTTGTCAAAATATGATGTTTTGGCACATTTCTATATTTGTAGACGTAATATGTATGAATTTGATGTTAATATTTAAAAATATTTACACATCAATAATAATACTAATATTTGTAAAAGACGGATTCTAGGATTACCCCCATCCCCCGCCCTCTCTGATCATTACCCCCCCCCCCCCCCCCAATAGCACCTTCACCCACCCCCTGCCCTGCCACTTAGCTCCAATGCGCTGGTGATTATCGTGTCTGTGTGGTATCCCACAGATACCCGGGCCTAGACGAGATGGGGCTCCGGTGGTACGCCCTGCCCGCCGTGTCCAACATGATGCTGGACTGTGGCGGGCTCCAGTACTGTGGCGCCCCTTTCAACGGCTGGTACATGGGCACCGAGATTGGCGCCAGAGACCTCTGTGACGTCACCAGATACAACCTGACTGAGGTAAGCACGTTGGTCACCTTATTAAACGCCCGACAACAGAAACCTCTGTGACGTCACCAGATACAACCTGACTGAGGTAAGCACGTTGGTCACCTTATTTAACGCCCGACAACAGAAACCTCTGTGACGTCACCAGATACAACCTGAATGAGGTAAGCACGTTGGTCACCTTATTTAACGCCCGACAACAGAAACCTCTGTGACGTCACCAGATACAACCTGACTGAGGTAATACGTTTTTTTTATGTAACGTAATCGATAACGTAAAACCATGTGACGTCACCAAATACAACCTGATAGATTGACAGGAGATAAGATGACGTTTTTGTCTTTCGTTTTTCAGCAAATAGCCCATAAGATGGGATTGGATACACGCACAAACTTCTCGCTGTGGAAAGATCAAGTAGTCGTGGAACTCAACAAAGCCATTTTGTGCAGCTTTATGGTAGGAAAAAAAAAGAAAATATGTTTATGTCCGCTTTGTGCGACAAAAGGGGGCCAAGGAAACTCTTAGTTTCAGTTTTGTTTGGATATTTATGATACAATACCTTTGGTACTAGTTTGTGGAAAAAAACACCAAATAATTTGACAACAATTAAATAACAATAACAATTAAATGACTTTTAATATTTACTAGGTATTAATTCGAGTATTACTTACTACATTTTACTATGTAGTAATTGTAATATTTACTTGGTAGTAATTGTACAATTTACTAGGTAGTAATTCTACAATTTACAGGGTAGTAATTCTAGAATTTACTATGTAATAATTCTAGAATGTACTATGTAACAATTCTAGAATTTACTATGTAATAATTCTAAAATTTAAACCGTAGTAATTCAAATACTTAATAAGTGTTGCTTCAAATATTTAATATTAAGGGATTCATATATTATCAATTCAGAAGTTTAATATTATTATTAAAAACAGAGGTTGTTTTGATAATTAAAAGTCGATAAATATCAAAATTATAGTATTTGTCGAAATTACAACTGGCGGAGTTTCATATTTGTAGAATGATGCAAAATTTTACCATTTCAAATACTAAAAAAATCTATGTATTTGATTGACAATTAAATTGTGATACACACATTTCAGTATTCTTCTTGCACTTCAGAGAGATCGCGTAACTCTAGTGGACCACCATACAGCGGCCGAGTCCTTCATGCAACACCTGGAGAACGAAAAGACTCTGCGGGGGGGCTGTCCGGCCGACTGGGTGTGGATCGTGCCGCCCATCAGCGGCAGCATCACACCTGTCTTCCACCAGGAGATGATCCTCTATAAGCTCAAACCCAGCTACGAGTACATGGTGCGAACATGGATTTTTTGAGTGATGGCCGATAGGGTATAGCGCCATTTTGTTCTAATCCTGATTCTGGTTTTCCGGGGAGTTCTGTGAATGGTTTTCACACAGGAAAACCAGGAATAAAGCTGGATATATTTCAAGTGAAGTTATTCCATTAAAACAGAACCTTGCATTTATCACATTTTCATACCAAGTGACCCCCAGGGGGCAACCAATTCAAATGCTATAGTTAGTACGCCAACAAGTCTGTGAGACAGATAGTTTACCAAAAAGTATTGTTCAGGCGATAATTTTTAGATTTCATACCTCCGTTACATTTATGAATCAATATATCCGAATCAACCGGAAGTGACTGAAGAAGATTTGACATAGCATCATTATACAACGGCCTATGTTGATGACTGCCAGAAGAAAGTATTAAAAAAGCGTTCGCCTTGGATAATTCAGAATATGTTTTACAAACTTAATGTACAAACGAATGCAAGCATTGTCCGTTGGCGACACATTCTATGGCAATTCATATAGCTACCAGTGCAACCAATCTACATGAAAAAACATTCCGAACACGTAAGGTAGAATCAGACCGAAAATATTTAGTATAGTGTGGAAACTATCTTCTTCCTAATCTAGTTTACCGTCAACAGTGGCCAAGATAATGTAGTAAAACCCCATCGTCATTCGCCTATAACATGCTATCTGCCTTCTAGGATGATCCTTGGAAGACGCACGATTGGAAGCGCAATGTCACCGACACGCCCTCTAGCGGCACGTCCAAGCGGAAGAAGAAGCTTCGTTTTAAGGATGTCGTTAGGTAAGGACTGCTCAATTTATACTACACTTAACGAGACACAACCGGCATGCTGAATAAGTGCGCGCGCATCCGATCCGGCGAAAGAAGCGTCGGGAGGTTCACCGATACGTATACACGGGCTACCAATGCAGCCATTTCTAAGTGTTCTCTCATCTAGAGGTAGAAGCGGGCCGCTTTCGTGTACGCTCACGGATCCACATATTTTGTTTTTCGATTTCGCTGAAGCGAAATTATCAATAGAAGTTTTCTTTTGTAAGATTTAGCATAAAGGAAGTGTTGTATATATAAATAGTTAATTAGGCGGACGACTATTTATGTTACTAACGACATTCACAGCTCACCGATACAATAGTGTGGCCTGCTTTCAGAGTTGTGCAATTCTCCTCCAAGCTGATGAGGTCGTACCTCGCCAAGCGCATCAAATGCACCGTTCTGTACGCCACGGAGACCGGACGCTCCGAGAAGTTTGCCAAGACACTCTGCGCCATGTTGAAGACTGCATTCGACGCCAGGGTGTGTCTCAATCTCCAACTCGTCAGGTGGCGCCCCGTGCCTCTGCTCAAACGTCACACGGCCGCAGCAAATGAAGATAATCTTTGAAAATGGCAAAAATCGGTTATAATCTTAATGAAGTGGAATCATTACTTGCAATAAAATATAAGAGTACCAACTTCTACTGAACCTGGGGTAATTTGCGCAACAGCTATCACCCAAACCGGGACTACATCCTTTGTCACCCCAAATGTGTATTACAGTGCGCAAACTGGAACTAGTTTTGTCGTAATGGCATCGAGGAAATAGTCAACAAAAGCGAAATGTATACAAGTCAGGATTTATGTCCATGACGTAAATACGTTTATTAAGTGATATTGAAACAATGCGTCGCTAAAGCGTAATGACGCCTGGAAGCCTGTTGTTCAAAACCGTTTTTTGTATGATGCAAATTCAATGTTTAATATTCATGCACTTAAAAGCGTTTGCCCTTTAGGTTTTACCGATGGATGACTATGATGTCATCAATCTGGAACATGAGAGCCTCGTTCTGGTGGTGACTAGCACGTTTGGAAATGGTGACCCACCGGAAAATGCAATAGTAAGGAATATTCCTAAACTTTCACTTGAACATTTTTAGTATTCCATCGTGGATATAGACGATGCTAACAAAGTACGGCTATTTCATGGTGATTTTATGGTCATTGACTGATTATAGGGAGATCAATAGCAGATCACTGGCGTCGATTGAATGTTGTTTTGTCATTTAGTGGCGATTAAGACTTATTAAATAATTGTGATTTAATTCTAACTTAATGAAAATCATTTGCAGACATTTGCGAAGGATCTGAACGGTCTTCTATCACACGAAACGGATAACAGGTAAAACACATATTTAACATAGGTATATTGGTTACAGTTTTCTTATTTAAGCACAAATACTTACATACTAATGTAGCTTTTATTATTCGCTAATGCAATTTGAGATGCAAATTGTCAAACGTAACTTAGAATGCGGCGTTTAACGTGACTGTAGTCACATAAGCAGCTCGAGATATGATTGATATCGCTGTACATTAAATGATCCATTCCACCTTCCAGCGAGGAGCGTTCCTTAGTAAAACAGCTGAGTATCGACCAGGAGAGAAGCTTCCAAGCGGCCGACTCCCAGCCTCAGGGCCCATCCGATGCCATGGACAACTTCGGACACTCGGAAAAGCTCAGTAACGTCAGGTGCGAAATGACATCCATAATTTGTTCTTTCAATATTTAAATGTGTGTTACATTATATTTCCCCCACGAAGTCTATGCCCAGCTATACATTTTGTTTCACTTTTTTGGCTATTAGTTCAAAATATATTTTTGTTTTTACCGCGTAATGCAAATATATTGGAACACAAGGTTAAGGTCGCTGGAGAGATCGCTCTCCCGACGGTAGAGGGCGCTCGCTCGATCCTCACAGTTCCGCTGTAGTCAGGCATTGGCGAGCAGCACGTTGATTGTAGCGGCTTTATGCCAACCATTGTTTACCCATAACGTTTTACTTTCGAACTCAACAGCTTGACGCAATTCTTGGTCGCCAAGGGCCACAACTTATGATAAAACGATAGCCTACATGTGTGTGGTTCTGTGTGTGTAAAGTCGAATGTATATGTTAGGTTCTAATGTGGGACGCCCCAGGCAACGTCTCGCCCCCGGGTGGGGTACTTCATGCATTGCTGGGTTTAGTGTGGGGGGGGGGGGGGGGGCGCGCGGTAAAGCCACTCGTTTTTCCCCACCAAAATCCGCTCGGTCGGGGTGTTATATTTTTTGATTTCAGGGCCCCCCCCCCCACCCCCGGTTGCTCCGCTCTATAGGGGTATCTTTTTCACCATAGATGTCCGCTCTATATAGGGATATCTTTTTCTTCACAATTGTCCGATCTCTCAGGCATCAAGGGACACACGGAACCCCCCCCAGATTTGTATAATAATGTACCCCCCCCCCTCCCCCCCACCCACCCGGGCTCTCGCCATATTTCGTCAGAGGACGTGGTCGGCCGGGCTAGGGTGGAGACAGGGGCGGTCTTCATGAACCACACTTTGGCCTCACCAATAGACATTTCTTGAACGATTACTGGGTTGAAAATAGAAAGTACTCACCTATGGTCATGAGCACAACCACAACAAGTTGGTGAGGCTAATTCGAAGATGCATTTTTTGTGCATAAGCTAGGCTACGTGTGGATAATGAATACGACATCTAATGCATGGTACATAGTTACACAATATCAGCCTGGTCGTTCAGATCCGGGTCCAAGGATACCAGACGGGACGCTACTCCACTCCAGAGACATCGCACGTGGTTTGTATCCATGCAAGGACTAACTTTTATAGAAAGCTTGACTGACAATTTCATATCCTCTGAGCCGCCAGACCTAGACTTCCGTAGAACAGCCGTTGCGTGTTCATGTGGTACAGTATGGCTATTTGTACAAACGCTTCTGTATGCACTGGTGATTCTATGATACTACAAACCACTACGCATTACAAAGCAACGGCCGTCGAAAAGATATATATATTAATTATCATGCTTATTATTAACATTTGAATAATATACGACTAATTAGAATCGTTTCACTAACAACTCGTCCCTTGGGGTCCTTTGCTTAGAACTTTCCAAACATGGCTTTGGGGTCCATAAAGAAGTCTCGGAATCCTGTAGCTATTACACACAGCTATAAGTATCTCTGATACGTTATTAGGTGATGAAGCTACCATGAAAACACGTTCTATATGAACCAATGGTATGAGCCAAAATATTTCCCACGAATCAATCGCTTGATCATAACGTAACTTCTCGAGAAGCCCATTACATCGTCCCGCTGGCACAATGGTGACGTTATGATCGACACTGGCAGCGCATAATTTGGCGTCTAATTGCACTGTCCCAGTAACATGACGAGGACAATGTTATACTTTTAACGCTTTACACGTATAAAAACTAGAAACAATGTAACAATGGCAGTAACAACAAGCAAAACGTTATATTTATGAATGCAATTATCAAGACCTAACCAAGCAAACCTTGATTATTATCATGACCTAACCAAGCAAACCTTGATTATTATCATGGCCCGTGCTGCTGTAAGTCTTTCTAATTGGACTGCACTTCCAATTCCTACTTCAACACTGGTGGCATTCATGACCCTCACTTCTGTTAAGTTCTATTATGGTATTTCTGCTGCCGCAATACGCATGACGCCCGAGTCATATAATTATATTGCAGGACATGATAACAGGAAATTATCTCTAAGCGTTACCTTCTCTACTGGACTCAGAAGACGCACAAAATCACAAATAGCTATATTATAGCTCTGATAAATACTTAAACTATCAGCCATGGCGTTTTATGCATTGTCCTATGAATATGAATATATAAATATAGGTTGATGAAACAGGAAGTTTCGGTTTTCCTTCAGGTTTTCAGTCTTTGCGCTGGGGTCCACGGCTTACCCGAACTTCTGCGCGTTCGGACGCTACGTAGATCGTCTGCTCGGGGAGCTGGGGGCGGAGCGAATTCAGCCAATGGGCGAGGGCGACGAAATGTGTGGACAGGAGGACAGTTTCCGGCAGTGGGCCAAGGACGTCTTCAAGGTCAGATGTCGTGTGACATTTCGGTTACATATCCAGGAATTTGGAGGTAGAGGGGTGGGGCATCAACATTATTGACGGGGATCCCCTCCATTAATCTATTGTGGAGGGGGTGGGGCGGCGTGGGGCGGGCGAGGGGGGCGGGGCGGCGGTCGTAGTCTCCCAAGTCGCCAGATGTAGGACAAGATTAACGTAGATATCAATATCATTACCATTGTATACTATACAAGCGGATTTGTCCGCCCAGTCGTTGTATTGTATTATATGGTATTATTTTCAGACAGAATATAGTATGACGTAGTAAGATACTGTATAAAGGTAATATTAATGGGGAATTGAGTTTCTTTCCCGTTATTCACCCTATTGTTCAGGCATTACGAGTATAGACTCGTACAATAGATACATCTTAAGTAATTACAATTAACTAGTTTAAGCGGTCTACAGGCTAAACTAAACCTATGCGCACACAGACACCAAGCTTGGGAGGTTATCTTATCATAGCGGGGTTTAAATCATAAAGATACCCTGACTGGGGAGTCAGGAAGCAGAAGATATAGGTTTTGGCGGCATCTGTCCTAACGTCATCGTGTCCAATGCATCGTGTCGCCCGTGTGCAAAGCACAGACTGGCAGCAATTAAATTTAGTGTGGGATAGAACCATAATTCTTGTACACATATGATCTTTCTTTTTTTCTTTTTTTTCTTTCTCATTCACATGATGTGACTGGGACCTGCTTGGCATATCTAAACCCGAGCAATAAATTGCAGTCAACTGCACACAAATATGCGACGAAATAGTGCACATAAAAAAGTCACAGGGCATAACATTGTTTGACCATTTATACAGTCATTACATTTGATGAGTATGGTATAGTTTTCTTAAAGCGGATCATTCATATCGTCATAGTGGGTAGAATTCTGAGATTTACAGGAATTATCTGTATAAATAACTCGAAGGAAGATACGTCTGAGGACATTGCGTTAGAATCTTAATTATATTAATTTCCATATCCTTAAGAGAATTAGTGATTAGAATTGTGTTTTCCTCTGTTGATAAATAGATGGATTGTGCGAGAAAAGGCTACATGCATGATACAGGATATATGGATATATATATTATGCGTTATAAATACTTTTCACAAAAGAATTCATGCATATTTTACATATGTTTTGTGTGGTTATTGTTGGTATGTAGGCGGCATGCGAGACGTTTTGCCTTGAGGACCAGGTTGGGGCAGGCACGGCGCAACTGTCTCAGTCTGACGAGGGCTGGACTCCGGGCAGATACCGTCTGACCCCAGTGGACGCACCACTGCCACATCAGGACATCTGTCGAGGTATACAATGCTTAAAGCTGCTCATACAGCAATTTCCCACCAGAATTTTTTTTTTATTTTTTTTAACACAAAATACTGGACCCGTTGTCTGATCTTGATGTTTACTTTAAGATACGTGTGCATTGTTATAGTCATCGTCGTGTTAAACAGCTCAACAGTCAGCGATGTTCATTTTATGATGTAGTACACAAGAAAGCCAAACTTTCCCACAATATATCCCTGGGTCAAATAGTGCCTCTAGCCCTAAGCGCTTCCATTTAATTAATTACACACTACATGATGTTATTTATGCAATAAAGACCTCAACACACGATTTATTTCCATATAAAAGATGTTTCCGATAGAGACATTTATGCACGGGAATCTTTACTTGACCGAATTTGTTCTAGGAAATAATATGAAGCGAGTAAGGATGTAAAATGATGAACAATTCACTAATCCGTAAACCTTTTTATTTTTGACAGCCTTGAAATCCGCCCCAAATAACCCCTTAACTCTCTTGATATCGGGCCCACTTCTTGCATCAACTCAGTATAAATATAAATATCTATCAGTTGCCATGTCATTTACCTGCAGTATCCATTAGTTTCAAGGCCAAGCTGCAGGGCGTTGTAAAGGGCAAAGGGTGTGGGCAGGAAGGTTAGGGAACTGTCCTCACAACATCCTAGGCGAAATACAGGGTTGGTATAATGTGCCGATGGCTATAATTAAGGCTTTTAAGCCGACAATGAAGTTATTTCGTCTTTCATATCGGTTTCCTTTCTGCCCCGGGGACAGAGCTGGCTGAACTACATCGCAGGGATGTCTACGTGACCAAATTGACGGCCCGGACACAACTACAATCGCCCTCTTCTGAGTGAGTAGAACCCTTTGAGGTCTATAGAGACCGGAAAAAAATTGCCGTAATACGTGATTGGAAGGCCCGGGCCTGTGGCTTCTGGGTAAAGTAATTCGTAAAGTTGCCATAATGTACCAACCGAAGAGTAAATATTGAAGCAATTCGGGTGGTTGTGGAAATTATAGTGTTGTTATGTGTGGCACTTTTAATTCCAAAGTCTGTGCAATCTCGGGCATCAACTGCGAAAGCCAAAGCCGTCATTTTCTAGCCAAGTGACGCAGATGGAAGTTCCGTTTTAATTGCTAAATATAGGCAGGTGGAGGGTTTACGTAAATATTCAGATGAATTAGTATTTTTAAGAACGGGGATCACCGGTATGTGTTCGATGTGTTGCATTCATAATATCTGAAAGAGCGTTAAAACCTGAGACGTTTGTAACGGAGTTGTAACAACAATAATAGTATGATTGTCCATCTCATGCTTACATCGCACCAGATCTTCAAAGAGGAACCTACATTAACCTCACGAAATGTCGAATGATCGCCTCTAACTATTTGTTGACGTTTTAACGTGAGTTTTATGGGATAATGGCCAATATTTCTAACAGTTCTCCCGAATAATGGCGTAAAATATCGGGATGGATATCTTGAAAGTCCCTTAATTTAGACCTAGGGGCTGTACTTTCATTGGTTCATCGCCCACAAATTGTGACGCTTCTGTAATGTAGCGATTTATATTGAATCTGGTAAGGTTTATGGGGATAGGCGAGACAGATAAAGGGGGGAGGGGGGGGGGGTGGAGGGTTAAACCTCGTCTGCCTCTGGACTCCCCGCCCCCCGGTCATAACATGGTGGTCCCCCCCAAGCCCCCAAACCCCGCCCTCTCCCCGCAAATTCTGAGAGAGCAGAAAGACCCCCCATATCGCAAATTTCCCGTGAAACCTTCTCAAAGTCTTTGATCCGCCCCTGCAGGTGATGGAATGTGAACCTATATCAGACCAAACTGGCCTGATATGTAAAAAACATCACATTGACGTTAACTACAAAATCAATTGAAGTAGTACCATTGCATCGTAGCATTAGATCTACATCATCACTGCAAGACACAGGAAGCACACACGCCTCTTAATGCTTGTACGTATGTTTATATATGTAGTTATGGTTTTATGCGATGCTCACGGTATTGCATACAAGGGCCCGCAAGCCGTTCTAGTTTCCGGATCTGCCACCATCGACAATACTCGCAAGAGGGCCGACTGTAACCATGCTTCATAAAGAGTATTTGTTCATCTATTTCGTTCTCGAATACTTTGTGTAACTCAAATCACAAATATGCGCAACCTAATATCTTCCATATAAATAATATCATATCGGCATTAACGATCGGAATCCCAGATAAATATACATGATGTGTACTTAGATATGATACAAATGCTCCAAGAAGAAATATGTACATGTGCACTGCTTCACATAAGACAGCTAGGACAACTCCCAAGGAAAGCAGCCGTGAAAAAACATAACAAATGCAACACCCAGCCAAAGGAGGGTTCAGAGCCAACCATTGTGAGCATGCTCGAACGCTATTAACTTTTGCTTAGCCTTCAGTCTCTATTCAGAAAGCAGTCTTAATAACCATGACAACGATTACTCCTTCCCCAGCCGCCAAACAATCTTGGTGCAGATGGAGACTGAGAACCAGACACAACTGGACTACTTACCGGGGGACCACGTGGCAGTCTACCCGGCCAACAGGAAGGAGATCGTCGACGCCATCTTGGATCGCATTAGCTGCGGGACTTCTCCCGATGTCCGCGTGAGGCTGGAAGTCCAGAAAGAAAAGACGTCAGCTGTTGGTGCGTCTTAACATTGTCTCTATTTTTTTGTCACGGAAACCGCAATAACACGGTGGACGTATAGGACACGTGGCTTCCAACTAACCATAAATACTTTTTGGGGAGGGGGGGTGGGGGGGGAGTATTTCCAATTACAGTTGAAGAATATGTTACAGTTCTGTTTAAATGCTAATTGGCGGGGAATATCATAGTCATGTAAGACTTAGTAAAGACTTTAAACTTGGAATGCATGTGTATGAGTATCACGTGGGTTATTTATGCTTCATTTTTGAACTCACTTATAATTGTAGCAAATAGAGTGATCAGTGATATGATTTTTAACCCCAACACATACTCTACGCATTGACCATAGGGACGCCATTGGTTTTCTGTACGTTGTAGAAAAGATGTCAGCTAGGTTGGGTTGCTTCGTTTTGGCCGCAACCGGAAACTTCGACTATAGTCCACGTCCGAAGCCGTTCAATGATAACCATAGAATTGTTTTAGACAAACAGCAAAAACGATCCATCCTTAGTGTATATTGTTGGTTGTAAAGTGGGATTAACATGGCAATCTGCTACCAAACCCAAGGGGTATTTCCGTTTCTCGGGAATAGGGATTTCATTTCACCGTGAACTGGGAATAAAGCTAATAATTCTTCGTGAACTGGGAAAGGGGTATTAACGGACCGTCGTGACCAAGGATTGTTATTAATCGTGAACTGGGAATTTTAATATTAAATAACCGTGAATCGTGAAATCGCTAATTTATGTCATGTATCCGCCCAGGCTATGCATACTGGGAGTTATCCGTTTTAATTCATCGTGACCTGGGAATAAAAAAAATTATTCTTCGTGATCTGGGGAACACGACCCTCCCTTTCTCTCTCCTCCCTCCCCGCCCCCCCGTACCTAGGCCACTGCTAATGATGACTTCTGTTACTTACTCTCCTGATACTGGCGTTTTTATTGCAGCGCAGCGGTGACCCGCAACACCAGCTCAATCAACAATTCATTTATTTATCTAATGATTAGTTATACATGTGGGTGACATCCCCATCTAGGCCCTGTCCCCTGTTGGAGGCCAGACGACCGGATGTCGGAGGCCGCCATTGACATGCGAACGACCTTGACCAGATTTCTTGACGTCACAAATCCTCCATCTTCGGCGTTCCTTGGGACGCTGGCCCAATTGGCAACGGACGAGCGGGATATAACGGGGCTGGAAGCGCTGGCTGAGGTAGGATATAATCTGAATGCAGGGATATTTGATAAGGCGAACGTCCGTGCAATATAAGGCTGCATTCTGTGTCGTCATAATGAGCCAGTCATTGTCGTTGTCATGACAGCGACCCTGGAGGTCCTACTGGGGATCTCCTCAAAAACTAGTAATATATATGTTATTTTCATTTGATTTATGTTACACACTGTATTACTGTACTTGAACGACACTGATTCTAATTCTGATATGATATATGATGATATGATGTCAGCGACAAAAGTTGTGTCTTACCCACTTACACTGAGACAAATCAGTGCATGGCAAAAGGTCCCTTATTACAGTATTTCGGTTGATTCATTCTCCCGTAATACCATATCTAGGGCCAGGAAGTGGGTCAAGGGGAGGGGGGGTGGGATCTAGTCTCTCGGGTCCTCATCATTAATGAGGACAGAGGGGTGGGGGGTGCTACTTAGTTTGATGGGTATCCCACCCCCCTCCTCTTCCCCTCACCGCGCCTGATGATCTGCACAGCGATATTCAAATATATATATATATTTCCATAGAAATAGATACATAATTGACACATACCTAAACATTTAATTAAAGAATTTCCATTCTGTAGCGACACAGCACGATCAATTATGATATTTACATGTTGAGATACATATTCCATATCTATATATTTATACTGCAGTGCTGGCAGACGCGTCTGTGGGCTCGTTATCAAAGTAATCACTTCTGGGTTCTTTACCGTGCTGATGGACGGGGTGGGTCTCGGAGTAGGCCTGTCGCTGGGGTCTTTACCGTGCTGATGGACGGGGTGGGGTCTCGGGGTAGGCCTGTCGCTGGGGTCTTTACCGTGCTGATGGACGGGGTGGGGTATCGGGGTAGGCCTGTCGCTGGGGTCTTTACCGTGCTGATGGACGGGGTGGGGTATCGGGGTAGGCCTGTCGCTGGGGTCTTTACCGTGCTGATGGACGGGGTGGGTCTCGGAGTAGGCCTGTCGCTGGGGTCTTTACCGTGCTGATGGACGGGGTGGGTCTCGGGGTAGGCCTGTCGCTGGGTTCTTTACCGTGCTGATGGACGGGATGGGGTCTCGGGGTAGGCCTGTCGCTGGGGTCTTTACCGTGCTGATGGACGGGGTGGGGTCTCGGGGTAGGCCTGTCGCTGGGTTCTTTACCGTGCTGATGGACGGGGTGGGGTCTCGGGGTAGGCCTGTCGCTGGGGTCTTTACCGTGCTGATGGACGGGGTGGGTCTCGGGGTAGGCCTGTCGCTGGGTTCTTTACCGTGCTGATGGACGGGATGGGGTATCGGGGTAGGCCTGTCGCTGGGGTCTTTACCGTGCTGATGGACGGGGTGGGGTATCGGGGTAGGCCTGTCGCTGGGGTCTTTACCGTGCTGATGGACGGGGTGGGGTCTCGGGGTAGGCCTGTCGCTGGGGTCTTTACCGTGCTGATGGACGGGGTGGGTCTCGGGGTAGGCCTGTCGCTGGGTTCTTTACCGTGCTGATGGACGGGATGGGGTCTCGGGGTAGGCCTGTCGCTGGGGTCTTTACCGTGCTGATGGACGGGGTGGGGTCTCGGGGTAGGCCTGTCGCTGGGTTCTTTACCGTGCTGATGGACGGGGTGGGTCTCGGGGTAGGCCTGTCGCTGGGGTCTTTACCGTGCTGATGGACGGGGTGGGGTCTCGGGGTGAGCCTGTCGCTGGGGTCTTTACCGTGCTGATGGACGGGGTGGGGTCTCGGGGTAGGGATGTCGCTGGGGTCTTTACCGTGCTGATGGACGGGGTGGGGTCTCGGGGTAGGCCTGTCGCTGGGGTCTTTACCGTGCTGATGGACGGGGTGGGTCTCGGGGTAGGCCTGTCGCTGGGGTCTTTACCGTGCTGATGGACGGGGTGGGGTCTCGGGGTGGGCCTGTCGCTGGGGTCTTTACCGTGCTGATGGACGGGGTGGGTCTCGGGGTAGGCCTGTCGCTGGGTTCTTTACCGTGCTGATGGACGGGGTGGGGTCTCGGAGAAGGCCTGTCGCTGGGGTCTTTACCGTGCTGGTGGACGGGGTGGGGTCTCGGGGTAGGCCTGTCGCTGGGGTCTTTACCGTGCTCATGGACGGGGTGGGGTATCGGGGTAGGCCTGTCGCTGGGTTCTTTACCGTGCTGATGGACGGGGTGGGGTATCGGGGTAGGCCTGTCGCTGGGGTCTTTACCGTGTTGATGGACGGGGTGGGGTCTCGGGGTAGGTCTGTCGCTGGGGTCTTTACCGTGCTGATGGACGGGGTGGGGTCTCGGGGTAGGCCTGTCGCTGGGTTCTTTACCGTGCTGATGGACGGGATGGGGTCTCGGAGTAGGCCTGTCGCTGGGGTCTTTACCGTGCTGATGGACGGGGTGGGGTCTCTGGGTAGGCCTGTCGCTGGGGTCTTTACCGTGCTGATGGACGGGGTGGGGTCTCGGGGTAGGCCTGTCGCTGGGGTCTTTACCGTGCTGATGGACGGGGTGGGGTCTCGGGGTAGGCCTGTCGCTGGGGTCTTTACCGTGCTGATGGACGGGGTGGGTCTCGGGGTAGGCCTGTCGCTGGGGTCTTTACCGTGCTGATGGACGGGGTGGGTCTCGGGGTAGGCCTGTCGCTGGGGTCTTTACCGTGCTGATGGACGGGGTGGGGTCTCGGGGTAGGCCTGTCGCTGGGTTCTTTACCGTGCTGATGGACGGGGTGGGGTCTCGGGGTAGGCCTGTCGCTGGGGTCTTTACCGTGCTGATGGACGGGTGGGGTCTCGGGGTAGGCCTGTCGCTGGGGTCTTTACCGTGCTGATGGACGGGGTGGGGTCTCGGGGTAGGCCTGTCGCTGGGGTCTTTACCGTGCTGATGGACGGGATGGGGTCTCGGGGTAGGCCTGTCGCTGGGGTCTTTACCGTGCTGATGGACGGGGTGGGGTCTCGGGGTAGGCCT
This sequence comes from Arenicola marina, assembly GCA_964019135.1. Taxonomy (NCBI): domain Eukaryota; kingdom Metazoa; phylum Annelida; class Polychaeta; family Arenicolidae; genus Arenicola; species Arenicola marina. Next base: position 38,034,211 of record OZ025258.1, read on the forward strand.
GTCGCTGGGGTCTTTACCGTGCTGATGGACGGGGTGGGGTCTCGTGGTAGGCCTGTCGCTGGGGTCTTTACCGTGCTGATGGACGGGGTGGGGTCTCGGGGTAGGCCTGTCGCTGGGGTCTTTACCGTGCTGATGGACGGGGTGGGGTCTCGGGGTAGGCCTGTCGCTGGGGTCTTTACCGTGCTGATGGACGGGGTGGGGTCTCTGGGTAGGCCCGTCGCTGGGTTCTTTACCGTGCTCATGGACGGGGTGGGGTCTCGGCTTAGGCCTGTCGCTGGGGTCTTTACCGTGCTGATGGACGGGGTGGGGTATCGGGGTAGGCCTGTCGCTGGGGTCTTTACCGTGCTGATGGACAGGGTGGGGTCTCGGGGTAGGCCTGTCGCTGGGGTCTTTACCGTGCTGATGGACGGGGTGGGTCTCGTGGTAGGTCTGTCGCTGGGGTCTTTACCGTGCTGATGGACGGGGTGGGGTCTCGGGGTAGGCCTGTCGCTGGGGTCTTTACCGTGCTGATGGACGGGGTGGGGTCTCGGGGTAGGCCTGTCGCTGGGGTCTTTACCGTGCTGATGGACGGGGTGGGGTCTCGGGGTAGGCCTGTCGCTGGGGTCTTTACCGTGCTGATGGACGGGGTGGGGTATCGGGGTAGGCCTGTCGCTGGGGTCTTTACCGTGCTGATGGACGGGGTGGGGTCTCGGGGTAGGCCTGTCGCTGGGGTCTTTACCGTGCTGATGGACGGGGTGGGGTCTCGGGGTAGGCCTGTCGCTGGGGTCTTTACCGTGCTGATGGACGGGGTGGGTCTCGGGGTAGGCCTGTCGCTGGGGTCTTTACCGTGCTGATGGACGGGGTGGGGTCTCGGGGTAGGCCTGTCGCTGGGGTCTTTACCGTGCTGATGGACAGGATGGGGTCTCGGGGTAGGCCTGTCGCTGGGGTCTTTACCGTGCTGATGGACGGGGTGGGGTCTCGGGGTAGGCCTGTCGCTGGGGTCTTTACCGTGCTGATGGACGGGGTGGGGTCTCGGAGTAGGCCTGTCGCTGGGGTCTTTACCGTGCTGATGGACGGGGTGGGGTCTCGGAGTAGGCCTGTCGCTGGGGTCTTTACCGTGCTGATGGACGGGGTGGGGTCTCGGGGTAGGCCTGTCGCTGGGGTCTTTACCGTGCTGATGGACGGGGTGGGGTCTCGGGGTAGGCCTGTCGCTGGGGTCTTTACCGTGCTGATGGACGGGATGGGGTCTCGGGGTAGGCCTGTCGCTGGGGTCTTTACCGTGCTGATGGACGGGGTGGGGTCTCGGTGTAGGCCTGTCGCTGGGGTCTTTACCGTGCTGATGGACGGGGTGGGGTCTCGTGGTAGGTCTGTCGCTGGGGTCTTTACCGTGCTGATGGACGGGGTGGGGTCTCGGAGTAGGCCTGTCGCTGGGGTCTTTACCGTGCTGATGGACGGGGTGGGGTCTCGGGGTAGGCCTGTCGCTGGGGTCTTTACCGTGCTGATGGACGGGGTGGGGTCTCGGGGTAGGCCTGTCGCTGGGTTCTTTACCGTGCTGATGGACGGGGTGGGGTCTCGGAGTAGGCCTGTCGCTGGGGTCTTTACCGTGCTGATGGACGGGGCGGGGTATCGGGGTAGGCCTGTCGCTGGGGTCATTACCGTGCTGATGGACGGGGTGGGGTCTCGGGGTAGGCCTGTCGCTGGGGTCTTTACCGTGCTGATGGACGGGGTGGGGTCTCGGGGTAGGCCTGTCGCTGGGTTCTTTACCGTGCTGATGGACGGGGTGGGTCTCGGAGTAGGCCGGTCGCTGGGGTCTTTACCGTGCTGATGGACGGGGTGGGGTCTCGGAGTAGGCCTGTCGCTGGGGTCTTTACCGTGCTGATGGACGGGGTGGGGTCTCGGAGTAGGCCTGTCGCTGGGGTCTTTACCGTGCTGATGGACGGGGTGGGGTCTCGTGGTAGGCCTGTCGCTGGGGTCTTTACCGTGCTGATGGACGGGGTGGGGTCTCGGGGTAGGCCTGTCGCTGGGGTCTTTACCGTGCTGATGGACGGGGTGGGTCTCGGAGTAGGCCTGTCGCTGGGGTCTTTACCGTGCTGATGGACGAGGTGGGGTCTCGGAGTAGGTCTGTCGCTGGGGTCTTTACCGTGATGATGGACGGGGTGGGGTCTCGGGGTAGGCCTGTCGCTGGGGTCTTTACCGTGCTGATGGACGGGGTGGGTCTCGGAGTAGGCCTGTCGCTGGGGTCTTTACCGTGCTGATGGACGAGGTGGGGTCTCGGAGTAGGTCTGTCGCTGGGGTCTTTACCGTGCTGATGGACGGGGTGGGGTATCGGGTTAGGCCTGTCGCTGGGGTCTTTACCGTGCTGATGGACGGGGTGGGGTCTCGGGGTAGGCCTGTCGCTGGGTTCTTTACCGTGCTGATGGACGAGGTGGGGTCTCGGAGTAGGCCTGTCGCTGGGGTCTTTACCGTGCTGATGGACGAGGTGGGGTCTCGGAGTAGGTCTGTCGCTGGGGTCTTTACCGTGCTGATGGACGGGGTGGGGTATCGGGTTAGGCCTGTCGCTGGGGTCTTTACCGTGCTGATGGACGGGGTGGGGTCTCGGGGTAGGCCTGTCGCTGGGGTCTTTACCGTGCTGATGGACTGGGCGGGGTCTCGGGGTAGGCCTGTCGCTGGGTTCTTTACCGTGCTGATGGACGGGGTGGGGTCTCGGGGTAGGTCTGTCGCTGGGGTCTTTAGCGTGCTGATGGACGGGGCGGGGTCTCGGAGTAGGCCTGTCGCTGGGGTCTTTACCGTGCTCATGGACGGGGTGGGGTCTCTGGGTAGGCCTGTCGCTGGAGTCTTTACCGTGCTGATGGACGGGGTGGGGTCTCGGGGTAGGCCTGTCGCTGGGGTCTTTACCGTGCTGATGGACGGGGTGGGTCTCGTGGTAGGTCTGTCGCTGGGGTCTTTACCGTGCTGATGGACGGGGTGGGGTCTCGGGGTAGGCCTGTCGCTGTGGTCTTTACCGTGCTGATGGACGGGGTGGGGTCTCGGGGTAGGCCTGTCGCTGGGGTCTTTACCGTGCTGATGGACGGGGTGGGGTATCGGGGTAGGCCTGTCGCTGGGTTCTTTACCGTGCTGATGGACGGGGTGGGGTCTCGGAGTAGGCCTGTCGCTGGGGTCTTTACCGTGCTGATGGACGGGGTGGGGTATCGGGGTAGGCCTGTCGCTGGGTTCTTTACCGTGCTGATGGACAGGATGGGTCTCGGGGTAGGACTGTCGCTGGGGTCTTTACCGTGCTGATGGACGGGGTGGGGTCTCGGGGTAGGCCTGTCGCTGTGGTCTTTACCGTGCTGATGGACGGGGTGGGGTCTCGGGGTAGGCCTGTCGCTGGGGTCTTTACCGTGCTGATGGACGGGGTGGGGTATCGGGGTAGGCCTGTCGCTGGGTTCTTTACCGTGCTGATGGACGGGGTGGGGTCTCGGAGTAGGCCTGTCGCTGGGGTCTTTACCGTGCTGATGGACGGGGTGGGGTATCGGGGTAGGCCTGTCGCTGGGTTCTTTACCGTGCTGATGGACAGGATAGGGTCTCGGGGTAGGCCTGTCGCTGGGTTCTTTACCGTGCTGATGGACGGGGTGGGTCTCGGGGTAGGCCTGTCGCTGGGGTCTTTACCGTACTGATGGGGGGTGGGGTCTCGGGGTAGGCCTGTCGCTGGGGTCTTTACCGTGCTGATGGACGGGGTTGGGTCACGGGGTAGGCCTGTCGCTGGGGTCTTTATCGTGCTGATGGACGGGATGGGGTATCGGGGTAGGCCTGTCGCTGGGTTCTTTACCGTGCTGATGGACAGGATGGGTCTCGGGGTAGGCCTGTCGCTGGGGTCTTTACCGTGCTGATGGACGGGATGGGGTATCGGGGTAGGCCTGTCGCTGGGTTCTTTACCGTGCTGATGGACGGGGTGGGGTCTCGGGGTAGGCCTGTCGCTGGGGTCTTTACCGTGCTGATGGACGGGGTGGGGTCTCGGGGTAGGCCTGTCGCTGGGGTCTTTACCGTGCTGATGGACGGGGTGGGTCTCGTGGTAGGCCTGTCGCTGGGGTCTTTACCGTGCTGATGGACGGGGTGGGGTATCGGGGTAGGCCTGTCGCTGGGGTCTTTACCGTGCTGATGGACGGGGTGGGGTGTCGGGGTAGGCCTGTCGCTGGGGTCTTTACCGTGCTGATGGACGGGGTGGGGTCTCGGGGTAGGCCTGTCGCTGGGGTCTTTACCGTGCTGATGGACGGGGTGGGGTATCGGGGTAGGCCTGTCGCTGGGGTCTTTACCGTGCTGATGGACGGGGTGGGGTCTCGGGGTAGGCCTGTCGCTGGGGTCTTTACCGTGCTGATGGACGGGGTGGGGTCTCGTGGTAGGCCTGTCGCTGGGTTCTTTACCGTGCTGATGGACGGGGTGGGGTCTCGGGGTAGGCCTGTCGCTGGGGTCTTTACCGTGCTGATGGACGGGGTGGGGTATCGGGGTAGGCCTGTCGCTGGGGTCTTTACCGTGCTGATGGACGGGGTGGGATATCGGGGTAGGCCTGTCGCTGGGTTCTTTACCGTGCTGATGGACGGGGTGGGGTATCGGGGTAGGCCTGTCGCTGGGGTCTTTACCGTGCTGATGGACGGGGTGGGTCTCGGAGTAGGCCTGTCGCTGGGGTCTTTACCGTGCTAATGGACGGGGTGGGGTATCGGGGTAGGCCTGTCGCTGGGGTCTTCACCGTGCTGATGGACGGGGTGGGGTATCGGGGTAGGCCTGTCGCTGGGGTCTTTACCGTGCTGATGGACGGGGTGGGGTATCGGGGTAGGCCTGTCGCTGGAGTCTTTACCGTGCTGATGGACGGGGCGGAGTCTCGGGGTAGGCCTGTCGCTGGGGTCTTTACCGTGCTGATGGACGGGGTGGGGTATCGGGGTAGGCCTGTCGCTGGGGTCTTTACCGTGCTGATGGACGGGGTGGGGTCTCGGGGTAGGCCTGTCGCTGGGGTCTTTACCGTGCTGATGGACGGGGTGGGGTCTCGGGGTAGGCCTGTCGCTGGGGTCTTTACCGTGCTGATGGACGGGGCGGGGTCTCGGAGTAGGCCTGTCGCTGGGGTCTTTACCGTGCTGATGGACGGGGTGGGGTCTCGGGGTAGGCCTGTCGCTGGGGTCTTTACCGTGCTGATGGACGGGGTGGGGTATCGGGGTAGGCCTGTCGCTGGGGTCTTTACCGTGCTGATGGACGGGGCGGGGTCTCGGGGTAGGCCTGTCGCTGGGGTCTTTACCGTGCTCATGGACAGGATGGGGTCTCGGGGTAGGCCTGTCGCTGGGGTCTTTACCGTGCTGATGGACAGGATGGGGTCTCGGAGTAGGCCTGTCGCTGGGGTCTTTACCGTGCTGATGGACGGGGCGGGGTCTCGGGGTGGGCCTGTCGCTGGGGTCTTTACCGTGCTCATGGACAGGATGGGGTCTCGGGGTAGGCCTGTCGCTGGGGTCTTTACCGTGCTCCTGGACAGGATGGGGTCTCGGAGTAGGCCTGTCGCTGGGTTCTTTACCGTGCTGATGGACGGGGTGGGGTATCGGGGTAGTTCTGTCGCTGGGGTCTTTACCGTGCTGATGGACGGGGTGGGATCTCGGAGTAGGCCATGTCGCTGGGGTCTTTACCGTACTGATGGACGGGGTGGGGTCTCGGAGTAGGCCAGTCGCTGGGTTCTTTACCTTGCTGATGGACGGGGTGGGGTCTCGGAGTAGGCCTGTCGCTGGGGTCTTTACCGTGCTCATGGACGGGGTGGGTCTCTGGGTAGGCCTGTCGCTGGGGTCTTTACCGTGCTGATGGACGGGGCGGGGTCTCGGGGTAGGCCTGTCGCTGGGGTCTTTACCGTGCTGATGGACGGGGTGGGGTCTCGGAGTAGGCCTGTCGCTGGGGTCTTTACCGTGCTGATGGACGGGGTGGGGTCTCGGAGTAGGTCTGTCGCTGGGGTCTTTACCGTGCTGATGGACTGGGCGGGGTCTCGGGGTAGGCCTGTCGCTGGGGTCTTTACCGTGCTGATGGACGAGGTGGGGTATCGGGTTAGGCCTGTCGCTGGGGTCTTTACCGTGCTGATGGACGGGGTGGGGTCTCGGGGTAGGCCTGTCGCTGGGTTCTTTACCGTGCTGATGGACGGGGCGGGGTCTCGGAGTAGGCCTGTCGCTGGGGTCGGGGTGGGGTATCGGGTTAGGCCTGTCGCTGGGTTCTTTACCGTGCTGATGGACGGGGTGGGGTCTCGGGGTAGGTCTGTCGCTGGGGTCTTTACCGTGCTGATGGACGGGGCGGGGTCTCGGAGTAGGCCTGTCGCTGGGGTCTTTACCGTGCTCATGGACGGGGTGGGGTCTCTGGGTAGGCCTGTCGCTGGAGTCTTTACCGTGCTGATGGACGGGGTGGGGTCTCGGGGTAGGCCTGTCGCTGGGGTCTTTACCGTGCTGATGGACGGGGTGGGTCTCGTGGTAGGTCTGTCGCTGGGGTCTTTACCGTGCTGATGGACGGGGTGGGGTCTCGGGGTAGGCCTGTCGCTGTGGTCTTTACCGTGCTGATGGACGGGGTGGGGTCTCGGGGTAGGCCTGTCGCTGGGGTCTTTACCGTGCTGATAGACGGGGTGGGGTATCGGGGTAGGCCTGTCGCTGGGTTCTTTACCGTGCTGATGGACGGGGTGGGGTATCGGGGTAGGCCTGTCGCTGGGGTCTTTACCGTGCTGATGGACGGGGTGGGGTATCGGGGTAGGCCTGTCGCTGGGGTCTTTACCGTGCTGATGGACGGGGTGGGTCTCGGGGTAGGACTGTCGCTGGGGTCTTTACCGTGCTGATGGACGGGGTGGGGTCTCTGGGTAGGCCTGTCGCTGGGTTCTTTACCGTGCTGATGGACGGGGTGGGTCTCGGGGTGGGCCTGTCGCTGGGGTCTTTACCGTACTGATGGGGGGTGGGGTCTCGGGGTAGGCCTGTCGCTGGGGTCTTTACCGTGCTGATGGACGGGGTTGGGTCTCGGGGTAGGCCTGTCGCTGGGGTCTTTATCGTGCTGATGGACGGGATGGGGTATCGGGGTAGGCCTGTCGCTGGGTTCTTTACCGTGCTGATGGACAGGATGGGTCTCGGGGTAGGCCTGTCGCTGGGGTCTTTACCGTGCTGATGGACGGGGTGGGGTATCGGGGTAGGCCTGTCGCTGGGGTCTTTACCGTGCTGATGGACGGGGTGGGGTATCGGGGTAGGCCTGTCGCTGGGGTCTTTACCGTGCTGATGGACGGGGTGGGGTCTCGGGGTAGGCCTGTCGCTGGGGTCTTTACCGTGCTGATGGACGGGGTGGGGTATCGGGGTAGGCCTGTCGCTGGGGTCTTTACCGTGCTGATGGACGGGGTGGGGTCTCGGGGTAGGCCTGTCGCTGGGGTCTTTACCGTGCTGATGGACGGGGTGGGGTCTCGTGGTAGGCCTGTCGCTGGGTTCTTTACCGTGCTGATGGACGGGGTGGGGTATCGGGGTAGGCCTGTCGCTGGGGTCTTTACCGTGCTGATGGACGGGGTGGGGTCTCGTGGTAGGCCTGTCGCTGGGGTCTTTACCGTGCTGATGGACGGGGTGGGGTCTCGTGGTAGGTCTGTCGCTGGGTTCTTTACCGTGCTGATGGACGGGGTGGGGTCTCGGGGTAGGCCTGTCGCTGGGGTCTTTACCGTGCTGATGGACGGGGTGGGGTCTCGTGGTAGGCCTGTCGCTGGGGTCTTTACCGTGCTGATGGACGGGGTGGGGTCTCGTGGTAGGCCTGTCGCTGGGGTCTTTACCGTGCTGATGGACGGGGTGGGGTCTCGTGGTAGGTCTGTCGCTGGGTTCTTTACCGTGCTGATGGACGGGGTGGGGTCTCGGGGTAGGCCTGTCGCTGGGGTCTTTACCGTGCTGATGGACGGGGTGGGGTATCGGGGTAGGCCTGTCGCTGGGGTCTTTACCGTGCTGATGGACGGGGTGGGATATCGGGGTAGGCCTGTCGCTGGGTTCTTTACCGTGCTGATGGACGGGGTGGGGTATCGGGGTAGGCCTGTCGCTGGGGTCTTTACCGTGCTGATGGACGGGGTGGGTCTCGGAGTAGGCCTGTCGCTGGGGTCTTTACCGTGCTAATGGACGGGGTGGGGTATCGGGGTAGGCCTGTCGCTGGGGTCTTTACCGTGCTGATGGACGGGGTGGGGTATCGGGGTAGGCCTGTCGCTGGGGTCTTTACCGTGCTGATGGACGGGGTGGGGTATCGGGGTAGGCCTGTCGCTGGGGTCTTTACCGTGCTGATGGACGGGGCGGGGTCTCGGGGTAGGCCTGTCGCTGGGGTCTTTACCGTGCTGATGGACGGGGTGGGGTATCGGGGTAGGCCTGTCGCTGGGGTCTTTACCGTGCTGATGGACGGGGTGGGGTCTCGGGGTAGGCTTGTCGCTGGGGTCTTTACCGTGCTGATGGACGGGGTGGGGTCTCGTGGTAGGCCTGTCGCTGGGTTCTTTACCGTGCTGATGGACGGGGTGGGGTCTCGGGGTAGGCCTGTCGCTGGGGTCTTTACCGTGCTGATGGACGGGGTGGGGTATCGGGGTAGGCCTGTCGCTGGGGTCTTTACCGTGCTGATGGACGGGGTGGGATATCGGGGTAGGCCTGTCGCTGGGTTCTTTACCGTGCTGATGGACGGGGTGGGGTATCGGGGTAGGTCTGTCGCTGGGTTCTTTACCGTGCTGATGGACGGGGTGGGGTCTCGGGGTAGGCCTGTCGCTGGGTTCTTTACCGTGCTGATGGACGGGGTGGGGTCTCGGGGTAGGCCTGTCGCTGGGGTCTTTACCGTGCTGATGGACGGGGTGGGGTCTCGGAGTAGGCCTGTCGCTGGGGTCTTTACCGTGCTGATGGACGGGGTGGGTCTCGGAGTAGGCCTGTCGCTGGGGTCTTTACCGTGCTGATGGACGGGGTGGGGTATCGGGGTAGGCCTGTCGCTGGGGTCTTTACCGTGCTGATGGACGGGGTGGGGTCTCGGGGTAGGCTTGTCGCTGGGGTCTTTACCGTGCTGATGGACGGGGTGGGGTCTCGGGGTAGGCCTGTCGCTGGGGTCTTTACCGTGCTGATGGACGGGGCGGGGTCTCGGAGTAGGCCTGTCGCTGGGGTCTTTACCGTGCTGATGGACGGGGTGGGGTCTCGGGGTAGGCCTGTCGCTGGGGTCTTTACCGTGCTGATGGACGGGGTGGGGTATCGGGGTAGGCCTGTCGCTGGGGTCTTTACCGTGCTGATGGACGGGGCGGGGTCTCGGGGTAGGCCTGTCGCTGGGGTCTTTACCGTGCTCATGGACAGGATGGGGTCTCGGGGTAGGCCTGTCGCTGGGGTCTTTACCGTGCTGATGGACAGGATGGGGTCTCGGAGTAGGCCTGTCGCTGGGGTCTTTACCGTGCTGATGGACGGGGCGGGGTCTCAGGGTAGGCCTGTCGCTGGGGTCTTTACCGTGCTCATGGACAGGATGGGGTCTCGGGGTAGGCCTGTCGCTGGGGTCTTTACCGTGCTCATGGACAGGATGGGGTCTCGGAGTAGGCCTGTCGCTGGGTTCTTTACCGTGCTGATGGACGGGGTGGGGTATCGGGGTAGTTCTGTCGCTGGGGTCTTTACCGTGCTGATGGACGGGGTGGGGTCTCGGAGTAGGCCTGTCGCTGGGGTCTTTACCGTACTGATGGACGGGGTGGGGTCTCGGAGTAGGCCTGTCGCTGGGTTCTTTACCGTGCTGATGGACGGGGTGGGGTCTCGGAGTAGGCCTGTCGCTGGGGTCTTTACCGTGCTCATGGACGGGGTGGGTCTCTGGGTAGGCCTGTCGCTGGGGTCTTTACCGTGCTGATGGACGGGGCGGAGTCTCGGGGTAGGCCTGTCGCTGGGATCTTTACCGTGCTGATGGACGGGGTGGGGTCTCGGGGTAGGCCTGTCGCTGGGGTCTTTACCGTGCTGATGGACGGGGTGGGGTCTCGGAGTAGGCCTGTCGCTGGGGTCTTTACCGTGCTGATGGACGGGATGGGGTCTCGGGATAGGCCTGTCGCTGGGTTCTTTACCGTGCTGATGGACGGGGTGGGGTCTCGTGGTAGGTCTGTCGCTGGGGTCTTTACCGTGCTGATGGACGGGGTGGGGTCTCGGAGTAGGCCTGTCGCTGGGGTCTTTACCGTGCTGATGGACGGGGTGGGGTCTCGGGGTAGGCCTGTCGCTGGGTTCTTTACCGTGCTGATGGACGGGGTGGGGTCTCGTGGTAGGTCTGTCGCTGGGGTCTTTACCGTGCTGATGGACGGGGTGGGGTCTCGTGGTAGGTCTGTCGCTGGGGTCTTTACCGTGCTGATGGACGGGGTGGGGTCTCGGAGTAGGCCTGTCGCTGGGGTCTTTACCGTGCTGATGGACGGGGTGGGGTCTCGGGGTAGGCCTGTCGCTGGGGTTTTTACCGTGCTGATGGACGGGATGGGGTCTCGGGGTAGGCCTGTCGCTGGGGTCTTTACCGTGCTGATGGACGGGGTGGGGTATCGGGGTAGGCCTGTCGCTGGGGTCTTTTCCGTGCTGATGGACGGGGTGGGGTCTCGGAGTAGGCCTGTCGCTGGGGTCTTTACCGTGCTGATGGACGGGATGGGGTCTCGAGGTAGGCCTGTCGCTGGGTTCTTTACCGTGCTGATGGACGGGGTGGGGTCTCGTGGTAGGTCTGTCGCTGGGGTCTTTACCGTGCTGATGGACGGGGTGGGTCTCGGGGTAGGCCTGTCGCTGGGTTCTTTACCGTGCTGATGGACGGGATGGGGTCTCGGGGTAGGCCTGTCGCTGGGGTCTTTACCGTGCTGATGGACGGGGTGGGGTCTCGGGGTAGGCCTGTCGCTGGGTTCTTTACCGTGCTGATGGACGGGGTGGGGTCTCGGGGTAGGCCTGTCGCTGGGTTCTTTACCGTGCTGATGGACGGGGTGGGGTCTCGTGGTAGGTCTGTCGCTGGGGTCTTTACCGTGCTGATGGACGGGGTGGGGTCTCGTGGTAGGTCTGTCGCTGGGGTCTTTACCGTGCTGATGGACGGGGTGGGTCTCGGGGTGGGCCTGTCGCTGGGGTCTTTACCGTACTGATGGGGGGTGGGGTCTCGGGGTAGGCCTGTCGCTGGGGTCTTTACCGTGCTGATGGACGGGGTGGGGTCTCGTGGTAGGTCTGTCGCTGGGGTCTTTACCGTGCTGATGGACGGGGTGGGTCTCGGGGTAGGCCTGTCGCTGGGTTCTTTACCGTGCTGATGGACGGGGTGGGTCTCGGGGTGGGCCTGTCGCTGGGGTCTTTACCGTGCTGATGGACGGGGTGGGGTCTCGGGGTAGGCCTGTCGCTGGGGTCTTTACCGTGCTGATGGACGGGGTGGGGTCTCGTGGTAGGTCTGTCGCTGGGGTCTTTACCGTGCTGATGGACGGGGTGGGTCTCGGGGTGGGCCTGTCGCTGGGGTCTTTACCGTGCTGATGGGGCGTGGGGTCTCGGGGTAGGCCTGTCGCTGGGGTCTTTACCGTGCTGATGGACGGGGTGGGTCTCGGGGTAGGCCTGTCGCTGGGTTCTTTACCGTGCTGATGGACGGGGTGGGGTCTCGGGGTAGTTCTGTCGCTGGGGTCTTTACCGTGCTGATGGACGGGGTGGGGTATCGGGGTAGGCCTGTCGCTGGGGTCTTTACCGTACTGATGGACGGGGTGGGGTCTCGGGGTAGGCCTGCCGCTGGGGTCTTTACCGTGCTGATGGACAGGATGGGTCTCGGGGTAGGCCTGTCGCTGGGGTCTTTACCGTGCTGATGGACGGGGTGGGGTCTCGTGGTAGGCCTGTCGCTGGGGTCTTTACCGTGCTGATGGACGGGGTGGGGTATCGGGGTAGGCCTGTCGCTGGGGTCTTTACCGTGCTGATGGACGGGGTGGGTCTCGGGGTAGGCCTGTCGCTGGGGTCTTTACCGTGCTGATGGACGGGGTGGGGTCTCGGGGTAGGCCTGTCGCTGGGGTCTTTACCGTGCTGATGGACGGGGTGGGGTCTCGGGGTAGGCCTGTCGCTGGGGTCTTTACCGTGCTGATGGACGGGGTGGGTCTCGGGGTAGGCCTGTCGCTGGGGTCTTTACCGTGCTGATGGACGGGGTGAGGTCTCGGGGTAGGCCTGTCGCTGGGGTCTTTACCGTGCTGATGGACGGGGTGGGGTCTCGGGGTAGGCCTGTCGCTGGGGTCTTTACCGTGCTGATGGACGGGGTGGGGTATCGGGGTAGGCCTGTCGCTGGGGTCTTTACCGTGCTGATGGACGGGGTGGGGTCTCGGGGTAGGCCTGTCGCTGGGTTCTTTACCGTGCTGATGGACAGGATGGGTCTCGGGGTAGGCCTGTCGCTGGGTTCTTTACCGTACTGATGGACGGGGTGGGGTATCGGGGTAGGCCTGTCGCTGGGGTCTTTACCGTGCTGATGGACAAGATGGGGTCTCGGGGTAGGCCTGTCGCTGGGGTCTTTACCGTGCTGATGGACGGGGTGGGGTCTCGGGGTAGGCCTGTCGCTGGGGTCTTTACCGTGCTGATGGACGGGGTGGGGTCTCGGGGTAAGCCTGTCGCTGGGTTCTTTACCGTGCTGATGGACAGGATGGGGTCTCGTGGTAGGCCTGTCGCTGGGTTCTTTACCGTGCTGATGGACGGGGTGGGGTCTCGGGGTAGGACTGTCGCTGGGGTCTTTACCGTGCTGATGGACGGGGTGGGGTCTCGGGGTAGGCCTGTCGCTGGGGTCTTTACCGTGCTGATGGACGGGGTGGGGTCTCGGGGTAGGACTGTCGCTGGGGTCTTTACCGTGCTGATGGACGGGGTGGGGTCTCGGGGTAGGCCTGTCGCTGGGGTCTTTACCGTGCTGATGGACGAGGTGGGGTCTCGGAGTAGGTCTGTCGCTGGGGTCTTTACCGTGCTGATGGACGGGGTGGGGTCTCGGGGTAGGCCTGTCGCTGGGTTCTTTACCGTGCTGATGGACAGGATGGGGTCTCGTGGTAGGCCTCTCGCTGGGGTCTTTACCGTGCTGATGGACGGGGTGGAGTCTCGGGGTAGGCCTGTCGCTAGGGTCTTTACCGTGCTCATGGACGGGGTGGGGTCTCGGGGTAGGCCTGTCGCTGGGGTCTTTACCGTGCTGATGGACGGGGTGGGGTCTCGGGGTAGGCCTGTCGCTGGGGTCTTTACCGTGCTGATGGACGGGGTGGGGTCTCGGGGTAGGCCTGTCGCTGGGTTCTTTACCGTGCTGATGGACGGGATGGGGTCTCGGGGTAGGCCTGTCGCTGGGGTCTTTACCGTGCTGATGGACGGGGTGGGGTCTCGGAGTAGGCCTGTCGCTGGGGTCTTTACCGTACTGATGGACGGGGTGGGTCTCTGGGTAGGCCTGTCGCTGGGGTCTTTACCGTGCTGATGGACGGGGTGGGGTATCGGGGTAGGCCTGTCGCTGGGGTCTTTACCGTGCTGATGGACGGGGTGGGGTCTCGGGGTAGGCCTGTCGCTGGGGTCTTTACCGTGCTGATGGACGGGGTGGGTCTCGGGGTAGGCCTGTCGCTGGGTTCTTTACCGTGCTGATGGACGGGGTGGGGTCTCGGGGTAGGCCTGTCGCTGGGGTCTTTACCGTGCTGATGGACGGGGTGGGGTCTCGGAGTAGGCCTGTCGCTGGGGTCTTTACCGTGCTGATGGACGGGGTGGGGTCTCGGGGTAGGCCTGTCGCTGGGGTCTTTACCGTGCTGATGGACGGGGTGGGGTATCGGGGTAGGCCTGTCGCTGGGGTCTTTACCGTGCTGATGGACGGGGTGGGGTCTCGGGGTAGGCCTGTCGCTGGGTTCTTTACCGTGCTGATGGACGGGGTGGGGTCTCGGGGTAGGCCTGTCGCTGGGGTCTTTACCGTGCTGATGGACGGGGTGGGGTCTCTGGGTAGGCCTGTCGCTGGGTTCTTTACCGTGCTGATGGACGGGGTGGGGTCTCGGAGTAGGCCTGTCGCTGGGGTCTTTACCGTGCTGATGGACGGGGTGGGGTCTCGGGGTAGGCCTGTCGCTGGGGTCTTTACCGTGCTGATGGACGGGGTGGGGTCTCGGGGTAGGCCTGTCGCTGGGGTCTTTACCGTGCTGATGGACGGGGTGGGGTCTCGGGGTAGGCCTGTCGCTGGGGTCTTTACCGTGCTGATGGACGGGGTGGGGTCTCGGGGTAGGCCTGTCGCTGGGGTCTTTACCGTGCTGATGGACGGGGTGGGGTCTCGGGGTAGGCCTGTCGCTGGGTTCTTTACCGTGCTGATGGACGGGGTGGGGTCTCGGGGTAGGCCTGTCGCTGGGGTCTTTACCGTGTTGATGGACGGGGTGGGTCTCGGGGTAGGCCTGTCGCTGGGGTCTTTACCGTGTTGATGGACGGGGTGGGTCTCGGGGTAGGCCTGTCGCTGGGGTCTTTACCGTACTGATGGACGGGGTGGGTCTCGGGGTAGGCCTGTCGCTGGGTTCTTTACCGTGCTGATGGACGGGGTGGGTCTCGGGGTAGGCCTGTCGCTGGGGTCTTTAGCGTGCTGATGGACGGGGTGGGGTCTCGGGGTAGGCCTGTCGCTGGGGTCTTTACCGTGCTGATGGACGGGGTGGGTCTCGGGGTAGGCCTGTCGCTGGGGTCTTTACCGTGCTGATGGACGGGGTGGGGTCTCGGGGTAGGCCTGTCGCTGGGGTCTTTACCGTGCTGATGGACGGGGTGGGGTCTCGGGGTAAGCCTGTCGCTGGGTTCTTTACCGTGCTGATGGACGGGATGGGGTCTCGGGGTAGGCCTGTCGCTGGGGTCTTTACCGTGCTGATGGACGGGGTGGGGTCTCGGGGTAGGCCTGTCGCTGGGGTCTTCACCGTGCTGATGGACGGGGTGGGGTCTCGGGGTAGGCCTGTCGCTGGGTTCTTTACCGTGCTGATGGACGGGGTGGGGTATCGGGGTAGGCCTGTCGCTGGGGTCTTTACCGTGCTGATGGACGGGGTGGGGTCTCGGGGTAGGCCTGTCGCTGGGGTCTTTACCGTGCTGATGGACGGGGCGGGGTCTCGGAGTAGGCCTGTCGCGCCAGCAAGGGACAAGGCGGTATCAGTGGGGGTGGTGGAGAGTGTAGGGGCTGGTGGGAGAGAAAGCGGGGGGGAGGGGTCGTCTTTAAGTATCGTGGCAGGATATGACTATACTCTGACTCTGACTGAAGTTATTCATATGTCTTCTTTGAGCGCCTCACTTTGATGTATGCGTAGGTGGGGTCTGAGTGGGGGCGGAAGGGTGGGTAGACGAGCGGGCGATGAACGGATGGAGAGGGGGTGGGGCGTAATGGCGTGTGGGGTGGGGGGGGGGCGTAATTGAAAGGGAGGAGGGAGGGGGTGCTAGATGGTGAGATCAGCCTGTGGCCTTGACGTAAGTTGTTGATGTTCAGCTAACAGCAAAATCTGCAGCTGGTTGAACCCAATTAGGAAACAAAAGGATGGCAGGTAAGCGCACCCACTAATCAGGGGTTCGACCCAGTGTTATGGTGACTGAGACACCCACCGGCCTCACCAGCCTCACCCACCCACCCCATCCATCCACTCCATTCACCCACCCGATCCTCCCACTCTACCCACCCACCCCATCCACCCACCCCCCACATCTATCCACCCCACCCACCCCATTCACCCCCGCATCCACCCACCCCATCCACCCACTCCATTCACCCACTCTATTTACCCACCCAATCCACCCACCCCATCCATCCACCCACCCCATCCACCCACTCCATTCACCCACCCGATCCTCCCACTGCACCCACCCACCCACCCACCCCATCCACCCACCCCCCACATCTATCCACCCCACCCACCCCATTCACCCCCGCATCCACCCACCCCATCCACCCACTCCATTCACCCACTCTATTTACCCACCCAATCCACCCATCCCATTCACCCACCCAATCCACCCATCCCATTCACCCA
The DNA here is from genome assembly GCA_964019135.1 of Arenicola marina. NCBI lineage: Eukaryota > Metazoa > Annelida > Polychaeta > Arenicolidae > Arenicola > Arenicola marina. The sequence goes on from OZ025258.1 coordinate 38,050,112, forward strand.
CCCACCCCATCAGGCACTGAACCGACAGGCCTTGGTTTAGACAGCCAGCGTGATGGCTTTATACTGACGTGTTAAGTGACATATTACCGACGCCCCAGCAAGCGGCATCAATCGGGAACGGCGGGGGGGGGGGGGGAGGTGGACGTCTCGTCAAGGAGGCAACGTGCGCGATAGGGGTCAAATAAGCCAGGTCTTACCCCCTGACACTGACACGCGGAGGGATTCAACGGAATACGTCTCTTCGTGCATTCGTACTCATATTAGAGTATATTGCTTTCATTATGAGAGTCACAAATTGCTCACAATGACAGTGGTATTAACACCCCCTCTCCCCACACATGGTCACGTCAGCCGTCTAATACGCTGATTTATATTGTGGCTTAGTTTACACTCCATACCGGCAGAGAAAATGATGCCCCTGCCTATATGGTAGACCAGTTAAAACGAGTTTTCATAGATATGTAAACATAATGGTGAAGGATACAGCCCCAGTCGAGAGCTCAGCTAATCATTTTCCCATGTTGCAAAGGTCACGGAAGACCCCACTATACACAGTATCTCTATCAGAATGTCTCTGAGAATGTCGCTGTGGGCCATGATGTATTGACCGTATGGGGGGGGGGGGGGGGATGACGCCACCAGCCATCCCTTTTCATCTCATTTTATTGCCACTGCTCTCGTGGGGCTTCTTGGCAGACGCAAGCGGAATACCCCTCGGTCAGAGAGAGAAAGCATTATCTGCCGTACACAATGATCATTCAAACTGCCACATCATATGTAAGGACGGATGGCTGAATGCTCGAGCATCAGTGCCAATTTATTCAGGGTCTTCTCTATTCTGTTTGAGGTCCAGTTTATTTTACTTGAGGTAACCAAGCGTTCTGTTTCCCCACCATTCTGTAAGGTCCTTATCATCATCTTCTCTTATCATTTAGTTTGATGCGTCAACCATTCTGTTTTATGTCACAATCATTTTGTTTGAGATCTTTAACAATCTGTTTGAGATCTCAACCATTCTGTTTGAGATCAAAATAATAATTTGGGGGATTAGATAAAACGCAATATCTCTATAATTCTTTGTGGCAGACATAACAATGAACTTTGAAACAGTAACACAGTATCTATCAATAAGTCTACGTTTTACACATGTAGAGTAGCCCGCTATTGAATGGGTAAATATCTTCGTTAAAATGTCTTTTGAAGTTCGGTTTATTAAATGGGTCAAGTAATAGCGGATGCAATATTCGGCAAATTTGTGCTTGGTTCTGGGTATAATTATATTGGGCTTACATCTGGTGTTATACTCATGTTGGTCTAATATACGGGGAAAATGGAAAAAGATAATAAAATATGCAGGGAGATCATCATGCAGCAGCCTATAATAAAACTTCAATGCCTGTAACTCATGAATGTCGACTATTTTAAGAAGATTTAATCGCTTAAATAAGGGCTCACTGTGCGCAATATAGTGACTCTTTGTGATGATGCGAATAGCTTTTTTTCTGGATTTTGTTCAACCGGTCACTTTTGTATCCCCAGGCTAATATGCAGTAGTGCAAGTGAGATAAAATGAGCGAGTTATAAATGGTTAGCAGAATATGTTGAGGAAGGGTATATTTTAGATGCTGCATAACCCCAACTACCTTAGATATTTTAAAAGCAATTTTATCACTGTGACTGGACCATTTCAGATGTTTATGTAGGGTCAATCTGAGAAAATCAAAGTCGTCAACGCATTCCAGCTTGGTATTTTCAATATAAAGTTCCGGTATCGTTACCCGCTTTTGTGGCATATAAAATAACATAAATTTGGTCTTCTTAATGTTTAGAGATAGTTGGTTAAGTTTAAGCCAATTGCTTACTAGAGACAGTTCGTGGTTTAACACTTCACTACTTTGGCGTACATTACTTTTTGGCGCTAATGTACTTAATGTGCTAGAAAGGGTTGTATCGTCAGCGTAAATAATTGCACTAAATGTTGAACTCGCTCTTGATATGTCGTTTATATATATTATAAATAGAAGAGGGCCAAGTATTGACCCCTGCGGTACTCCTCGGGAGATCAGAACTTCTTGTGATTGAACATTGTCTATGCTTACATACTGTTTGCGATTGTGAAGATAATTTTGTAGCAGCTTGAGCGCCAGCCCAGAAACCCCATAGTGTTTTAGTTTAGTTAATAGCATGTCGGGATTAATGGTGTCAAAGGCTTTTGATAAATCAAGATAGATGTTTATCGTAATCTCCCCTTTAGCTAGTTGATGTATGGTTCTATCAATTAATTCCAGGGTAGCTAATTGGGTTGAATGTCTTTTTCCGGAAACCATACTGACCACTATTAAACAGCGTTTCGCGATCAAAGTGTCCATATATCTGATTATAGATTACTTTTTCAAAAATCTTAGATATGGCTGGCAAAATTGAAAGTGGCCTATAGTTATCCATATTAGATATTTCCCCCTTTTTAAAAACTGGCACTACTTTTGCAAGTTTTAATTTATCCGGAAATATACCAGTAGAAATTTATTGGTTAATGATGTGGGTAATTGGCTTGCTTAAATCTACTTTTAATAGTTTCAGCATTTTCATTGACATGTCTGTTTGTTTGAGGTTCCTATCATGCTACTATTGTTATTGTCAGCGAGTTCTTAGTGAGATCATTTTTCCCGGGAGAGTTAACCGGCAGAGAGTGTCTGTCACCCCCGGCCATGTTGATTCATATCCTATGCCTGTGTCAGTGGCGTGTATCATGTAAAAGTACTGCAAATTCAATATTTGGCTTCAGGATTCTGAAGTCTACGGGGAATGGAGACATGACCTTCAACCGACCTTGGCAGATGTGCTGCGGCTGTTTCCTTCCGTGCGAGTGCCCGCCACGTTATTGCTGAGTCAGCTGCCTGTGTTGCAACCACGTTATTACAGCATTAGCTCCTCCAAGGAAATGAACCCCGGTAACATATATCCTTGAAGTCGATCAACTGGCGAGATGCTAACATTATAACCAGTCAGATAATTAATGGTGGATTAAAAACACGGAAACACTGTTTGCTTGACGAAGTTACCGACAACGCTCAGTGTCGATCGGCCATCCTTTTTGATGCTATTTTTACCGATATGTATTTCATGTAAAAGTTAAGACAGGTTAATACAAGGATTTAGATCTATTGTCGCATCGTGCCGAAGATTCCTCCCGGTCCGCGCCAAACAGATTGAATGCAAAGGAAACTGCATTGGGTAAACACTGCAATAATTTTTTTAATCCTTCCCTCGAAGCATCATGCCAAGTGTTTCCTGATAATCTCGCTAATGTGTCCAGGCCATTTATGTACAAAAACCTTGCGATGAAACGGCAGAGCAACATTAGTAAACATTCATTTAAAGCTAAAAAATAGTTTTTCATAATCCCGTTCATGTCTCGTTCAGGCGAGATTCACTTGACGGTGGCTGTGGTGCGATACCAGACGCAGGATGAATTGGGACCCAGCCACTTCGGCGTCTGCTCCAACTGGCTGAACGACATCCCCGTCGGCGAGACGATTCCCTGCTTTGTCAGGAGGTAAGTAAGGTATCGACATCCAAACATTGCTTCCCTGTTCCGCCAGGAGAGAAGTGTTGACAGACATATTATCTGTGCTCTCGATATCACATTGTTACTGCATGAAAAGGATGGGTTCCTTTTATAGGAAGCATGCCCAATCACAATAATAATATCAAGTAATAATAATAATATCAAGTAAAAATTCTAGTATCAAGTAAAAATAATGATATCAAATAATAATAATAATATCGAGTAATAATAATAATTTCGAGTAATAATAATAATATCAAGTAATAATAATATCTAGTAATAAGAATAATATCACGTAATAATAATAATAATATCAATACCACCTGACGGATATCCGCATCAAAACAACAGCGAAGAACAAAAACCAGAAGCGTTTTTTCACGCCATCGAGTATCTTGCTTATGCCTCCATAGTTCTGCGGCGTTCCATTTGCCGAAGGACACGTCACTTCCGGTGATCATGGTTGGACCAGGAACGGGAATAGCGCCGTTCCGGGCGTTCTGGCAGGAGCGTCTCGCTCTCAAAGGTCAAGGTCAGTATGGCCATTACAAAAAGCTTTAAGAGGTCCCTTAGTGTTTGGGTTATTGTCGCATGAACATGATGCCACCCTTTCACTTCTCGTTAAGACTAAATGACAGTCATAGCTCCACATGTGAAATATATGTAAATGTTGGACTCCATTTAGACTCATAATATTGCAGAAGTCATGAAAGTTAACACCGTCGTGTCAAACTGTTATTAAGATGCCGGTGCGAAGGCAATATGGCGGATGCTCGCTGTCCTCCGCCCCTCCCCCTACCTCGCTCCCCCATGGCCCCACACATGGAGTTGCCAGCGAAACGATTGCCTTGTTCTTCCGTTCAATGACCGAAGCCGGTTACCAGTCTAATTATGTGGACACCATGGCACACTGTAGGTCACTCCAAACTGAGTTGAGTGACTTTGGCGACGTAGCGCAAAGTACAAGTTTGCTTGATTATTGGTGCGCTGGGGCTAGACAGTTAGGCCTAGTAACGGCACCAACCAATAACCCGGCTTTGTGACAACAGGTTGTGCAGTTTTAACATGAAAACTGTTGTTGAACATTTTAATTTTTCACTTAATTTTTGTAGTATCGCGCTTGAACCTTACGGGCGTGATACATTCTTTAATCCGCCAGACGTAGAATACGATAGGACAACCGTTGCGTGTTCATGCGGTGTGCATGCTTTAGCACGCACTGACGGTTCTACGGTACTCCGGCAGCCGGCCTCCCGGGGCCTGCAACTGCACACCGCATGAACACGCAACGGCGGTTCTACGGTACTCAGGCGGCCGGTCTATCGGGGCCTGCTACTGTACACCGCATGAACACGCAACGGCGGTTCTACGGTACTCGGGCGGCCGGTCTATCGGGGCATGCAAACCGCTACGCATTACAACGCAACGGCTGTTAAATGACGCGTTAAATGGTCTCTGTGCAGTTAGTTCCTGTTGGAAAGAAGCACATACACACGATCACTTATATGGGAGGCACCCGCCTCTCAAAACATGTTGTTCACATCGGTGGCTGTGGATTTAAGCCCAACTGTTGATCAGCCAACGGCTGCGCTCATATTACGCGTTACCGATGGCCTTGCCAAGCGTTTATATAGTAATCATGTCGTTTACAACCATTAATTTTAAATATGTTTGTTTCTATTTCTAGGTTCCTTGGGCAGTAAGGCCGGATCACTGACCTTGTACTTCGGCTGTCGTCAGTCCAACCACGACGACATCTACCGAGCGGAGAAGAAAATAATGGTGGCAGCTGGCGTCCTGACGGAATGTCACACGGCCTTGTCACGTGACCCACATCAACCGAAGGTATTGGTCGATTTATTCTTTTAAGTAAGACGCACTAATCTCCGTATATGTTATACAGATACAATGGGAAGGGTCAAGGTTATACAGAGTGAGTTGCAGGTATTTGTTTCTTACAATATTCAAACCGGGATCCCCTGTTTATTTATAATGGAAGCAGTTAAGGCGTGCCAATGCGCCCAGTTGCCTTCTCTAATTAAGCCGTGTGTTTCCATCTGTTAGTAGAATGCACATGCAGTTTACAACGTCATTAAAATAATGATATAAGGTTCATAGCAAGTGACGCGAAACAAGCAATCTCCAAGTAGCGCATTATTCTCCCCATATATGAGGTACCAACAAATCACGTGTTACGTAGCGGCAAGCAATGTGCTCATCAATATTTTTCCCTTGTTTTCATTGCATTCCTTATTTGACTAGACCTACGTGCAGCAGCTCCTGCTACGGCACTCAAAAGCAGTGTCCAACAAGGTCATACGTCAGGGCGGTCATTTCTACGTCTGCGGGGACGTTGCCATGGCAGCAGATGTGGGCAAAACGCTGGAGCTTATCCTGAAAAAAGATGGCGGCCTTACCGGAGATGAGGCGAAAGCCTACGTGCTCAAGATGCGGGTAATCCATCTGTTGCATCTACTTCGGTTTAGGCTATTTGTCTATATTTGTCTATAATTATAGATGTCACATTTTCTGCAAAAGGGAGAGCATGTATATTTGACAATGTAATAAGATTTATCTTAAGTTGACATAGTTTCCTCGTGGTTGCGTGAACTTTACTTGGATATGTTGGTAGCAACCTTTACTAAAGCTGCTCGTGCAGCCATTTGTTCCATGAGAAATATGCCAAAGCTTTCAGAGGGTAACTATGTATTAAGGTGCAAGCACAGGTAGATGCTCCGAAAAGTCTTGTGTACTACGTTATTAAACTTGTAAACGTGTTGATGTTTACATTTATGAAAGAGTTACCACGGACACAGATGAACGGATGTTTCAGGTCATTTCAATTAAACAATCTGAAAATTATTAACAGGAGAATAAAATGTGGTATGAGTGCCTTTAAAGCTTTCAAAAGATATCAGGCAACAAACCACCCGGTTGTCCTGCCTTACTCTAACATACTACAGGAGATATCAGGCAACAAACCACCCGGTTGTCCTGCCTTACTCTAACATATTGCAGGAGATATCAGGCAACAAACCACCCGGTTGTCCTGCCTTATTCTAACATACTACAGGAGATATCAGGCAACAAACCACCCGGTTATCCTGCCTTACTCTAACATACTACAGGAGATATCAGGCAACAAACCACCCGGTTATCCTGCCTTACTCTAACATACTACAGGAGATATCAGGCAACAAACCACCCGGTTTTCCTGCCTTACTTTAACATACTACAGGAGATATCAGGCAACAAACCACCCAGTTGTCCTGCCTTACTCTAACATACTACAGGAGATATCAGGCAACAAACCACCCGGTTATCCTGCCTTACTCTAACATACTACAGGAGATATCAGGCAACAAACCACCCGGTTATCCTGCCTTACTCTAACATACTACAGGAGATATCAGGCAACAAACCACCCGGTTGTCCTTTCTTACTCTAACATACTACAGGAGATATCAGGCAACAAACCACCCGGTTATCCTGCCTTACTCTAACATACTACAGGAGATATCAGGCAACAAACCACCCGGTTATCCTGCCTTACTCTAACATACTACAGGAGATATCAGGCAGCAAACCACCCGGTTGTCCTGCCTTACTCTAACATACTACAGGAGATATCAGGCAACAAGCCACCCGGTTATCCTGCCTTACTCTAACATACTACAGGAGATATCAGGCAACAAACCACCCGGTTATCCTGCCTTACTCTAACATACTACAGGAGATATCAGGCAACAAACCACCCAGTTGTCCTGCCTTACTCTAACATACTACAGGAGATATCAGGCAACAAACCACCCGGTTATCCTGCCTTACTCTAACATACTACAGGAGATATCAGGCAACAAACCACCCGGTTATCCTGCCTTACTCTAACATACTACAGGAGATATCAGGCAACAAACCACCCGGTTGTCCTTCCTTACTCTAACATACTACAGGAGATATCAGGCAACAAACCACCCGGTTATCCTGCCTTACTCTAACATACTACAGGAGATATCAGGCAACAAACCACCCAGTTGTCCTGCCTTACTCTAACATACTACAGGAGAAATCAGGCAACAAACCACCCGGTTGTCCTGCCTTACTCTAACATATTGCAGGAGATATCAGGCAACAAACCACCCGGTTGTCCTGCCTTACTCTAACATACTACAGGAGATATCAGGCAACAAACCACCCGGTTGTCCTACCTTACTCTAACATACTACGGGATATATCAGGCAACAAACCACCCGGTTGTCCTGCCTTACTCTAACATACTACAGGAGATATCAGGTAACAAACCACCCGGTTGTCCTGCCTTACTCTAACATACTACAGGAGATATCAGGCAACAAGCCACCCGGTTGTCCTGCCTTACTCTAACATACTACAGGAGATATCAGGCAACAAGCCACCCGGTTATCCTGCCTTACTCTAACATACTACAGGAGATATCAGGCAACAAACCACCCGGTTATCCTGCCTTACTCCAACATACTACAGGAGATATCAGGCAACAAACCACCCGGTTGTCCTGCCTTACTCTAACATACTACAGGAGATATCAGGCAACAAACCTCCCAGTTGTCCCGCCTTACTCTAACATACCACAGGAGATATCAGGCAACAAACCACCCGGTTATCCTGCCTTACTCTAACATACGACAGGAGATATCAGGCAACAAACCACCCGGTTATCCTGCCTTACTCTAACATACGACAGGAGATATCAGGCAACAAACCACCCGGTTGTCCTGCCTTACTCTAACATACTACAGGAGATATCAGGCAACAAACCACCCAGTTGTCCTGCCTTACTCTAACATATTGCATGAGATATCAGGCAACAAACCACCCGGTTATCCTGCCTTACTCTAACATACTACAGGAGATATCAGGCAACAAACCACCCGGTTATCCTGCCTTACTCTAACATACTACAGGAGATATCAGGCAACAAACAACCCGGTTGTCCTGCCTTACTCTAACATACTACAGGAGATATCAGGCAACAAACCACCCGGTTGTCCTGCCTTACTCTACCATACTACAGGAGATATCAGGCAACAAACCACCCGGTTATCCTGCCTTACTCTAACATACTACAGGAGATATCAGGCAACAAACCATCCGGTTGTCCTGCTTTACTCTAACATACTACAGGAGATATCAGGTAACAAACCACCCGGTTGTCCTGCCTTACTCTAACATACTACAGGAGATATCAGGCAACAAGCAACCCGGTTGTCCTGCCTTACTCTAACATACTACAGGAGATATCAGGCAACAAACCACCCGGTTGTCCTGCCTTACTCTAACATACTACAGGAGATATCAGGCAACAAGCCACCCGGTTATCCTGCCTTACTCTAACATACTACAGGAGATATCAGGCAACAAACCACCCGGTTATCCTGCCTTACTCTAACATACTACAGGAGATATCAGGCAACAAACCACCCGGTTGTCCTGCCTTACTCTAACATACTACAGGAGATATCAGGCAACAAACCTCCCAGTTGTCCTGCCTTACTCTAACATACCACAGGAGATATCAGGCAACAAACCACCCGGTTATCCTGCCTTACTCTAACATACTACAGGAGATATCAGGCAACAAACCACCCGGTTATCCTGCCTTACTCTAACATACGACAGGAGATATCAGGCAACAAACCACCCGGTTGTCCTGCCTTACTCTAACATACTATAGGAGATATCAGGCAACAAACCACCCAGTTGTCCTGCCTTACTCTAACATATTGCATGAGATATCAGACAACAAACCACCCGGTTATCCTGCCTTACTCTAACATACTACAGGAGATATCAGGCAACAAACCACCCGGTTATCCTGCCTTACTCTAACATACTACAGGAGATATCAGGCAACAAACAACCCGGTTGTCCTGCCTTACTCTAACATACTACAGGAGATATCAGGCAACAAACCACCCGGTTGCCCTGCCTTACTCTACCATACTACAGGAGATATCAGGCAACAAACCACCCGGTTATCCTGCCTTACTCTAACATACTACAGGAGATATCAGGCAACAAACCACCCAGTTGTCCTGCCTTACTCTAACATACTACAGGAGAAATCAGGCAACAAACCACCCGTTTGTCCTGCCTTACGCTAACATATTGCAGGAGATATCAGGCAACAAACCACCTGATTGTCCTGCCTTACTCTAACATACTACAGGAGATATCAAGCAACAAACCACCCGGTTGTCCTGCCTTACTCTAACATATTGCATGAGATATCAGGCAACAAACCACCCGGTTGTCCTGCCTTACTCCAGCATATTGCAGGAGATATCAGGCAACAAGCCACCCGGTTGTCCTGCTTTACTCTAACATACTACAGGAGATATCAGGCAACAAACCACCCGGTTGTCCTGCTTTACTCTAACATACTACAGGAGATATCAGGCAACAAACCACCCGGTTGTCCTGCCTTACTCTAACATACTACAGGAGATATCAGGCAACAAACCACCCGCTTGTCCTGCCTTACTCTAACATACTACAGAAGCATTTCGTTACATGACTCAATGGCCGTCCTGCCTTACTCTAACATACTACAGGAGCATTTCGTTACATGACTCAATGGCCTTTGTTTGCAGGAGCAGAGCCGCTTCCACGAAGACATATTCGGCGTGACCCTGAAAACCTCAGATGTCCGCAAGAAGGCTCGCCAGATGGCGACACACAGAGGAACTGAATGAACGTCCTGAAGGCCGCCAAGTTGTTCAAAATTCCTCTTACTTCTAAGTCTTCCAATGGTGGCGGTGATTAGCCCAAGTCGCAAAAACGTTAATTTCATATTTCATATTTTAGAATTAATTACTTATTTGATCTATTGTACAGTTTTATACTACTCATTGGTGTGGGCATAGATAGATGTACATAGGACTTCATGACAAAGCCTTGCATGTCTTGCATGATGAGCCGTGTTGTGGTGTTGAGGTGATATCAACCTGTTATTACGGTTTACTACAGGTGTTTAAAACTTCTTTGGCTCAAGATAATAAATAATTGTCTGTCTAAAGCTTCTTAAAGGGAAAGCGAAGGTCAGCGATGAATGCATTTATCCCAGGACAATAGGGCACATTTGGCAGTACGCCGATAAGTAATTCTCATCCCTCGATTCCTGCGCCCGCTTCATTCATGAAGCTTGCTTTTTCTGCCCGTGATGACGTCACGCCGGAGTACACTGCAAAGCCATTCGAGACGCGCGGGTTAGTTTAATTTCGGCAACGGCAACGGAACTTTTGCTTAAAGACAGGGACGCGGGTCGTGGTGGGTTGTTAGTGGCTGCACCAGGGCCGCTCTGTCTGGGGTCCCTAGACGTGGTGGGTTGTTAGTGGCTGCACCAGGGCTGCCCGGTCTGGGGTCTCTAGACGTGGTGGGTTGTTAGTGGCTGCACCAGGGCCGCCCGGTCTGGGGTCTCTAGACGTGGTGGGTTGTTAGTGGCTGCACCAGGGCCGCCCGGTCTGGGGTCTCTAGACGTGGTGGGTTGTTAGTGGCTGCACCAGGGCCGCCCGGTCTGGGGTCTCTAGACGTGGTGGGTTGTTAGTGGCTGCACCAGGGCCGCCCGGTCTGGGGTCTCTAGACGTGGTGGGTTGTTAGTGGTTGCACCAGGGCCGCCCGGTCTGGGGTCTCTAGACGTGGTGGGTTGTTAGTGGTTGCACCAGGGCCGCCCGGTCTGGGGTCTCTAGACGTGGTGGGTTGTTAGTGGCTGCACCAGGGCTGCCCGGTCTGGGGTCTCTAGACGTGGTGGGTTGTTAGTGGCTGCACCAGGGCCGCCCGGTCTGGGGTCTGTAGACGTGGGAGGTTGGCATCCGTCGTGGGAGGTTGGCATCCGTCGTGGGAGGTTGGCATCCGTCTGTCTGCGACAGACGATGGATTTGCTGTTTTGTTTCGCAGTAAGTAATGAGATTTGTGCTATTTGCTGCTTATTACTAAATCAGCCTGTCTGTGACAGACAGAGCTGACCGCATTCGTCACATCGATGACCTGTCGTTAGGGTCTAGATGGAGCCTGGGGCGGCAAGGAATACACTAGATGTGTGATCTGCGCACGCTTTGATTATGACACATTGCGGACAGAGCCACTAATGATGTATCGATTATACATGTAAGTCGTACAGAAGTGCAAAAGTGCAAAATTGCAACAGTAGCGAAATCAAGAACAAATGCAAGTATTTCAAGCAGTACAACACAGATAAAGTATATAAAAGTACAAATTACGAGCAGTAGCATATAGTGTAATTGTTGTCTCTGGCACAGATATGATGAGTGTCACTTCATGTTTGCATTTCTTAATATGTGCGCGTTTGTAAATTGAATTGAGCTGTATAAAGTACCATATCTGCTTTTTGGTTTGTTTCATTTCCAAGTAGGTCAGCTCACAGCATCCTCTGTTCTATTTAATGACTATCTAGCCTGCGCTGTGCCGCCCTCCTGCCTCTGCCCAACACGCGACACCCAACCCGGGAACGCCCGTGTGGTTGTCTGCGCTAACATGTTAGCGGAGGTAAATCCTTCTCGTATGTGACGTCACAACCTTGTTTATGATTGGCTCACGTGGAATTACATCTCAGCGTCCAACATAAAGCACACAAAGGAGCGAAAATATGTGGTTTTTGGGGTTTACAAAAAAATTCATCAGTTTGTGGTGATATTTCTTTCCTTTAGCTGAGATATGTTAGACTAGATTCTCACTGGCACGGCTAACTCACAATATAACCAATAAAAGACAACAAAATCCACACAATATATCCCGTTCGTTTCCTTTTAAGATAAGTGACAAGCATAGCTCTACATATAACGAGGGTCTGCCGTGTGTACGAGGCATCTCTGGATTTTACCGGACGCGACGGGACCAAAAAATAGTGTTCATTAATTATGTGCGGTATTTTACGATAGTTTAAGTGCCAAATGGCTAAAGGCTAAATTGGGTAAAAAAACGCTGCCGTGAAACAGGGTGGATAAAACATATCCCATGTGCAGGTTTTCTCGAGATATGTAACAGCAGACCATTCCCGGGCTGACAACACCCACTGCGCCGATGAGCGGTGCCCGCGCCTCAAGGAGATAATAACACGTGTTCTACCTGGCCGCCATATGTTCTGAGTGCTGTAGATATTTCAACGAATCAGAAAAGAAATACCAGATTGTTAACCATTGTGATTTATTTATCTTGCAAACAGTTCTGTAGAAATCGCTTGTCACCAATGAGAAAAAATCCCGTTTTTCTTGACACGTTGCGTTCTGTGGCGCCGAAGGCGTCGCCGGGCCACCTCGCATCCCACCTCGCCACCCACCTCGCCGCCCACCTCGCCGCCCACCTCGCCGCCCACCTCGCCGCCCACCTCGTCGCCCACCTCGCCTCCCACCTCGCCGCCCACCTCGCCACCCACCTCGCCGCCCACCTCGCCGCCCACCTCGCCGCCCACCTCGCCGCCCACCTCGCCGCCCACCTCGCCGCCCAACTCGCCGCCCACCTCGCCGCCCACCTCGCCGCCCACCTCGCCGCCCACCTCGCATCTCACCTCGCCTCCCACCTCGCCGCCCAACTCGACTCCCACCTCGCCGCCCACCTCGCCGCCCACCTCGCCGCCCACCTCGCCGCCCACCTCGCCGCCCACCTCGCATCTCACCTCGCCTCCCACCTCGCCGCCCAACTCGACTCCCACCTCGCCGCCCACCTCGCCGCCCACCTCGCCGCACACCTCGCATCTCACCTCGCCGCCCACCTCGCCGCCCACCTTGCATCTCACCTCGCCTCCCACCTCGCCGCCCACCTCGCCTCACACCTCGCCGCCCACCACGCCTCTCACCTCGCCTCCAACCTTGCCGTCCACCTCGCCGCCCACCTCGTCTTCCACCTCGCCTCCCACATCGCCATCCACCTCGCCGCCCACCTCGCCGCCCACCTCGCATCTCACCTCGCCTCCCACCTCGCCGCCCACCTCGCCTCACACCTCGCCGCCCACCACGCCTCTCACCTCGCCTCCAACCTTGCCGTCCACCTCGCCGCCCACCTCGTCTTCCACCTCGCCTCCCACATCGCCATCCACCTCGCCGTCCACCTCGCCGCCCACCTCGCCTCCCACCTCGCCGCCCACCTCGCCGCCCACCTCGCATCTCACCTCGCCTCCCACCTGGCCGCCCACCTCGCCTCACACCTCGCCGCCCACCTCGCCTCACACCTCGCCGCCCACCACGCCTCTCACCTCGCCTCCCACCTTGCCGTCCACTTCGCCGCCCACCTCGTCTTCCACCTCGCCGCCCACCTCGCCGCCCACCTCGCCGCCCACCTCGCCGCCCACCACGCCTCTCACCTCGCCGCCCACCTCGCCGCCCACCTCGCCGCCCACCTCGCCTCCCACCTCGCCGCCCACCTCGCCTCCCACCTCGCCGCCCACCTCGCCGCCCACCTCGCCGCCCACCTCGTCTTCCACCTCGCCGTCCACCTGGCCGCCCACCTGGCCGCCCACCTCGCCTCCCACCTCACCTCCCACCTCGCCTCTCACCTCGCGGGGAACCTCGCTGCCCACCTCGAAGCCCGCCTCGCCGCCCACCTCACTTTCCACCTCACCTCCCACCTCGCCGCCCACCTTCAGCTCGCCGCCCACCTCGCATCGCACCTCGCCTCCCACCTCGCCGCCCAGTTCGCTGCCCACCTCCACCTCGCCGCCCACCTCGCTGCCCACCTCGACGTCCACCTCGCCGCCCACCTTGCCGCCTACCTCGCCTCCCACCTCGCCGCCCGCCTCGCCGCCAACCTCGCCGCCCACCTCCATCTCCCGCCTCGCCTCTTACATCGCCGCCCACCTTGCCGCCAACCTCGCCCCCACCTCCACTTCGCCGCCCACCTCGCCGATCACCTCGCCTCCAACCTCGCCTCCCACCTCGCCGCCCACCTCGCCTCCCACCGCACAGCCTACCTCGCCGCCCATCTCGCCTCCAACCTCGCCTCCCACCTCGCCGCCCACCTCACCTCCCACCTCACCTCCCACCTCGCCGCCCACCTTCAGCTCGCCGCCCACCTCGCATCCCGCCTCGCCTCCCACCTTGCCGCCCACCTCGCCTCCCACCTCGCCTCCCACCTCGCCTCCCACCTCGCGGCCTACCTCGCCTCCCACCTCGCCGCCCACCCCGCCGCCCACCTCGCCGCCCACCTCGCCGCCCACCTCGCCGCCCACCTCGACGCCCACCTCGCCGCCCGCCTCGAAACCCACCTCGCCGTCAACCTCGCCGCCCACCTCGACGCCCACCTCTACCTCGCCGCCCACCTCGCCGCCCACCTCGCCGCCCACCTCGCCGCCCAACTCCACCTCCCACCTCGCCTCACACCTCGCCGCCCACCTTGCCGCCAACCTCGCCCCACACCACCACTTCGCCGCCCACCTCGCCGATCACCTCGCCTCCAATCTCGCCTCCCATCTCGCCGCCCACCTCGCCGCCCACCTCGCCGCCCACCTCACCTCCCTTTTCCACCCCGCCGCCCACCTCGCCTCCCACCTCGCCGCCCACCTTGCCGCCAACCTCGCCCCACACCACCACTTCGCCGCCCACCTCGCCGATAACCTCGCCTCCAATCTCGCCTCCCACCTCGCCGCCCACCTCGCCTCCCACCTCGCCTCCCACCTCGCCTCCCACCTCGACGCCCACCTCGCCGCCCACCTCGCCGCCCACCTCGCCTCCCACCTCGCCTCCCACCTCGCCTCTCACCTCGCCGGCAACCTCGCCGTCCACCTCGCGGCCCACCTCGCATCCCACCTCGCCGCCCACCTCCACCTCGCCGCCCACCTCGCCGCCCACTTCGACGCCCACTTCGCCGCCGACCTCACGCCCACCTCACCTCCCACCTCGCCTCCCACCTCGCCGCCCACCTTCAGCTGGCCGCCCACCTCGCATCTTACCTCGCCTCCCACCTCGCCGCCCAACTCGCCGCCCACCTCCACCTCGCCGCCCACCTCGCAGCCAACCTCGACGCCCGCCTCACCGCCCACCTCGCCGCCTACCTCGCCTCCCACCTCGCCTTCCACCTCGCCTCCCACCTCGCCGCCCACCTCGCCGCCCACCTCCACCTCACCGCCAACCTCGCTGCCCACCTCGACGCCCGCCTCGCCGCCCACCTCGCCTCCCACCTCGCCGCCCACCTCACCTCCCATCTCCACCTCGCCGCCTACCTCGCCGCCCACCTCGCCGCCCACCTCGCCGCCCACCTCGCATCTCACCTCGCCGCCCACTTCGCCGATCACCTCGCTTGCCACCTCCCCGATCACCTCGCCTGCCACCTCGCCGCCCACCTCGCCGCCCACCTCGCAGCCCACCTCGCCGCCCACCTCCCCACCTACCTCGCCCCCTACCTCGCCGCCCACCTCGCCGCCTACCTCATCGCCCACCTCGCCGCCCACCTCGCCGCCTACCTCATCGCCCACCTCGCCGCCCACCTCGCCGCCCACCTCGCCGCCCACCTCGCCGCCTACCTCATCGCCCACCTCGCCGCCCACCTCGCCGCCTACCTCATCGCCCACCTCGCCGCCCACCTCGCCGCCCACCTCGCCGCCCACCTCGCCGCCTACCTCATCGCCCACCTCGCCGCCCACCTCGCCGCCCGCCTCGCAGCCCACCTCGCCGCCCACCTCGCCGCCCACCTCCCCGCCCACCTCCCCGCCCACCTCGCCGCCCACCTCGCCGCCTACCTCATCGCCCACCTCGCCGCCCACCTCGCCGCCTACCTCATCGCCCACCTCGCCGCCCACCTCGCCGCCCACCTCGCAGCCCACCTCGCCGCCCACCTCGCCGCCCACCTCGCCGCCCACCTCGCCGCCCACCTCGCCGCCCACCTCGCCGCCCACCTCGCATCTCACCTCGCCTCCCACCTCGCCGCCCAACTCGACTCCCACCTCGCCGCCCACCTCGCCGCCCACCTCGCCGCACACCTCGCATCTCACCTCGCCGCCCACCTCGCCGCCCACCTTGCATCTCACCTCGCCTCCCACCTCGCCGCCCACCTCGCCTCACACCTCGCCGCCCACCACGCCTCTCACCTCGCCTCCAACCTTGCCGTCCACCTCGCCGCCCACCTCGTCTTCCACCTCGCCTCCCACATCGCCATCCACCTCGCCGCCCACCTCGCCGCCCACCTCGCATCTCACCTCGCCTCCCACCTCGCCGCCCACCTCGCCTCACACCTCGCCGCCCACCACGCCTCTCACCTCGCCTCCAACCTTGCCGTCCACCTCGCCGCCCACCTCGTCTTCCACCTCGCCTCCCACATCGCCATCCACCTCGCCGTCCACCTCGCCGCCCACCTCGCCTCCCACCTCGCCGCCCACCTCGCCGCCCACCTCGCATCTCACCTCGCCTCCCACCTGGCCGCCCACCTCGCCTCACACCTCGCCGCCCACCTCGCCTCACACCTCGCCGCCCACCACGCCTCTCACCTCGCCTCCCACCTTGCCGTCCACTTCGCCGCCCACCTCGTCTTCCACCTCGCCGCCCACCTCGCCGCCCACCTCGCCGCCCACCTCGCCGCCCACCACGCCTCTCACCTCGCCGCCCACCTCGCCGCCCACCTCGCCGCCCACCTCGCCTCCCACCTCGCCGCCCACCTCGCCTCCCACCTCGCCGCCCACCTCGCCGCCCACCTCGCCGCCCACCTCGTCTTCCACCTCGCCGTCCACCTGGCCGCCCACCTGGCCGCCCACCTCGCCTCCCACCTCACCTCCCACCTCGCCTCTCACCTCGCGGGGAACCTCGCTGCCCACCTCGAAGCCCGCCTCGCCGCCCACCTCACTTTCCACCTCACCTCCCACCTCGCCGCCCACCTTCAGCTCGCCGCCCACCTCGCATCGCACCTCGCCTCCCACCTCGCCGCCCAGTTCGCTGCCCACCTCCACCTCGCCGCCCACCTCGCTGCCCACCTCGACGTCCACCTCGCCGCCCACCTTGCCGCCTACCTCGCCTCCCACCTCGCCGCCCGCCTCGCCGCCAACCTCGCCGCCCACCTCCATCTCCCGCCTCGCCTCTTACATCGCCGCCCACCTTGCCGCCAACCTCGCCCCCACCTCCACTTCGCCGCCCACCTCGCCGATCACCTCGCCTCCAACCTCGCCTCCCACCTCGCCGCCCACCTCGCCTCCCACCGCACAGCCTACCTCGCCGCCCATCTCGCCTCCAACCTCGCCTCCCACCTCGCCGCCCACCTCACCTCCCACCTCACCTCCCACCTCGCCGCCCACCTTCAGCTCGCCGCCCACCTCGCATCCCGCCTCGCCTCCCACCTTGCCGCCCACCTCGCCTCCCACCTCGCCTCCCACCTCGCCTCCCACCTCGCGGCCTACCTCGCCTCCCACCTCGCCGCCCACCCCGCCGCCCACCTCGCCGCCCACCTCGCCGCCCACCTCGCCGCCCACCTCGACGCCCACCTCGCCGCCCGCCTCGAAACCCACCTCGCCGTCAACCTCGCCGCCCACCTCGACGCCCACCTCTACCTCGCCGCCCACCTCGCCGCCCACCTCGCCGCCCACCTCGCCGCCCAACTCCACCTCCCACCTCGCCTCACACCTCGCCGCCCACCTTGCCGCCAACCTCGCCCCACACCACCACTTCGCCGCCCACCTCGCCGATCACCTCGCCTCCAATCTCGCCTCCCATCTCGCCGCCCACCTCGCCGCCCACCTCGCCGCCCACCTCACCTCCCTTTTCCACCCCGCCGCCCACCTCGCCTCCCACCTCGCCGCCCACCTTGCCGCCAACCTCGCCCCACACCACCACTTCGCCGCCCACCTCGCCGATAACCTCGCCTCCAATCTCGCCTCCCACCTCGCCGCCCACCTCGCCTCCCACCTCGCCTCCCACCTCGCCTCCCACCTCGACGCCCACCTCGCCGCCCACCTCGCCGCCCACCTCGCCTCCCACCTCGCCTCCCACCTCGCCTCTCACCTCGCCGGCAACCTCGCCGTCCACCTCGCGGCCCACCTCGCATCCCACCTCGCCGCCCACCTCCACCTCGCCGCCCACCTCGCCGCCCACTTCGACGCCCACTTCGCCGCCGACCTCACCGCCCACCTCACCTCCCACCTCGCCTCCCACCTCGCCGCCCACCTTCAGCTGGCCGCCCACCTCGCATCTTACCTCGCCTCCCACCTCGCCGCCCAACTCGCCGCCCACCTCCACCTCGCCGCCCACCTCGCAGCCAACCTCGACGCCCGCCTCACCGCCCACCTCGCCGCCTACCTCGCCTCCCACCTCGCCTTCCACCTCGCCTCCCACCTCGCCGCCCACCTCGCCGCCCACCTCCACCTCACCGCCAACCTCGCTGCCCACCTCGACGCCCGCCTCGCCGCCCACCTCGCCTCCCACCTCGCCGCCCACCTCACCTCCCATCTCCACCTCGCCGCCTACCTCGCCGCCCACCTCGCCGCCCACCTCGCCGCCCACCTCGCATCTCACCTCGCCGCCCACTTCGCCGATCACCTCGCTTGCCACCTCCCCGATCACCTCGCCTGCCACCTCGCCGCCCACCTCGCCGCCCACCTCGCAGCCCACCTCGCCGCCCACCTCCCCACCTACCTCGCCCCCTACCTCGCCGCCCACCTCGCCGCCTACCTCATCGCCCACCTCGCCGCCCACCTCGCCGCCTACCTCATCGCCCACCTCGCCGCCCACCTCGCCGCCCACCTCGCCGCCCACCTCGCCGCCTACCTCATCGCCCACCTCGCCGCCCACCTCGCCGCCTACCTCATCGCCCACCTCGCCGCCCACCTCGCCGCCCACCTCGCCGCCCACCTCGCCGCCTACCTCATCGCCCACCTCGCCGCCCACCTCGCCGCCCGCCTCGCAGCCCACCTCGCCGCCCACCTCGCCGCCCACCTCCCCGCCCACCTCCCCGCCCACCTCGCCGCCCACCTCGCCGCCTACCTCATCGCCCACCTCGCCGCCCACCTCGCCGCCTACCTCATCGCCCACCTCGCCGCCCACCTCGCCGCCCACCTCGCAGCCCACCTCGCCGCCCACCTCCCCGCCCACCTCGCCCCCTACCTCGCCGCCCACCTCGCCGCCTACCTCATCGCCCACCTCGCCGCCCACCTCACCGCCCACCTCGCTGCCCACCTCGACGCCCACCTCGCCGCCCACCTCGCCTCCTACCTCGCCTCCCACCTCGCCGCCCACCTCGCCGCCCACCTCGCCGTCCACCTGGCCGCCCACCTGGCCGCCCACCTCGCCTCCCACCTCGCCTCCCACCTCGCCTCTCACCTCGCCGGGAACCTCGCTGCCCACCTCGAAGCCCGCCTCGCCGCCCACCTCACTTCCCACCTCACCTCCCACCTCGCCCCCCACCTTCAGCTCGCCGCCCACCTCGCATCGCACCTCGCCTCCCACCTCGCCGCCCAGTTCGCTGCCCACCTCCACCTCGCCGCCCACCTCGCTGCCCACCTTGACGTCCACCTCGCCGCCCACCTCGCCGCCAACCTCGCCCCCACCTCCACTTCGCCGCCCACCTCGCCGATCACCTCGCCTCCAACCTCGCCTCCCACCTCGCCGCCCACCTCGCCTCCCACCGCACAGCCTACCTCGCCGCCCATCTCGCCTCCAACCTCGCCTCCCACCTCGCCGCCCACCTCACCTCCTACCTCACCTCCCACCTCGCCGCCCACCTTCAGCTCGCCGCCCACCTCGCCTCCCACCTCGCGGCCTACCTCGCCTCCCACCTCGCCGCCCACCCCGCCGCCCACCTCGCCGCCCACCTCGCCGCCAACCTTGCCGCCCACTTCGCCGCCCACCCCCACCTCGCCGCCCACCTCGCCGCCCACCTCGACGCCCACCTCGCCGCCCGCCTCGAAGCCCACCTCGCCGCCAACCTCGCCGCCCACCTCGACGCCCACCTCCACCTCGCCGCCCACCTCGCCGCCCACCTCGCCGCCCACCTCGCCGCCCAACTCCACCTCCCACCTCGCCTCACACCTCGCCGCCCACCTTGCCGCCAACCTCGCCCCACACCACCACTTCGCCGCCCACCTCGCCGATCACCTCGCCTCCCATCTCGCCGCCCACCTCGCCGCCCACCTCGCCGCCCACCTCGCCGCCCACCTCACCTCCCTTTTCCACCCCGCCGCCCACCTCGCCTCCCACCTCGCCGCCCACCTTGCCGCCAACCTCGCCCCACACCACCACTTCGCCGCCCACCTCGCCGATCACCTCGCCTCCAATCTCGCCTCTCACCTCGCCGCCCACCTCGCCTCCTACCTCGCCTCCCACCTCGCCTCCCACCTCGACGCCCACATCGCCGCCCACCTCGTCGCCCACCTCGCCTCCCACCTCGCCTCCCACCTCGCCTCTCACCTCGCCGGCAACCTCGCCGTCCACCTCGCGGCCCACCTCGCATCCCACCTCGCCGCCCACCTCCACCTCGCCGCCCACCTTGCCGCCCACTTCGACGCCCATTTCGCCGCCCACCTCACCGCCCACCTCACCTCCCACCTCGCCTCCCACCTCGCCGCCCACCTTCAGCTGGCCGCCCACCTCGCATCTTACCTCGCCTCCCACCTCGCCGCCCACCTCGCCGCCCACCTCCACCTCGCCGCCCACCTCGCAGCCAACCTCGACGCCCGCCTCGCCGCCCACCTCGCCGCCTACCTCGCCTCCCACCTCGCCTTCCACCTCGCCTCCCACCTCGCCGCCCACCTCGCCGCCCACCTCCACCTCACCGCCAACCTCGCTGCCCACCTCGACGCCCGCCTCGCCGCCCACCTCGCCTCCCACCTCGCCGCCCACCTCACCTCCCATCTCCACCTCGCCGCCTACCTCGCCGCCCACCTCGCCGCCCACCTCGCCGCCCACCTCGCATCTCACCTCGCCGCCCACTTCGCCGATCACCTCGCTTGCCACCTCCCCGATCACCTCGCCTGCCACCTCGCCTCCCACCTCGCCTCCCACCTCGCCGCCTACCTCACCGCCCACCTCGCCGCCCGCCTCGCCTCCCACCTCGCCTCCCACCTCGCCGCCTACCTCACCGCCCACCTCGCCGCCCACCTCCCCGCCCACCTCGCCGCCCACCTCCCCGCCTACCTCGCCGCCCACCTCCCCGCCCACCTCGCCCCCTACCTCGCCGCCCACCTCGCCGCCTACCTCATCGCCCACCTCGCCGCCCACCTCACCGCCCACCTCGCTGCCCAACTCGACGCCCACCTCGCCGCCCACCTCGCCTCCTACCTCGCCTCCCACCTCGCCGCCCACCTCGCCGCCCACCTCGCCGTCCACCTGGCCGCCCACCTGGCCGCCCACCTCGCCTCCCACCTCGCCTCCCACCTCGCCTCTCACCTCGCCGGGAACCTCGCTGCCCACCTCGAAGCCCGCCTCGCCGCCCACCTCACTTCCCACCTCACCTCCCACCTCGCCGCCCACCTTCAGCTCGCCGCCCACCTCGCATCGCACCTCGCCTCCCACCTCGCCGCCCAGTTCGCTGCCCACCTCCACCTCGCCGCCCACCTCGCTGCCCACCTCGACGTCCACCTCGCCGCCCACCTTGCCGCCTACCTCGCCTCCCACCTCGCCGCCCGCCTCGCCGCCCACCTCGCCGCCCACCTCCACCTCCCGCCTCGCCTCTTACTTCGCCGCCCACCTTGCCGCCAACCTCGCCCCCACCTCCACTTCGCCGCCCACCTCGCCGATCACCTCGCCTCCAACCTCGCCTCCCACCTCGCCGCCCACCTCGCCTCCCACCGCACAGCCTACCTCGCCGCCCATCTCGCCTCCAACCTCGCCTCCCACCTCGCCGCCCACCTCACCTCCCACCTCACCTCCCACCTCGCCGCCCACCTTCAGCTCGCCGCCCACCTCGCATCCCGCCTCGCCTCCCACCTCGCCGCCCACCTCGCCGCCCACCTCCACCTCGCCGCCCACCGTGCCGCCCATTTCGACGCCCACCTCGCCGCCCATCTCGCCGCCCACCTCACCTCCCACCTCACCTCCCACCTCGCCGCCCATCTTCAGCTCGCCGCGCACCTCGATCCCACCTCGCCTCCCACCTGGCCGCCCACCTCGCCGCCCACCTCCACCTCGCCGCCCACCTCGCTGCCCACCTCGACGCCCGCCTCGCCGCCCACCTCGCCGCCCACCTCACCTCCCACCTCACCTCCCACCTCGCCGCCCATCTTCAGCTCGCCGCCCACCCCGATCCCACCTCGCCTCCCACCTGGCCGCCCACCTCGCCGCCCACCTCCACCTCGCCGCCCACCTCGCCGCCCACCTCGCCGCCAACCTCACCGCCCACCTTGCTGCCCACCTCGAAGCCCGCCTCGCCGCCCACCTCGCCTCCCACCTCGCCGCCCACCTCACCTTCCATCTCCACCTCGCCGCCTACCTCGCCTCCCACCTCGCCTTCAACCTCGCCTCCCACCTCACCTCCCACCTCGCCGCCCACCTTCAGCTCGCCGCCCACCTCGCATCCCACCTCGCCTCCCACCTCGCCGCCCACCTCCACCTCGCCGCCCACCTTGCTGCCCACCTCGACGCCCACCTCGCCGCCCATCTTGCCGCCTACCTCGCCTCCCACCTCGTCGCCCGCCTCGCCGCCCACCTCGCCGCCCACCTCGCCGCCCACCTCGCCGTCCACCTCGCCGCCCACCTCCACCTCCCACCTTGCCTCTTACCTCGCCGCCCACCTTGCCGCCAACCTCGCCCCCCACCTCCACTTCGCCGCCCACCTCGCCGATCACCTCGCCTCCAACCTCGCCTCCCACCTCGCCGCCCACCTCGCCTCCCACCGCGCAGCCTACCCCGCCGCCCACCTCGCCTCCAACCTCGCCTCCCACCTCGCCTCCCACGTAGCCGCCCTTCTCGCCGCCCACCTCGCCGCCCACCTCGCCGCCCACCTCGCCTCCCACCTCGCCTCCCACCTCGCCTCCCACCTCGCCTCCCACCTCGCCGCCCACCTCGCCTCCCACATCGCCGCCTACCTCACCGCCCACCACGCCTCCCACCTCGCCGCCCACCTCGCCGTCCACCTCGCCTCCCACCTCGCCGCCCACCTCGCCTCCCACCTCGCCGCCCACCTCACCGCCCACATCGCCGCCCACCTTGCCGCCCACCTCGACGCCCACCTCGCCTCCCACCTCGCCGCCCACCTCGCCGATCACCTCGCTTCCCACCTCCCCGATCACCTCGCCTGCCACCTCGCCTCCCGACTCGCCTCCCACGTGGCCTCCCACCCCGCCTCCCACCTCGCCTCCCACGTCGCCGCCCACCTCGACCCCCAACTCGCCGCCCACCTCGCCGCCCACCTCGCCGCCTACCTCGCCGCCCACCTTGCCGCCCGCCTCGCCGCCCACCTCGCCGCCCACCTCGCCGCCCACCTCGCCGCCCACCTCGCCGCCCGCCTCGCCGCCCACCTCGCCGCCCACCTCGCCGCCCACCTCGCCGCCCACCTCGCCACCTACCTCGCCGCCCACCTCGCCGCCCGCCTCGCCGCCCACCTCGCTGCCCATCTCGCCCCCCACCTCGCCGCCCACCTCGCCGCCCACCTCGCCTCCCACCTCGCCGCCCACCTCGCCCCCTTCCTCGCCGCCTACCCCGCCGCCCACCTCTCCGCCCACCCCTCCGCCCACCTCGCCGCCCACCTCGCCGCCCACCTCGCCGCCCATCTCGCCTCCCACCTCGCCCCCCACCTCCACCTCGCCGCCCACCTCGACGCCCGCCTTGCCCCCCACCTCCACCTCGCCGCCCACCTCGCCTCCCACCTCGCCGCCCACCTCGCCGCCCACCTCCACCTCGCCGTCCACCTTGCCGCCCACCTCGCCGCCCACCTCGCCGCCCACCTCACTGCCCACCTCACTGCCCACCTCCACCTCGCCGCCCACCTCGCCTCCCACCTCGCCTCCCACCTTGCCGCCCAACTCCACCTCGCCGCCCACCTCCACCTCGCCGCCCACCTCGACGCCCACCTCGTCGCCCACCTCGCGGCGAGGTGGGCGGCGAGTTGGGTGGCAGCGGTGGGCGGCGAGTTGGGTGGCAGCGGTGGGATTTGGCAACCTCCCACCTCACGTCCCACCTCGCTGCCCACCTCGCCTAATAAGCGTCAAGCGTCTTTCCCAAAGCACTTTCCGCGAAAAAGGTTTGTTATAATAACAATACAGTGACGGTTTGTTTTGTGCATGGGTGCCGCGT
Organism: Arenicola marina; assembly: GCA_964019135.1. Lineage (NCBI taxonomy): Eukaryota > Metazoa > Annelida > Polychaeta > Arenicolidae > Arenicola > Arenicola marina. The sequence continues at coordinate 38,074,871 of OZ025258.1, forward strand.
GAGGTTGTTAATTTTCTTCCGGTGACCAATGGCGTCCCTCATATTACTAATGAGCTATCACCCATACACCCACCCGCCCCAACACCCCATGCCCCCCCCCCCCCTCCCCGCATTGATATGTTTTGGATAGTTTCCGGCGCTTGGCCATCACGCAACCGTGATGACGGCTTTGTTCTCTGTAACCATAGAAATGGAAGAATAATTGAATCGCCTTGTCTGAAGCTACAAGTGTCTGATGTGTGTAGACAGCGAGGCGATTAGGGGAGGGGAGCGGGGGGTTGGGGGGGGGGGGCAGAGTGAGATCGCAAGTGACAGATGGCAGGCGAGAAGGTATTGGAGACAGACGTGTATGCATGTGAAGGATAACTAATTATGAGATATGCCATTATCTTCCATAATGGGGAGCTCGAAAAGTGACAATAACAATATGCTAGCTGTCCCACTTGTCAGCGCTCATCTGTCAAGCTGCCTGCGCAAGTGATAAATGTTTCTTTCGTGTTTATGTAGCGTGCCGAGGGTGTAGGTTGCCAAATCCCACCGCTGCCACCCAACTGTAGCGTGCCGAGTGTGTAGGTTGCCAAATCCCACCGCTGCCACCCAACTGTAACGTGGCGAGTGTGTAGGTTGCCAAATCCCACGGCTGCCACCCAACTGTAGCGTGGCGAGGGTGTAGGTTGCCAAATCCCACCGCTGCCACCCAATTGTAGCGTGCCGAGTGTGTAGGTTGCCAAATCCAACCGCTGCCACCCAACTGTAGCGTGCCGAGGGTGTAGGTTGCCAAATCCCACCGCTGCCACCCAACTGTAGCGTGCCGAGTGTGTAGGTTGCCAAATCCCACCGCTGCTACCCAACTGTAACGTGGCGAGTGTGTAGGTTGCCAAATCCCACCGCTGCCACCCTACTGTAGCATGGCGAGTGTGTAGGTTGCCAAATCCCACCGCTGCCACCCAACTGTAGCGTGCCGAGGGTGTAGGTTGCCAAATCCCACCGCTGCCACCCAACTGTAACGTGCCGAGTGTGTAGGTTGCCAAATCCCACCGCTGCCACCCAACTGTAGCGTGCCGAGTGTGTAGGTTGTCAAATCCCACCGCTGCCACCCAACTGTGGCGTGCCGAGTGTGTAGGTTGCCAAATCCCACCGCTGCCACCCAACTGTAACGTGGCGAGTGTGTAGGTTGCCAAATCCCACCGCTGCCACCCAACTGTAGCGTGCCGAGTGTGTAGGTTGCCAAATCCCACCGCTGCCACCCAACTGTAACGTGGCGAGTGTGTAGGTTGCCAAATCCCACCGCTGCCACACAAGTGTAGCGTGGCGAGTGTGTAGGTTGCCAAATCCCACCGCTGCCACCCAACTGTAGCGTGCCGAGTGTGTAGGTTGCCAAATCCCACCGCTGCCACCCAACTGTAGCGTGCCGAGTGTGTAGGTTGCCAAATCCCACCGCTGCCACCCAACTGTAACGTGCCGAGCGTGTAGGTTGCCAAATCCCACCGCTGCCACCCAACTGTAGCGTGGCGAGGGTGTAGGTTGCCAAATCCCACTGCTGCCACCCAACTGTAGCGTGCCGAGTGTGTAGGTTGCCAAATCCCACCGCTGCCACCGAATTGTAGCCTGCCGAGGGTGTAGGTTGCCAAATCCCACCGCTGCCACCCAACTGTAGCGTGCCGAGTGTGTAGGTTGCCAAATCCCACCGCTGATACCCAACTGTAACGTGGCGAGTGTGTAGGTTGCCAAATCCCACCGCTGCCACCCTACTTTAGCGTGGCGAGTGTGTAGGTTGCCAAATCCCACCGCTGCCACCCAACTGTAGCGTGCCGAGGGTGTAGGTTGCCAAATCCCACTGCTGCCACCCAACTGTAGCGTGCCGAGTGTGTAGGTTGCCAAATCCCACCGCTGCCACCCAACTGTAGCGTGCCGAGTGTGTAGGTTGCCAAATCCCACCGCTGCCACCCAACTGTAAGGTGGCGAGTGTGTAGGTTGCCAAATCCCACCGCTGCCACCCAACTGTAGCGTGCCGAGTGTGTAGGTTGCCAAATCCCACCGCTGCCACCCAACTGTAGCGTGCCGAGGGTGTAGGTTGCCAAATCCCACTGCTGCCACCCAACTGTAGCGTGCCGAGTGTGTAGGTTGCCAAATCCCACCGCTGCCACCCAACTGTAGCGTGCCGAGTGTGTAGGTTGTCAAATCCCACCGCTGCCACCCAACTGTAACGTGGCGAGTGTGTAGGTTGCCAAATCCCACCGCTGCCACCCAACTGTAGCGTGCCGAGGATGTAGGCTGCCAAATCCCACCGCTGCCACCCAACTGTAGCGTGCCGAGTGTGTAGGTTGCCAAATCACACCGCTGCCACCCAACTGTAACGTGGCGAGTGTGTAGGTTGCCAAATCCCACCGCTGCCACCCAACTGTAGCGTGGCGAGGGTGTAGGTTGCCAAATCCCACTGCTGCCACCCAACTGTAGCGTGCCGAGTGTGTAGGTTGCCAAATCCCACCGCTGCCACCGAACTGTAGCATGCCGAGGGTGTAGGTTGCCAAATCCCACCGCTGCCACCCAACTGTAGCGTGCCGAGTGTGTAGGTTGCCAAATCCCACCGCTGCCACCCAACTGTAGCGTGCCGAGTGTGTAGGTTGCCAAATCCCACCGCTGCCACCCAACTGTAGCGTGCCGAGTGTGTAGGTTGCCAAATCCCACCGCTGCCACCCACCGTAGCCAACTGTAGCGTGCTTAGGGTGTATGTTGTAATAAAATGTCAGGAAGGGGCCATTTTATGCCGCGATATTGTTAAGCATTCTCGGTTTAACCCAGATAAAGTAACCCAGATGTCAATCGCTGCCACCACATACAAATGTATGATAAATCTCTCCATGTTACTTGAATATATATATGCCATCGGCCCTCTATACAGATAACAATATCACATGGAGCTACCAATATTTCAAAGGTAAAATTAAAAGTTCAAATATCACGGCAACTGCTGCATATATCTTCTCTCTCACTAATTCAGTCCACAGGCACAGTAAATCGACTGACACAGAGGGGGTCGGGGGTGGGGGGGGGGGGGGGTCCGCACGGCCTACTAATAAACAAGAAGGTGTCCAACTCAGCCCGCTGAGCGCCTACCCACCCTCGCTTCAAGACCCCAAAGTGGGCTCTGACAGGCTTTGCCTCGTCCGCTCAATGCCGTAATCTGCTTCCCGGGTAGTTTATCTTGCTTTTCAGCCAAGAAACTACATCTCTAACTCATCTAGACACCACGACACAAGCATTTATTCCGCTTAGGAGGTAAACCAGCGCTATCCCTCGTTCCCTGGTCGGCCATTACGAGACTGATATAACTTCCGGTTTACATTTGGCTGCTTCCAATCATAAGCGATGGCAAGCCAAAGTGAAATTTAATGGAGTATTTGCACATTAATGTTCAAATATTTGCGCATGTTTGCGCAATAAGCCAGTTCGTAGTTCCGGCGTCGCAAGGCACTATGGGTAATGTCAAAGATCACGGCACATAAACAAACGCACGTGTCTGCTGTCAACACGGCGGGTTGCGTGTGAACGCAGCACTTTTAAGGCGATAAACATAGTTTTGCCTAGTTTCTTCTTGTTATTATTTTTTGGAAATACAAATACATTGATATAAGACCTGAGGTGGCTACCTTCGGTCATTTTTGTTTATGGAATAAAGACAGACTTCAGGCATGTTTTACGAGATCGTGGAATGCCGACCTCTGGCAATAAGGACTAACTAGGCTCTTGCCTACGGGTCGCAATACTTTGCGGTACATGTACCACAAAAAGCAACGGCAAAAGAAGAAGATCGTGTGCGAGCTGAACGGTATAAAAACTTACTGACAATTGATGGCACAGTTTTGCCAGATCCACTCTCGGATTTGACCATAGGCTGGGGGCTTATATAGATCCTACCAACTTGGGAAATAAAATAAATTGGGCCAAACAACCTCAAATGGATCAAACATATGTCATCTGCATTTGACCCTTATGAGTGCATGTTTGTGTGCCGTGAACTTCGACCCGGATGCGCAACAGAGTGTGTCGCGCACGCGCACTCGAAACTACGAAGTGGCTTATTCATTTGCACATATGTTCAAATAATTTTTACAAATGTTCAAATCATTTGCACAAATGTTCAAATCATTTGCACAAATGTTCAAATCATTTGCACAAATGTTCAAATCATTTTCACAAATGTTCAAATCATTTGCACAAATGTTCAAATCATTTGCACAAATGTTCAAATCATTTTTGCATATCTAAATATGCCCATATCAGGGTTCCTACAGATCAGGAAAACGGAAAATGAAAAAAAAAATTCCTTGCAGAGAAAAACCTGGGAATTTCATTTTAGAAAAAAATAAGGCAAAAATCAGGGAATATCAGAAGCCTAGGTCATATTTTGGTTAAAGGTTCCATCGCAGTTATTACTAATATCTTCCCTGTCTTATGTGGTTAATAATATCCTGATATGATTAATTCATGATGATTCAGATTAAATAATCTTATGCCAGAAGTTATTCAAAAGAAATTTGAACGCCAAGAACGCCACAATGGGATTGACTGTCAAACTGAGCCTTACAGTCATCGGATTGACTCTCAGATTAACCATCAGATAAACTGTCAGATCAACCTGGGCTCAGATGGAACATTCCAATATACAAAGTTTTAGCAAGCTTAGAATTGCTGAAAAAAACAACATATTTGCAACTCTCTAATTTCTCACACACCGTATCACTAATAACGACATATAGACATAGTATAACCAAAACACTTCTAACTCGAGTATTCGTTAGCACGAATGCCAGAAGTTGAGGTTTCTTCCCGGCTGGTGTTGAGATAATGAGATAATATCAGTTTGGTCTATAACATTGCGGTGTAATTCGGCGGGATCGCTGTTGAATTTATCAACAAATGCACATGTTGCATTACCGTGGTGATTCGTCTGGTTTGTTTGGTTCAGTGATCCCGCCGGAAGTTGCGCAATACGGGACTCAAACGCGAGACGAGAACTGTGACGTAACATGGCAGCGAGAAGTTGCGATAAATTGGTGTTGGAAAGTTCTGCAAGTACAAAAAGGGATCACAATTGTTTGTATTAAATCGCGTTGCCGACCGAACCATAACGGCATATATAACAACCTGACACATTGATAAGGATGGTTTATTTGCGTACTTTCTGTAATCGCTGCCCAAAGAGTGCTAAGGGAGGGGCATGCAACAGGGATATATATATATATATATCCATGGAGGCTTCCATCCCTTTTGCGACGTAGCTCTTTGTTTCTCCTTCGCTGAAGCGACCGCGATTTATGAGCATGCCAACCACGGCTTGTCGCACATCATTTGCCATGGCAACATCCCCCCACACGTAGAAATGCCATTCTGCCGCTGGTAAACCAGGTTCTGTGAATGACGAAGCATGATTTGCTCTATTTAATTCTGAACCGAGAACATTTTCTATATGCAATCATCGAAGATACCATAGAAAGAAACGTGTGTAACATTGAACGGAAGCAATCAAACATACAGGAAATGAATTCGCGTGTAGCTTGCATTATATCGATATCATATCGTTTCCTGCCTTTAAATAAAATCACCGACCAACCTTTGGGATGCCGAGTTCCCTTGACAACGCCGTGTGGCAAGCACCCAGGACACCAGCCTCCAGCCTCCAGCATTTGTTTCTTTTGACAAAAGACTGTACTTGGACTACGGCTTGGCACCCAGCCAGGCTGTCATTATTGCTCAACGCAGCCAGATGAAGCGGCTTCGCATGTAGACATAAAACTAGGTACAATAAGAGCTCATGCAACGTTGCTTGTTCTTACCATGTATTAATTATATAAACTGTTCCGTTTAGATACACATCATATACAATTTGCTTGCATGGTTTATGCTTTGAACGAAACAACCTATAACAGTAATATAACTCTTGTATAAAACACCACCTGGCAGAGATACTTCCCCTTCGTTGCTTAATCGTAACATCCTACTTGCATTAATTAAATATTTAGCGAAAAATAACCGTTGATAATACGTCATAACGAATCTTAACTGATATATTAATATTGTTGCTATAATTATCCAATTTATGTCAAGTAGGCCATAGTTCACGTGAAATCATTTATAAATGATATTTCGTTAAACATGATTCGCAGTAAACATGGCCCTATTCTCGATAATCGTTAATACACCTTTAATACGCAGTATGCAATTGTCTATAGGTAATGTAATATGGTCGATAAAAGAAAATGTTAAAGAATGCATCCAATATCGCACTATTCTCACAAATAATGTCCAATATTTAGCCCTTTCAGACGGATTACGAATTATTTGACAGAATCGGTGTGTGGGGATGGTCGTATTTTTAGAGCTTGCTGCATTTCGTCTCCAAGCGTAATGCACCACGAAATCAGTTGGACAAATTCAGCCGGTCAGTGAATATTGCGAACTTATCCTGTCGTTTCTATGCGAACCGCTGCCGTTAGGGAGGTCGGAACCAGACAGAGCCAGTCCCTGGGGCTCGGAACAAGCAGAGCTAGTCCCTGGGGCTCGGAACAAAGCAGAGCTAGTCCCTGGGGCTCGGAACAAAGCAGAGCTAGTCCCTGGGGCTCGGAACAAAGCAGAGCCAGGTCCTAGGGCTCGGAACAAAGCAGAGCCAGTCCCTGGGGCTTGGACCAAAGCAGAGCTAGTCCCTGGGGCTCGGAACAAAGCAGAGCTAGTCCCTGGGGCTCGGAACAAAGCAGAGCTAGTCCCTGGGGCTCGGAACAAACAGAGCTAGTCCCTGGGGCTCGGAACAAAGCAGAGCTAGTCCCTGGGGCTCGGAACAAAGCAGAGCTAGTCCCTGGGGCTCGGAACAAGCAGAGCTAGTCCCTGGGGCTCGGAACAAAGCAGAGCCAGTCCCTGGGGCTCGGAACAAAGCAGAGCTAGTCCCTGGGGCTCGGAACAAAGCAGAGCTAGTCCCTGGGGCTCGGAACAAAGCAGAGCTAGTCCCTGAGGCTCGGAACAAGCAGAGCTAGTCCCTGGGGCTCGGAACAAAGCAGAGCCTGGCCCTAGGGCTTCGAACAAAGCAGAGCCAGGTCCTAGGGCTCGGAACAAAGCAGAGCCAGTCCCTGGGGCTCGGAACAAAGCAGAGCTAGTCCCTGGGGCTCGGAACAAAGCAGAGCCAGGTCCTAGGGCTCGAAACAAAGCAGAGCTAGTCCCTGGGGCTCGGAACAAAGCAGAGCTAGTCCCTGGGGCTCGGAACAAAGCAGAGCTAGTCCCTGGGGCTCGGAACAAAGCAGAGCTAGTCCCTGGGGCTCGGAACAAAGCAGAGCCAGGCCCTGGGGCTCGGAACAAAGCAGAGCTAGTCCCTGGGGCTCGGAACAAGCAGAGCTAGTCCCTGGGGCTCGGAACGAAGCAGAGCTAGTCCCTGGGGCTCGGAACAAAGCAGAGCAAGGCCCTGGGGCTCGGCACAAAGCAGAGCAAGGCCCTGGGGCTCCGAACAAAGCAGAGCCAGGCCCTAGGGCTCCGAACAAAGCAAAGCCCGGCCCTGGGGCTCCGAACAAAGCAGAGCAAGGCTCTGGGGCTCCGAACAAAGCAGAGCCAGGCCCTAGAGCTCCGAACAAAGCAGAGCCCGGCCCTGGGACTCCGAACAAAGCAGAGCCAGGTCCTGGGGCTCCGAACAAAGCAGAACCAAGCCCTGGGGCTCCGAACAAAGCAGAGCCAGGTCCTAGGGCTCCGAACAAAGCAGAGCCAGGCCCTGAGGCTCCGAACAAAGCAGAGCCAGGCCCTGGGGCTCCGAACAAAGCAGAGACAGGTCCTGGGGCTCCGAACAAAGCAAAGCCAGGCCCTGGGGCTCGGAACAAAGCAGAGCCAGCCCCTGGGGCTCCGAACAAAGCAGAGCCAGGCCCTGGGGCTCCGAACAAAGCAGAGCTAGTCCCTGGGGCTCGGAACAAAGCAGAGCCAGGCCCTGGGGCTCCGAACAAAGCAGAGCCAGGTCCTGGGGCTCCGAACAAAGCAGAGCCAAGCCCTGGGGCTCCGAACAAAGCAGAGCCAGGTCCTAGGGCTCCGAACAAAGCAGAGCCAGGCCCTGGGGCTCCGAACAAAGCAGGGCCAGCCCTGGGACTCCGAACAAAGCAGAGCCAGACCCTTGGGCTCCGAATAAAGCAGAGCCAGACCCTAGGGCTCCGAACAAAGCGGCGCCAGGCCCTGGGGCTCCGAACAAAGCAAAGCCAGGCCCTGAGCCCACCATAATGACTGAGACAGACAGACATTCATGGAACCGATATATATTCTGACTGGAAGCAAACGTATGTGCATACCAAGAAGCATGTATATATTGGATAAGTATAGCATGTATATTAATATATCAATTAAGATACATTATGACGTGTTATGAACGGTTATGTTTTGCTAAATATTTCATTAAGACAAATAGGGTATTACGATTAAGCAACGAATAAAGTGAAGCGTCGCTGCCAGGTGGTGTTTCATACAAACGTTCTGTTGAATCATGGTCTGCCATAGACGTGGGTACACCCCCATGCGGAAAAATAGGAAATAGCTATAATTACCTTTCTCGAATCAGGTAATTGTTTCAATGTGGTCACCATACTCATCTCCTGATGAACCAGGGATTTGTCGGGATGCGGACACCATACTCATCTCCTGATGGACCTGGGATTTGTTGGGATGTGGATATCTTACGTAACTTCTGACGAAGCACGGAATGGTTTCGGTATGGATAACTTACTTACCTCCTGGTGAAGCAGGGAATGGTTTCGATGCGAATGCCTTAACTCTTGACAAAGCAGTGAATGGTTTTGATGTGGATACCTTACTTACCTCCTGACGAAGCAGGGAATGGTTTCGATGTGGATACCATATCTATCTCCTGACGAAGCAGGGAATGGGTTCGATGTGGTTACCTTGTTTACTTTCTGACGAAGCAGGGAATGGCTTCGATGTGGATACCATATCTATCTCCTGAAGAAGCAGGGAATGGTTTCGATTTGGATACCATATCTATCTCCTGACGAAGCAGGCAATGGTTTTGATGTGGATACCTTATTTACCTCCTGACGAAGCAGGGAATGGGTTCGATGTGGTTACCTTATTTACCTCCTGACGAAGCAGGGAATGGTTTTGATGTGGATATCATATCTATCTCCTGACGAAGCAGGCAATGGTTTTGATGTGGATACCTTACTTACCTCCTGACGAAGCAGGGAATGGGTTCGATGTGGTTACCTTACTTACCTCCTGACGAAGCAGGGAATGGTTTCGATGTGGATACCATATCTATCTCCTGACGAAGCAGGGAATGGTTTCGATGTGGATACCATATCTATCTCCTGACGAAGCAGGCAATGGTTTTGATGTGGATACCTTATTTACCTCCTGACGAAGCAGGGAATGGGTTCGATGTGGTTACCTTATTTACCTCCTGACGAAGCAGGGAATGGTTTCGATGTGGATACCATATCTATCTCCTGACGAAGCAGGGAATGGGTTCGATGTGGTTACCTTATTTACTTTCTGACGAAGCAGGGAATGGCTTCGATGTGGATACCATATCTATCTCCTGAAGAAGCAGGGAATGGTTTCGATGTGGATACCATATCTATCACCTGACGAAGCAGGCAATGGTTTTGATGTGGATACCTTATTTACCTCCTGACGAAGCAGGGAATGGGTTCGATGTGGTTACCTTATTTACCTCCTGACGAAGCAGGGAATGGTTTCGATGTGGATATCATATCTATCTCCTGACGAAGCAGGCAATGGTTTTGATGTGGATACCTTACTTACCTCCTGACGAAGCAGGGAATGGGTTCGATGTGGTTACCTTACTTACCTCCTGACGAAGCAGGGAATGGTTTCGATGTGGATACCATATCTATCTCCTGACGAAGCAGGGAATGGTTTCGATGTGGATACCATATCTATCTCCTGACGAAGCAGGCAATGGTTTTGATGTGGATACCTTATTTACCTCCTGACGAAGCAGGGAATGGGTTCGATGTGGTTACCTTATTTACCTCCTGACGAAGCAGGGAATGGTTTCGATGTGGATACCATATCTATCTCCTGACGAATCAGGCAATGGTTTTGATGTGGATACCTTATTTACCTCCTGACGAAGCAGGGAATGGGTTCGATGTGGTTACCTTATTTACCTCCTGACGAAGCAGGCAATGGTTTTGATGTGGATACCTTATTTACCTCCTGACGAAGCAGGGCATGGCCTCGATGTGGTTACCTTATTTACCTCCTGACGAAGCAGGGCATAGCTTCGATGTGGTTACCTTATTTACCTCCTGGCAAAGCAGGGCATGGCTTCGATGTGGATACCTTATTTACCTCCTGGCGAAGCAGGGCATGGCTTCGATGTGGATACCTTATTTACCTCCTGACGAAGCAGGGCATGGCTTCGATGTGGATACCTTATTTACCTCCTGGCGAAGCAGGGCATGGCTTCGATGTGGATACCTTATTTACCTCCTGACGAAGCAGGGAATGGTTTCGATGTGGATACCTTATTTACCTCCTGACGAAGCAGGGAATGGTTTCGATGTGGATACCATATCTATCTCCTGACGAAGCAGGGAATGGTTTCGATGTGGATACCTTATTTACCTCCTGACGAAGCAGGGAATGGCTTCGATGTGGATACCTTATTTACCTCATGACGAAGCAGGGAATGGTTTTGATGTGGATACCTTATTTACCTCCTGACGAAGCAGGGAATGGTTTTGATGTGGATACCTTACTTACCTCCTGACGAAGCAGGGAATGGTTTCGATGTGGATACCATATCTATCTCCTGGCGAAGCAGGGCATGGCTTCGATGTGGATACCTTACTTACATCCCGACGAAGCATGTGAGTGTTTTGTCCGTTAAGGAGGTGTATGCTGTCTCAAAGCATCAAGTGTTTTGTCCGTTAAGGAGGTGTATGCTGTCACAATGCATCAAGTGTTTACTCATCAGATCTGTTTTACACTTAACTACTAACAACGGTACTGCGGTGGCTAATCACGCACGCTTCGTTCGCTCTGCACGCTATTCGCCACTAATCACAGATTTATGCATACAATCCTTTCCATATTGTGGCACACAATGTGCAAAGACCTATAAACCTATCTTCGGGGCTCGCATTCGAAAACAATGTACGGTGTAGCAGACCATGATTTGCCGAGGCTGAAAAAGACATCTACAACAAAACTTGATAATATCGACGTCGTGCATTGTTCGTGCAAGTAATGATGCTGGAGCCTTTCCGCGGCCGGGGCGTGGGGGGGGGGGGGGGGGCGGAAATGGGGCAACGAAAGGGCCACATATCTGTTTTGTTCTATGTCAGCGAAAAACCGTCCTACTTCAATCGCACTGCAAGCCCGATACGCTATGAGCTATCTGAGATTTCTTGCAGCGTCGCATCCTTGTGCTTGCATGTTGTTTTATGAGGCTCATCAACCTTAATGGAGAATTTTGTCCTAAAATTAGAAAATTAATCAAGGAACGTCTGACGAAGAAGCCTATAGCTAGGGTCGTTTCTTCATCGTACCGAGAAGCTATTCGTCCGGTCGACCCTGGAGAAAACTGAAGCAAGCAAAGCACTAAAGAACATCAAATGAAGTGGTGTTTTGAACCGCTTTTGTGCGCATAAGGGCTGAATCGGCTCATGGAACCCCCCGGGGCGATGAAGCATATACAGCTGAAACATTCTGCTGGTTAGGTTCATAGGGCACAAATATGAACCCAGGTCCAGTGCGCTAACCACTACACCAGGGAAACCCCCAGGACCTGTTGATCTGTGGTCCAGTGCGCTAACCACTACACCGGGGAGGCCCCAGGACCTATTGATCTGCGGTCTAGTGCGCTAACCACTACACCAGGGAAACCCCCAGGACCTGTTGATCTGTGGTCCAGTGCGCTAACCACTACACCAGGGAGACCCCCAGGACCTATTGATCTGCGGTCTAGTGCGCTAACCACTACACCGGGGAGGCCCCAGGACCTATTGATCTGCGGTCTAGTGCGCTAACCACTACACCAGGGAAACCCCCAGGACCTGTTGATCTGTGGTCCAGTGCGCTAACCACTACACCAGGGAGACCCCCAGGACCTATTGATCTATGGTCAAGTGCGCTAACCACTACACCAGGGAAACCCCCAGGACCTATTGATCTGCGGTCTAGTGCGCTAACCACTACACCAGGGAGACCCCCAGGACCTATTGATCTGCGGTCTAGTGCGCTAACCACTACACCAGGGAAACCCCCAGGACCTATTGATCTGCGGTCTAGTGCGCTAACCACTACACCAGGGAGACCCCCAGGACCTATTGATCTGCGGTCTAGTGCGCTAACCACTACACCAGGGAGACCCCCAGGACCTATTGATCTGCGGTCTAGTGCGCTAACCACTACACCAGGGAGACCCCCAGGACCTATTGATCTGCGGTCTAGTGCGCTAACCACTACACCAGGGAGACCCCCAGGACCTATTGATCTGCGGTCTAGTGCACTAACCACTACACCAGGGAGACCCCCAGGACCTATTGATCTGCGGTCTAGTGCGCTAACCACTACACCAGGGAGACCCCCAGGACCTATTGATCTGCGGTCTAGTGCGCTAACCACTAAACGAGGGAAGCCCCCAGGATCTGTTGATCTGTGGTCCAGTGCGCTAACCACTACACCGGGGAGGCCCCAGGACCTGTTGATCTGTTGTCTAGTGCGCTAACCACTACACCAGGGAGGCCCCCAGGACCTATTGATCTATGGTCAAGTGCGCTAACCACTAAACCAGGGAATCCCCCAGGACCTGTTGATCTGTGGTCCAGTGCGCTAACCACTACACCGAGGAGGCCCCCAGGACCTATTGATCTATTGTCTAGTGCGCTAACCACTACACCAGGGAGGCCCCCAGGACCTATTGATCTAGGGTCCAGTGCACTAACCACTACACAAGGGAGGCCCCCAGGACCTATTGATCTGCGGTCTAGTGCACTAACCGCTACGCCAGGGAGGCGCCCAGGACCTGTTTATCTGTGGTCCAGTGCGCAAACCACTACACCAGGGAGGCCCCAAGGACCTGTTGACTTGTGGTCCAGTGCGCTAACCACTACACCAGGGAGGCCCCAGGGACCTGCTGATCTGTTTGTCCGGTGCGCTAACCACTACACAAGGAAGGCCCCCGGGACCTGTTTATCTGTGGTCCAGTGCGCTAACCACTACACCAGGGAGGCCCCCAGGACCTATTGATCTGTGGTCAAGTGCGCTAACCACTAAACCAGGGAATCCCCCAGGACCTGTTGATCTGTGGTCCAGTGCGCTAACCACTACACCGAGGAGGCCCCCAGGACCTATTGATCTATTGTCTAGTGCGCAAACCACTACACCAGGGAGGCCCCCAGGACCTATTGATCTAGGGTCCAGTGCGCTAACCACTACACAAGGGAGGCCCCCAGGACCTATTGATCTGCGGTCTAGTGCACTAACCGCTACGCCAGGGAGGCGCCCAGGACCTGTTGATCTGTGGTCCAGTGCGCTAACCACTACACCAGGGAGGCCCCCAGGACCTGCTGATCTGTGGTCCAGTGCACTAACCACTGCACCAGGAAGGCCCCAAGGACCTGTTGACTTGTGGTCCAGTGCGCTAACCACTACACCAGGGAGGCCCCAGGGACCTGCTGATCTGTGGTCCGGTGCGCTAACCACTACACAAGGGAGGCCCCCGGGACCTGTTTATCTGTGGTCCAGTGCGCAAACCACTACACCAGGGAGGCCCCCAGGACCTGTTTATCTGTGGTCCAGTGCGCTAACCACTACACCAGGAAGGCCCCAAGGACCTGTTGATCTGTGGTCCAGTGCGCTAACCACTACACCAGGGAGGCCCCCAGGACCTATTGATCTATGGTCAAGTGCGCTAACCACTAAACCAGGGAATCCCCCAGGACCTGTTGATCTGTGGTCCAGTGCGCTAACCACTACACCGAGGAGGCCCCCAGGACCTATTGATCTATTGTCTAGTGCGCTAACCACTACACCAGGGAGGCCCCCAGGACCTATTGATCTAGGATCCAGTGCACTAACCACTACACAAGGGAGGCCCCCAGGACCTATTGATCTGCGGTCTAGTGCACTAACCGCTACGCCAGGGAGGCCCCAGGACCTATTGATCTGTGGTCCAGTGCGCTAACCACTAAACCAGGGAATCCCCCAAGACCTGTTGATCTGTGGTCCAGTGCGCTAACCACTACACCGAGGAGGCCCCCAGGACCTATTGATCTATTGTCTAGTGCGCTAACCACTACACCAGGGAGGCCCCCAGGACCTATTGATCTAGGGTCCAGTGCGCTAACCACTACACAAGGGAGGCCCCCAGGACCTATTGATCTGCGGTCTAGTGCACTAACCGCTACGCCAGGGAGGCGCCCAGGACCTGTTGATCTGTGGTCCAGTGCGCTAACCACTACACCAGGGAGGCCCCAGGGACCTGCTGATCTGTGGTCCGGCGCGCTAACCACTACACAAGGGAGGCCCCAAGGACCTGTTGATCTGGGGTCCAGTGCGCTAACCACTACATCAGGGAGGCCCCAGGGACCTGTTGATCTGTGGTTCAGCGCGGTAACCTCTACACCAGGGAGGCCCCAGGGACCTGCTGATCTGTGGTCCAATGCGCTAACCACTACACCAGGGAGGCCCCAGGGACCTGTTGATCTGTGGTCCAGTGCGCTAACCACTACACCAGGGAGGCCCCAGGGACCTGCTGATCTGTGGTTCAGCACGGTAACCTCTACACCAGGGAGGCCCCAGGGACCTGCTGATCTGTGGTCCAGTGCGCTAACCACTACACCAGGGAGGCCCCAGGGACCTGCTGATCTGTGGTTCAGCGCGGTAACCTCTAAAGCTGGGGCACACTGACTTCCAGGAGCAACTCAACTTATCTTGCTGCGATCATAACGCTCATGAGGGCCCGGAAGTAAATATGTGTCAAACTAAGAAGGGGTGTGTCCCTGCCTGTGTCAATTTAAATACATTGTCGGAAAGAATATAGCCGCAATTTTGTTAGTCGCAATGTCGGTCGCGAGAATAGATACCCCAAATGAAGGTCAATGCATTTGAATCCAAACTATGAAAGGTATAGGATGTCAATGAAACGTCCTCTGCTGGGAGATTGACATACCATTACATACACAAGGTCAGTATCCTGACAAAGGGCACACACCCAGCATATCTCTCGGCTAAATTGTCATGTTTATCTTAACTTGTTTTGAAAAACGACCCGCAGAGCTGTCAGGTTGTACACCAGGTTGCTGTTAGCAGGTTAGCACACTAGTGACCCTTGACCCCGTAACACAATAACCACATCGGCACATCAAGGCGTAGAGATCTGCTCCGCAGCATCACATAATAATATTTTACTGAATGATATCGCTTAATAACATATCAAAGTTGCTCAATGAGTGACACCCTATGATAAGTGAGATTGATAATAAAGCTGTCAATTTCTTTTTGGTTGATTTGAGTGGGAAGTTTGAAAACGGTAAATCAGAGGTCGAGATGCGAAAGATAAGATAAGGTAAATAAGTTTTGTTACCTGGGAAGTACCATTATACAGATAATCTATCCCTAGAAAAATAATACCCGCGTTGGGAAGGCAGCCACCGCTTTTGATAGATTGAACAAACGAGCGTGGCAAATTCGAAACTTACCATTCGTGTGTTCTAAGCAGCTTGCTGTATGGTAATGAAACGTGTACCTCATACTAGTCATAGGTACACCAAAAACGGAAATTGAACAATTTCCATTTTCGTAGCTTGCGAAACATTTTAGGCTTTCTTGGCAAGACAAGGTAGCAAATGCTGAAGTGTTAGCCAGGGCCACCCTACCAACCATTCTTGCTCTTGTAAAATAAAGACGTCATCGTTGGCTTGGAAACGTTCATCGTACGCGCAAAATAAACGCATTCCAAACGATGTGCTCTGCGGCGAGCTTGCCGCCGGCAAACGTTCAACTGGACGGCCAAAGCTCAGGTTAAAGGATGTTTGTAAGCGTGACATGAAGACTTTCGGCATCGATTCGAATTCCTGGGAGGACCTAGCATCCTAAAAGAGGAGTTGTGTTCGTCTCGTGCAAGAGGGAATCAGCCACCACGACGGGCTCTGGTTTGAGAAACTGGATTTGAAACGCCAATCTAGGCATCCAGTGAGCCTAGGGAGGGGGGCAAGGTGGGGTTCGTGTCCCCAGATCACCAAAAATAAATGTCTTTATTCCCAGGTCACGACGAATTAACGACAAATTAAGAAGGATAGCTGCCAGTACACATAGGACGGGCGGACACATGATATAAATTAGCGATTTCCTGATTCACAGTTAATGAATATTAAGATTCCCGGTTCAAGAGTAATAAAAATCCTTGATCACGACGGTCAGCTAATACCCCATTCCCAGTTCACGAAGAATTATTTGCCTCATCCCAGTTCACGGTGAAATGAAAACCGATTCCCGAGGAACAGAAATACCCCTTTTCGGTAAAAAGTGTCTAACCTTGAAGATGTCGGCAGTCCAGCTGTTGAACGCGTCTTCTTACCAGCACATCTTATCTCCCTCTCCCAAAAGGACGGATACAGCGGGCCCCTAAGTCCGTCAGCAGCTCGTTCACAGCCCGACCGAATGCGCAGGAGTTCGGGTAGGCCGTGAATCCCAGCGCAAATACCGAAAACCTAACAACATAGTCGATAACAATTAATTTCTAAAAGTCAATTGCTTCTTGAAATTAAATTACGTAAAATGTATATGAGAATGACTACTCCAATTATATAATTATTGTTCTTTGATGGCATACATCATGAATTCAACTACAGCCAGAGTATATCTAAGTGACTAACAAGGCATGAAATCCTGATGAATATTATCATGAGTTGGGTCTTTCATGTAAATATTTTTAGGATTTATGCAGTATGTATTTGTAAAGCACTGACAGACAGACAGTTCATCATCATACAGTTCATCGTGTACAGCCTCTATGCTTGTCAGTAATAATACGTGCTGTAGTAAGGCGAGGGCTGCAGGGCTAGGATGAGGGGAGGCCGGGGTGGTGCGACAGGGTGCTACCCGACTCGCTGCTTGGACAAATAGTGGCGACAACGGAAATGCAAAGTTCCTCATCATCACGAGGCAGGGGGAGGAGTGAGGGGGGGGGGGGTATATATCTCCTTTTCCCCGCAAATCCGATGTCTTTGAAGTCGCCGCCGTGCCTGTGTTCTACGCAATACGAGGAGACCTTCGTGCAGCGCTAGGGAGCTTCCCTGGCCCATAGGTCTATAGGATGAGCTGTCGATAGCGTCGTGGGTTCGAACCCTGGGTCTTTTTGTTTCAACATAACTGTCTTATTACTCAAGCCCAAAATGTATCGTTTATGATATCTATTTCGTGGGTTCTAACAAGGAAGCTGGACCGAATAAGGGACCACGCATCAAGCGCCCGTTCCGTCCAACATCCTTGTCATTGTCCATAGAGTTGTCTTGGTCCAAATTCATGTCAGCACACTGTTCCTCCCTGGTTCCCCTATTATTAGAGGCTTACATTCTTTTCTTCTTTTCCGTAAATCTAGATTATAATCAGGCTGGCGACGGAAGAATTGAATGGATAATTCCTATTGCATCTACGTCATCACCTCCTTTCTTCCGGACGTTAACACTTTTATTACTGACAAGCATAGAGGCTGTACACGATGAACTGTATGATGATGAACTGTCTGTCTGTCAGTGCTTTACAAATACATACTGCATAACTCCTAAAAATATTTACATGAAAGACCCAACTCATGATAATATTCATCAGGATTTCATGCCTTGTTAGTCACTTAGATATTATTCTGACATAGAGTGGACTTGCTTAATTAGTCATGACTGAGACGTGAATCGGTGTTTTTCGCGCTTCTTTACGAAGACTTCTCGCTCATGAACCTGGCAGGACAAAACCCCGGGGACTTCACGTCGTCGCAGTCATATTACAATGAAACACACTTCTTGCTGAGATCAGTTTTTGTTGTCATTATGTTAGTTGGCGCTTTCCTGATTGGAGCGCATGTTGTCAGTAGATGTGGTAGTCATTGCGCTTTTTGGAGATATCGGATATCACGTCGTTCCCCATTGATGTCCTTGTCAGGTCCCGGATGTCACGAAACCGGTCCGTGAAATCCTGGCATGCGTACAAAAATAATTATCACGTACATTGTGAAAAAAAAAAATTCTTTTTCTGCTAATGGTCGTCAGCCGCCATTTTCTCCTTCGCCCACAGTCTTCCCGCAAAGCCTTAGGTCTTTAGGGTTTTCGCCTAGGATATAGGTCAGGGGCCGTATTCATTATCACTACTTAGGCTACGCTACTGAACTTAGCGCTAAATGGAAGAATTGACCGGTTATTGGGTTCAAAATACATCAATAGTCACCCAAGAAATAGATTTTCCTAATTAAGAAAGTGCTAAAATTATATCCAAGAGGGTTTCTTAATCATGCGCACCACCACAACGAGCTGGTGAGGCTAAGACGAAAACACACTTTTCGTGCGTAACTTACGACATGATTATGAATACGGCCCCAGGCCAATATAATGTGAACTTTTATGGATCGGGTAAGTAAGGACAGTTTGGGTCATCGAGGGCAAATAGTACTCGGTATGGTACTAATGGTTAGGCCGATATATGACATGATTCTGGCCACGGACTGTCTGGGTCAATATAATGTGGGTATGGGTAATATCGGACAGGGCAATGGGCCTGGGCTGTATGTGTCCATATAATGTGGGTATGGGTAATATCGGACAGGGCAATGGGCCTGGGCTGTATGTGTCAATATAATGTGGGTATGGGTAGTATCGGACAGGGCAATGGGCTTGGGCTGTATGTGTCAATATAATGTGGGTAAAGGTAATATCGGACAGGGCAATGGGCTGGGCTGTATGTGTCAATATAATGTGGGTAAAGGTAATATCGGACAGGGCAATGGGCTGGGCTGTATGTGTCAATATAATGTGGGTATGGGTAGTATCGGACAGGGCAATGGGCTTGGGCTGTATGTGTCAATATAATGTGGGTAAAGGTAATATCGGACAGGGCAATGGGCTGGGCTGTATGTGTCAATATAATGTGGGTAAAGGTAATATCGGACAGGGCAATGGGCTGGGCTGTATGTGTCAATATAATGTGGGTAAAGGTAATATCGGACAGGGCAATGGGCTGGGCTGTATGTGTCAAAATAATGTGGGTAAAGGTAATATCGGACAGGGCAATGGGCTGGGCTTTATGTGTCAATAAAATGTGGGTAAAGGTAATATCGGGCAGGGCAATGGCCTGGGCTGTATGTGTCAATATAATGTGGGTAAAGGTAATATCGGACAGGGCAATGAGCTGGGCTGTATGTGTCAATATAATGTGGGTATGGGTAGTATCGGACAGGGCAATGGGCCTGGGCTGTATGTGTCAATATAATGTGGGTAAAGGTAATATCGGACAGGGCAATGAGCTGGGCTGTATGTGTCAATATAATGTGGGTATGGGTAGTATCGGACAGGGCAATGGGCCTGGGCTGTATGTGTCCATATAATGTGGGTAAAGGTAATATCGGACAGGGCAATGGGCTGGGCTGTATGTGTCAAAATAATGTGGGTAAAGGTAATATCGGACAGGGCAATGGGCTGGGCTTTATGTGTCAATAAAATGTGGGTAAAGGTAATATCGGGCAGGGCAATGGCCTGGGCTGTATGTGTCAATATAATGTGGGTAAAGGTAATATCGGACAGGGCAATTGATTAGCATGATACGATGGGTCAGTGTTATAGACCAATTGGCTGCAATTAGCAATTAGTCCGGCAATTAATATAGGGATAAGGGTCAAGGTACAAATTACAGACGACTAATAAGACGATGTAACATCCAAGAGGACTTAGACATGTATGTAATTTATTTCCTCCACTCGCTGGAGAGTTCAAGCAACGTATGTTACAGACAAATACATAAATATCAGTGTAGTAACGGTAACGATAATAATAATAAAACAATGATAAATATAACACACAATTAAAGTATTTACAATATCATTTGACTATACTAGATTAATAATAGGGCAGACGCGGCTCCAAGGACAAAGCCTGCCATGCCCTGCCACTTATTGTGGTGAACATGTCTAAGTCATCGGTGTAATCGTTGGGATGAGGTCTATGGCCCAAAAAGAGAGCGGTTACAAGGTTTTCACTCGAGTTAAAAGGATAGGAGGAAAACTGGACGCTACATTGGTTGATTATTTCGGTCCAGAACATCTCTCTAGCCGCCTGGTATTTGTCACACGAGTGGAGAAAGTGATTTAAGGGGACATATACTCGTTTTTTGCAATATTCACAAGCTGAATCTGTTTCTTTATAGAGGACGCAATTAAGTCGTGCCAGCGCACGCAGTTGCCTTTTCTCATTAAACCGCGTGCTTTCCATTTGCCAGTAAATATGTATATGCAGGTTACAGCCATATACTCCATTAAAATAATTATATTTTTCCTGAACAATTTGTTGCGAGAGCTGAGTCTCTTTGTGACGCTTAACAGATGCTCTAACTGTGTTTTTCCACTCTCGCTTAGAAGGGAAACTGTTATCTGACACATACTTTGAAATGTGCTCAAACAAGTCATACTTCGATAACACATTAGTTACATCTTTAACAATACCTGTACACTGGTCATTTGCGTTTTGAAAGAGTCGCTCAACAAAGACGACCTTAGCCAGCTTGCTAACATGTAGCCGGCATAGGCGTCCCAGGAACTGTAACTTTTTGACGTCGGTCGTACATTCTAAACTGAGATCATTTACCATGCATCGAGTGATAGTTGCACTACAATTTCTAGGAAAATTCTGGATAAATCGCAGGCAAAATGAATGAGCCCGCTCCAACTGAGCTAACTCGCCCCTGCTTAAATTCCACCACAGCTCAGCCCCATACAACGCACGAGGCAAAACGACAGTCCTATATAATCGCACGGCAGTGACACAGCTGAGTTCAGCGGGTCTTACACCATAGCTTACTAGTGTCATCAAACCGCTTCTCAGTTTAGAGGCTGCATCGCTCGTTCTCTCAACTGATCTATTTAGTGAATTTAACCGTATGCCCACGTGAGCAAAGTCTATAACTTCTTCGACTGGCTCGCCATCTAACAATAGTGATCTACGGGGGGCAAGTTTCCTTTTAGCATTGGCTGTTTCGCCGTAAACCATCAATTTTGATTTTACCGGGTTGAATTTAAACCGCCATTTTCGTGCATACTGTTCGCACGAGGAGACAAGCTCTTGCAAGGCATTAATGGTCAGCGCCGTGACAGCGATGTCATCGGCCTGCAATATACCGCCACATGGAACTTGACCACAGCTGGCGCCTGAACATGGGGTGCACAGAGCCGTCGCTAGCTCGTGTACAAACAACATATATAACCATGGTCCCAAAATTGAGCCCTGGCGCACGGAGCGCCGTACATCTATGTTTTTCGACCTCATGCCATTCACAACTACATTAGCTGTCATATTTTGGTATGATTCATATAGTAATAACCAGGTTTGTCCCTTCACTCCAAACCGATAAAATTTAAGAAAAAGCCCGTCGTGCCAGACCGTGTCAAACGCGCTGGATGAGTCAAGAAAGCACAGAAAGACTTTTAAAAAACGGTCAGTGTTATAGTTAATGCATTCTTGTACTTCAAAAGATGCCAGCAGGCTACAGAGAGACTCTTGGTAAGCATTTTGATTCGGCGATGGAAATGATATATTTTGGGCTCGAGTCCATTTCTTAATCTTATTTAGGACTACTTGTTCGAATAATTTCGTAATGGCGGGCAGAAGAGATATGCCGCGGTAGTTCTTTCTGCCATCTTCATACTTTCTAGACCCTTTTTACAGGGTGTATATGTTTCCTCCCTTCATGGCATCAGGGACATACCCCATTACATACATTGCATTAAACATATTTGTTAAACAAATTACCAGGGACGGGCCAGCATATTGCAAATGCTCATTTGTTAAGCCGTCCAGGCCACCTTTTTTCCCCAACTTTAGCTCTTTTATGGCATTGCTGATATCATTACAGTCAAATTCATCTAAAATATCGTCTTTGTCTAGTTTAGCATGTTCGCGTATGTCGCGCACCTGTTGGGTAACCCTGGTCTTATATTCCGCGTCAAACCCCGTCTCATTATCTTCACTCTCAGAGTACAGCTGTGCGAAGTAATTTGACCAAACCTGGACCTTTTCTTCACGAGTTCTATAGACAGTACCATTAACCTGTACGTTGCGAGAGATGGTAGTTTTCTTGTTTTGCCTTCTCAACAAAGACCAGAATTTGTTTTGATCAACACAAGCTTGATTCTCTAATTCTTTGTAAAAAATATCGTCATGCTCATGCTGCAACCTCCTCATTGTAAGTCTAAAAGTACGCTTCAGTTTTTTGTATGAACAAAAGCTCAGGCTGAGTGCATCTCGAGGCCTACCTTCAGAAATCCACACCTGCCTAGCACACTTCATCTCTTTGTGTAGCGTATCTATACCATTTTTCCAGAAGGGTTTCAGAAAAGGCAGAAATCGAGATTGCGGGACCGTTTTGATGGATATACGTCTCATGTGACTGATTAGTTGGCAATAATACTCATCCACTGCAGTGGGTTGATCGCGATCTGTCTGAGTAATGGGCCGTAAGTACCTCTCTAACTCCTCTTTGTAGGTTTCTCGGATATGATGCTGATTTCGCCCCTTCCACTTTAAACGCGGCACGTCGCCCGCGCTCGACTGGCTCGGGTTCGGTGAATCAGAACTCGGACTATCAGAGCACCAGGGCTGTGTGTTTAACATTACGACAACCGGTAGGTGATCCGAGCAGTTTAGTTCGTGATCATCCAACACCTTACTTGAGAGTGTTACATCGCATTCGTTGTTAAGAAGCAAGACGTGGTCTATTAACGTTTGAGGCCCACCATCATACGGGCAGAACGTATACCTCGGCCCGGAGGAAATCCCACCGGTGCAAATGGCTGTGTCTGTTCAGAATAACGATGTCATGTCTTGCTTCTCGAAGAGTAGGGAAATTAGCCACGGAGATGACTATCTTGACCTACCTTCCCCCATCCCAGTGTCGCGATATGACGTAAGAGGTTAAATTGTCTCAACCAAACAACCAACCAGCCAACTATTGTAATGTTATTCACAAAAGAGCCTACTTTATCTCAAGCGATGAACATAACAAAGGCTCTTATTAATCTCATCAAGGCGGCCTACGGGGATAACATTTGGTGTCGACATCAGTAAGAAGGTGCAAGTAGTAGGATGCTTGATGACTTCTGTCAGTAATGGCTTCTCCCTACCTCCCTTTTTTGGCGACCGACCGAATCGATATTTTGGTAACCGGTGACATGTGAAACACACAGTTGCATAACATGGCCCATCAGAGGGGAACGACTCATTGCGCTCTACCTAGTGTAAAACAGAACTACATCTATATATACGGTGTCCTGGTAGCTGGGCTTGAGCTTGAAGATGATCACCTTCTGGTGAAAGACAGGTGTGACGCTGCCGCTAATAGGCGGCACGATCCACGCCCAGTCGGCCGGGCAGACCGCCCGCAGAGCTCTGCGTGGGGGCGGGGGGGGGGGGGGGGTGGGGGGTGGTGGTCCACTAGGCCGCTGAAGATATTATAAATTTTTTTTTTAAATCAATGACTATTCTTTCATTTTTCAAATATCCAAGTTATCTGTATTTGTATACTAAGTAATACAAGTAATACTAAGTAGGTCAACCTGTAAACTGTGGAGATGTCTGTGTGGTTCTTCTTTGCCAACAGCTGCCATTGGTGGGTGTGTCAGGTCGCTGTTGTTCACCCATAGACTGAACGGAACCTCCTTGGACAATAGGCAATGAATGGATGATACACCAGATATGAACTCAGGACCTATCGATCTGCGGTTCCATGCGCTAACCACTACACCAGGGATACCCCCGCCAACAACTGCAGTAGAGATTTTATCCAGGTTGAAACAACTTGGGACATTCGAAAAGAACATGGCGGCTGGTTGAAAAGTGATCGACCAGGCGCGTTGTAGTGCCCCTAAATGCACCAGACTATCGGTACAACCGCCAGAGTCCTTTCACGTCCCAGGTATACCGGTTGATTATCAACGTGCCAACCTTTTGCACTTTCAATTTTTCTTCGTTTTTTTTCAAACACAAGCTAGGAGTCTTTATTTTAATTTTCACCAACCCAGTTTGTCGGAGAGCACCGCCCCCTCTCCACTGCCCTCCCCGCCAAGCCCGTTAGTTTGTCGGAGAGCACCACTCCCTCTCCACTGCCATCCCCGCCAAGCCATTAGTTTCCCACGAATGAAAGTGCACCCCATGTCTTTTCAAAAACCTCCCTGTATCATTTGAATGTTCATGATACGTGTGGGGGGGCCTTATGTGTTCTCCGGGTCTTATGTGTCCGTCATCGCCGTTCCAGCTCCCAGTTTATTGTTGGGGTCGCGGATTAATGGTCAAGGCGGCCTACCGGGATAACATTTGGTGTCGACATCAGTAAGAAGGTGCAAGTAGTATGATGCTTGATGACTCCTGTCAGTAATGGCTTCTCCCTACCTCCCTTTTTTGGTGACCAACCGAATCGATATTTTGGTAACCGGTGACATGTGAAACACACAGTTGCATAACATGGCCCATGAGAGGGGAACGACTCATTGCGCTCTACCTAGTGTAAAACAGAGCTACATCTATATATGCGGTGTCCTGGTAGCTGGGCTTGACCTTGAAGATGATCATCTCCTGGTGAAAGACAGGTGTGATGCTGCCGCTAATAGGCGGCACGATCCACGCCCAGTCGGCCGGGCAGACCGCCCGCAGAGCTCTGCGGGGTGGGGGGGGGGGGGGGGAGATGGTGGTCCACTCCGCCGCTGAATGGTGGTCAACTAGAGTTACCCGATCTCTCTGGAAACGCTATGTCTTCGGCTGATGTTTTTCAAGATATTATAAATGATTTATTTTTGCATTAACATACAGTTTTTGAATTAATATACCGTTTTTCGCATAAACATCTCGCTTTTCTAATAAACATGCATTTTTCATTAAACATAGATTTAATACTCAATTTGAAAATGCTAACATTAATTTCAAATACAATAATTGGCGTTTTTAATCGATGAATATATATTTCTTTAAATTCATTGACTACTCTTTCATTTTTCAAATATCGAAGTTATCTGTATTTGTACGATATATACTAAGTAATACAATATAGAAATATTGTAGGTCAACCTGTAAACTGTGGAGACGTCTGTGTGGTTCTTCTTTGCCAACAGCTGCCATTGGTGGGTGTGTCAGGTCGCTGTTGTTCACCCATAGACTGAGCGGGACCTCCTTGGACAATAGGCAATGAATGGATGATACACCAGATTTGAACTCAGGACCTATCGATCTGCAGTTCCATGCGCTAACCACTACACCAGGGATACCCCCGCCAACAACTGCAGTAGAGATTTTATCCAGGTCCAAACAACTTGGGACATTCGAAAAGAACATGGCGGCTAGATGAAAAGTGATCGACCAGGCGAGTTGCAATGCCCTTAAATGCACCAGACTATCGGTGCACCCGCCAGAGTCCTTTCACGTGCCAGGTATACCGGTTGATTATCAACGTGCCAACCTTTTGCACTTTCAATTTTTCTTCGTTGTTTTTTAAACACAAGCTAGGAGTCTTTATTTTAATTTTCACCTACCCAGTTTGTCGGAGAGCACCGCCCCCTCTCCACTGCCCTCCCCGCCACGCCCGTTAGTTTGTCGGAGAGCACCACTCCCTCTCCACTGCCATCCCCGCCAAGCCATTAGTTTTCCACGAATGAAAGTGCACCCCATGTCCTTTCAGAAACCTCCCTGTATCATTGAATGTTCATGATACGTGTGGGGGGGCCTTATGTGTCCTCCGGGTCTTATGTGTCCGTCATCGCCGTTCCAGCTCCCAGTTTATTGTTGGGGTCGCGGATTAATGGTCAAGGCGGCCTACCGGGATAACATTTGGTGTCGACATCAGTAAGAAGGTGCAAGTAGTATGATGCTTGATGACTTCTGTCAGTAATGGCTTCTCCCTACCTCCCTTTTTTGGCGACCAACCGAATCGATATTTTGGTAACCGGTGACATGAGAAACACACAGTTGCATAACATGGCCCATGAGAGGGGAACGACTCATTGCGCTCTACCTAGTGTAAAACAGAGCTACATCTATATATACGGTGTCCTGGTAGCTGGGCTTCAGCTTGAAGATGATCATCTCCTGGTGAAAGACAGGTGTGACGCTGCCGCTAATGGACGGCACGATCCACGCCCAGTCGGCCGGGCAGACCGCCCGCAGAGCTCTGCGGGGCGGGGGGGGGGGATGGTGGTCCACTCGGCCGCTGAATGGTGGTCAACTAGAGTTACGCGATCTCTCTGGAAACGCTATGTAATCGGCTGATGTTTTTCAAGATATTATAAATTATTTATTTTTGCATTAACATACAGTTTTTGAATTAATATACCGTTTTTCGAATAAACATCCCGCTTTTTTTAATAAACATGCATTTTTAATTAAGCATATAGATTTAATTTAATATATATTTTTTTTTTAAATCAATGACTATTCTTTCATTTTTCAAATATCCAAGTTATCTGTATTTGTATACTAAGTAATACAATATACAAATAGTAGGTCAACCTGTAAACTGTGGAGATGTCTGTGTGGTTCTTCTTTGCCAACAGCTGCCATTGGTGGGTGTGTCAGGTCGCTGGTGTTCACCCATAGACTGAACGGAACCTCCTTGGACAATAGGCAATGAATGGATGATACACCAGATTTGAACTCAGGACCTATCGATCTGCGGTTCCATGCGCTAACCACTACACCAGGGATACCCCCGCCAACAACTGCAGTAGAGCTTTTATCCAGGTCCAAACAACTTGGGATATTCGAAAAGAACATGGCGGCTGGATGAAAAGTGATCGACCAGGCGAGTTGTAGTGCCCCTAAATGCACCAGACTATCGGTATAACCGCCAGAGTCCTTTCACGTCCCAGGTATACCGGTTGATTATCAACGTGCCAACCTTTTGCACTTTCAATTTTTCTTCGCTTTTTTTTCAAACACAAGCTAGGAGTCTTTATTTTAATTTTCACCTACCCAGTTTGTCGGAGAGCACCGCCCCCTCTCCACGGCCCTCCCCGCCAAGCCCGTTAGTTTGTCGGAGAGCACCACTCCCTCTCCACTGCCATCCCCGCCAAGCCATTAGTTTCCCACGAATGAAAGTGCACCCCATGTCCTTTCAGAAACCTCCCTGTATCATTGAATGTTCATGATACGTGTGGGGGGGCCTTATGTGTCCTCCGGGTCTTATGTGTCCGTCATCGCCGTTCCAGCTCCCAGTTTATTGTTAGGGTCGCGGATTAATGGTCAAGGCGGCCTACCGGGATAACATTTGGTGTCGACATCAATAAGAAGGTTCAAGTAGTATGATGCTTGATGACTTCTGTCAGTAATGGCTTCTCCCTACCTCCCTTTTTTGGCGACCAACCGAATCGATATTTTGGTAACCGGTGACATGTGAAACACACAGTTGCATAACATGGCCCACCAGAGGGGAACGACTCATTGCGCTCTACCTAGTGTAAAACAGAGCTACATCTAAATATACGGTGTCCTGGTAGCTGGGCTTCAGCTTGAAGATGATCACCTTCTGGTGAAAGACAGGTGTGACGCTGCCGCTAATGGACGGCACGATCCACGCCCAGTCGGCCGGGCAGACCGCCCGCAGAGCTCTGCGGGGCGGGGGGGGGATGGTGGTCCACTCGGCCGCTGAATGGTGGTCAACTAGAGTTACGCGATCTCTCTGGAAACGCTATGTAATCGGCTGATGTTTTTCAAGATATTATAAATGATTTATTTTGGCATTAACATACAGTTTTTGAATTAATATACCGTTTTTCGCATAAACATCCCGCTTTTCTAATAAATATGCTTTTTTTATTTAACAGATATAATACTCAATTTGAAAATGCTAATTTTAATTTCAAATATAACAATTGGCGTTTTTAATCGTTGAATATATATTTTTTTAAATTCATTGACTGCTCTTTCATTTTTCAAATATCGAAGTTATCTGTATTTGTACGATATATACTATATAATACAAGATAGAAATACTGTAGGTCAACCTGTAAACTGTGGAGATGTCTGTGTGGTTCTTCTTTGCCAACAGCTGCCATTGGTGGGTGTGTCAGGTCGCTGTTGTTCACCCATAGACTGAACGTAACCTCCTTGGACAATAGGCAATGAATGGATGATACACCAGATTCGAACTCAGGACCTATCGATCTGCGGTTCCATGCGCTAACCACTACACCAGGGAGGCCCCCGCCAACAACTGCAGTAGAGATTTTATCCAGGTCCAAACAACTTGGGACATTCGAAAAGAACATGGCGGCTAGATGAAAAGTGATCGACCAGGCGAGTTGTAATGCCCTTAAATGCACCAGACTATCGGTACACCCGCCAGAGTCCTTTCACTTGCCAGGTATACCGATTGATTATCAACGTGCCAACCTTTTGCACTTTCAATTTTTCTTCGTTGTTTTTTCAAACACAAGCTAGGAGTCTTTATTTAAATTTTCACCTACCCAGTTTGTCGGAGAGCACCGCCTCCTCTCCACTGCCCTCCCCGCCAAGCCCGTTAGTTTGTCGGAGAGCACCACCCCCTCTCCACTGCCATCCCCGCCAAGCCATTAGTTTCCCACGAATGAAAGTGCACCCCATGTCCTTTCAAAAACCTCCCTGTATCATTGAATGTTCATGATACGTTTGTGGGGGCCTTATGTGTCCTCCGGGTCTTATGTGTCCGTCATCGCCGTTCCAGCTCCCAGTTTATTGTTAGGGTCGCGGATCAATGGTTAGGGGTCAGATTTTCGGGATTTGGGGTCAGCGATTAGGAATTAGGGGTCAGATATTTGGGATTAGGGATCCGGGATTGGGGATTAGCGGTCAGGGGCTTAGGATCATGGGTCAGATATTAGACATTGGGGCTCAATGATTAGGAGTTAGGGATTGGGGATTTTGGGTCGGGGATTAGGGATGAGGGTTGGGAGTTAGGCCTCCGGCGTAAGGATAGGAGTTCGGTTTAGAGGGTTCCTCACCGCCGTTCCACTCCGCAGATTATTGTTGGGGTCGGGGATTAGGGGTCATTTGGTTCAGTGATTGGGGATTTGGGTCAGTGATTAAAGACTAGAGGTATTAAGGCTATGATATTCAGGTATTAGGCTCAGGGATTAATGGTCAGGGATTAAGGTCAGGGATTGGAGATTAGGGGTCAGGGATTGAGATGAGGGCTAGGAGTTAAGGTCTATGGATAGAGACTATGGCCTAAGGATAGGGGTTCGGTTTAAGACCCACAGCCTGGCGCCTCGTAGCGTGGGGAACGGCGATGAGCGACACGTAAGACCAGGATGACTAGTCAGGTCCCCACATACGTGACTTCGATCACCCTTTCGGGCATTGTGATTCATAGCGCAATATACCTACATGTAAAAGCCTTTGCCGGAGCTCCTACGACGCTACACGATCGACGCTAAAGCAGGTGTATACAATGTTAATAAAAATGAATTTAAGAAAATAATAAAGGCAAACAAAACTAATGGACGCAAACGAAGAACGAAATCAAACACAAAACTTCTAACTACCAGGAAAACTGATGGGTTTATGCATGAATTTCTTTAGGTGGTGATGGAAAAACCATGGGGTAGCTTTCATTTTCCAGGATGCCTTAGAAGCGAATGCTGAAAAAAATATTTACCTCAATTCAGACGCATTGTTAACGTTGCCATCGCTTATTGGGTGGGTACTTGTGTGTGTGGGGGGGGGGCAAGGGGGGGGGGTCGTGTTCCCAAATCACGAAGAAGACATTTCTGTATTCCCAGGTCACGATGAATTAAAAGGAGAATTCCCCGCATACATAGGAAGGGTGGATACATGCTATAAATTGGGGAAATTCCCGCTTCACGGTTACTTTAATATCAAAATTCCTAGTTCACGATTAAAGAAAGTCCGTGATAACGACGGTCGGTTAATATCCCATTCCCTGTTCACGAACAATTATTTGTTGAAAAACCCTTTCCCGCGGAACGGAATTACCCCTTGCCACCCCCCCGCCTGTGTGTGTGTGGGGGGGGGGGGGGTAGGCGGGGAGGAGATTACTGTAATGTACGACTAAAATATCATCACTGGTAAAACTTATGGTAGTATCAGGTGCGTTCTGTGTTATATTGATTGAACCTTGAACAGTTTAATAGTTGTGTCCTCGTTAAGCGTAAAATTGCCGCTTCTTAATCTTCACCAGTAGCGTAAGATATATATGTAAATATGCCTTGAAAGCTTGTACGACGTGTTGTCATACTCAACATTGTAGTGATATGTGAGGTAATTACACTTTTGAACAGTTTATTGTTCGTGAGTTGTACTAACTTGTCTATGACAAATAAACAGCCATAAAAAAAATCACTGTGTGATGAATAATTCCAATTTAATTTCATATTCTGCCAGACTTAAAAATGCAAGTAACATTTGTTTGCGACATGCAGCCTAATTAAGGAAGGGGCTCAGTGGGTGAACGTAGTCAACCATGTTGACGGTGTGTAGCGCTTTGCCTTTCAGACAACCGTTTAGACCTCACGGAAAGCAATATGTCCATTCGGACTTGCCAACAGTTTATCGTTAATATGTCCCCAGTACAACCCTCTGGCGACACCGACTGCAAAACAAATGGCCTTAATATCAGAAATAGCTGTCGAGTGAGTAAGAGCGATCTCCAGTTTGACACGAACACCAGTAGATCACATCCGTAAATCACTCACCCGAGCTGTAATCAGGAAATTCCAACCATCCTGGTGGGTGAGTATAAGACTTGATGAGTCACTCGTCATGCATTTCAATACACTAAGTTTAGTATACCAAGGGAAAACTCCTTTTAGGAGGACTTGGGGGCGGGCAAGGGTGGGTCGTGTTCCTATATCACCAAGACTAGATTTCTTTATTCCCAGGTCACGATGAATTAAATGAGCCCTCCCCGCATACATGATATAAATTGGCGCTTTGCCAATTCACGGTTGTTTAATATTAACATTCTCAGCTCACGATTAGTGAAAATCCTTGATCACGACGTTCGGCTATTAGTTGCCCCATTCCCAGTTCACGAAGAATTATTTTCTTTATTCCCAGTTCACGGTGAAATGAAAAACCCATTCCCGAGGAAGGGAGATACCCTTTGCGCCATTTCTCTCTGATTGGCTGATGTTAGTCGTGGCGACCCCACGTGCTTTGGCCAATGAAAGGTAGTTGTATACTTGAAAGTTTTGTTTTGCTTTTTGTTACGCCTTAATTGCGTAATCTCCTGGCTTGCCCGTGATATCAATTTACCCCAAGTTTTCATTTTAGTGGTAAGCGTCATCAGTTTGTGTGCTTCGCGATGCTTTGTTATAAGTAGCATTGCCGCGACCGAGTTCTGTGGTGTCCAGGGATAGACGCGTTTTCTACATCACAGCCAAATAGTAGGCAAGTGTGCCTGAAGCAAACAAATGTAAATAAGAGGGACATGATGTTAATTAATTCGCGATGCTCCTCCTCATGTGACGTCACGGCGTTTTTCATCGTTGCCGCGTTATCCCATCTGAACGAGTGCTGGAGGACGTGTGGGTCGGGGACGCCCCCAGGGTGGGGTTGAGGTGAGACCGAGGCAACTGACGGCCGGGGAGGTGGGGAAGGGCGAGCTGTGTCAGAGGTGGGAATGCTGTCGGACAGTGACCGGGCTCTAAGGAAATGAGGCGGGAGGCGGAGTGAGGGGGGGGGGAGCAGGCGGCTTTTCGCATAAAACGACGCTCTCGTGAAAAAAAGACATACGAGAGATCAGTGAGGGCATCGTGGACTCCTACTGAGATTAAATCCTATATATATATTACAACAGAGCGAACCACAGTAGACTGACTATTTGTCGGTGATAGCCATAGGGCCATTACTTGGCGTGGTCACGTGACCTGCCTATATCACATGGTCAAATCACATGGCGTCCATCCTGGTTTGACCAGATTGTATCTGTGGAAGGAGTGGGCGGTGGGGGCGGTTATTGTGTAACAGTCAGGCGTCCAGGCACTAGTCGAGGCCGCGGGGTTGGGTGGGGGGTGGGGGGGGTGTCGGCGATCATATATGGGAGGCAGGTGGGGGTGATAAACGAATAATGAAAGCCACGAAATGTCATCCGCAAACTGCCTGAGGGGAGTTCATGGGCTGGACCATGGCGGATGTCAGTCGGTTAGGCTTCTTACCTCGGTCATTTCATCATATTCATCCTACTTCCGGTATGGATACCATGTGACGTGTCAGACGTTGCTATGACAGCGACCTTGTTAGGTGTTGGTACCATAAAGCCACGTGACACGAACTAAGATGAAATGTTGTACAGAGTACATAACTTGAGTCCAGATGTGTACCGTTTATAACTATAAAGCGATAATATGGACCGGTATACACTGTCTTTTCAATACCAATCCGAGTGCACTGAAGCGGCCTTGTTGCGTAGCGACCGGGAATGTCAAACGGGGAGCCAAAGAGATAGGACTGTTAAGCTGTTCTTAATCTAGTAAAATATAAGCTGTGGTTCCGTTATATAATATAATACTTGCAGGAAAGTTTATGGAGACACCTTATTTGTTTGTTCTGTGAATAACAATGCCATAGAACAAATCTACCACTGACAAAAGAAACGTTGAAGCCGGGCACCTGAACTAACCCCATAGGCATGCATGGTAAACGCATGCGAGAATCTTCTTTCTAACCCGTAACACGCAGTGTATATTTTTTACGATAGATGTCGCCTGGGTTATCTGGGACGGTCTATTGTGTACGTGAAGAAGAAACCTGGAGAGAAGTTGGATTAAACTTGCCCCAGATACAGGGTTCATCCTGTTGATCTGCAGCTCAGCATGTTTACCACCAGACCTATGGAGGCTCCATATAGACTGCCACATACAGAAGAGCCTGGGGATCTGCGCCGATGAAGCGTTCCGATAATGTGAAATGTATCGCGTGACGAACAGCAGACAAGACGAAAGGACGCAGGTGCTTTGACCACAGACATGATGGGTTAAGGCAACACGTGACTGCTGGGCGGGGAGATGGTGCGCATGAGGGGGTGATGACCGGTCTACAAGGGCACAATATCTATTCTTATCATATTTCGTATTGATGATTAGGAAGATGACAAAGGAGGGCAAGGACTGAAGGTTACCAAACAATTGAATCCGGAATTAATTATCCTAAAGTATAAGAGTAATGTCAGCCTCTAATAATGTTGATGGTTATCGTGGGGTAAGGTTAACATCTCTGTGTCTGGTACGGATGGGCGACGAAGTGTCGTAATGCGATATCTCATGGGAAGGCAACATCTCGTTGTTATTCTCTGCCTATTATTATATTTTTATTGACACGATCCTCGGTAGCTTTCGCTTATTGCTGAGGCTAGTAAAGGCCTAGGCCGGTGACCAACAGACTGTTTGTTGGTTCAAAACATGTAGGTCATTGTGACAATAGCAGGCTAATGGTCAAAGTAGAGAGGAAACACTTCTGCATCGCCCAACATGGGCACCGCCTGCTTGGGTTGACATGCGTCTTCCCGTACGCAAATATCACATAGAAATTCAATAAAAGAATTTCCATATAGTTTCCATATAGTTTCCATAGAATTTCCATAGAATTTCTATAGCTTCCATAGAGTTTCCATAAAATTTCTATAGAATTTCCATAGAGTTTCCATAGTTTCCACAGAATTTCCATATAATTTCCATAGTGTTTTCATAGAGTATCCATATAATTTCCATAGAATTTCCATAGAGTTTCCATAGAATTTCCATAGGGTTTCCATAGAGCTTCCGGGGGTCCTCCCTATTGTAGTGATTAGCGCACTCGGCCGCAGATCAATAGGTCCCGGGTTCAAATCCGGGGTAGGCCACATGTTTCATTCCTTCATCCTTCATCGTCCCGAAGGTTCCTTGGCCCGATTTAGCCTTCATGTGCACAAAAGTGGCCTAAACCACCGACATTTCACAAACTTTCCATAGTTTCCAAAGAAAGCGCACGTCGCGGCAGTGCATGGTACAAAGTTCAAGGTCGCCCTGGGTGAGTCAGCGTCAGCTCAGTCTCGGCTGAACGGGCACGGCCGTTGGGCAGACCTTCACATCTCATGCTGCTATTCTATTGTCCAAAGGATGGGCACGGCCGCTACTCTCACTTCGCATCAGGCAACCGGCGCGAAAGTCAATATGCCGGCAAGGCTTTCAAAGTTCCTTAAATGCAAAGTTTTAAATCTTCGAATATCCCTTTATATAGTGCCGTGCCGTCGGTATCCCTTCATATATCGCTTGCAGAAGTCTTCTTACACAATATATTCCAAAATTCGTCAAACCACTCGTTCGCTTGTCGCAGAGAATGTAGCCTAGGCATGTTAAATCCCGAGGGCGTTGTTGTGCATGCCGTCAGTTGTAAGGCCGGTATGAAAACTATTCAAAATCGATAGAAACCTTTAAAATAGCTTTTAGTGAAATTCTGTAAGATATTTGCCCACGGGGTGTAATGATGTCCGATGAACCTAATGCCGTGATTCGCGTAATAAATCTAGGAAGGAAGAATTACCTTCATGTATCTTTTCACATATAAAGTACTTCTACAAACCTGCAAACGTACCTGATCATAACCGGCTACGAGAGGAAAAATGGCTCTACCGAAATATTATCTCTATATATGTTCTATCGAAACCAATTGCTCTATAGAAGTATCCCTACATCTTCTATAGAAATGATGTTTTCTATAGAAATATCTGTTTACGTTCTATATAAATTAATTGGTCTGTAGAATTATGTACAACCGTGCTATAGAAAATGATATTTCTATAGATTTTTCTATAGAAATTCTATGGCGTATAAAATGTTTTGCTACGGGTTAACATACCATTTAACTGTTTGGTCTGCGTCAACAAGACTATCGTCAATCATTCAGGTGTAGAAAAGCGTGAATGCCGGTCTAAGATGTGACACAGCTAGGTGGTCTTAAATATATGTTATAAATCATGACATATCTCCTTCGCGGCTCCTCCTTTCCTGTCATAACATGTCAGTGTTTTCATGACTGGCGATTGGCGATTGGCAGTCCACGGCAGTGGGATTTCCTGGGTATCGCGGTTTTAGCCCCAGTCCTGTGGCTGTAGGACGGGCAAAAATCGTCTACAGCCAACCAAATATTTAACCCCTGAACGCCTTGGGTTGCCGCCACAGTAGGCTTGGTTGGCTCTGTGGCTATAGACGGGCCCTGTCAGATTGTTGCCGGTAGTACTGCCACAGAACTAGGAAACGGGGGGGGGGGGGGGGGGCAAAGGGTATTTCCGTTCCTCGGGAATGGGCTTTTCGTTTCACCGTGAGTTGGGAATGAGGAAAATAATTCTTCGTGAACTGGGAATGGGGTATTAGCCGACCGTCGTAATCAAGATTTTAAGGGGGGAATAAAGGAATAAAATACTAAAGAAAATTCATCGTGATCTGGGAAAATGGCCCCCTCTTGCCCATTTATGCGACAAACGAACCACCGTTGTCCTCACCTGTGGCGGATTTCACGAACACAGTTTAGCCGACTTCGGGGCTTATAGTCGGCTAAAGTTACCATGTAAATAAATGATGAGCCATTTCAGACGACTAAACATCGTAGCCGGTTAAACTACGTACGTGAAATTAATCAGTCCACATAAGCAGCGTTTTTACGTAACCCTAGATACCGCGCGCAGACATGCAATTCATGATGATTATTACGTCATACGGCAGGGAAAACCCCCCACAACACATTAACTCGCTATACGGACCGTTACTCGTAAAACAGCCGCATTCTGGCTTATCAACTGATTAACCGCTAATATATTACCTAAACCTACTCTGATGGTTATAATTTTGATATAGCTTACCCATTAAATTCAGTGGTTAGTTGTACATTTTGTGTATAGGGAGTGAAGGCAAACAGCCACCGGAAGGTAGGGAGAACAGGCAGTTGATGTTATAGCATTGACGTAGAGCATAATTATGCCTGTCGCGTGGGGTCTCGGTCAGATCCCGTAGTGGCTGTCAGCCCAATTGGCAGTATATCTGTGAGATCACATGTGTACCGGTCACCAGTTGGACATTTGATTGACGTCACATGATACCGTAATCATCCTGCTTTCGGCCTAGCTCTCAGATGTCTCTGCTTGAATGTTCAGGGCTCAATACACGGCTCTCATTTGCCCTATAGGAATTATTTCCATTCATTTCGTGCTTCGTGATGCAGTAATACTCCTACAGCTGGAGGCCATGTTTATCCTCATATTTGCGAGATTCATTTTACACCGAGACTCGCTTGTTTCCCTTAAACTGTTATTACCGTGGCATTGAACTCGACAGCCTACGGACACATGACGGCTAGTTATCAATATATAGTGTTACTGAGTCACAACACAATTTGATATATGTATGGGCTATTAAATGAACTCGATTAGATGAACTATCATTGATTTCTACCTTAATAAAGGGCGCCATGCCTACCGCTGCACCTACCGGGGTACCACCTGGTGACGGCGGCAGAGGGAACAGTGAATTACCCGTGAACCGGAAACGGACAGAATTTGGACACGATGACCCCTCTAAACAAGGAAGGTGTGTGTGTGGGGGGGGGGGGGGGGGGCAGGAGAAAGAGGCGGTGGGCGGAGAGGGTAGCGGAGTAGGAGGGGCCTGTACTGTGTGTATGTCTTGGGAGGCACAGGTGGGGTAATTAAGATTAAAGAGGCGGGAGAAGGTCACCCACACAGAGGTTACTAACGACGTGCCGTTATGCATGCACAGTGGTCCCCCAACAGTGGTTCCTTCCCCCTGACAACAAGACGAAAGCAAGGTGTCACGGACTGAAATTGCACCGGGCCCAAATTACCCCTGGGCATGTACACTCGCACTGGTACCATTCCAGTCCGCAGGTAGCGGTCTGAGATTACCCCGGTCTGGGTTTGTTCCCACATAACCTATACTTAGCATGGGGTAAATTGAGCACGGTACAATTCCAGCCCGCAGGTAGCGGTCTGAGATTACCCCGTTGTGAGTTTTTCCCTATACTGAGCGTGTTATGCGATCTTGACCACTGCAACTTCGGCCCGCGGTGCACAATCCTACATATAGCCTGCAACCTCACCGAGTCATGACACATTGATTGTACTATCATTGGCAGATGCAGGATGAGCCTGAGATATACTAGCCTTACTAGTCGAAATCAATTTGGATATACATGTATCTTCATTCTGTGTGTGACATATATATACATATCTGCTGGAAGAAATGACGGCGACTAGTTTTCTCCAACTGTAATTGTTATGCCATTATGTTGTTTGTTGGTTGTTGGTAGGGGCGGCAGTCTCCAGGGTGATCTCTGCCTGGGCACCCATTTATTTGAAAGGACCCGCGTTGTGGACCTGATAGCCCCTCACCACCTCTCGCTCTCAACCCACGTGTGCTCTCGTGTGTTTTGTACGTAACATGTGCTCCAGTAAGTGATGCTGATTCTCTAAGAGCATCGTGCTCTCATTAAGCGACCACGAGACGTCAGTCTGTCAATGATGTAGAATAGGAACCCAGCATCCTCCATAATGTCCGGTGGTATCGTGATTTTGTGTGTTTTATCTGGTAGAATGCAACAAACAACTTTGAACATGTCAATACTTTTAATCGTTACATATACACATACAGGTGTCCACATACGACAGATGGACACATGGCAGCTATCAACTGACCACATGATCGGTTAAGCGTTTGGGTTAAGCCTTCGTTTTAACCTTTTTTCATGTTACTCCATCTGTTGCAGTTTTCTCCCGTGCCAGAGAGAGCCGCTATAGCACGCACTAACAATTAACAAGAACTTTGCAGAAAATATCAACCTTAATTATATAACCATTAATATATTGAATCTTATCTATTAACATACGCTGAAATTCAATCAAATGTACATAGTATTTAATGAATTCTGTTTATTTCAGAATCTGACTTTTTGCTGCCATCAATGCCAGTTGTGTGAGACATGTTCAATTTATTCATGACATATTTCTTAATTTACCTTGGTGACCAGTGTGTTCTCTAATGGAATGATGCCCGCATCAAGCTTCTTCTGTTACAATTTTAATGACCCGACACCAAGCGGCAGCAGCCGCTAATATTCATAAAAATGGTTACCACAGATTACATTAGCAACCATTGTCTATTGATAGGGCCGTTGGGCGGTTTGGGTCAGATTACACGATTTTATCCGCCTGACGCGGTATTAACCCGACCATCAACTCGTAATAGCACTCGGTTTTCCTGCATGATGTACATACTATTACTTCGTATGAGAATGGAATGGTCCCGTTCTTATATGAGCATATGTAGTCATAACTATATATAATATAGGTTACAAACACGTGTTTGGATGGGTTGCATCGTTTTCTATGTATATACAGATATTGATATTTATTGTTATTTCTGCACCTCCGTTGGTTTACAGCATAATCTATCATTGCCTTGGGCTCTAGTTAAACATAAATATACATATATGTATATTTTTTCAAACATCATTTATTTCTGGACATTTGCAATAGCGACTTCACACGTTAATGCTCACCTTAACATAGAATAATCAATATGGATATATATACAGCAGAGAAAGGTAATAGGCAGTGCTATAATATAGTAATATCAACAGATAAATAAGTAAATGAAGTATAGAGATTAAAGGCTTGGATAGATAATAAATACATAATTTATACGTCTCAGACGTAAATACCCTAGTATAGGTATTTGGTACGAAATGGGCAATTGTGTCACTGCGATGTATTTTTCACTATTATCTGATTTGGTATCTCAGTCTTCAGCATACTCACTACGGAACAAACAGACATAAGAATCCCGCATATAAAAAATTATTACAAGAATTCCTTCGTTTGGATCACGGAGAGTGGAACGCCTTGCCACAGTGTCTTAAACTGGCAACGCCAATATCTCTTTTTAAGTCACTATACAACAAAATCCGTTCCGTATCCCTGCCATAAATTGCACAACTATTTTTGAAATCCTGCGGCCGTTTACCATACCAGACTCCGTTTAGGCCTAGCGTACTCAATGGGCATCGCAAAATATACCGCTTTATCACCGATTCTACTTGTAACATATGTAACGGGAAATCTGGACGAAGTTCACTGTCTCTTTAAATGCCCAGAGTATGCGATGTATCGCGAAACTCTCATATCATATCTATCGTTTTTAATATTGTTTGGTATCTGTATACATCCAGTCCGCAGACATGAACTTAATATCCTTTATATATATATATATATATATGTACATAGAACACATAAACAATTTCATACGCTAAGCAAGACGACACCAATTCACATACCCCGGCCCCTGCCCCACCATATTAAGTTAGGATCTTAGATATATATAATATACACAAATTATATAATATACATTATTTCATTGAGGGATATCAACTTAAGGAATGATGGCGGGAGAGGCCTGAGAATTGGGGATCGTAAGACTGTGAGGGCCTTGCCGTTCCTTCTCCATCCCAGAGCTATTCGCCGTCGCACTCCGCGGCTGAGAACAAGCGGATCGGCCGGTGGCGCCGGTTCCCTTGGCGACCCCGGATCCCGTCCCGGTGTGGGAGATGTTGCCTTCCAGAGTCGCGCCCAGGGCGGCTGGTCCGACCCGGCCCCGATGGCACAGCAGCGACACCACGCGGGCGCGGAATCGCCGGCCGCAGAGGACGAAAATAGGGAAATTAACCGCGGAACTGAATTCGACAAAAAACGTACTGAAGGAATGAAAATAATAGTACGGGTAGCCGCAGCCCAGGTGTCCCTGCGGGAGAGTCTCTGCCACCAGGCGGCGTATTGGGTTGACCAGCTGGCAGACGCTGAAGACGACGACGACGATGACGAGGGAGAAAGTCAGGTCTGCGCGGTCACGTTTCCCGCGCGTCATTTCCTCCCGTTTCTTCTGCAGGTCGCGGAGGCTCTTGATGAGGCGGTAGGTGAAGTAGGAGAGGAGGGACAAGGGCGCGATGTAGATCGCCATGTAGTAGGCCACGATGAGGTAGACGTAGAAGTAGGCGTCGCTGGTCTTCCAGGCGGTCGGCGTCAGGGAGACTTTCCCCGTGGTCGGGTCGTAGCTGATGTGGGAGTCGCAGAATCGCGGCGTGTTGAAGATGACGCAAGCGACGCAGAGGATGACAAGGCGCAGTCGGACCTTGCCAATGGCTTCCCACTGGGGGCTCTTGTGCGGCAGGCACACGGCCACGAAGCGGTGGAAGGTGACGAGGACTACACCCCAAGTGGCCATCAGGTGGGCGGTGCTGGCCAGGGCCCAACCGTACAAGTTGACGACGGGGAAGACCTTGCGGTAGGCCTCCAAGGTGCCGGTCAGGTTGGCGATGGCCGGCATGCTCTTGTTCCAGGTTAGGAACAGCAGCACGCAGTTGTCCAGGCAGGCCAGCGCGATTAGGAGGAGCGCCGTGGCCGACGTGCGGCGCTCGCTCCACATCACCATGCAGGTGAGGCAGTTGCCCAGGACGCCGAAGACCAGGAGCAACCACATCATGACGGCGTCCACGGCGAACTTGTACGCCAGACAGGAGTGCATCAAACCGTCGTCGCTACCGCCGCCACCACCACCACTCTCCGCTGACGTCAGCCCAGTCCCCAGTGACGTCATCGTGACGTCACTGGTGAAAAGGGTGGGATCCGCTGTTAGATTCATCATGTTGATATTTTTTGGTTTTATGGAGGCCTGAAAGGAAAGTCGGCATGTCCAGTGTTCATGGAAATACTTAGTTATTTATCCTGTGACTTGTTCAACTTAATATACCCAGAGAAAGAAAGATGGTGCCCATATTGTCAGAGATTTTGTATTAACGAAATTGAAACTCCATTCTACTTCTTGTGTAAGTGTCAGCTTTATGTAGATATCAGGGAAAACTATATCAATAAGAGCTTTTACAAATACCCATCAAAACTAAATTTTATCCGAC
This sequence comes from Arenicola marina, assembly GCA_964019135.1. Taxonomy (NCBI): domain Eukaryota; kingdom Metazoa; phylum Annelida; class Polychaeta; family Arenicolidae; genus Arenicola; species Arenicola marina. The sequence continues at coordinate 38,116,063 of OZ025258.1, forward strand.
TTATGTGCGCAACTGACGAGAAAACTCTATACGGAATATGTAAGGTTATTATTGCCGCATTTAGCAGGGTGGAACAACAGGGGTATTAATGATGTGGTTGAGTTGATTATTGTAGTGGATCGTTGTGTTTTTGTTAGCCAAAGTACGGAATAACAATGCAGACTTGCTTCGCCTAGCGCATATATTAAAAAAATATTAAGACCTTGAATAGACCATGCCCTCTCAACTAAGCGATTTATCTGGAATATAGCACGCCATCTCAAATAATTGATTAAGCAGAAATAGAGCACGCCCTCTCAACTAATTGATTACCACGATTATATTGGTTGGTTGGTTATTCAGGACGCTTTAACCACTTTTGGTCATATCGCGTCAATGGCAGAAGGAAGGGAGAGTGGAGCCATGCCCCAGCGATCCAGGTGCCGTTAGGCTCTCGGTCCAGGTGCCGTTAGGCTCTCGGGTGACCAGAGCACTCAGTGCGAGCGCTCTAACCAACTGAGCTATTGCGCCGGCCTCACCAGGAATAGAACATTTCCTATCAGCTATTCTATTTACCTGGAATACAACACACCCTCTCAACTATTCGATTTACCTAGAATAGAACATGCCCTCTCATCTAAGCTATTAAATTAGAATAGTAATTTCTCTGTCAATTGTGCCAGTTACCTGGAACAGAACATGCCCTTCTAACTAATCGTTTTACCTGGAAAAACACTTTTTTATATTTTTTGTTCAAGCATCAATTTTTTCTGAGGTTTCCCTGCAAGGGATGCCATCGAGCATCCCATCGAGCAGGGTCACATCTCAACATGACCGTTCAACTAAGCTATGTACCTGGAATCTGGCATGGGACGATTACATTGTAAATATAATCGATCACGATTACATTGTAAACGGAATCGATCACGATTACATTGTAAATGGAATTGATCACGATAACATTGTAAATGGAATCGATCACGAGTACATTGTAAATGGAATCGATCACGATTACATTGTAAATGGAATCGATCACGATAACATTGTAAACGGAATCGATCACGATTACATTGTAAATGGAATTGATCACGATAACATTGTAAATGGAATCGATCACGAGTACATTGTAAATGGAATCGATCACGATTACATTGTAAATGGAATCGATCACGATTACATTGTAAATGGAATCGATCACGATTACATTGTAAATGGAATCGATCACGATTACATTGTAAATGGAATCGATCACGATTACATTGTAAATGGAATCGATCACGATTACATTGTAAACGGAATCGATCACGATTACATTGTAAATGGAATCGATCACGATAACATTGTAAACGGAATCGATCACGATTACATTGTAAATGGAATTGATCACGATAACATTGTAAATGGAATCGATCACGAGTACATTGTAAATGGAATCGATCACGATTACATTGTAAATGGAATCGATCACGATTACATTGTAAATGGAATCGATCACGATTACATTGTAAATGGAATCGATCACGATTACATTGTAAATGGAATCGATCACGAGTACATTGTAAATGGAATCGATCACGATTACATTGTAAATGGAATCGATCACGATTACATTGTAAATGGAATCGATCACGATTACATTGTAAATGGAATCGATCACGAGTACATTGTAAATGGAATCGATCACGATTACATTGTAAATGGAATCGATCACGATTACATTGTAAATGGAATCGATCACGATTACATTGTAAATGGAATCGATCACGATTACATTGTAAATGGAATCGATCACGATTACATTGTAAATGGAATCGATCACGATTACATTGTAAATGGAATCGATCACGATTACATTGTAAATGGAATCGATCACGATTACATTGTAAACGGAATCGATCACGATTACATTGTAAATGGAATCGATCACGATTACATTGTAAATGGAATCGATCACGATTACATTGTAAACGGAATCGATCACGAGTACATTGTAAATGGAATTGATCACGATAACATTGTAAATGGAATCGATCACGATTACATTGTAAACGGAATCGATCACGATTACATTGTAAATGGAATCGATCACGATTACATTGTAAATGGAATCGATCACGATTACATTGTAAATGGAATCGATCACGAGTACATTGTAAATGGAATCGATCACGATTACATTGTAAATGGAATCGATCACGATTACATTGTAAATGGAATCGATCACGATTACATTGTAAATGGAATCGATCACGATTACATTGTAAATGGAATCGATCACGATTACATTGTAAATGGAATCGATCACGATTACATTGTAAACGGAATCGATCACGATTACATTGTAAATGGAATCGATCACGATTACATTGTAAATGGAATCGATCACGATTACATTGTAAATGGAATCGATCACGATTACATTGTAAATGGAATCGATCACGATTACATTGTGAATGGAATCGATCACGATTACATTGTAAATGGAATCGATCACGATTACATTGTAAACGGAATCGATCACGATTACATTGTAAATGGAATCGATCACGATTACATTGTGAATGGAATCGATCACGATTACATTGTAAATGGAATCGATCACGATTACATTGTAAACGGAATCGATCACGATTACATTGTAAACGGAATCGATCACGATTACATTGTAAATGGAATCGATCACGATTACATTGTAAACGGAATCGATCACGATTACATTGTAAATGGAATCGATCACGATTACATTGTAAATGGAATCGATCACGATAACATTGTAAATGGAATCGATCACGATTACATTGTAAACGGAATCGATCACGATTACATTGTAAACGGAATCGATCACGATTACATTGTAAACGGAATCGATCACGATTACATTGTAAACGGAATCGATCACGATTACATTGTAAATGGAATTGATCACGATAACATTGTAAATGGAATCGATCACGATTACATTGTAAATGGAATCGATCACGATAACATTGTAAATGGAATCGATCACGATAACATTGTAAATGGAATCGATCACGATTACATTGTAAATGGAATCGATCACGATTACATTGTAAATGGAATCGATCACGATAACATTGTAAATGGAATCGATCACGATTACATTGTAAATGGAATCGATCACGAGTACATTGTAAATGGAATCGATCACGATAACATTGTAAATGGAATCGATCACGATAACATTTGTAAATGGAATCGATCACGATTACATTGTAAATGGAATCGATCACGATTACATTGTAAATGGAATCGATCACGATAACATTGTAAATGGAATCGATCACGATTACATTGTAAATGGAATCGATCACGAGTACATTGTAAATGGAATCGATCACGATAACATTGTAAATGGAATCGATCACGATAACATTTGTAAATGGAATCGATCACGATTACATTGTAAATGGAATCGATCACGATTACATTGTAAACGGAATCGATCACGATTACATTGTAAATGGAATCGATCACGATAATATTGTAAATGGAATCGATCACGATAACATTGTAAATGGAATCGATCACGATTACATTGTAAATGGAATCGATCACGAGTACATTGTAAATGGAATCGATCACGATTACATTGTAAATGGAATCGATCACGATTACATTGTAAATGGAATCGATCACGATTACATTGTAAATGGAATCGATCACGATAACATTGTAAATGGAATCGATCACGATTACATTGTAAATGGAATCGATCACGAGTACATTGTAAATGGAATCGATCACGATAACATTGTAAATGGAATCGATCACGATAACATTTGTAAATGGAATCGATCACGATTACATTGTAAATGGAATCGATCACGATTACATTGTAAACGGAATCGATCACGATTACATTGTAAATGGAATCGATCACGATTACATTGTAAATGGAATCGATCACGATTACATTGTAAATGGAATCGATCACGATAACATTGTAAATGGAATCGATCACGATTACATTGTAAATGGAATCGATCACGAGTACATTGTAAATGGAATCGATCACGATAACATTGTAAATGGAATCGATCACGATAACATTTGTAAATGGAATCGATCACGATTACATTGTAAATGGAATCGATCACGATTACATTGTAAACGGAATCGATCACGATTACATTGTAAATGGAATCGATCACGATAATATTGTAAATGGAATCGATCACGATAACATTGTAAATGGAATCGATCACGATTACATTGTAAATGGAATCGATCACGAGTACATTGTAAATGGAATCGATCACGATTACATTGTAAATGGAATCGATCACGATTACATTGTAAATGGAATCGATCACGATTACATTGTAAATGGAATCGATCACGATAACATTGTAAATGGAATCGATCACGATTACATTGTAAATGGAATCGATCACGAGTACATTGTAAATGGAATCGATCACGATAACATTGTAAATGGAATCGATCACGATAACATTTGTAAATGGAATCGATCACGATTACATTGTAAATGGAATCGATCACGATTACATTGTAAACGGAATCGATCACGATTACATTGTAAATGGAATCGATCACGATAATATTGTAAATGGAATCGATCACGATAACATTGTAAATGGAATCGATCACGATTACATTGTAAATGGAATCTATCACGAGTACATTGTAAATGGAATCGATCACGATTACATTGTAAACGGAATCGATCACGATTACATTGTAAACGGAATCGATCACGATTACATTGTAAACGGAATCGATCACGATAACATTGTAAATGGAATCGATCACGATTACATTGCAAATGGAATCGATCACGATTACATTGTAAATGGAATCGATCACGATTACATTGTAAATGGAATCGATCACGATTACATTGTAAATGGAATCGATCACGATTACATTGTAAACGGAATCGATCACGATAACATTGTAAATGGAATCGATCACGATAACATTGTAAATGGAATCGATCATGATTACATTGTAAATGGAATCGATCACGATTACATTGTAAATGGAATCTATCACGAGTACATTGTAAATGGAATCGATCACGATTACATTGTAAATGGAATTGATCACGATTACATTGTAAATGGAATCGATCACGATTACATTGTAAATGGAATCTATCACGAGTACATTGTAAATGGAATCGATCACGATTACATTGTAAATGGAATTGATCACGATTACATTGTAAATGGAATCGATCACGATAACATTGTAAATGGAATCGATCATGATTACATTGTAAATGGAATCGATCACGATTACATTGTAAATGGAATCTATCACGAGTACATTGTAAATGGAATCGATCACGATTACATTGTAAATGGAATCGATCACGATTACATTGTAAATGGAATCGATCACGATTACATTGTAAATGGAATCTATCACGAGTACATTGTAAATTGAATCGATCACGATTACATTGTAAATGGAATTGATCACGATTACATTGTAAATGGAATCGATCACGATAACATTGTAAATGGAATCGATCACGATTACACTTATTTGGAAATTTCGTGATTATGAGTACGATTACATGAAATACGAAAGTAATCGATGACGATACGATTACACTAAAAGTTATCATGATTACAATCAAAATTACTCTATTTGTTTTTAATAAATGAACCCTGGCCTAGACCTTTAATTAGCTATTTCGACAAACAGTAAATATTGGATGAGCGGGGCCACACATATACAGACTGGGCAGCTTGGTTGGGAGTCGGTAGATTTTTGATCATAGGGCAGTGCGTGCAATTCCGGGCGGGACATTTTTGTAAGGGCATTTATTGAGGGTTACACCCCACGGTAGTCACTTTTTGAAGAACAACCCTCGATCGTATTCGATCAGTCATTCTAAGAGTAATACGAATACTAGTATAAATAGTAAGTTTAATATCAAAAAACACAATATGTATTTTTAATGCAAACAGAACTTATGGCCTCTACGTTAAATGGCAGGTAAAAAATGAAAGCCACAATGCTATAGTACACTGGGATACCCGTACCATAAGTTGCCGCGCCCCGCTACTGAACCCAGTAGAGTTCGTTTTATAACTTCTCTCACTCCATCTATATAGACAACAATAACACAAGCATTTAACACCATCCCATCTGAGCCTCCACCCACCCACTCTCAACAATACAGGGACCATCCCTGGTTCGTTAAGGCAACCAAGAATTGGAAATTAGAAGGTCAACTTTCGGACACCCAGCCGGCTTAATTAGTTACATCTGGTTATGTCTCGGGGTGGGGCACAAAGGGCCGGTAGCGTAGGGGTGCTTGGGGAGGCAGGGGGGGGGGGGGCATATATACAGAATAACTCCAGTGGCCAGTTTCCAGTCATGGTACTGGCGACTTAGAAGGTGTAACGCTCAGTTTGTAGGCAACGCCAGCCTGAGTGAACATAGTAAAGTAGTCATGATTACGCTTACATTAGCAATGTAATCGATTGCGATTATGATGTATTGCTTTTAAAACCAATGCAATCGATTACAATTGCGATTATTTGGAAAATGTAATCGATTACAATCGATTGTGATTACTGGTTATGATTACCCCATATCTGCCTGGAATACAAGCTTCAACCTGTTTATCCAGAATAGGGCAATTGCCATGCATAGCTTACACAATTTATTGGCTAATTTACGCTATGAGCATCGTAGCAAACCACGTTAACTAACCGCTCACATCGTTCATGTTTACTGTATTCGGCAACCAAAGGAACTGCATGTCGCCTAGTGAACCTTTTGGGTATAGGATGGTTACCGTAGTAATCTGATTGACAAATATTCTCCTCTCACGTAGTGTGTAGCTAAAAGTCGCAAGTCTTATTTGGAAAAGATAATTTTCTTTCTGGGTGTGTCATTCCCTCCATTTGGTTTTATACATATTTTAGGAGTGTTCCGAACCCAAAACCTGACAATTTTGAAGACGTGGTAGTACCCGAGAAAGCCATACTCCCACACATGAGTTGAGACATTAGATTGGCCTACAAGGTTCTGCATAATTGCAATGCAAAATATAATTTATGTTCAAGCAATAAGGACACCAATACATTAATAATTTTGCAATTTAAACGAGTTCACTGCTGTATGAAGACGTTTATGTTCACGAAACAAAAACTAAGAGGCAGGTTGTGGCATAAAGGATATCGTGTCCGAACCAAATAGCCTGTGCAATAATTGAAAACGCTAACATATTTCCGGAACTGGTCTCACCTTCGGCTGATGGAGTTTCGCTTATGTGGTGCCTTAAAATAAATAGTCACCACTGGAGGTCGTCAGTCGTTTTACTTGGTCCAGCGTTCAGGGCGTTCCGTCGCTCCGCTGCCTTACTCCGTCCTTCCTTCCGCTGGTTCCCATCCAAGTGACTTCCCGATCGGGCATCTGGCTGGTGCCATTGCCTCCCAACCGCGTGCTCTTCGCAAAGATCACCCCGATTAGATAAAGCGCAAGACTAATTTATTATAATACGGCACTATAGAGTCATTGACTCGTTCGCTGGGGCGGCTGTCCACGTCCACGTAGTCGCTGAGCGGGCGGCGCTGCATGCAGCTGAGGTGGTGGCGGGGCCGGTGGGGGGGAGGGGCATGGAGGGGGTGCCAGTGGCCATGGAGAAGGTGGGAGGATCGATCTGTTTCCTTGTAAAATAATTTCTCTTACAAATGTCGTTACCTTAGGCAGGTGAGGCTGATGGATCAGCTTAGATCCTTAACCCTGTCTGGGCGGCAAATAGGAAGTCGAAGGTTTCTATGTGTAGAATGTCCCGAGCGAGCTGCTCTATGGGGTGTCTCACCCCGGAGTCTCACTCCTGGGTCTCACCCCTGGGTGTCACCCGGTGTCTCACCCCTGGGTGTCACCCGGAGTCTCACCCCTGGGTATCACCCGGTGTCTAACCCCTGAGTGTCACCCGGTGTCTAACCCCTGAGTGTCACCCGGTGTCTAACCCCTGAGTGTCACCCGGTGTCTCACCCCTGGGTGTCACCCGGTGTCTCACCCCTGAGTGTCACCCGGTGTCTCACCCCTGGGTGTCACCCGGTGTCTCACCCTTGGGTGTCACCCGGTGGCTCACCCCTGGGTATCACCCGGTGTCTCACCCCTGGGTGTCACCCGGTGTCTCACCCCTGGGTGTCACCCGGTGTCTCACCCCTGGGTGTCACCCGGTGTCTCACCCCTGAGTGTCACCCGGTGTCTCACCCCTGGGTGTCACCCGGTGGCTCACCCCTGGGTATCACCCGGTGTCTCACCCCTGAGTGTCACCCGGTGTCTCACCCCTGAGTGTCACCCGGTGTCTCACCCCTGGGTGTCACCCGGTGTCTCACCCCTGGGTATCACCCGGTGTCTCACCCCTGGGTGTCACCCGGTGTCTCACCCCTGAGTGTCACCCGGTGTCTCAACCCTGGGTGTCACCCGGTGTCTCACCCCTGGGTATCACCCGGTGTCTCACCCCTGAGTGTCACCCGGTGTCTCACCCCTGAGTGTCACCCGGAGTCTCACCCCTGGGTATCACCCGGTGTCTAACCCCTGAGTGTCACCCGGTGTCTCACCCCTGGGTATCACCCGGTGTCTCACCCCTGGGTGTCACCCGGTGTCTCACCCCTGGGTGTCACCCGGTGTCTCACCCCTGGGTATCACCCGGTGTCTCACCCCTGAGTGTCACCCGGTGTCTCACCCCTGGGTATCACCCGGTGTCTCACCCCTGAGTGTCACCCGGTGTCTCACCCATGGGTGTCACCCGGTGTCTCACCCCTGGGTATCACCCGGTGTCTCACCCCTGGGTATCACCCGGTGTCTCACCCCTGAGTGTCACCCGGTGTCTCACCCCTGGGTGTCACCCCGTGTCTCACCCCTGAGTGTCACCCGGTGTCTCACCCCTGAGTGTCACCCGGTGTCTCACCCCTGAGTGTCACCCGGTGTCTAACCCCTGGGTATCACCCGGTGTCTCACCCCTGGGTGTCACCCGGTGTCTCACCCCTGGGTGTCACCCGGTGTCTCACCCCTGGGTATCACCCGGTGTCTCACCCCTGAGTGTCACCCGGTGTCTCACCCCTGGGTGTCACCCGGTGTCTCACCCCTGGGTGTCACCCGATGTCTCACCCCTGAGTGTCACCCGGTGTCTCACCCCTGAGTGTCACCCGGTGTCTCACCTCTGGGTGTCACCCGGTGTCTCACCCCTGGGTATCACCCGGTGTCTCACCCCTGGGTATCACCCGGTGTCTCACCCCTCAGTGTCACCCGGTGTCTCACCTCTGGGTGTCACCCGGTGTCTCACCCCTGGGTATCACCCGGTGTCTAACCCCTGAGTGTCACCCGGTGTCTCACCGCTGAGTGTCACCCGGTGTCTCACCCCTGGGTATCACCCGGTGTCTAACCCCTGAGTGTCACCCGGTGTCTCACCCCTGGGTATCACCCGGTGTCTCACCCCTGGGTATCACCCGGTGTCTCACCGCTGAGTGTCACCCGGTGTCTCAACCCTGGGTATCACCCGGTGTCTCACCCCTGGGTATCACCCGGTGTCTCAACCCTGGGTGCCACACGGTCTCTCACCCCTGGGTATCACCCGGTGTCTCACCCCTGGGTATCACCTGGTGTCTCACCCCTGGGTGTCACCCGGTGTCTCACCCCTGGGTATCACCCGGTGTCTCACCCCTGGGTATCACCCGGTGTCTAACCCCTGAGTGTCACCCGGTGTCTCACCGCTGAGTGTCACCCGGTGTCTCAACCCTGGGTATCACCTGGTGTCTCACCCCTGGGTATCACCCGGTGTCTCACCCCTGAGTGTCACCCGGTGTCTCACCCCTGGGTGTCACCCGGTGTCTCACCCCTGAGTGTCACCCGGTGTCTCACCCCTGGGTATCACCCGGTGTCTCACCCCTGAGTGTCACCCGGTGTCTCACCCCTGAGTGTCACCCGGTGTCTCACCGCTGAGTGTCACCCGGTGTCTCACCCCTGGGTGTCACCCGGTGTCTCACCCCTGGGTGTCACCCGGTGTCTCACCCCTGGGTGTCACCCGGTGTCTCACCCCTGAGTGTCACCCGATGTCTCACCCCTGAGTGTCACCCGGTGTCTCACCCCTGTGTGTCACCCGGTGTCTCACCCCTGGGTATCACCCGGTGTCTCACCCCTGGGTATCACCCGGTGTCTCACCCCTGAGTGTCACCCGGTGTCTCACCCCTGGGTATCACCCGGTGTCTCACCCCTGGGTGTCACCCGGTGTCTCACCCCTGGGTATCACCCGGTGTCTCAACCCTGGGTGTCACACGGTGTCTCACCCCTGGGTATCACCCGGTGTCTCACCCCTGGGTATCACCTGGTGTCTCACCCCTGGGTGTCACCCGGTGTCTCACCCCTGGGTATCACCCGGTGTCTCACCCCTGGGTATCACCCGGTGTCTAACCCCTGAGTGTCACCCGGTGTCTCACCGCTGAGTGTCACCCGGTGTCTCAACCCTGGGTATCACCTGGTGTCTCACCCCTGGGTATCACCCGGTGTCTCACCCCTGAGTGTCACCCGGTGTCTCACCCCTGGGTGTCACCCGGTGTCTCACCCCTGAGTGTCACCCGGTGTCTCACCCCTGGGTATCACCCGGTGTCTCACCCCTGAGTGTCACCCGGTGTCTCACCCCTGAGTGTCACCCGGTGTCTCACCGCTGAGTGTCACCCGGTGTCTCACCCCTGGGTGTCACCCGGTGTCTCACCCCTGGGTGTCACCCGGTGTCTCACCCCTGGGTGTCACCCGGTGTCTCACCCCTGAGTGTCACCCGATGTCTCACCCCTGAGTGTCACCCGGTGTCTCACCCCTGTGTGTCACCCGGTGTCTCACCCCTGGGTATCACCCGGTGTCTCACCCCTGGGTATCACCCGGTGTCTCACCCCTGAGTGTCACCCGGTGTCTCACCCCTGGGTATCACCCGGTGTCTCACCCCTGGGTGTCACCCGGTGTCTCACCCCTGAGTGTCACCCGGTGTCTCACCGCTGAGTGTCACCCGGTGTCTCAACCCTGGGTATCACCCGGTGTCTCACCGCTGAGTGTCACCCGGTGTCTCACCCCTGGGTGTCACCCGGTGTCTCACCCCTGGGTATCACCCGGTGTCTCACCCCTGGGTATCACCCGGTGTCTCACCCCTGGGTGTCACCCGGTGTCTCACCCCTGAGTGTCACCCGGTGTCTCACCGCTGAGTGTCACCCGGTGTCTCAACCCTGGGTATCACCCGGTGTCTCACCCCTGGGTGTCACCCGGTGTCTCACCCCTGGGTATCACCCGGTGTCTCACCCCTGAGTGTCACCCGGTGTCTCACCCCTGGGTGTCACCCGGTGTCTCACCCCTGAGTGTCACCCCGTGTCTCACCCCTGAGTGTCACCCGGTGTCTCACCCCTGGGTATCACCCGGTGTCTCACCCCTGGGTGTCACCCGATGTCTCACCCCTGAGTGTCACCCGGTGTCTCACCGCTGAGTGTCACCCGGTGTCTCAACCCTGGGTGTCACCCGGTGTCTCACCCCTGGGTGTCACCCGGTGTCTCACCCCTGGGTGTCACCCGGTGTCTCACCCCTGGGTGTCACCCGGTGTCTCACCCCTGAGTGGCACCCGGTGTCTCACCCCTGGGTGTCACCCGGTGTCTCACCCCTGGGTATCACCCGGTGTCTCAACCCTGGGTATCACCCGGTGTCTCACCGCTGAGTGTCACCCGGTGTCTCACCCCTGGGTGTCACCCGGTGTCTCACCCCTGAGTGTCACTCCCCACCTCTGCCTCTCTTCCTCTCTCCCCCCTCCCCCCTTCCCCTTTCCCTCTCCCTCCCCTTCTCCCTCTCCCTCACTCCCTACCTCTGCATCTCTTCCTCTCCCCACTCCCCGTCCCCATTTCCCTCTCCCTTTCCCTCTCCCTCCCCTTCTCCCTCTCCCTCACTCCCCACCTCTGCCTCTCTTCCTCTCTCCCCCCTCCCCCCTTCCCCTTTCCCTCTCCCTCCCCTCCTCCCTCTCCCACATTTTCCACCTCTGCATCTCTTCCTCTCTCCCTCTTCCCCCTGCCTCTTTCCCTCTCCCTCCCCTGCTCCCTCTCCATCACTCCCCACCTCTGCCGCTCTTCCTCTCTCCCCCCTCCCCCCTTCCCCTTTCCCTCTCCCTCCCCTTCTTCCTCTCCTTCACTACCTACCTCTGCCTCTCCTCCTCTCTACCCCCTCCCCCTCCCTCTCCCCCTCCCCCTCTCCATCTCCCTCCCCTTCTCCCTCTCCCTCACTCCCCACCTCTGCCTCTCTTCCTCTCTCCCCCCTCCCCCCCTTCCCCTTTCCCTCTCCCTCCCCTTCTCCCTCTCCCTCACTTTCCACCTCTGCATCTCTTCCTCTCTCCCTCTTCCCCCTGCCTCTTTCCCTCTCCCTCCCCTTCTCCCTCTCCTTCACTCCCCACCTCTGCCTCTCCTCCTCTCTACCCCCATCTCCCTCCCCCTCTCCCTCTCCGTCCCGTTCTCCCTCTCCCCCACTCCCCACCTCTGTCTCTTCTTCTCTCTCCCCCTCTCCCCCTCCCCCTTCTCCCTTCCCTCCTCCCTCTCCCTCACTTCCCACCTCTGCCTCTCCCCCTCGCTCTCTCCTCTCCCTTATTCCCCACCTCTGCCTCTCCTGCCCCCCCCCCCCTTCCCCCTCCCCCTCTCCCTCTCCCTCCCGTTCTCCCTCTCCCTCACTCCCGACCTCTGCCTCTCCTGCTCTCCCCCCCCCTCCATCTCCCTCCCCTTCTCCCTCTCCCCCACTCCCCACCTCTGCCTCTCCTGCTCTCCCCCTCTCCCTCTCCCTCCCCTTCTCCCTCTCCCCCACTCCCCACCTCTGCCTCTCCTCTCTTCCCCTCTCCCTGCCCCTCCCCCTCTCCCTCCCCTTCCCCCTCTCCCTCACTCCCCACCTCTGCCTCTCCTGCTCCCCCCCTCTCCCCCCCCCCTCCCCTCTCCCTCCCCCTCCCCCTCTCCCTCTCCCTCACTTCCCACATCTGCCTCTCCTCCTCTCTCCCCCCCTCTCGTCTCATCTTATGGTTGCAATGACTGTATGACCCATGTGACATGACGCCAGCATAGCATGAAAACGAGATACAGACACGACATATCGCGGACATATATCTTCAACCCACATGAGACAGGCCGACATAATGACTGGTGAATGGATGCAGCCTGACGGTATTGCCATCCAGTAACAGACGCACGGCAGGCGTGGCTGCACAGACCGCGCATCAATGGCGGCTGAACGGGCCCGGGGAGATAAGAGGAGAGGTAGGAAGGCAGGGTGATGAAGGAAAAAAATCATCATTGCGGCAACAATAATTCGCCAGGGTGAGGGTGCTCTCCTAGGAATTACGACCACCCAGGTGGGGCGGGGGAGAACTAAAGGAGGAGGGTTGGGAGGCGGGGTAAGACAAATCTGAGAGAGCAACAATAAACTCACTGGCGGGCTTGCTTTCAGTTAGAAACTCAGCAGTTTTCAACTGTTCATGAATTTTCTTGTCGATCCCAGGGTTTAAGGTTATGAGACAAGATAATATGATTTTTTTTTCTCTTTTTTTATTGACCACTAAACATTAATGCACATTAACAAATGAAAACATGGAAAATATATAATTTTACATAAACATATGGGTCTGTATCTTATATAAACAAATGGATTATTGGCTGCCATTTATCTGAAATATTTCTCATGTTGTTTTCCAGAAAACAATTATGCTTAATCTGCCCTAGGGCACCTTTTACGTTTGGAGGATATATGAAGCGTTTCACAATAATAAATATATGGTTAATCAATTTCACATTTTCTACGGTTTTAATCACACCAAGCATTATAATTTGGCAGTCCAAGGTAATGTTACTATCTCTATTATCTGTACCCAAAGCCGAACGTAACCACTTATCCATATCTCGCCAAAAGGCTTGTATTACAGGGCATCTCCAAAACAGGTGCTCTAAAGACTCAACCTCACTTTTGCAAAAGCTGCATTGCTCGGTTTTAGACATCTTACACATGAATAGATACTTATTTGTTGGAATACAGCGATGTAATAACCTATACTGGAAGCTTCTTGTTCGTTCGTCCTTTGTCGATATATATGGCACCATATAATACCTTTCCCAATCTGCTTCCGAGATAGTTTCATTAAGATGTTGAGCCCACTTAACTTCATTACATTTGCTAAACTTTAACCCACTTATCAATATATTATAACTAGCATTTACAACTCGTTCGTTTCGCGTAATAAATTGGATACTCTGGTTTGTAACTGTTTCTAATCTATCCGTTTCTTCCCCAAGTTCTCTGTTCCAATCTCGGGGGATACAATGCATGAGGCTGTAGTAATCTGCGAAGTTAATTTGCAATCCATATCGTACTGTAAATTCCCCCCTATTATACATTGTACCTTTTTCATTTATTAAATCGTTTAAGCATATAATACCTTTATCAATGAACTCCTGCTTCCGCTTGGCTAAATTACTATTGCACAAAAAGTAGGTATTCCATATCGGCATGCATCTCACGTCTGCGTTGGGCTGTATATGTCGCAATTTTACCCAAGCTCTGAATACATCTGACCAAAAGTTATTTGACACATTATAAAACTTCTGCAGTGACCTTAAATCTAATTCCCAGCATACAACCTGTTCCTTACAGATAAATGTACAAAATAAGTCTTGCCATGCACCTTCGCTAGAAATTAACCTGCGAATCCAGGATATCTTGATGGCATGGGCAAAGGTTTCCACATGAGTAAGAGCGGCACCGCCATATTTACAGGTTTGAGCCAGGCGGTTGATCCCTATACTGGCTTGTTTTTTCCATATAAAATTGCGAATCACCTGGTTGAGTTTACAAAGGTTTTTTTTGTCTGGTGATGGTAGACACCGACAGAACATGTACAAGTTTCGGTAATGCCAATGTATTTATGACGGTAACCCTGCCTGTCATCGATAAATGCCTTTTTTTGTACAATGCTAGAAAGCATTCTATCTCAACGATTTTACTGTCGTAGTTTAAACTTGGCATTTTGGAGAGGTTTACGTCAAATTTTATACCAAGCAACGTGAACTTACTGGCTCATTTGATTGGAATATTTGGGCAAATAACTTCCTTCGAATTACTTTTTCGTCCAAGCCACACCCCAATCGTTTTATCAACATTTATCTTTAATCCCGAACATTTGCCAAATTTATCGAGCAATTCCATTGTAGTTTTTAGCGATTCAGTACTCCCGTCTAATAATAAAAATGCGTCGTCTGCATATTGGCCCAGCTTGTGTTCTGTGTTCCCGAGATTAACCCCACGTATACCTTTATGTTTTTGTAATGCCATTGCAAGAGGTTCCACAACAAGGATAAATAAATAAGGGGAAAGCGGGTCCCCCTGCCTACACCCTCTAGCTAACGAGAAGAACTGAGAAAAGTGACCGTTATTTAACACACAACTAGAAGAATGTACAAAATATCACAACATTTTACAAAGGATTCTCCAAACCCGTATGTCCTTAAAACCTTAAAAAGATATTGCCAGCTTACAGTATCGAATGCCTTCTCAAAATCAAGTAATAATAACAGACCGTCTAAATCACCTTCTTTTAAATAGTGCATTGCATCATACAAGAATCTAGTGTTTTCACCTATGAATCTACCCCGAAGGAATCCCTTTTGTTGTGACCCAATTACTTCCTGCAAGACAACTCTTAATCGATGAGACGTAATTCCAGATAAAATCTTATAATCTACATTAAGTAGCGTGATGGGCCTCCAGTTTTTTAAATAGATCCTCGGTTTATCCCCCTTTGGTAGGCAAGTCATCACACCTTGTTTTTGAGTAATTGAAAGACTGTCCGTCGCATACGCATAATTCAAACTGTTCAATAGATATTGCCCAATATCTTTCCAAAATACTTTATAGAATTCGGCGGGGAATCCATCGCTTCCAGGTGTTTTATCGTTTTTTATATTCTTAAGTACCTCCTTAATCTCTTCCTGTGTTATCAACCCTTCACATGAATCGATCTGCCCCTGGGTTAAAATCTGAACATTGTTTTCATTTAGGAACTCATCCGTTGAACCCTGAGGGTCAATGCCAGCGTATAAGTTTTGATAGAAATTCATTTGGGCCTTCAAAATTAGTGTTGATTCCTCAATAGTACAATTATCTACTTCTACTATATTTATCACCTTATTAACGTAGTTTCTTTTTTCGAGTCCGCAAAAAAATCGCGTAGGTTTTTTTCCCTCTTCATAGTATTGAGCACGTGATCTTAAAAATACAGCTTTAGCTTTGTGAAGTCTAAGTTCCTCTAGCCTCCTCTTAGCCTCCGATAACTCATCAGCACCCTGTGCTTCCGTAAAATCTGTTTGTTCCAAGAGTTCTATACGTTCTTCTAATTCCCTTTCCACTTCTATATTCTTCCTTTTCTTATAGCTGCTATAATTTATTGATGCTCCTCTTCTGTTCAGTATTAACATTTCAAAAAGCATTTGACTGTTAGTCCCATTCTCACCTTTACTGGAGTGAAAAACTGATTGATCGTGCATAAGGAGAGTATCCTGGATACATTGTTTTACCAGATCAACATAGGCAATGTCCCGTAGCAATGATGTATTGAGTTTCCAGAAACCTTTCCCTCGTTCTTGGAGATTTAAGTCAACGAGAAGGTATACGAGAGAATGATCCGTACGGTAACTACTAGAGATAACTGTTTTCTGTATAAGGGCCTGAAAATCTGACGAGACCAAAAAGAAATCCAATCTTGCTCTCTGTGATTTCATCTGTTGGTTAGTCCATTGTGTACCTTCTCGTTTTCTCGTGATTCACCCTCCAAATATCAAATAATTCTAAACTGTCCATCATATTAATGACTCTACGCTTAGCTTTGCAATTGTTTTCTCTGATATAGCCGGTCATATCGAGAGAGTGGTTTAAGACAAGATTCCAAACTCCGCACATAATGATACTTGGGTTATTGAAATCTTGAACCTTTTTCTGCACTTCGTCATAAAATTCTGGGGAATCCTTATTTGGTCCATATATATTGACCAACGTAAACCGAATATCTTTAATGGTCAGATCTAAGATCAATAGGTTACCTTTATCATCCTTACCAATGTTATGGATTTCATACTCCAGCGTTTTTGATATAACGATTGCCACTCCCCGGGATTGAGTTGATATTGAGCTAGCATAGCAGTCCGCTCCCCACTCATCTTTCATTGAACCCTCCAATGTAGGATCTAAGTGTACATCTTGTAAGCATAGAATCGTAAATTGTTTGCTCTTCAGCCAATCTATGACATCCAACCTCTTTAAAACCGATCCAATCCCGCGCACATTCAAACTACATATTGAGATTAGGTTGGTCATGGTTTGTAGCTACTGTAGTCATAAATATTTCCCAAAACAGTGTAACAAACTCCGCAATGTTAATATGCACATGTCTAGTGAACGATATTAAAGACATTATAAAGTAAATAATGTACGCAAGGTAGCTGGAAAGTAGAAATATATATAAACTAGCTTAAGAAATATATAATTATGTATATATAGACCAAGATACTGTCAGAGTGGCACTCTTCCTGGGCTACACGACTCCTAACGATGGTGTCTTTGTCGCCTGCTCCCTGTGGTCCAGTTGACTGCTGCTCATGGCTGCTGGGTCATCGCCCGTTGACCACTGGCGCCGGTAGATCAGTTCGCCACGTGTTGTCGTCCCACCAGCTGATCGCCGTTGACGGTTGCATATAGGGGGGGTGGGTACTGTAGTCTGTGTCACGGACTTACGGCCGGGCGGCTGGGTGAGAGACTTGGGGGTACTTGGACTCCCAAGAAGTCCATTCAACCGTGGACCGCATGCCTTGCTCGACACTCGCTGACGCTCGCGGACGCTCACCCGGTGATGCTGCCTGTACGCAGCTGACGGCGATGGAGAAGGCGCACGCGTGCGGGGTCCAGGGGGACAGGGGGGATGCATGCAGGGTCGAGGGGGGGGGGGGGGCAGGGCCGCATTCGGGATAAAGGGTGCTGGACGATGGCGGTTGGGGGTTGATGCAAGTGTCGCGCTGATCGCCAATCACTCAGCCGTAAACCGCGTAATCTGCTCGACGCTCATTGAGGAGGGGTGGGGGGGTGTGGGGTGAGGGCAGGAAGCGCTGGTGAACGGCCCTCGTAGAATGTCCGCTCCCGTAAAATCCACTGGTGACGTCACTCTATTGTTCTCTCACGACATTATTTTACTGTAATGTAGTGTGTTTGAGTCATAAGGACGTGGATTTTACATAAGTTAATGACCTCGGAAAACGACATTACTGGATAACAATGGGTCCTCGGGCTTTGCCCTCGGACTCCATTATTATCCCGTAATGTCGTGTTCCTCGGACATTAACTTATACGTAGACCGCCCGCTCGACGCTCAATTATGCTTTCCGAGATGATGATGTTGATTTCCTGGCGAGGGGGAGGGGGTGGTGGCGAGGGGAGGAAACGCTGGTGAACGGCGATCGCTCCAATAAACAGCATGACCTGCTCGACGCTCACTGCCGCTTACACTGCGGCAAAAAGTGAGCCGTTCTCCTTTTTCTCGTTTCACTGAGAACCGTTTCTGTGCAACTCGTAACATGGGGGTAATAGTGTGGGGACCATCTCAATGGTCCGTTAGGTCCGCACATATATCAGTTGTTGAAGTTGTTCCATATCAATCGTCCCATATATCCGGCCATCCACTTTTAACTGGTTCCCGCTCAGACTTGCCTTTTTTCCTGCCTTCCGTGCTGCCTTCATATGTGGTATTAATACTTTCCTCTCGTCTTGTACCTACTTAGGGAAGTCTTCGTCCAGGAAAATATTGCTGCCTTTCAGCTTGCGTGTGGCCTCCCAGATTGTCTCTCGTTCAGTGAAAAAGGCAAATCGCACAATAACCGGTCGTGGCTTTTTACCTCCTTTATCCAGGGGCCGTTGTGGGCCGAGACGATGACAGCGGTCTATCTTAATGCTATTTGCATTGGCAATATCCATTTTTGTCTCCAACATGTCTTGTATCACCTTGCCACAGTCCTCTTGGCCCCAGCTGCTCTCTGGTAATCCATATACGATTAAATTATTCCGCCTGCTGTATGCCTCCAAGGCTACCTGTCTCTCCTTTAGTTTCGTCACATCAGACTCCATGGCACTTACTTGGGTGGCAGGATTACGCTTTTCGAGCTCCACGATCTTCACCTTCATCTACTTGTTTTCCTTTTCCAACTCATCCATTCTTTTGCTGTGAAAGACCGCTGCCTCTTTGATGGTGTCCACTTCTGCGCGTTGCTCCGCGATGGCCCTTTGAATGTCCGGGAGACAAGACACTATCCCCCGTATTTCCTCCAAGGCCTGTTTTATCTTCATGTCCAATTCCTTTGCTAGCTCAACGTCAGTTGATTCCCTTTCGACGACAGTCTCTTCTACTAATCCCTGAGGCCCCGTGAAACACGAGGTGATAGTCCGTTGTTTCTTTTCCCCTGCCTGAGGAGGTGTGCCTCCACTATGGCTGCGCCGGCGTTTGTTTTTGCCCATCACCCGTCACATTTGAGACGGTCCCTGACACGGTCCACCACAGTCAACGACAGTGACCACTGGGACCCCTTTTGTCGCTCAGCAAGTCCAATCGATATATTAATATTGTACAGTTCTTCTCAAAAGCCGTCGTTCTGCAGTTCCATTTTTGTGTATTTACCTTCTATCCATTGTTGATAATAACTTTTACTAGTTTTTGCTGCTCCTGCCCCACCATTTACACCTTAATCATATTCGCGAGTGCCTCCGCTGAAAATTACGTGTGGTCTCTGACAGCCATCTCGGTTCCTCCCAGGAATATGATATTCTGCCTCTGGCGTTTTCAGTGCTTATCAAAATAACAAACAAATATATACACGAAGCAATCTGTTAAGTATCGTAATAGACGTGTTATACGAAGTATACAAACGAAGCTTCCACAGCAAATAACGCATGCATATAGGTAAAAACAAATTATTAGGAATTTCATATATCCACGTGATTGAAACATCGTGGACTCCTGTGTGATAATATCCGGTGCTAAAGTCGTTTTTTAAAGTTTTGGGCTGGGCCGGAGCCACTGTTTTGGCCAACTACGACTGGTTTAATTTAAGCCCAAATAAAACACTCTATCTCGCCGGTAGGCGGCGCGTCATTTCAAACGGCCGAGTGGGACCTAACGCTCGTCCGCACAATTATGACACTTCGAATCCGATTTGGATGAGTGAGCAACAACCGAGGGTGCGAATGTTTCAAGACAATGTGATAAAACCACATCATCTTCGAAAAAACTGCACAGGATATACGACCAGCACAATAGTCTTGGTATCGTGGTGTAGTATCGCCCACGAGGTGACAGTGTCGTTTGTTTACTTTTGTAGACAAAGGTCTGTGTTTTTTCCTCTCTACCGACCTTATCCATGACAAATTCACGGCACGTTCACTGGTCTGGTGGCGACATGGTAGTTTTTTTCTGATTGAACTGTCACTGACACTGTCCCAGATGTCTCAGAAGGCGAAAGATGAAGGTGAACACTAAAAAACACACTATGAGCAAATTTTTAACTGGTACCTTTTGATAATGACCCCAGCACACATCCCCAACACACCACCAGATGATAGATCTGCCAAACAACAACTCACTGTCACTGCTCTAGAGCGTCCAATATGGAAAGCCGGTGCGGTCACAAACTGCCTATGTCTTCTGCTTTGTTGGATTAGACATTTGTTCCTTTTTTTGCCCTGTTTTAATACATAAAAGCTGATGAAAAACAATAGTTTAATAGTTTAAAAAAAGAGGAATTTCACAAAATGAGTGAATACAGAACATAATTGGTGAGAAAAACATGCAATTGAAAAAAGGTGCAGAAAAGAGGCCATGCATTGAGGTAAAGGAAAGTACAAAAAATTGCATTTGAATAACTTTCTAGGTCGACACCGTTATTGCAGGTTAAATCTTTTGAACAAAACCAAACCTGATGGAAAAACAAACAGAGAAAGTGTTTGAGGCAATTGTCATCCTTTGTTGCTAACATAACATTCAACATTTCACGGCTAAGTTCACTGAATTAAAATATTGTTCTTGTTCAGATTTACAAAACGAAATACTCAGTTCAACCAAGCCAATTTATGCAGAAACACCCGTTGTATTTCAAGCAATGTTGTTTGGAGCAAGTCAGTATTCTCCACATCTACTATTAGTCAGTGAATTGTTTAA
This sequence comes from Arenicola marina, assembly GCA_964019135.1. NCBI lineage: Eukaryota > Metazoa > Annelida > Polychaeta > Arenicolidae > Arenicola > Arenicola marina. The sequence goes on from OZ025258.1 coordinate 38,137,301, forward strand.
TGACGATGCCAAAGCTCCCATATGATAGGAACAGCCATAATGACTAGCATAAGTGTCACTAACTTATGTTACCTACAGACATTGTGTGGCATGGTATTGACTATAATGATTGGTAATTTGTTATTGTTCAGGTTGCTAGTCTGTATTTTTATCTATCATAGGTGGCCTAGTGATCGATATAAATGACTTCATTATTTAATGAAAGGTGCCACTTAAAGGATTGTTGAATGACAAGCATGCATGCAGATTTTGAAAAAGTAACCAGTTGATGCATGAACTCCTAAATTTAGCATAATTGTAATATTTCTCCTATATACCTGTATATTATATATTTACTCTCTATTACTGCATGTATGGTATTTCATTATTTATAATTTACTAAATTGGCCAAAATAAATAATAATAATGTAACAATCTCCTTGTCATCATACAAATTAAATACATTTGTAAACCTAATTGCAACTATTTCGTTAACTAGTAGAGTCAACATTTTATGTCTCATATGATATTCTTCTTTACTATTATAATTTTATTCTTGTAGCTCCTAAATTTGTTCATGCAGGAAAATACACCCTTCAACGTGTTCTCTTGGAAATGTACTTGATACATGGTTTGATCTTTGAAGTATTAACACATGGTGTCATCATATCTACATTCGTGTTAAGAAGCTAACAAATGCAACACACATGTGTATACATGTATACAGAATGTATCAACAGATTTTCTTATGAGATGTCCCAATCTGGTGCGAGAAGTGTTTTTAACAACATGGCATTTTAATTGTTGGTTAACAGGTATTTGAATTTATACAGAAATGACCTAATAACCTAAGTCCATTGAAACTATTAGGGTCTGATTTGGTTGGTCTTGTAAACTCCTAAAAAATATATATACATAATGATCACTGTATCTGCCTTCACTATTAAAGGTATCAAATAATAGCAATATTTGCATTTGGACAATTTATCGTTAGTGCTGGCATATACTTTGCAGAGGGAGCCACACAAATACTTAATCATATCATACTATATATTTGTACATAATTGAATATGAATCCGAATACATTATTCAGGTGCATTGAAAACACTATTAAATATTTCTTAGGGAAAAAAATGCTGCATGTAAGGTTTTAATCGTGGTGGTATACATACAGCGTACCCCGCTTAATTGCAATTTCTGTTTGTCAGCAAAAAAGCTGCAATTAACCGAAGTTGCCATTATCCGAAGTTTACATGTATTTACATGTGCACTTTTTAGGTTTATATACGTTTCAGATAAACGTACATACGCTCAACATTCGTTATAAAACACTGCTGTTCGAATTCGTTCGGCCATGATCTTACAGTGAAGCCGTATTTGGTGCCTAAAGACTTTATAGGCGACAACAGCATCGCATATGTTATTACGTATAACATCACAGCGATGCTCAAACAAGTCAAGAACAAAGGGATCAGACACACTTCATTGCACGTGAAGCTAAATTTCGTGTATGTTGCAATGAATTTCACATAAACAAAATCACAAGTCCTGCCATCACCATGATCAAAGGGAGGACCCGAACAATTTATAGGGCAATGAGATTCTGCAAACTTCTTTGATTATGAACATGATCGCACCCATCACATCTCTTATTCAGTCATTCAACCATGCCACACGTTGCTCAATGCCAATTGTTCGCAACTGTTCGCAGTTGTGTCTCTGATGTAGTTGCCACCTCAGATAACTCCCATACACACCACAGATCATTTTCTTCTACGACCCGGGCGCCAGATCCACCGAGATAATTAATTACGTCTCTGCCCCAGCATGATGACCTAACTGTTTTCATCCGGACCTGCGGCGCACTGTCAGCTGCTCCCACCCCTGCCCCCCCACCCCCTCCTCCTCCCTCTCACTCTAGGCGTCCCAGTACTCCCCTAGCTTCCCATCCCCCACACACTCGTCCCTCCCACTCAGACCCATCCCTTTGTACCGATATGACACCAGTGCCCAACCAGCTGGGATCCGCAATTGGCTGAGGCGTTCGGTGTGTCTGTCTGTCTGTAATGTAACGCATAATCAATTGAATGCCATAAGATGTCGACTTCCAAATTCTCAAAAAGATGGAATGGCCATCGTCAGGCTTAGTTCGTAGATGAGCCATGTAGGTCAAAGGTCAAGGCCACAGGAATTTTCTGAAATTCATCACAGTGATATCATCGCCGTGTTTCCTGTTTCCGCCGTCTTCTTCGCTTCAGACCAAATGGTGTACTACGCCAAATGGTGTACTACGCCAAATGGTGTCCCACGCCAAATGCTGTACCACGCCAAATAGTGTACCACACCAAATGGTGTACTACGTCAAATGGTGTACCACGCCAAATGGTGTACCACACCAAATGATGTACCAAATGGTGTACCACTCCAAATGGTGTACCACACCAAATGGTGTATCAAATGATGTACCACACCAAATGGTGTACCACACCAAATGGTGTACCACGCCAAATGGTGTACCAAACCAAATGGTGTACCACACCAAACGGTGTACCACACCAAACGGTGTATCACACCAAACGCGGTCCCATTCAGACAGTTTATGAATGACATCCTAAGTGAATCTATTGCCTTTTAACATGGTAGAGGTGCCTTTTACACACATAAAATGTTTGCACTGATATCATATGCTTTCTTACACTAATGTGACGTAGTGACCCCCTTTAGGTTCATTTGTTCCCCGGTGTGTGCTATTCCGGGAACGACCCCCCCCCCGCCCTCTAACAAGAGCCCTGTTTTCAGCCTGTACTATATACATATATATATATATAAACTTGACGGTTTTTCATGAATCACGCCAGGCTATTTTAAGTCGTCGAAGACACCAGTGATTCATAGAGTATTTTTCTGGATCAGCGCCTATTTTGTCATAGCGTCTCAGTGTAGGAGTCAGGGCAACAAATCATGGACGTTTCATGGACTCTTAGAGCGCGATCGATTCGCCTTTTCCAAAGTCTACCTCTTCTAGAAGAGCACTTGCCAGGCGATCGTTTCGCCTCTTCTCTTCCTGGAGGACCTCTTCTGCTCTTCCGCCCAGGCAGGTGGAATAGAGAAGAGGTAGAGGCGATTCCAACATGGCGGAAGCTAACTATACAATATTCGCTCAGTGTGATCAAATAGGTTTAAGGGGGAAACACATGAATAAAACAACGAATAAAATTATGTGAACCATATGTAAGACCTTATTTTGTTATTTGAAAGGCATGTGCGGGGTATATGAGGGCCCATATATGTAGTTACTCTTGTATCTGTCTGTTAATGTTGGGCGATAATATATGGATGTGGGCGATAATTTGTAAGCAATAAGTGAATTTTAGTTCGACATATTGGAACTGCTCTTCCAACTCATCACACGCGATCGATTAATCGCTCATATTCTGTATTCTTGGACGAGTTCTTCTCTGCTTGGAAGAGTTGAATCGATTAGACTCTTATACACGACACGCCTAACATGATTCTTTACTCGCCAGAGGTCACTACGGTATCCTGCTCATATCGTTGCTGAAATCCGGTGGGTTTGGTAATTGACTAGTAAAATGGTAAAGTGTTGGCGTTTCAACCCGTAGTTGTGTTCTTGAAAGCCTGGCTGAGTGAAAATTACCCCGAACATAGGTGCCAGGGTTCGATCCCACGACATGGTGTTGCACAACTCATTCTGTTTACCAACGGAGCTACAGGGGCTCCCCTTGACAAGTAGTAGAAGATATATGTAGTGTATGTAGCACAGCAATGCTGACCAGCGGAGACCACACATCACGTGGCGGCCTCAGATAATTGGTTTATATTCATTCAAACTATCGATAGCGTTATGACAAATGAATTGAACTGACCTCCGGTGTAGCATTCCCCACGTTATGATTTTATAATAATAGTGAACTACGATTGATTGATTGTATATTCAGGACGCTTTAACCACCTTTGGTCATATCGCGTGAATGGGAGAATGAAGGGAGAGTGGAGCCATGTCCCCGGGGGCAACCCCATACTCTTTGCGAAGAAGGATATGGGATCTTTATCCTGCGACCACAGAGGGGCTCGAACGACCGACCCACATGCCGTTAGGCTCTCAGGTGGCCAGAGCATTCAAGGCGAGCGCTCTTACCCACTGAGCTACTGGGCCAGCCCCTGGTGAACTATGCATAGCATCGCTGCAAGATTGTCAAAGTGAGTCACGCATAACAAAGTTGAAGGTCGGCAAGATGTTTACCATTGCCATATATGTCAACTGCTTTTTGAACTTATAAAGCACTCCAGAGATCATGGATATTTTGCTAGATGCACAAGTTATGCTTTGGATCAAATTGTGTAGCATTGCTAAGTTAAACTTTGGATCAAATTGTGTAGCATTGCTAAGTTAAACTTTGGATCAAATTGTGTAGCATTGCTAAGTTAAACTTTGGATCAAATTGTGTAGCATTGCTAAGTTAAACTGGTGCGGCCAACTTACTATCCAAGAAGTATATACATGTGTGCTATTGGCTTCAGTCATACCTCAGTTCAACGGGTCCTTTCACATATGCTAGCAAAAATAGATAATCTATGCTTCTTCTATATGGGAATGCTGGAATTAAGCCTTAATTTATAAAACAAAAAGTGGACACTTGTGTTGATAAAAATTAATAATTTGTAGAACTGATGTGTTTATGTTCAGCTTACTGATAGCTTTAGTTCTGCATACATCTTTAATTGTAACATTTCCTTTTAATTTGATGAATTAAATTACACTTTCTTTCACTACTTTTGACATAAACACACAAGGAACACAAATTATTTGAACATTGTGGCATCTTTAAATACATGGAGATTTTCATGAACATTATGTAATGTTAACATACAGAATCAATATCAATTCAGTGCATAATCTTCATGATTTACTACTTTTTTGCTCATACATTGCATAAAAATGATGATAATAAATCCAAGTTTCTATTTGTCTCTTGCAGTAGATTTGCTTCTATCATATCAGTTTGGGTTGACAACATATGTTATTAAATAAAACCTGCAGGTATTTCATATGTAGCAGATACAAAAATTAAGTGAAGCTACGAAATATGAGATATCTCTTTTTCAAACATCATCAAACTCATAACATTTCCTTTTAAGGTTGTCCAATTACATTTGATTAAATTACACCTTTCCTAGCTACTTTGGTCCTAATGTCTATACATGCGACATATAATAAAGAAATATCCCAGTAAAGGGATCATCAATATATATTTTACATTTTGTTAGGTCAATGTCATCTCTTAATTCTCCTGCATGCAACTACAGTTATGGCCTCTCATTTGCTATAGTGTATTAGATTGTGTTCCATCAATTTAAATGAAGAAAAGTTCAATTCATGACCTTAAAAATAAAATAGGACATTATATGGTTTAATAGGATATAATAATCATAAACATTGTTCTACATTGTAAGTCAGCCCTGGTTGACAAATACAGTTTGTGACATTTGTAAATTGAGACAATTTTATTTAAATAGTGCCTCTGTTTAGGGTTGTAAGGCAGTCTGTAGACTTTTCAATTTTTTCATAGATATATTAAGTGACCTTTTCACCTGCAATGCACAGATGTCTTAATTGAAATTAATGCTGCGTAACTCTGTAATGATAAGATTCCTTTTTAGGTTAATCTATTAAATGACGCCTTTCTGGTAATGTTGTCCTGGGGTCTATACAAATGACATATAATAATAAAACAAGAGAACTACAAACTAAGACAAATATCCATAATAACAAGTAGCACATAAGTAACATGACAAGACACGAGTAACATTAAACATTTTTGGTGGGTTTATAGATATAGGTTTTCATTTAACCAGCATAAACATCATAAAATAACAATAAAATTATACTAATCATCAATATATATGGTACATGTTGTTACTGTTAGTCCCTTCGACATTTAGCTACAATTGTGACAAGAGCACCAAGACATATTGCTTTGTTAATAAATCATGTGTGTCGTAATAAATAAACTGGTGTCGTATTGTCACTTATTCAGACTTCTGCTCGGCTGATAGCTATAATATATATTATAATGTGTTCCATTATTTGACAAGACCAGTTTACAATATTTAAAATATAACAGGACATAACAGTTCAATAGGCTATAATTATCATCAACTGTCTACTGTCTGTGTTGACAACTATTATTCATGACATTTGCAAATTCATCAATTTTATTTAAATGTTCTAGAGTTTATGCAGTCTATTAACTTTCTAATTTCTTCATAGATTTAGTTGACATTTGCATCTGCGTACTTTGTACTCTTGTCTAATTCATATCTACATACTTTGCAATGTTTTATTTATTTGTTCACATGACTGTTGACTTGCATAATTTCAATAATTTCCATTTCAATATAATAAAAAAAACTAAACTTTTATCAATTGAAAAAGAATTAGTCATAGATAAAAACATATGTAAGGTACATAGCATTTCCCATATGCTTAGATCTATATCTATGTGTAATATATATCTCAGACAAAAATGTAGATACCTATTTTACACCTTATTTGACATCAATATTTGCTAAATACAAAGGGCATGATTGAGGATTTATATAATGTCACAATATTTAAGTTAATACAATTACCGGTAAGTATTGTTTTGATTTTATAATGTTATTCCTATTCAAAGCTTTGTTTAAATACTTTGTTATAATTTGTCAAAGCCTTCATTATTGATTTCTTGATTTGGACAAAACTGTGATAAAATCAGTTGTGGTTAAATAACAATTAATTATTATTGAGCTCAAGTGGCTCAAATCATATTTGCTAATAAAATCATCCATACGCTTCAGTAGTATGATGCTAACAAACATTGGATATATGTTCATCAATTACCTACTTTGAACAAGATAAATCGATCGGTCGAAAACAATAGCCGCTTCCCCATTTCTCGCTAATTATGGTTTATTCTGCTTGTCATCTGTAATTCGGCCGTCGGCAACACTGTCCGGCCAGCGCAAATATTGGGTATTCGGCGGGCTGTAGTGCGCCAAGTTTACTGACCGCAGTCATTGATACGGAAAAATACGAGTTCAAAGTGTCTTCCACCAATATATTGTCACTAGATAGTTAACAGATTCTTATTTAAGTTGCGCATAGGTCTAGAATTGACACACCCTTTTCTCACCGCGCTCACCGCGCAGTTTGCCTGGTTCCACGTCCCAAATCGTGACTAGAATGACAGCGTTTTGATTCGTCAAGCAGGGAGCGAGTTAGCTGCGCAGTGACAAATGAAGGTCGCATATAACGTCGTTGTAACCAAAATCTGATCTCGTGAGGTATCGCACACATAAAACGAGATTCACTTGCATGCCCTATACTCCGAAGCGCTTCGTGAGAGTTGTCTTGACGCCACCGGATGTTCTGTCGACGCCTGTCCCGAAGTAGTCTGCCCATCTCCGATGTGGACGCTGTATTTATACCGAGGGCCACTCCCACGATAAACGCACCATCGACCGCACTGAGCTAATCAACAGCGGCCGCTGCGAACATGGCCATTACCAGAACGACTCGACCGAAACGAGTAAATCAACGATCACTGCTAAAATAGATGGAGACAGACACATTACAAGTGAAACTCACATGCGAAGCAGACCGATAACCGATCTCATGACAAAGCTTTTCCCATCACCATCATATCGCACTTCAGTGACAGTGAGACTGCATACAAAAGAGACTCGAACGACAAGAACGGAAAAGGTTAAAATGATGTTATTTTTCTAAACGGTTAAATCTATGTTAAATAGGTAATCACATAGTTGCTCAAGTGTCATGAGCAAATCTTCTATTTTCATTGATTACATAGATTGCATGACTACATATTAGCATAAAATGAAAAATATAGATCTTGTCATGCAATCTATCTGCGGCTAGCATCTCTCTCTATTGCTGATTGCACAAATAATTCCTTCCATAGAAAACAAATGGGCGACTTGGGGCTACACCAAGTGATATGCTATATATTCTAATATAATTCAAAATTTAGGAAATTATTATAACCAGATGCAGAAAATGTGACATTTTGCTAAAAAAAATTATTTAATACAACATAAAATGTATTGTTTATTCTGAATTCTGAATGTTGCTAAATTTAATAAATCAATGCATTCAATGGTCAATGTAGACCAGTTCTTCGAAATTTTGAGATTTCCATATTAAAAACAGTCAGTATGAAAAGATATTGTACTGTCTGTACATGACTGAATCAAGACAAAACCATATCATTAAGTATTTATATAATCGCTCCAAAACATGAAGTATATCATCGTTTTGTATTTCAATTTGTTAAAATGAAGTATGCTATCACAAATATTTTTTTGTGGTCAATTTAAACAATTGCAAAATTGCAAATGGCCTCAAATGGTCTATAATGAGAAACAAAAATGTCTGTCATATCTTTCGCGCAATGTCTTGCAAATTTGGCCTTTTATTGCTTAAAATTATCAATTATCATGTATCAGTGACGGTAAATGGTATAGTTCTCAAGCCAAAACATCAAAAGAAACCGACATTGATTTTACTCTGAGCACATTGAGCATATATACATTAAAATGGACCACAAGTTAGGCATCATTGTAAATATGTCACAATTGGAGTGCTGCAGTGAGACTTATTAAACATGTTAAACAAGTGTAAGTTTAATTCACGATGTAATATTTAATGCCTGAAATATTAATGTAATTTATCATCATTCCTCCATTCACATTAGGATCAGTTTATTTGATAATATATATGTTTTGCTGTTAGATATTCATCCCCGTTACCGTTGGGGAAAAAAACGTTTCTGTCGGGACATTATGTAAACTGGACAACCATACTGGGCGAATCATGAAAAGCCTAAAGGATACATGTGTATATGGGTCAAGGCTATTAATTACAGGAATATATTTTGTACTAAATGTTTAGCTATATATACTACCTTTACATAAACAAAGACAATTTTGATACTATCTGAGTTCAATGCAACATTTCTGTTTTCGAATTAAATAAAAACGTAAAATATGTATAAAAACAGCCATTTCTGACTAGGTTTTTTGTCATTACTCTGCAGCCAGGCATCTGGTCCACTTGGCATTTTCAATGTTACTTCCATGATCATGGACAGATGTAATAATATAACAAGTGCCATTAGCATAAATATGCATTTCAAGTATCTGCTTCAATTTTGAGTTTCCTTATTTGCACCTTGCCTTATAAAGTCAAACGATGCATTTGCCAATACATATAAAACTGATTAAGTGTAAATATGCTATTATCTAAAATAAGTGCTAATTGGAAACATGTTATTTGATAATTGAAATATGAATAAAAGTCTTACGCAACGTAAGCATATTTGATACCGTTAATCATTAAGTTTGATGCTGTTTGAGGGAATAATAATAAGACTGAGGCACAATGTCATGTGTTTATAACAAATTATTATGAGAATTAGTTATGTAGTAATTGTGATCAACAAATAAACAATAGTGTTCATAATTAAATAAATAAACGTGACTACAAATGGTGCCTTCCACTTGTAATAGGCATGTTGGCAACTAAATCAGGTATGTACATTTAAGAGTTAGAGTAGTGCATACTGTTATCATAGGAAACCCATTACACATATCATTTCTAATCATGTTATAAATAAATACCAGCTAACTAACAGGGTTTTGCTAGATAGGTCCCATATATGCTATCAAAAGCTGTTGAAAGAAGTCGCATGCAGTATAGTTGACTGGAAGTGCATTTCATTTCATTACTTGTTATTTAATGAAATTTCTGGTGTATGAATCGCACCTGTTATATATGAACCAAGTCCAAGCTTGTCTGTCAGGACCCAGCCCCCTACCTACTTGACGGGCCGGGACATCAGGGGTCGTTCTTCCACCGTCAACGGAAATCCCATCCGGCGAATGAACCCAATTACTCCGGCGCCGATTGTAGAACGACTGTCTCGTCGCGCCTACACGGCAGACATGGGGTAATCATAATCAGTAATCGTAATCGATTGTAATCGATTACATTTTTCAAGTAATCGTAATCGTAATCGATTACATTGGTTTTTAAGGCAATGTAATCGTAATCGTAATCGATTACATTGCTAATGTAATCGTAATCATGATTACTTTTGATGATTACTTTGCTATGTTCAATCGGGCTGTTTGATCTCCAATTGATCGTCATACTTTCCATGTCGCCTGTATCACATACGGAAACTCGCCACTGCAGTCTTACTGTAGAGATCCGACCCCCCTCGAAACCACCCTGGCCCTTCCTGCCCCACCCGACAAATAACCAGACATAACCAATTAAGCTGGCTGGGGGTGCCACATTCTAATCCCCTCATTATCTTTTTTGCATTTGGTAGCTAGAAATAGTCCAGAGCGACTTAGGGTTCTATTTGTTGGGAGCAGGTAGGTGGGTGGGGGCTGCGATGGGTAGGTAGGTAGGTGGGGGCTGTGATGGGTAGGTTATGTTGTGTTATGGTTCTCTACATAGATTGATTGGAAGAGGTGTTGTTATAAAACGAACTCGATTCGGTCAGGACTGGTGCACGGCGATGTAAAGTGTGGTGGCTGGACTAGATTCCCTTGTGTCACATAACGATGTGGCTTCCTTTAGTTCCATGGTATTTAACATAGAGGTAATAACTTTTTACGCGCGACACCTCCCTCTCCGGCGAGAATCCTAAAGTTCTAAAGTTTAAATGAATCCAGCAAAATAGAGGTGCGATTATCCGTCAGTGTTGTGTTTTTGATTTCAATTACGTCGAAAAACAGTCCATGTAATCACGATTGTAATCATGATTACATTGAATGTAATCGTAATCGTAATCGATTACTTTCATATTACCTGTAATCGTAATCGTAATCGTAATCATAAAATTCCCAAGTAATCGTAATCGTAATCGATTACATTTACAATGTAATCACCCCATGCCTGCTACACGGTATCAGGTTTTTGTCTGGCCCACACAATCTAAGACAACAGTTGTATCAAGTTACACCATCGACTTCGTTCGGCTCGCCATATTGTAAACATATGGCAAGTACCATCCGCGTAAAACCTCTAACGCGATGTAATTAGGTAATTCAACCGTTTCCGTGGGTAGTAGTCGTCTAAATCAACTAGTCGCTTCATCGCCGGTGAAGGCATCATCAGTGCACTGAGGCGGGTGACTATGGCCCGTTGGGTGGTCATGCTTGGAACTTCACAAATGTATGATTAAATAAAATGAAATTTTGTGTAATGTTTACCTAATTTCCTATAATTTAACTGGAAATGTAAATGAGATGGGCCCGGCATTTTTTTAACTGAGACCATATAATATGATTGAAGATATCGGCAAGTTAAGGGAGCAATGGAAACAGTTGATTGCTACCTGGATAGCACAACAATATTGGCCCAACGCCGGCTATATTGGGCACGGTTGCGTGTGGCTTGCCAGCGATGGCACAACGATGGTTCGACGCTGCAAGCTAGGTTTTTTTTCCCGGCGCGTTGCTCCATCTGGCGAGTGAGCTAGGAAACAACGACCTTCACGTTCTGTAACTGTTTGAAAACTATTTCTCTGCATATCGGCATATTTTCACTGAGCAAGTTTAAAAAATGCCGTTCCATCCTGTTTTAAAAATGACATACAACTCTTTACTCCTCCCCTATTTACACTGATGTTGTAGCATGGGGCTATCAAGCTGATCGAATCAGGCTATTGCAGAAAAGGGCGACTCATATCATAGCAAAGAGCTCATATCTTTGTCGCGTTTTTGTAATTCACACCCGGTTGGCCCTTCCGGTTCCTCATAATTTTGCATATTTTAATTAATCATGAACACTGATGAATATTCAGTACGTCGCCGCAGGCAGGTAAGGCCAACTTCTCTCCACCGGAAACTGTCAGTGACAGTGGTTAAACTGGCCACTTCGACGGAACCTTCACCCTGTCCGGAATTATCTGACCAGCAACAGCAAAACCGAAAGGGAAAGTGATACAGACAGTGAAGCTGAAGGTGTCAACACGGTTAATGTGCTTTTAGAGACCATAACAGGGGCGAAGGAGAGACTGACAAAGCGAGACAGCCAGGCGGGCAGCGGAGTTGGCTGTGAATCACAGCAGCGAGGTAGCGAGAGCTGGGCCTGGGCTCGAGACAGGACTGGCTTGCAAGCGACACTTCATTGCTTCCATTCTTCAATTAAGTTGTTTTTCGACTTTTCGAGCCTCGATCAAACTTGCCCAAAAGCAGGTTACCCGGCTGAAGTTGTTAGTAGTATGCATTGGCTTAGTCAACAACATTCACAATGTGACATCGCTCTACATGCAGTCACAGTAGGGGGGGGGGGGCACCATAGTAAATCAGTGTAGGGTGTGGTGATGTGCCGTCATAATTTTGTTGATCAGCGACATATCAATATGTGCATTAATTAGGCCGGTCTTATTCAAGAAAGAAGGGGTGAATACCAGTTTTTGAACACAATATAACAAAGAATAAACAATGTTTATTTAGCAACTAAAATCTTATCTTATTCACCCAAATTATATGTATCAATTAATTTAATAATAATCTTGAGAACTATTTAAATTAGATCTATAGGGGTCTGGAAGGGGGCGTCCAGTGTCCAGTCTTGATTTTTCAAAATTCGCAGTGTCAAATGTCGATTCTTCAAAATTCGCAGTGTCAAATGTCGATTTTTTTTAAATTTGCACTGTCAAATGTCGATTTTTCAAAATTTGCAGTCTTATATGTCAAAAGCCTCGCTTTTTTCAGTGTCGTTTTTTTCTAAAATGCCACTATCCGTGTGGATGTTTTCTTTTCAAATCCTCGGTGTCGGAATTTGGGGGTCAATGTCGAATGTCGATTTTTTAAATATGCCTGTGTTGCATGTCGCCATTTACCCGTTCCAGACCCCTGGCTATATATGCAGCAACGAGTGGACATTTGCAACCATCTTAGACCATGTCCAGCCACGTACATGCCCATCCCCTTATAGTTCAGTCATCTAGCGACTAACGTAAACATATCAGTCACACGCTAGCTATATCTAGGGAATGCCGGACAAAAAACGGGGGGGGGGGTTCAGTTGCTATGAAATATCAGGCACAATTTCAGCGGATAGTCAGCTCTTTCCAGGAATCTGCTACTCGCCGATACCTTGACTGTATCACCTGCCTTCACTTTCAAGTGACGTATCTTAGTTTCATCTTGTCAATCATTTGGTTTGTAACGTTTTTTTTCATTGACAAAAACGTTTTTTTGGCACCTGAATTTTCGAGATAAAACAAAGTTCTTTAAACCGCAGTAAAACGTTTTGAATTACGAGCCTATTAAGAATTACACCTAAAACGTATTTATATGGTAATAAAAACGTTATGGTTTATTATAACCACATAAGAACCCAAAAAAAAGTTCTAAAAAGGTTCTAAATACGTTATGTGTTAGCTGGGAAAGGCCTGGTGATGCATATTTCCGAAAACAACGCGCCGAAACGTTTACGTTTACTGTTCTCGCCCGCATGCAGCTACCTGTTTGAATATTCATAAGAAACTGCGTAATCACGGAACCGGAATTGCCAACCGGGTGTGAATTACAAAAACGCACTTTTGTCATATAATATCACGGATACTATCAAATCCGTGAATGAAAGGGCAACGATACCATTATGAATCCTGAAGATTGTGTGTGGAAAAACAGGCTATGTGGTACATATATAAAATTATCATTAATACAATTTTATGTATCTAAAATGCAGTGAAAGATATCGATATTTGTATTACATATTTCTAATATTGAGTTGAGCTATCTAGATTTGTATTAAATATATCAAAGCTTGTATTTAAAATCTTAAAATTCAATTCAAAATATCTTGAAATGGAGATATTTTATTAAAACGGCTATAGGCAAAGCCCAGCAGGTCGGCTCTGCACAAATGACTTGGACAAATGTACGGCGCATTTCTGCACGTGAGTGACGGGGAGCCAGCATATGTCTTATAAAGTACGGCATCAGAATGAGTTCGCTATCTGTTATCACTTTTTCAAGGATCGTGAAATTTGTCAAAGCGGAGGAACGGAGCCCCACCTAGCGGCGGCCAGCAGCGGTCTGAGCGGAGGAACGGAGCCCCACCTAGCGGCCACCAGCAGCAATCTGAGCGGAAGAACGGAGCGCCACCTAGCGGCGGCCAACAGCGGTCTGAGCGGAGGAACGGAGCGCCACCTAGCGGCCGCCAGCAGCGGTCTGAGCGGAGGAACGGAGCGCCACCTAGCGGCCGCCAGAAGCGGTCTGAGCGGAGGAACGGAGCGCCACCTAGCGGCCGCCAGCAGCGGTCTGAGCGGAGGAACGGAGCGCCACCTAGCGGCCGCCAGCAGCGGTCTGAGCGGAGGAACAGAGCGCCACCTAGCGGCCGCCAGCAGCGATCTGAGCGGAGAAACGGAGCGCCACCTAGCGGCCGCCAGCAGCGGTCTGAGTGGAGGAACGGAGCGCCACCTAGCGGCCGCCAGCAGCGGTCTGAGCGGAGGAACGGAGCGCCACCTAGCGGCCGCCAGCAGCGGTCTGAGCGGAGGAACAAAGCGCCACCTAGCGGCCGCCAGCAGCGATCTGAGCGGAGAAACGGAGCGCCACCTAGCGGCCGCCAGCAGCGGTCTGAGTGGAGGAACGGAGCGCCACCTAGCGGCCGCCACCTAGCGGCGGCCACCTAGCGGCCGCCAGCAGCGGTCTGAGCGGAGGAACGGAGCGCCACCTAGCTGCCGCCAGCAGCGGTCTGAGAGGAGGAACGGAGCTCCACCTGGCGGCCGCCAGCAGCGGTCTGAGCGGAGGAACGGAGCCCCACCTAGCGGCGGCCAGCAGCGGTCTGAGCGGAGGAACAGAGCGCTACCTAGCGGCCGCCAGCAGCGGTCTGAGCGGAGGAACGGAGCCCCACCTAGCGGCCGCCATCAGCGGTCTGAGCGGAGGAACAGCGCCACCTAGCTAGCACATGTGAGTATTGCAATAAACAGACATTTCGCACTGTTCCTAGTCGGCGTTAGCTCATCCGCAAATTATCTCCGGCAGGCATTCTATTGATCCTTTTTATGTCATTGACCCGTACCTTGACCAATGAACGACAATGTTGCCTGAGAAGGCTTGCTTTGATATGATAGCGTCATCAAAGGCATTGTTTGATCAAGCCATGCGGTGCCCCTCGCTGAAATGATAAATGGTATGGCGATTTAATCCAGCGAGTGGATATCAGTGAGTGGGTGGGTGGCTCTCGGGGGTGAAGGAGAAAGGGAGAGAGAAAGAAAGAGCTGGGAAAGGTGAGAAAAAAATCGAGAGTGGGAGGGAGAGAGAGAGGGCGCGAATGGTAATGGCTCTCAGTGTGGTCATCTGGAAATGTATCCGATGGGCATTCAACTGTTGAAACATCAAGCAGACTGATTCATTCTCCGCTCAATGGGGACGGTAGTTCTATGATCTACTGTAGGCTAGATGGCCATTACTAACGCGAGGATAATTAATCAGTATAAGTAAAGACGGAGGCCCAGTTAATCAACGGAAGCACGCTACAAAATATCTTTCATGTATAAACGGCTCATAAACTTATGAGGGGTGGGAGGGGGGGGGGGGGTACATTTCTCTGATCTCTGTGATTGGCATCCAGGAATTCTTGGGAATTCGCGACTAGTTGGTGGCATTTTTTGGGGATCGCTATTTGCTGGACCCTGTCCCTATTTACCGGGATCCGTTATAGCAGTCTGCGAATTCACGATATCGTTAAGGCGTTTTGTTTCGCGCCCAGCTTTGAAATGTCCTAATCTTGGAGATTTGATATTTCTCTCCGTAACTCTCGGGGATTCGCGATTCACAGGGGTACCCCCCCCCCCCCCCCCCCCCAATCATGGCTATCAGGACAGTTTTGTTCGGCTTATTACAATAAGTTAAGCCACATTTCCTTTGAGGGGCGACGAAGAGGAATGATTGATTGATTGATTGATTTTATTTATTTTCTCCATTTGCTGAAGAGTTACATGAAATCCAAATACAAGTAACACAACTCACATAACACCAAACGTAAAAAGGGAACTAATTAACAACAAAGGTACTCGGTACCTATCCACTAGGTATGGCGGGTCAGGTCAGTAGTACCTCAGGGCGCGTTCATATGCGAGGACTTGCCACGCACCCGCACAAACGCTCAAAAAACAGCGCGCTCATTGGCTGATAACGACATGTTTGGAAGTTTGCCTGGAATTAAAGCTGTTTGTTCCTTTTCTTCACAGTTGTGAATGAATGCACTTAATTGAACACTGCAGAGGTTTGTCAAATGGGTCCAAAAGGATCATCTAGCTGGTAAATACTTATGACATGAGTGAATGTAGTGGGCCAGGCCATCTAAGTAGACCTTCCCGCAATAGTTACACACATGTACTTCGTGTCCCTCGCTTATTACACAATTAAGGCGGGCGAGATCTCGATACTGTCGTCGGAGGCAGGGACTCATTTTTTCTAGGGGCCAAATTGGATGCATCTGTTGCAATTCTCCGCGAACCTCTCTCAATCGTTCAAATTTAACTCCACTGGTAAATGTGGGATAGTTTGCGTTCCACCAGTCCCTTATGTTTGCATTAACAAGGCGCTTCCACTCCACTATTGAGGGGAAGGAACCATCAGCATAGAACTGATTAAAATAACTCAGCAAATTATTCCAGAAATATGTCAACTAAGTCGCTTACAACGCCACCTTGCTGCGCTCTATGGGTTTTGGTTTGAAATTGACGCAGACGCTCTACGAAAACAGCCTTAGCTAGTTTAGTATCATTAAGGCGACAAAGGCTACCACAAAAAATAGTTTTTTACGATCGATCTCGCACAGTAGGTGTTTTTCATTTAACATAGATAAGCTTATACTTATGCTTGCCCTATTTGGAAAACCTTGAATAACTCTGAGGTCAGAGGCGTGAGCACGCTCTAGCTTCTTGATATCTTGCTTGGTCTGTTTGTTCCAGAGCTCCGCCCTATAGAGAGCACGTGGCAATACCACAGTCCGGTAAAGCTTTAATGCCGTAAGGCAGCTCATGCTTGAACCCGTAACTCCTTTCCTGGTTATGGCCATTAAAGTTCTCCGAATTTTCATAGCTACCTCCTCAGCTCTCCCTAGTGTCTGTTGCTGAGCGTTCAGTTTCACACCAACATGAGTATATTCAGTGACTTCCTCGATTCTTTCACCATACAGAATAATAGTTGTCTTGAAAAGTCTTTCTTTCTTACGTTTTCGCGACTCACCAAAAACCATCAACTTTGATTTAACAGGGTTATACCTAAATCTCCATTGGCGACTATAATTTTCACATATGTCCACAAGACCCTGCAGGCCCTTTGCAATGAGGGCGCAGAGAGCTATGTCGGCGGCTTGTAGGATACCACCGGATGGCACTGTACCCGTCCTGGCCCCCAGAGGGCACGTACTTAATGTAACTGCCAAGTCGTGAATAAAGATCATATAATACCATAGACCCATAATCGATCCCTGTCGGACGGTTTTACATATGGGAATATCCTTAGAGACAACACCGTTACAAACCACTTTTTAATACCATGTTTTCATATGACGCGTATAACAAACGCCAGAATTTTCCACGCACACCAAATTCGTGCAACTTAACAAACAACCCACAATGCCACACCGCGTCAAAAGCGATAGATGAATCGAGTAGTCCGAGAAATAAACGCGAATTTTGTTCACAATTATATTGGATGCACTCTTGTACTTCGTAAGAAGCAAACAAACTGCACATAGACTCCTGGTATGCATTCTGATTAGCAGAAGGAAACTTTAAACCAGTGCGCGCAGATTTTGAATTTTATCAGTATTATCTTTTCGATATAACCGGTAACAATAAAATGGCCGTGTAACTTGTTCGGTCATCTTCGTATTTTCGCGATCCTTTGTATAGGGTATAAATTAAACTTTTTTGATCTCATCTCCAATGGGACTTATTCATACATATAAATAGCATTAAACAACTTTGTCAGGCAAATTACGAGGTTCGGCCCTCCAAACGTCAGATGCGCGTTGGTCAAACCATCATGGCCGCCTTTCTTCCCCAGCTTCAGTTTCTTAAGTTCGCCTTCTATATCGGAAGGCATAAACTCATGACATATATCTTCAGTTTCGTCAGCCGTTAAAAGTTTCAAACGACTAACATAGTTTCGGGCATACGCATTTGTTACTTCGTCGAATTGACTATCATCGTTTACTGGCGTGCTGCCTGATACAAATTAGTGAAATAATGAAACCAGACAGCGGCCTGTTCTTTCGTGGCCGCGATGGGGGATACACCATCTACTATGAGGGGGCGATTAACCACACCTTTCTTTTTGCGACACTTGTTGATCATGGACCAAAACTTTTTTTGATCAATTTCGCAATATTTGTCTAGCTCATAGAAAAAGTCTTGTTCTTCTTCGTGGCGTAACTTTCGCAAATGCAATCTAAATCGACGCTTTAAATCTTTATACCGTTTGTAATCCTCATTATTGGGGTCTCGGGGGCGCCCATGGCTAACCCACTGCTTGCGAGCGTCGAACATTGACTTGTGGTGAGCTTTCAAACCAATTTTACAGAACGGTTTGAGATAGCGTTTGTAAGTTGCTTTGGGAATTCCGGCCTCAGATGCGAGCATCAAAATATTTACCAGTTGTGAGTAGTAAGACTCAATCTCAATCTTATCTTTAACGATGCAGTCGCCGAGAGGCTCTCGCATGCAATTAGCCGGCTCCGTGTATCGGTCGAAAATACATTGAGCGCTCAACTTATTCCACTTAAATGTAGGCGCAGATGGAGTACTGTCTGGCTTGTTAAAGACCTGAATGTTAAATCTAGCAATTATTGGTAAGTGATCCGAAGAGTTCAACTCGTGATCATCAGCTACTGTAGCTGAAATAACTAAATCACGGTGATGACTTTGAATAGGAATGTGATCTATTAATGTTTGGGGCTCACCGTCAAAAGGACATTATGTATATGCTGGTCCCGTACACATATCTTCTACAGATAATGAACACATCTCCAGTAAACAAACGAACCTCTGTAACTCTCTCGATCTCGAGCTGGGGACACTTCGGCACCTAGCCCCTTCTATGTGTCCATTAAGGTCACCTAACTACAATAATCACTTCAGGAAACGTAACATACTCACCGTATAAGATACTGAGGAGTTCCAAACAGTCACGGTACAATTCAATGTCGGAGTTAGTAGAGGGCAAATATGCAGCTAGTATCATTACATACTGTTTTTCTCCGATTTGCAAATACCAGTAATCCGATCAGTCACACGGGACTTGTTAAAGCGGGTGTCCAACCTAATTATATCGCGATCTGCACCGAAAGTTTACATCTTAAATTTAAATTGGCGAGTGGTAATGCTTCTTTTCGGCCGACTGGTAAGGAGAAAATAATTAAGGCAACCCGCCCCAGCAATGTCAAGCAGAGCGCCATTTTGCGGGGAGCAGTGACGCGTATTGTGACTATTCATGTGGCACCGCCTTATGTTATCACTCGCGGAGAGAGAGATCAGGGCCGCGATTTACAGATGAACAGCGGCATTTCCAAGCCGCGCAGTAGACCATGATATTAGTGTTTCATGGAAAAGTAGCGTCCAAACAAATTTATATCTGTCTTGCGACGATTGACTCCGCAACAATGCCATGATTGGAGTTAGAATCGCAGCTCTTTATATTAGCGATGATCGCGCGCTCTTCTTTTGCTCACACAATAGGCGCAATTTCCGGTTTGAATAAATTTGGGTATCGCCTCCTGATTGGTCAATCGCGGACACACCTCCAAAAGGGCTGCCGCCTGGGTAGGTGACGAAATCGTGCCCGGCGGTCACTTCTAAATTTTATTGTGAGCTATAGATAGGACGAAAAATTCTGTAATTTAGAGGATAGACAATTGGGTATTATATGAATCGGTAAAGCAGCGTTAGAGGCCAGGCTGGCGGTTCCCTTTAAATGTGCGCAGAGAGGCTGTCCCGCCATACAATGGCTACTCCACCTTTCCCTCTTTTGTATGTTTGCTGAGCGTTTAGGCTACTGTCAGCAACTCCGCAAGACCTGTAATCCCGCTCAATGCTGTCACAGAAGCTAAGACTCTTTTGAAATTACCAGTATTCACAAAACACAAGAATGTCTAAATCATAACTTTTAAGCAAGTGACTGATATACAGAGTATTTCGCATTATACCCTGGCAGTTGAAAGTACTCAGCCTGAGGCTGTTTATCTGATTGAGTTGTTCTGTCATAATATATTCTAGTGGATTGTGACCTCGCCCCTGAGTCTGTTGTACTGCATAGTTGAAAGTGCCATTTTCTGCAATATATGCCAGATGGAAGTACCAGGCTTTTAAATGTCTGTGTCACATGAACTAATGGCTAGTCCAATACCCTGCCCCGCTCCCTCATGTTTACCCGCGAACTGCCTCCTCCGTCGCAGATCGTACTACATTTCCTAAAAGGTATGTTTTAGTGGAATCGACCTTTGTGTGTGCAGCAAAGAAGGTGCCGCTCTCATTTACTTTATTATGACGAGATCTGGTAATGACTGCTATAAAGTTTTAACGCTTGGCTTGTCGCGGGTGACGCCCAAGCCGTAGATGGGCGCTTGGCTGCATCGACTGATCGCGCGATGTCCTGTGAAGAGCGTGTTTGCCGATATAGCGCGTACACCGTCCTTGAGTGACTGAACCTCTTCAGCCCACCTCTCTGTTTCGGACCGCATGCTGGCGATGGCCCCTCGTATTTCTTTTTCTTTTTCCGCGTTTTTCTGCTTTATTTTCTGTCTCTCATCGGTATGGTCCGTTCTGGCTTTCTCCGGTTCCTTTTTGAGGAAGGAAGATTCAGTTTCAAGGACGGCCGCGCAATCGGGCAATTGACACACCGCAGGTTGCAATGATACAACCATATCATCGTTGATGCAACGGGTTTCGCATCCAGGTGTTCTTCCCGACGATATCTCGCTGGTTGGTGTGCACCTGAACACATCCTGTACGTCTTCAGCGGATCCGCCCTCGATAAAGTGCAACAGCTTGAAACAATCCACCGCCAGGCGGCGACAGAATGCAAGTTCACTGTCCTGGCGAGTTTTTCGACGCAATATAGTGAGGGTGGAGGGACAGTCCGGTCTCTCTCGCGCAAGGCGGATCAGGTTTTCCTTGGCGTCGAGGGTGCCCTGACACCAACCACGTGACAGCTCTATCACCTACTCGACGAAGGCGTCCTGCGGTAGAGAATAGATTGACCTGCGCAGACTGTCGAGCAACTGGTCTGTCCCGACCTGTGACGTAGGTGCAATGCCGCTCGTATCGCCTCGAAATTCGAGAGCCAAAACAAACAACCGGTGTGAGACCGGTACCATGACCAGCGCACCCTTCCCTGGCTGAAAGCAATATATTAATATTGAGACAAAAAATGACACAACATAAACCAAAACCTTGGTAGAATATAATAGGGAATGGCCGATGTTAGGTCAATACCGTATGTTGCTCCAAGAAGATCCTTAAGCAAAGCCTTAAGCAACATCTATCGATGACACAATGTCGACTTGCCTTGAACTTGAAGGCAATATTGGCTCTTTAATGCCCGGGCCACCGCTCCAGAAGAAAACCGCCACAAAGGCGTTAGGTTATATACAGATCTGTTTCATATATTGTTCTACTTACTTTCTCATGACCTTGCCCTATGTCCTAATGCTACTCGTTACTCATTCCATCCGCTTCTCCTGGAAAAGCAATCAAGTAAACGTCTGCGGTCTTGCCATGAAAGAACACAGTGGCCTACTGGTACAAAGTCAACCACTCTGGGGATCACCCTGTTACCTTTGCGATCGAAGGTTAATTTTAGTTGAGAGAGCGGGCAAAGTGTGAGCGTAGAACGGGTAAAGGACTCACCCAACCATATTTAAAGAAATGGAAAGGTGAGATGTCTCTTTCTGTTAACCTGCGACGGGACGAGCAGAGGCGTTTATATGATAGGGTATATGAAACGACTTTAGTTTATTTAGTTCGGCATTTAGGTTCGGTCAGGTTATGGCAATGGCGTTTAGCACAGGAGCGAGCGTTGATGGATCCCCCACGACTGTCTATGATACCCTGGAAACGGTCGACTTGCAAGAAAGCCAGGGTCTTCAGGAATGCACGGCGTATAAATTTTATGTCGACTTCGTGTTCCATCTGATGCTGCTCCTCATTGGCTTTGGGGGCAACTCTTTGACATGCGCAGTGGTTTGGAACGAGAGGAAGACCTCCGTGACGTCATTTCTGTTGATTGTACTGGCCATCCTGGACGACATGCTTCTGATCACGTGGACCGCGCAGAGGGCGCTCCCTATATTCTGCGAGTACACCGGCCTCTGCCCGGCGTACCTGGCCGTCTACCCGGCCATCCACATCTACGGCTGGGCCTTGGGCAGCATCTGCCACCTCATGTCCACGTGGGCTGTTGTCATGGTGACCTACCACCGCTACGTGGCCGTCTGCCTGCCGCATGTGAGCCACGCGCGCGAAACCATGGCGAAGGTGAAGGTCAGAGTAGCCGTGATCTTGACCCTGTGCGCTGGCTTCTGCCTGCCACGGGTGATCGAGCAAGAGATCTGGTACGACGGCAACGGGGTGATGGGCCGACGGAAGCGAAGTTGGGCCGTCAGCGCAGCCTACGAGTACATCTACAACGTCATCCTCTACTACCTGGCCATATACGTCATCCCGCTCACGACCTTGACCTACTGCACCTACCGCCTGATCCGAAGCCTGCGCGAGGCGGCCAAGAAACGACAGGAAATGACGCGCAAATCGCGCGACCGCGCAGACCTGACTTTCTCGCTCGTCATCGTGGTGGTCACTTTCGTGGTGTGCCAGCTGATGAATCCCATCCGACGGGTAATGTATGCCTCTTTGCCTCACTCCCAGCAGGGCTGCGGCTATGCGTACTTCTACTACCAGTCGATCAGCTCATCCTGCGTCCTCATCAGCTCGGCCGCCAACTTCCCGATCTTCGTGCTGTGCGGCCGCAGGTTCCGGGCGCGCTGCTCCGCTCTGCTAAGGCGACATAACCACGTGCAACCAACGGAGACGACTGTAGCCACGGTGACGTATTCTGCCAACAAGGACTTAACTTGCAAGCCCGTGGTCCGGACGCACAATGCGTAAACGCGGAATTGAGCATTGGACGGAAACGAAGGACATCTAGACTGGGAAGGCAGAGATCTAGCTATCACGCGTAAGGTTTTACTCTCAGTTTCATGTCTATAAACGTGTAACGATATTGGAACCAATGGCGCCGTCTATCCGGTTCCGGTGATGCAGGATGATCGTAAGATTAGCGTTCTTTTTTCCTTACCATGACAACAGCCAAATAGGTCGCGCCTTAGTTTTTTGGAATCTCTTATTGCGACCTTACCCTAGCGACTGGACATATCAGAAGGCTTAAAAACTCCACTTTGCCAATCTTTCAAGGTGGCATTTTGAGATTTACGGAAGTCCGTTGGTGCCAAGAGATGAAATTTGTAACGATGATCTGGCGCCAGATAAATGTAAGTAGCGGTCGTTAGATAATCTGTAAATAAAGAAATGTCATCCCTCGGCGCCAACAGGCTTCCATAGAGATTTATATTAGCTGGGTAGTGCGTTTATTCCAATCCTCAGACTACAGTTTCACATAGTTATCTTGCCTAGATAAAACAATATAAGCTTAATAGATACGGTCAGTAGCGCCAAGGATAGTGTATAATAGGATGCCCAACAGTGAACTTCCCCTACGGGCCGCGTTAGAATGTAAACAAAAGCACGTGGTTGAATGGTAGCGCCGTATCCTGCACGGTATCGTATCAACAGAAACGGGGCGGTGGGGGAGCGGCGAAAGGGGCGGGGGGGGGGTGGCTTTGCTATTCTTGCTGAGTTATGTACTAGTACCCGCTGCGGTCCTGCAATGTGTTGTACTCTGGTGGTAAAAGAACCAAATTAGTTACACTTGTTGAGTTTGAGGTGCAGAATAATTGGACTAGGTGAGATGTAAAAATGGCGGCCATTTTCAATATGGCCGCCAAGATAAGTCTATGAAATAACAGTTTTAGGATATTATTGTACGAATTTGTGTGTAGTATTGCAGTTTGACCTGGTGAACAGCGCAAAATAAGAATTCATTAGAATAATACAAAATGGCCGCCATTTTTCAAGATGGTCGCCAAAATCAAGAAAAATCCATCAAATAATAGTTTCACGAGATTAATGTACGATTTTGGCGCACTGTTGCAATTTGACCTGTTGAACAATGAAAGTAAGAATTCGTTGGAATATTATAAAATGGCCGCCCATATTAAATACATTTTTTTTTTCTATATAGCAAAAAGTCCAAGAAAAACAAGAATTCGTTGGAATAATGCAAAATTGCCTTCATTTTTCAAAATGAATCAAATCTTTCGAACAAAATCAGACAATTGCAGATAACTTGATGTTATCAAGTTATAACAGGACAATATTTTAATATTGTAATAACTGTAACAAAGTAAGAAACAGAGATGTATTCACATTTAATTGATCGCATAAAAATTCAAACACAGAAGTACAGTCTCAGAACAGTGAGGTATCAGGTCATGTACAGAACATATTGCCTTGTACATATCATTTCATTGTCAAATTAGCTTTAGTTTGAACTATTTATTCTTGCATGCTAACAAATAGTTTTAATTAAGCTGTTGGAACATAACCATGCGGGAACATTTCAGCAATCGATAGAACTATATGTCAACGCTGACGTCACATTTTGTCCACGTAATACAAATTGTTATATGCAATTACAGTGTAATTAACCAAGATAACCGATACAATACAGTATCAAATTATGACAATAAACGGCAATTAATCATTTAGATTTATATATAAATATATATATACATATGTATGTAATTTATTTCCTCCACTCGCTGGAGAGTTCAAGCAACGTCTGTTACAGACAAATACATAAATATCAGTGTAGTAACGGTGACGATATTAATAATAAAACAATGATAAATATAACACACAATTAAAGTATTTACAATATCATTTGACTATACTAGATTAATAATAGGGCAGACGCGGCTCCAAGGACAAAGCCTGCCATGCCCTGCCACTTATTGTGGTGAACAAGTCTAAATCATCGGTGTAATCGTTGGGATGAGGTCTATGGCCCAAAATGAGAGCGGTTACAAGGTTTTCACTCGAGTTAAAAAGATAGGAGGAAAACTGGACGCTACATTGGTTGATTATTTCGGTCCAGAACATCTCTCTAGCCGCCTGGTATTTGTCACACGAGTGGAGAAAGTGATTTAAGGGGACAGATACTCGTTTTTTGCAATATTCACAAGCTGAATCTGTTTTTTTATATAGGACGCAGTTAAGTCGTGCCAGCGCACGCAGTTGCCTTTTCTCATTAAACCGCGTGCTTTCCATTTGCCAGTAAATATGTATATGCAGGTTACAGCCATATACTCCATTAAAATAATTATATTTTTCCTGAACAATTTGTTGCGAGAGCTGAGTCTATTTGTGACGCTTAACAGATGCTCTAACTGTGTTTTTCCACTCTCGCTTAGAAGGGAAACTGTTATCTGACACATACTTTGAAATGTGCTCAAACAAGTCATACATCGATAACACATTAGTTAAATCTTTAACAATACCTGTACACTGGCCATTTGCGTTTTGAAAGAGTCGCTCAACAAAGACGACCTTAGCCAGCTTGCTAACATGTAGCCGGCATAGGCGTCCCAGGAACTGTAACTTTTTGACGTCGATCGTACATTCTAAACTGAGATCATTTACCATGCATCGAGTGATAGTTGCACTACAATTTCTAGGAAAATTCTGGATAAATCGCAGGCAAAATGAATGAGCCCGCTCCAACTGAGCTAACTCGCCCCTGCTTAAATTCCACCACAGCTCAGCCCCATACAACGCACGAGGCAAAACGACAGTCCTATATAATCGCACGGCAGTGACACAGCTGAGTTCAGCGGGTCTTACACCATAGCCTACTAGTGTCATCAAACCGCTTCTCAGTTTAGAGGCTGCATCGCTCGTTCTCTCAACTGATCTATTTAGTGAATTTAACCGTATACCCACGTGAGTAAAGTCTATAACTTCTTCGACTGGCTCGCCATCTAACAATAGTGATCTACGGGGGGCAAGTTTCCTTGTAGCATTGGCTGTTTCGTCGTAAACCATCAATTTAGATTTTACCGGGTTGAATTTAAACCGCCATTTTCGTGCATACTGTTCGCACGAGGAGACAAGCTCTTGCAAGGCATTAATGG
The DNA here is from genome assembly GCA_964019135.1 of Arenicola marina. Taxonomy (NCBI): domain Eukaryota; kingdom Metazoa; phylum Annelida; class Polychaeta; family Arenicolidae; genus Arenicola; species Arenicola marina. Next base: position 38,163,651 of record OZ025258.1, read on the forward strand.
TCAGCGCCGTGACAGCGATGTCATCGGCCTGCAATATACCGCCACATGGAACTTGACCACAGCTCGCGCCTGAACATGGGGTGCACAGAGCCGTCGCTAGCTCGTGTACAAACAACAAATATAACCATGGTCCCAAAATTTAGCCCTGGCGCACGGAGCGCCGTACATCTATGTTTTTCGACCTCCTGCCATTCACAACTACATTTGCTGTCATATTTTGGTATGATTCATATAGTAATAACCAGGTTTGTCCCTTCACTCCAAACCGATATAATTTAAGAAAAAGCCCGTCGTGCCAGACCGTGTCAAACGCGCTGGATGAGTCAAGAAAGCACAGAAAGACTTTTGAAAAACGGTCAGTGTTATAGTTAATGCATTCTTGTAGTTCAAAAGATGCCAGCAGGCTACAGAGAGACTCTTGGTAAGCATTTTGATTCGGCGATGGAAATGATATATTTTGGGCTCGAGTCCATTTCTTAATCTTATTTAGGACTACTTGTTCGAATAATTTCGTAATGGCGGGCAGAAGAGATATGCCGCGGTAGTTCTTTCTGTCAGCGTCATACTTTCTAGACCCTTTGTACAGGGTGTATATGTTTCCTCCCTTCATGGCATCAGGGACATACCCCATTACATACATTGCATTAAACATATTTGTTAAACAAATTACCAGGGACGGGCCAGCATATTGCAAATGCTCATTTGTTAAGCCGTCCAGGCCACCTTTTTTCCCCAACTTTAGCTCTTTTATGGCATTGCTGAAATAATTACAGTCAAATTCCTCTAAAATATCGTCTTTGTCTAGTTTAGCATGTTCGCGTATGTCGCGCACCTGTTGGGTAACCCTGGTCTTATATTCCGCGTCAAACCCGGTCTCATTATCTTCACTCTCAGAGTACAGCTGTGCGAAGTAATTGTCCAAACCTGGACCTTTTCTTCACGAGTTCTATAGACAGTACCATTAACCTGTATGTTGCGAGAGATGGTAGTTTTCTTGTTTTGCCTTCTCAACAAAGACCAGAATTTGTTTTGATCAACACAAGCCTGATTATCTAATTCTTTGTAAAAAATATCGTCATGCTCATGCTGCAACCTCCTCATTGTAAGTCTAAAAGTACGCTTCAGTTTTTTGTATGAACAAAAGCTCAGGCTGAGTGCATCTCGAGGCCTACCTTCAGAAATCCACACCTGCCTAGCACACTTCATCTCTTTGTGTAGCGTATCTATACCATTCTTCCAGAAGGGTTTCAGAAAAGGCAGAAATCGAGATTGCGGGACCGTTTTGATGGATATACGTCTCATGTGACTGATTAGTTGGCAATAATACTCATCCACTGCAGTGGGTTGATCGAGATCTGTCTGAGTAATGGGCCGTAAGTACCTCTCTAACTCCTCTTTGTAGGTTAATCCTCAGGCCGATAATGAAAATTGGCGGGCTGCTACAGCTTGATGTCGGGCCAATGAAATTGCCTAACGCCCCTCGAACTCGCGCTATTGTTATATTATTTAGGAACATATTTTGAGAATAGTTTCGGTATCTTATTAATAGATGTACATTCATACTGCAGTCGACTTGATATTAAACTTTTATCAGATAAGTAAATATAATCAAATAAGCAAATATGTAAATGAATTAAAGGGGAGAAGTCACAAAGACGACAACAAATAAAGTAACACGAGCTTCGCGTTTCTTGTCGTGTTTTGCACCTTTACGCCAGTAAATATTAGCAATGCACTAAATCCACATAACCAAATATTTGTTTAATAAGCTTTGTTCATTTAAAGGAAGTTTAGAATGGCGTCCATGTCAATGTGCCTATGAATTATATCTCTTCAATGTGAATTATATCCCTTGAATGTTAATTATATCTCTTGAATTTAAATTATCCCTTGAATGTAAATTATCTCTTGAATGTTATTTATATCTCTTGACTGTTGAATATATATGTTGACTGTAAATTATATCTCTTGAATTAATTATATTAATTAATTAATTATATAATGTGAATTATATCTCTTTAATGTTAATTATATCTCTGTAATGTTAATTCTATCTCTTTAATGTTAATTATATCTCTTTAATGTTAATGATATCTCTTTTATGTTAATGATATCTCTTGAATGCCAATGAATTATATCTCTTGAATGTCAATTAATTATATCTCTTGAATGTCAATTAATTATATCTCTTGAATGTCAATTATATGTCTTGAATGATAATTATATTTCTTGCATTATTAATTATATCTTGGAGCTACGGAGATATTTAGCAATAGAAATGAGCTTTATGCTCATCAGATATTGTTCCATCACACCATTGCACATATGTAAAGAACAAATAGAGACTGTCGAACATTTGTTTTGGAATTGTCAAATGGTACAAGCGTTTTGGCAATGTGTACAACATCGCGTAAGTTTACACATCGACATGGTTTTTTAATAAGATAAATGTTCCCCTAGGAAGTTACAAATTGCACAATGGGCTTATAAGTCATATCTACCTTATCGCCAAACACATGAATATTAATCTCTAAATGTAAAAACAGCATACCATCAGTTGAAGTGTTTATGAATAGGTTGAAAGCAGTATATGTGATAGAAAACGAGATAGAAAAGAGAAAATTTAGAGCCGACGAGTGATCAATTTATGAGCAAATGGGGCAACTTAAGAGAAATGTTACTATAATGGATGTGTAAACTTGCTAAACTTGTTTTGTCACTATTGTGTATGCCGTATACACCAACTGTATTGCAATGTTACATTGGGTTAAATAAAAAGAAAAAAAAATCTTGATGTCATGAAATCAATTCTTGATATCATGAAATCAATTCTTGATATCATGAAATCAATTCTTGATATCATGAAATCAATTCTTGATATTATGAAATCAATTCTTGATATTTGTGCAGAGAACTAGTCCGAGTGTATTGTGCCAGGAGAAATACATGGATATACATCTAATGACCAAATGGTCTATTAACGAACTCATGAATCACAGGGCCACCTCGATAGCTTAGTGGTGCCGTGGCCGCCTGAGAGCACGGCACGAGGATCGGTGGTTGGCGCCCCTCTGTGGCCATGTTTCTGTGGTCGCAAGAAAAAGATCCCATCATTCTTCGCAAAGAGTAGGTAGTTACTCCTGGGGACATGACTCCACGCTCCCTTTTTTCTCCCGTTGACGCGATATGACCAAAAGTGATTAAAGAGTCTTGAATATATACAACCAACCAACCATAATTACCAGGCTTGCAGCAAACATTTCCAGTTTATTTACATAGGATCGATACCTTATGAACTAATTATGAATGTTAATGGCCATTTTCATAACGATGCCCTTCTTTAATGCCACTGTCAGCATACTTCCTCATTGCGCCGGATGCGGGGTGGGGTATTTAATACATTGCTGGGCTTGGGGGTCTTCCGCGGTGAAGCCCCGTCCCCCTTTTTCTCCCCGTCGCAACTTTTAAAATATCTGCTCTATAGGGGTATCTTTTTTATCACGCATGTCCGCTCTCTCAGGTATCAAGGGGCACCAGGGGCTCCCCCCCACAATATTTGTATAATAGTGCCCCCCCCCCCGCGAGTTCATTGCTTAAGCCTAAATAAGCTTTAAAAAGAATGTTGTTCATGATATCTCTGCATGACAGAAAATTGCACGACATTTTATGTTGATTTCAATCAAGGGTGGTGTTGCATGGAACCTTTCTCCCGCTATAATGATCTCAGTGTTTTCCCATGCAGTGGTGACACGTTTCTTATATATATAGAAATATATATCGCACTCTACTTGATTAATCTAAAGGTCTGCTGAAAACTAGAAATCCGCTTGTGTATTATGGCTGCAGGCCATCAATACATCAGTACTGATTTGATACCCCCCCCCCCCCGGCTCACACCCACACTTCTCTTCCGAACGCACTCCCCTTATTGGATTTGCAGCCGCAAGGCCCATTTTCTCTCCCCCCCCCACCCCCACGCCAGCTACCTCTCTTTATTTTGTAAACGAGTGCACAGGCGAGGGGTATCGGGTAGAAGGCGATGGTTGGAGGGAGGGAGCGGAGGCAGGCGAGACGGGGGTGGGGGCGCAACACCACACTAAGCCCCCTTTCCTCCTGACCCGCCAACACAGCTTCACAGCTCGGCCTTGACAGTCTAAGTCTCACGGTGACGCCAACAATACATATATGCATCCCCGGGGGGGTGGGGGGCACTATTATATAAATCTGGTGGTGGTGGTGGTGGGGGGGGGGGGGGTCCGCGGGTGTCTTACTGCCTGACAAAGCGGACATCTGAGATGATAAAGATACCCCTATAGAGCGGACATTCATGGTGAATACACTGGATAGTTTAAAAGGGGCTTCGACAATGTGCGTCTAAAGAGCGGCTTGCAGGAAAAAACATACCCATTATGAGCGTATTTTGGCCGTAAAACGCCCCGACCGAGCCGTCGCATCCCCGGGTGATCCTTGTGCCTGCCATTCGCGCCGGGTCCAATGTGTAGCCCCATAGGGGTGGCCGGCAATCTGTGAGGTTTAACACCGACAATGGAGGCAGCTATATATATTTATGTCTTGCGCTACGAAAGGCTGATTGGTATATCTGGCTCGCCCGCAGTTCGTTCCCTGTATTGTAATAGAATAACACAAAGAGTAGTTATGTAAGTAGTTGGATAGGGCGGAAAAACCACATCGCCACTGATATACATGTGGCGGAAAACACCTCGCAAATGGAAAAACATTTGGCGGAAAACATATCGCCCAGCAAAATGGTGAGGCAAAAACACATCGCTAATGGCAAATGTTGTGGCAAACACATTGGCACTGAAAATTAAATGTAATACACATCTGTGGCAATCAGATGTTAGACAGGCAAATATTAATGGATACTAATTGATATATATATAGATATACCACATTATGCAGTCCACTATGGATATTTGTAAAAGGCTATATGAAAATAGATGTTGCCTTCATACTTAGCAGGGAAGGTGAGGGGACATACGCCTCGTACAAATATGGAAATCACGGATCTAGGAATCATCATAGTTTACTATGAACTATTTCTCTAACTAACTTAACTTAATATAGTAGATATTTCTGAAATTATCCAAATACATCTGCTGAGATACAAATTACAATAAAACGTGATATAAAAATCATTATTTAAGATATTTAAATGCCTCGTAAATACGGGTCATCCCATTTTAACATGTATTATATTTCAAAACCTAATACCTCCTTCCAGCAGACAATTCTGAAATTATCCACACGCATATGCTTTAATACTAATAACAATACGGCTCAATGATACTATGATTATATACGATAGTGAAATGGCTCGTAAGCACGTCTCATCTAGTTCCATACTGTATTATTATGGCTTAAACTTAATGACCTATTATCAGCAGACATTTCATGAAATTATGCTCAGACCCTATTGACTCGCGTCGATGCAAAGTGGAGGCGGCGTGGAGGAGGTGGTTTATTTCGTTGGTGGTTGAAAATCAAGTGAACCACCGTGTAAACTGCCGCTACATCGTCTCGCGGTTTACGCTAATCGGTAAACCATCCGTGTTGTCAGGGAATTCCACTTGGGCGAGTCCTTTTGTTTTTCTCATCATCGGGTAGGGGTGATACCAACACGTAGTCCTGTAATATTTCTGGTCCCAGGCCCGAATGGACGCCGAAAGTTCTACCCCCGCCCCTGGCGGGATTCGAACCATCAACTTTCGCATCCAGAGCGAGCACCTTACGCATTAGGCCAAAGGGAACTTCCCATTTGGCCCGAGGCGCTTGGTGTCTTTCATCCACCGGGCCTGGGCCGAGATATCACAGTCCCATAATGTATTAAGGTAAGCCACCCATAATAGCAAGGTAAATGAACTAAGCCCTATACTAAGTATACCCAATTACACACCTTCTGGTGAATTTTTAGGATACTTTACCGTCTCGTTAAAAAAATATTCTCCATTTTCCAAGTATACCCTCATTTCACAAAATGACCAAAACTTGACACCTACCACGAATATGTAATTTTGCTACAATTCAGCTCAATATTAAGTCATTATCATCAATAATAGCTCTTTGGAAAGCTTAAACCTAGTGCAATACAGGAATGATATTCAACAATGTAAATAGTAGCCACAAAAAATAACAGAATGGCAATAATAAAGTGCAGTTATGCAAAAACAGAACCGTTTTTACAAAAATTTGAAATCACCACCTTCACAAAATTGGCTATAATTTCATCAAAAATGAAAATCTTGCCACCAAAGCACGTTTAAAAACTTCTAAAAACATAGTTCTTGTAATAAAAATAAAGAAAAATATAGGTAGCCGTGCGAATTTCCCGAGAAACACGTCCTGAAACTTGAAAATGTTATTTCAGAAATATTTTTTGGAGCAGCTTATTTCACACCAATTATCAGTAATTTACGCCTTATGTTCACATTTTAATAAATCTGGTTATATATAATGGTCTCCGATATAATTATGATCTACATGAATGTTTTCTGAACTATTTACACGTTTTCTCCATTTTTTTCTTCTTGAATATTCGGAATTTATCACGAAGCACCATTCTCGGGGAAATACTCTGTGAATGACGTCACGAATTGGGGATTCCCTGTGAATGACGTAACGAGTTAGGGATTCCCCTTGCACTGACACCCGCCGATGTTTGTCGATGTTTACCGAGGTCTTCTCTAAATCGCCGAAGCTTATCATACGATGTTCTATTTATTTTACCTATGTCACCACTTCTTTTGCTGTGTTTTATTCGTGCTTTGTTTCATTAAGACTGCTTAAAATATCAGGGCTACAGCCCGCCGATATTTGCCGATGTTTACCGAGGTCTGCTCAAAATCGCCGAAGCTCATTATGGGTGGCTTACCTTAATCCAATAATGCTCTGCGCAGCCATCAAGTAAATTCTGATTCATCAAGTATGTTTATATTGGTTAATGTGCCTCGCGTCAGGTAAACTGCTAATGGTGACCATTATCTCGACCCCCACCCCCCCCCCCTCAACCCCCTCTGGCGCCTGGTGATGGTGTGTAGTTACTTCCGCTCCCTGCGAGAAGTACACGGAGCGAGGAGCCTGGGGGGTGCAGTGCCGGGTGGGGGGGGGGGGAGGGGAGGGGGGGTAATGTGTGTGATGATTGGCTCTTTGAACTGCTGTTGTTAACCCGTGCGCTTTGTGTGAACACCCTTGGGCGGTTAAGAGGCGGTAAGTCGAGGAGGGGCTGGTGGGAGGGGGGGGGGAGGGGAGGGGAGGGGAGGAGTGGGGATTTGGGATGTGTCATCTGAAGGTATCGTCCCTATAAAAGCCTTCTTCAAGCCGGCAGTCCCCGTCATTCCCAATGAGACGCATTGGTGTTGGCAGGGGGATTTGTACAGCAACATTTTTCTTTTTATCTCATAAGCTCATAGATAGATACATTGTCATCGCGACAATGTCCACTCCGGGACATTCTGATGTATATGACAACACGCAAGATGGCAACAGTTGGTCACAGACTACAACAATATCTTCTGTGGGGAGAGATTTGTTGACATTCGAATGTCGACTTTATAGATTCCTACTCGATGTCCTGATAATATTGGCGATTTGTGTCTTCGGCGTCGTAGGCAATGCTCTAACATGCGCAGTCGTCTGGGCAGAACGGAAAACCTCTGTCACGTCATTTTTGCTGATCGTACTAGCGATCGTGGACGACGTAGCGCTAATCGCTTGGACGGAGCAACAATTGATGCCCTCGCTGTGTCTATTTACCGAAATCTGCCCCAGTTACCTGGCGGTGTACCCTGCGGCCTACTACTATGGCTGGTTCTTCGGCAGCGTTAGTCACATGATGTCCACCTGGATGATTGTCTTGGTTACCTTCCACCGCTTTGTGGCCATCTGCCTGCCGCATAAGAGCCAGACGTGGGAGACGATGACGAAGGTGAAGGTCAGAGTTCTGGCGGTGTTGGTCGTCAGCGTGCTGTTCTGCATCCCGCGGGTGACGGATCGCTACATGAGTGAGGACGGTGACGGCAACATGGTCAGTCTGAAGAGTCCCTGGGCGGACACCCAGACTTACGTCTACCTCTACACCATCACTTGCTACTACCTCATTATCTACGTCATCCCGCTCACGATCTTGACCTACTGCACCTACCGCCTGATCCGAAGCCTGCACGAGGCGGCCAAGAAGCGACAGGAAATGACGCGCCAAGCACGTGACCGCGTCGACCTGACCTTCTCGCTGGTCATCGTGGTGGTGGTCTACATGGTGTGTCAGCTGCTGAATCCCATCCGACGGCTCCTGGTCGAGGTCTACCCCAGCTCGCAGCAAGGATGCGGGTCGGTCTACTTCTACTTTCAACCATTCAGCACGCTCGTCGTGGTCCTCAACTCGGCTGTCAACTTCCCGATCTTCGTCCTCTGCGCGCGCCGATTTCGTCTGCGCGTCCTGTCGCTATTCAGGAAGAACGTTGTTGCCCCGGCAACCGAAGGGGTCAGCCTGACACATACGCTGGGCTCACGTGATCAGCCGACAGCCGTCGCGTCTAGCGTTCCAACCGACGCGACACACATGTGAAAACCACGTGAGCAGCCGTCCCCATCTGGCCTTGATACGTGTGTCTGAGCAACTTGCACGCTGACGCCTACGAACTCACTCATTCGATCTAGATTTATCGCAGATATGTTTCATAATTTAGGGGAGTAGAAAATATTTTTTTTACTAAAAACATTGACATATGTTATACATCGACATACTTGTAGCTAATGTGGTCATTTCAGTTTTTTACTTGTCATTTAAAATTCTCCCTTTTAAAAAACTGATCTAAGATTTACGCGCAAACACAAATTTAATGCGAGAGGATCAAACTCTTCATTTCGGCACCGAATGCCGTGGAAGCCACAAGAAAAAGTGGTGCTAATGGGTGAGGATTTGTGCAATACACCCAATTGCCGAATGGCTGATGTGCAGCACTCTAGCATTGACCCATGCGGTATACGGCAACGAAAGAAAGTAACATTCACCAGTGTGACACTTCGAACTGACAATGCGTAGGCTGGGCGTAGTCCACGTAAGAAAAAAGTAAATTTTACGTTTATTCTAACATATGTGGATGTAACATGTATTGCCCCAATAGGTCGCAGGATTTAGCGGACAAGGATCGCGATTATTCCTTCGGCGATGGAGATTATCCCATTAACTATTATTGCCGTCTCTGACGTCAAAAAACATATTGAAAATTGTGGACTCCATGTAACAATAAAACATTAATATTACATTTCAAATTTTTAAAGTTAGTTTTCATCTCGACACTTGATGATTGTATGAGCCACATCTCGCACTGGTGCCTATTATAGAACATCATGCACCACAGAGATGCTGACAGCATGATATCGTCCGCAATCTACCGCAAGGTGCATTGTGACACCACAATCTGATTAGCATTAGTCCACGGGTAACTGAGCTGTCTGCGGGATATGTAACATACATCTCAACGGGGTTGATTGACTCAACCACCAGCTGGACAATGTACCATGTTACCATATTGTTATTAGTAATACAATTCTTATTATTGTGCTTTGTTTGGCTGTTGGCGATCCGCCTGCACTTTTGTATATAAGTATCTATTGTCCTACCAAGTGCTATAATAAATATGTTTTAAAAGGTTTAGTATGCTAATAACTCCTGGGGTTTGATTGTACAATTCATCACATCTATATGAGAATGATTTATATGCCGAATTGCATATTGCGTATGTAGTACGAAAACAAGTACAGTCGCTTACATCCTTTTATAAGAATTCTTGTATTGAACTGTGAATACCTTCAGCATCAAAGAAATAATTCAGAATCAATTCAGGTATAAAACAATGAAGCCGAACGGTTCGGCAAGATTACAAGCAGTTGATTACTGTTACCATCCCTGTTGAGCGCAATTAGTGTTTAATCTGTAAAATAAACATGTCACTAGCAAAGCTGTGTCCCTGACATATAACAGGCGAAATATCGGTGCCTATGTGCCCATCAATGGTCACACATACACCGCAATCAATATCATTAATACATCAGTCGGCAAGAGGTTAATCCGTATCTTTAATCAGTAAAATAAACATTTCAATAACAAAAAGGACAGAGACGCGGCCGTGTCCCGGACAGAACAGATCTGTCTTTGTACACCATTGTCCACGAGTGTATTCACAGTCTCCTGTCACACGAAAGCAGTTACTCTTGGTTTCAGGGCTCGTGTAACTCACTCATTGGAGAAAAATAGTTCGTTTGATGCTTACTGGTGTCCAAGAGTTTGGTTCGAAAAAAAAATCCATCAAAATTGATCATCTGGGTTTGGTCTTGGTGGTCTTAATGGCGGGGTGGTCACATTAGCGGGGCGGTCTCAAAGCGGAGATTCACTGAACAATATTCCTATACCTGTTTCTGCTTTGATTTCAACTGTTAGATCAATAAGTTACAAGTTATAATTACTTACACGGTTAATTATCGCAATATCAGACATTCTACATGCATGCTTCTATGCCAGGAGGGTCATTCCGAGTTAGCTTTGACACGTGCATAACATCTATTGATAAATAAACATGACACAAAGTTGACAATTCTGCTTGCCAGTCAATGGAAAGTGGCAAAATGTGTGTATAACGCCGCAGGTCTGTGTGTAGTCAAAGGATTTGTTACCAGTTTACCGTCAGACCCCGGACAAGAATGGCTAGATATTGTAATATCGTCAGAAATAATCATAACTATTTCATTGGACACATTCCACACTCTAAATACAACTTAATGTCGCATACCTACAACTGTAGAATGAAAGTAATAAGACAACAAAAGAACCTAAAATGTCTGATCTCGAACAAATTGGCGACGAGGAAAAGAAATGGGCCAGGGCTAACGTGTTAACCTTTCTGTCAAATATGAGAAAAGCGGCGTTTGTCTCATATGAGACGCGCATTGACGGTCACAGCTATTGACGTGAGTATGTTAGTGTCTACCTCTTGTTAAGGAAGGCGGCGCTAGTCTCATGTGAGACACGAATACACTCACAGTGTCAGTGACTTGGTAGTGTGAATTGAACTCAGATATTCTGAAGACCTCATTCATTCATTTATTTCTTATTACTTGTGGCACCAACATGGCGACGTTTGGTAGAATCAATGACTACAATGTTAGAGATGATTGAGCTCAATATGCGGAACGTTTAAGTTCTTAGTACATTATTTCAGTGCGAATGAAATCGATGAAGCCACCAAACAAAGTAAATTTGAGTGTTGTGGGGGCTGAAACGTACACGCTAAGGCCTGATTTATCTTTAATGCGTACTTCTATTGCTTCCTCGGAGCATGGGTGAATCCAGAGGAGGGTGGGGGGGTTATCTCAGGCTAACTGAGGCGTGCACCACCCCTCTCCGGTCGCGTCTCAATGCCCCCCCCCCCCCTATCCCCCTCCTTTTTTTCCTTGATCCGTCCTTGGGGAGTAGTGTTGTATTAGATAAGGAATGAGTTGTAATTCATTATTGGGATCGAAGAAGTATGCATTAAATCCCATTAATGCATACTTCTATTGTTTCCTCGGAGTGTTTTGCCGGTAAGGACCTGCGGACCGTGGGCAGGGGGTCATTATTGTACCAGAGCGGGTCATTATAGTTCCGTCACAATAATGACCCCTCGCTCACACACTCCATGCCATCGCCGCCTCCTTGGAGGAAACAATAGAAGTATGCATTAAGCCATATAAGGAATGAGTTGTAGGTCATTATTGGGATCTCACAACTTCTCGGCTACGCCTCGAAGTTCTTCGATCCCAATAATGACTTACAACTCATTCCTTATCTAATACTTAATGCATACTTCTATTGTTTCCTCGGTGTCGTGTTTTGCCGGTAAGGACCAGCGGACCATGAGCAAGTGGTCATTATTTTCTCAGAGCGGGTCATTATAGTTCCGTCACAATAATGACTCCTCGCTCACTTACTCCATGCCATCGCCGCCTCCTCGGAGGAAACAATAGAAATAAACATTAAACCAGATAAGGAATGAGTCGTAGGTCGTTATGTCACAATAATGACCCACCCAAGTATATAATAACCCGGTGTTTAAGTGTATCATGTTTCGCACTAGCTTTTTCTCCATACACCAACATGATTGAGAAATGTTACTACAAATTATCCAGACAATCATAGAGACGCAGAAAAAAACTTTTACACGGTCGCTGTTAAATCAGACCCGAAGCTTGTTTAATGAGGAAAAGGACGGAAACCCAGGCGCATGAGAGGTGCATGAGAGGAGTGATACAGTAAAATGTTTATGGATTAATTTTAGACAGTTGTATATGATAATGCTCAAAACAATGTTATTATAATGATACTTAATATTAAAGTAAATTATTGTTTTCATAGGTTGATACCGGTACTAAATTTACATTGACTCAACAGCATAAGACTTAAATGTTGCTGAACAATTAGAAAGTTTAGATGACCGATATTTTAGCTATAGCAAGCCTTAGGATGATCCATTAGTTTTTAATCATACCATATGATTCCAGGAGGTTTCACGAGGCTAACGGTTTTCACCACATTGCAACTCCCTTCCTTCAAATTCCGACTCCAGGAGATACAGAATACAGTTCACACCTTGAATGCTAAAGGCACAGGCATCGTAAAGCAACAGTGGGAGGGGCGGGGGGGGGGCGGTATGCGGCCCTTATATGGATATACTATGCCGCCCCCCCCCCATCGTGAACATCATAGATGCCTCTCTGACGTGGCAACATACGGATACGAGTGATCCCGCTTCGGTGCGCTCCACAGCGAAATAGCCAGAGGGGGGGGGGGTGGCGTTCATGCAACAGAGCTACACCATCCCACCCTTCCTCCGTCGCTTTACGGTATCTGCCTGTGGCTAGAGTTTAAACATCCAGCTTGATTCTGTACAGTACAACCCTTTGCATGCAAACCGTAGCCCTTTGGCTGCTACTGGAATCGCTACCTTATCTCTTTCCCTAAGACCAATGACTCGCCATGCCTGGTAAAGGCAGGCTTTGGGCATTGAAGGGTCCAGTCGTTCTTTCCAATATTCTAATATATATTAGTATATATATAATATAAAAGCAAATTTATGAGACATGTAAGTTATTTATAAGATATTTCTTACCCTCATTCATTAAGTGATATATACATATATAGCTATAAATCCCTCCTGCCATTGTTGCGTGTAACACCCCTCATGTTCACGCTATGCCTCCGTCCCTGCTGGAACCCCATCAAACGGTCAGAAGGGTTCCCGGACAACTCCCCACTAGACAATTCTCCCCGGATGATCACCCCCGCCCCCCTCCACCCCCCCCCCCATTGGCGTTTCTATGTGGGAGCAGGGGGCACGTGCCCTCCCTTTCAGACCTTAAAGAATATCCGCCCCCCCCCACCGCCCCGCCCCCCTATTCAAATGCTGGGCTATCTGGCCGTTCCTTATCAATCACCAAGGTTCGTAGTTAATGTGTTCTTTTATACCAACGATTATGAAGTGTGCAACTAGAACGTACTGTGCCCCACCAGATCACGGTCACTTTGTGGAACGCTTCACTGTGCCCCTTTTTGCACACGGCCCTGCCCTCTCTACCCCCGCCAAATCCTCACGAGGCAATTCCACTCCCGATAAATTCCGCTCCATGGACCCACACGCCCACAAACGGATAACCCATGGCTCCTCCAGACATTCCCCCCCCACCCCCCATCCACACACACACACCAGGACAAACCTCAACTCCGGAGCAACAACAGTCCCCGCTAGTGGCGCTGTCTCTCCTTTTACAACGTAACACCCGTTAGGTGCCTTGTAAATGTACAACAACAGTCCCCGCCAGTGGCGCTGTCTCTCCTTTTACAACGTAACACCCGTTAGGCGCCTTGTAAATGTACAACAACAGTCCCCGCCAGTGGCGATGTCTCTCCTTTTACAACGTAACACCCGTTAGGTGCCTTGTAAATGTACAACAACAGTCCCCGCCAGTGGCGCTGTCTCCCCTTTTACAACGTAACACCCGTTAGGTGCCTTGTAAATGTACAACAACAGTCCCCGCCAGTGGCGCTGTCTCTCCTTTTACAACGTAACACCCGTTAGGCGCCTTGTAAATGTACAACAACAGTCCCCGCCAGTGGCGATGTCTCTCCTTTTACAACGTAACACCCGTTAGGTGCCTTGTAAATGTACAACAACAGTCCCCGCCAGTGGCGCTGTCTCTCCTTTTACAACGTAACACCCGTTAGGTGCCTTGTAAATGTACAACAACAGTCCCCGCCAGTGGCGCTGTCTCTCCTTTTACAACGTAACACCCGTTAGGTGCCTTGTAGATGTACAACAACAGTCCCCGCCAGTGGCGCTGTCTCTCCTTTTACAACGTAACACCCGTTAGGCGCCTTGTAGATGTACAACAACAGTCCCCGCCAGTGGCGATGTCTCTCCTTTTACAACGTAACACCCGTTAGGTGCCTTGTAAATGTACAACAACAGTCCCCGCCAGTGGCGATGTCTCTCCTTTTACAACGTAACACCCGTTAGGTGCCTTGTAAATGTACAACAACAGTCCCCGCCAGTGGCGATGTCTCTCCTTTTACAACGTAACACCCGTTAGGTGCCTTGTAGATGTACAACAACAGTCCCCGCCAGTGGCGCTGTCTCTCCTTTTACAACGTAACACCCGTTAGGCGCCTTGTAAATGTACAACAACAGTCCCCGCTAGTGGCGCTGTCTCTCCTTTTACAACGTAACACCCGTTAGGTGCCTTGTAGATGTACAACAACAGTCCCCGCCAGTGGCGATGTCTCTCCTTTTACAACGTAACACCCGTTAGGTGCCTTGTAAATGTACAACAACAGTCCCCGCCAGTGGCGATGTCTCTCCTTTTACAACGTAACACCCGTTAGGTGCCTTGTAGATGTACAACAACAGTCCCCGCCAGTGGCGCTGTCTCTCCTTTTACAACGTAACACCCGTTAGGTGCCTTGTAGATGTACAACAACAGTCCCCGCCAGTGGCGATGTCTCTCCTTTTACAACGTAACACCCGTTAGGCGCCTTGTAAATGTACAACAACAGTCCCCGCTAGTGGCGATGTCTCTCCTTTTACAACGTAACACCCGTTAGGTGCCTTGTAGATGTACAACAACAGTCCCCGCCAGTGGCGCTGTCTCTCCTTTTACAACGTAACACCCGTTAGGTGCCTTGTAGATGTACAACAACAGTCCCCGCCAGTGGCGATGTCTCTCCTTTTACAACGTAACACCCGTTAGGCGCCTTGTAAATGTACAACAACAGTCCCCGCCAGTGGCGATGTCTCTCCTTTTACAACGTAACACCCGTTAGGTGCCTTGTAGATGTACAACAACAGTCCCCGCCAGTGGCGATGTCTCTCCTTTTACAACGTAACACCCGTTAGGTGCCTTGTAAATGTACAACAACAGTCCCCGCTAGTGGCGATGTCTCTCCTTTTACAACGTAACACCCGTTAGGTGCCTTGTAGATGTACAACAACAGTCCCCGCCAGTGGCGCTGTCTCTCCTTTTACAACGTAACACCCGTTAGGTGCCTTGTAGATGTACAACAACAGTCCCCGCCAGTGGCGCTGTCTCTCCTTTTACAACGTAACACCCGTTAGGCGCCTTGTAGATGTACAACAACAGTCCCCGCCAGTGGCGATGTCTCTCCTTTTACAACGTAACACTCGTTAGGCGCCTTGTAAATGTACAACAACAGTCCCCGCCAGTGGCGATGTCTCTCCTTTTACAACGTAACACCCGTTAGGCGCCTTGTAAATGTACAACAACAGTCCCCGCCAGTGGCGATGTCTCTCCTTTTACAACGTAACACTCGTTAGGCGCCTTGTAAATGTACAACAACAGTCCCCGCTAGTGGCGATGTCTCTCCTTTTACAACGTAACACCCGTTAGGTGCCTTGTAGATGTACAACAACAGTCCCCGCTAGTGGCGATGTCTCTCCTTTTACAACGTAACACTCGTTAGGCGCCTTGTAAATGTACAACAACAGTCCCCGCTAGTGGCGATGTCTCTCCTTTTACAACGTAACACCCGTTAGGCGCCTTGTAAATGTACAACAACAGTCCCCGCTAGTGGCGATGTCTCTCCTTTTACAACGTAACACCCGTTAGGCGCCTTGTAAATGTACAACAACAGTCCCCGCCAGTGGCGCTGTCTCTCCTTTTACAACGTAACACCCGTTAGGTGCCTTGTAAATGTACAACAACAGTCCCCGCCAGTGGCGATGTCTCTCCTTTTACAACGTAACACTCGTTAGGCGCCTTGTAAATGTACAACAACAGTCCCCGCTAGTGGCGATGTCTCTCCTTTTACAACGTAACACCCGTTAGGCGCCTTGTAGATGTACAACAACAGTCCCCGCCAGTGGCGATGTCTCTCCTTTTACAACGTAACACCCGTTAGGCGCCTTGTAAATGTACAACAACAGTCCCCGCCAGTGGCGATGTCTCTCCTTTTACAACGTAACACCCGTTAGGTGCCTTGTAGATGTACAACAACAGTCCCCGCTAGTGGCGCTGTCTCTCCTTTTACAACGTAACACCCGTTAGGCGCCTTGTAGATGTACAACAACAGTCCCCGCCAGTGGCGATGTCTCTCCTTTTACAACGTAACACTCGTTAGGCGCCTTGTAAATGTACAACAACAGTCCCCGCTAGTGGCGATGTCTCTCCTTTTACAACGTAACACCCGTTAGGTGCCTTGTAGATGTACAACAACAGTCCCCGCTAGTGGCGATGTCTCTCCTTTTACAACGTAACACTCGTTAGGCGCCTTGTAAATGTACAACAACAGTCCCCGCTAGTGGCGATGTCTCTCCTTTTACAACGTAACACCCGTTAGGTGCCTTGTAAATGTACAACAACAGTCCCCGCCAGTGGCGATGTCTCTCCTTTTACAACGTAACACTCGTTAGGTGCCTTGTAGATGTACAACAACAGTCCCCGCCAGTGGCGATGTCTCTCCTTTTACAACGTAACACCCGTTAGGTGCCTTGTAGATGTACAACAACAGTCCCCGCCAGTGGCGATGTCTCTCCTTTTACAACGTAACACTCGTTAGGTGCCTTGTAGATGTACAACAACAGTCCCCGCTAGTGGCGATGTCTCTCCTTTTACAACGTAACACCCGTTAGGTGCCTTGTAAATGTACAACAACAGTCCCCGCTAGTGGCGCTGTCTCTCCTTTTACAACGTAACACCCGTTAGGTGCCTTGTAAATGTACAACAACAGTCCCCGCTAGTGGCGATGTCTCTCCTTTTACAACGTAACACTCGTTAGGCGCCTTGTAAATGTACAACAACAGTCCCCGCTAGTGGCGATGTCTCTCCTTTTACAACGTAACACCCGTTAGGTGCCTTGTAAATGTACAACAACAGTCCCCGCTAGTGGCGATGTCTCTCCTTTTACAACGTAACACCCGTTAGGTGCCTTGTAAATGTACAACAACAGTCCCCGCCAGTGGCGATGTCTCTCCTTTTACAACGTAACACCCGTTAGGTGCCTTGTAAATGTACAACAACAATCCCCGCCAGTGGCGATGTCTCTCCTTTTACAACGTAACACCCGTTAGGCGCCTTGTAGATGTACAACAACAGTCCCCGCTAGTGGCGCTGTCTCTCCTTTTACAACGTAACACCCGTTAGGTGCCTTGTAAATGTACAACAACAATCCCCGCCAGTGGCGATGTCTCTCCTTTTACAACGTAACACCCGTTAGGCGCCTTGTAGATGTACAACAACAGTCCCCGCTAGTGGCGCTGTCTCTCCTTTTACAACGTAACACCCGTTAGGTGCCTTGTAAATGTACAACAACAGTCCCCGCCAGTGGCGATGTCTCTCCTTTTACAACGTAACACCCGTTAGGTGCCTTGTAGATGTACAACAACAGTCCCCGCCAGTGGCGCTGTCTCTCCTTTTACAACGTAACACCCGTTAGGCGCCT
This sequence comes from Arenicola marina, assembly GCA_964019135.1. Classification (NCBI taxonomy): domain Eukaryota; kingdom Metazoa; phylum Annelida; class Polychaeta; family Arenicolidae; genus Arenicola; species Arenicola marina. The sequence goes on from OZ025258.1 coordinate 38,181,655, forward strand.
TGTAAATGTACAACAACAGTCCCCGCCAGGGGCGATGTCTCTCCTTTTACAACGTAACACCCGTTAGGTGCCTTGTAAATGTACAACAACAGTCCCCGCCAGTGGCGATGTCTCTCCTTTTACAACGTAACACCCGTTAGGCGCCTTGTAAATGTACAACAACAGTCCCCGCTAGTGGCGCTGTCTCTCCTTTTACAACGTAACACCCGTTAGGTGCCTTGTAAATGTACAACAACAGTCCCCGCCAGGGGCGATGTCTCTCCTTTTACAACGTAACACTCGTTAGGCGCCTTGTAAATGTACAACAACAGTCCCCGCCAGTGGCGATGTCTCTCCTTTTACAACGTAACACCCGTTAGGCGCCTTGTAAATGTACAACAACAGTCCCCGCTAGTGGCGCTGTCTCTCCTTTTACAACGTAACACCCGTTAGGTGCCTTGTAAATGTACAACAACAGTCCCCGCCAGTGGCGATGTCTCTCCTTTTACAACGTAACACCCGTTAGGCGCCTTGTAAATGTACAACAACAGTCCCCGCTAGTGGCGCTGTCTCTCCTTTTACAACGTAACACCCGTTAGGTGCCTTGTAAATGTACAACAACAGCCCCCGCCAGTGGCGATGTCTCTCCTTTTACAACGTAACACCCGTTAGGCGCCTTGTAAATGTACAACAACAGTCCCCGCCAGTGGCGATGTCTCTCCTTTTACAACGTAACACCCGTTAGGTGCCTTGTAGATGTACAACAACAGTCCCCGCCAGTGGCGATGTCTCTCCTTTTACAACGTAACACCCGTTAGGCGCCTTGTAGATGTACAACAACAGTCCCCGCCAGTGGCGCTGTCTCTCCTTTTACAACGTAACACCCGTTAGGCGCCTTGTAGATGTACAACAACAGTCCCCGCCAGTGGCGATGTCTCTCCTTTTACAACGTAACACCCGTTAGGTGCCTTGTAGATGTACAACAACAGTCCCCGCCAGTGGCGCTGTCTCTCCTTTTACAACGTAACACCCGTTAGGTGCCTTGTAGATGTACAACAACAGTCCCCGCCAGTGGCGATGTCTCTCCTTTTACAACGTAACACCCGTTAGGCGCCTTGTAAATGTACAACAACAGTCCCCGCTAGTGGCGCTGTCTCTCCTTTTACAACGTAACACCCGTTAGGCGCCTTGTAGATGTACAACAACAGTCCCCGCCAGTGGCGATGTCTCTCCTTTTACAACGTAACACCCGTTAGGCGCCTTGTAAATGTACAACAACAGTCCCCGCCAGTGGCGATGTCTCTCATTTTACAACGTAACACCCGTTAGGTGCCTTGTAGATGTACAACAACAGTCCCCGCCAGTGGCGATGTCTCTCCTTTTACAACGTAACACCCGTTAGGCGCCTTGTAAATGTACAACAACAGTCCCCGCCAGTGGCGATGTCTCTCCTTTTACAACGTAACACCCGTTAGGCGCCTTGTAAATGTACAACAACAGTCCCCGCCAGTGGCGATGTCTCTCCTTTTACAACGTAACACTCGTTAGGCGCCTTGTAAATGTACAACAACAGTCCCCGCCAGTGGCGCTGTCTCTCCTTTTACAACGTAACACCCGTTAGGCGCCTTGTAAATGTACAACAACAGTCCCCGCCAGTGGCGCTGTCTCTCCTTTTACAACGTAACACTCGTTAGGCGCCTTGTAAATGTACAACAACAGTCCCCGCCAGTGGCGATGTCTCTCCTTTTACAACGTAACACCCGTTAGGCGCCTTGTAAATGTACAACAACAGTCCCCGCCAGTGGCGATGTCTCTCCTTTTACAACGTAACACCCGTTAGGTGCCTTGTAAATGTACAACAACAGTCCCCGCCAGTGGCGATGTCTCTCCTTTTACAACGTAACACCCGTTAGGCGCCTTGTAAATGTACAACAACAGTCCCCGCCAGTGGCGATGTCTCTCCTTTTACAACGTAACACCCGTTAGGCGCCTTGTAAATGTACAACAACAGTCCCCGCCAGTGGCGCTGTCTCTCCTTTTACAACGTAACACTCGTTAGGTGCCTTGTAAATGTACAACAACAGTCCCCGCCAGTGGCGATGTCTCTCCTTTTACAACGTAACACCCGTTAGGTGCCTTGTAAATGTACAACAACAGTCCCCGCCAGTGGCGATGTCTCTCCTTTTACAACGTAACACCCGTTAGGCGCCTTGTAGATGTACAACAACAGTCCCCGCCAGTGGCGATGTCTCTCCTTTTACAACGTAACACCCGTTAGGCGCCTTGTAAATGTACAACAACAGTCCCCGCCAGTGGCGATGTCTCTCCTTTTACAACGTAACACCCGTTAGGCGCCTTGTAAATGTACAACAACAGTCCCCGCCAGTGGCGATGTCTCTCCTTTTACAACGTAACACCCGTTAGGCGCCTTGTAAATGTACAACAACAGTCCCCGCCAGTGGCGATGTCTCTCCTTTTACAACGTAACACTCGTTAGGCGCCTTGTAGATGTACAACAACAGTCCCCGCCAGTGGCGATGTCTCTCCTTTTACAACGTAACACCCGTTAGGCGCCTTGTAAATGTACAACAACAGTCCCCGCCAGTGGCGATGTCTCTCCTTTTACAACGTAACACTCGTTAGGCGCCTTGTAAATGTACAACAACAGTCCCCGCCAGTGGCGATGTCTCTCCTTTTACAACGTAACACTCGTTAGGCGCCTTGTAAATGTACAACAACAGTCCCCGCCAGTGGCGATGTCTCTCCTTTTACAACGTAACACCCGTTAGGTGCCTTGTAAATGTACAACAACAGTCCCCGCCAGTGGCGATGTCTCTCCTTTTACAACGTAACACCCGTTAGGCGCCTTGTAAATGTACAACAACAGTCCCCGCCAGTGGCGATGTCTCTCCTTTTACAACGTAACACCCGTTAGGCGCCTTGTAAATGTACAACAACAGTCCCCGCCAGTGGCGATGTCTCTCCTTTTACAACGTAACACTCGTTAGGCGCCTTGTAAATGTACAACAACAGTCCCCGCCAGTGGCGATGTCTCTCCTTTTACAACGTAACACCCGTTAGGTGCCTTGTAGATGTACAACAACAGTCCCCGCCAGTGGCGATGTCTCTCCTTTTACAACGTAACACCCGTTAGGTGCCTTGTAAATGTACAACAACAGTCCCCGCCAGTGGCGCTGTCTCTCCTTTTACAACGTAACACCCGTTAGGTGCCTTGTAAATGTACAACAACAGTCCCCGCCAGTGGCGATGTCTCTCCTTTTACAACGTAACACTCGTTAGGCGCCTTGTAAATGTACAACAACAGTCCCCGCCAGTGGCGATGTCTCTCCTTTTACAACGTAACACTCGTTAGGTGCCTTGTAAATGTACAACAACAGTCCCCGCCAGTGGCGATGTCTCTCCTTTTACAACGTAACACCCGTTAGGTGCCTTGTAAATGTACAACAACAGTCCCCGCCAGTGGCGATGTCTCTCCTTTTACAACGTAACACCCGTTAGGCGCCTTGTAAATGTACAACAACAGTCCCCGCCAGTGGCGATGTCTCTCCTTTTACAACGTAACACTCGTTAGGTGCCTTGTAAATGTACAACAACAGTCCCCGCCAGTGGCGATGTCTCTCCTTTTACAACGTAACACTCGTTAGGCGCCTTGTAAATGTACAACAACAGTCCCCGCCAGTGGCGATGTCTCTCCTTTTACAACGTAACACCCGTTAGGTGCCTTGTAGATGTACAACAACAGTCCCCGCCAGTGGCGATGTCTCTCCTTTTACAACGTAACACCCGTTAGGCGCCTTGTAAATGTACAACAACAGTCCCCGCCAGTGGCGCTGTCTCTCCTTTTACAACGTAACACCCGTTAGGCGCCTTGTAAATGTACAACAACAGTCCCCGCCAGTGGCGATGTCTCTCCTTTTACAACGTAACACTCGTTAGGCGCCTTGTAAATGTACAACAACAGTCCCCGCCAGTGGCGATGTCTCTCCTTTTACAACGTAACACTCGTTAGGCGCCTTGTAAATGTACAACAACAGTCCCCGCCAGTGGCGATGTCTCTCCTTTTACAACGTAACACCCGTTAGGTGCCTTGTAGATGTACAACAACAGTCCCCGCCAGTGGCGCTGTCTCTCCTTTTACAACGTAACACCCGTTAGGCGCCTTGTAAATGTACAACAACAGTCCCCGCCAGTGGCGATGTCTCTCCTTTTACAACGTAACACTCGTTAGGCGCCTTGTAAATGTACAACAACAGTCCCCGCTAGTGGCGATGTCTCTCCTTTTACAACGTAACACCCGTTAGGTGCCTTGTAAATGTACAACAACAGTCCCCGCTAGTGGCGCTGTCTCTCCTTTTACAACGTAACACCCGTTAGGCGCCTTGTAAATGTACAACAACAGTCCCCGCCAGTGGCGATGTCTCTCCTTTTACAACGTAACACCCGTTAGGCGCCTTGTAAATGTACAACAACAGTCCCCGCCAGTGGCGATGTCTCTCCTTTTACAACGTAACACCCGTTAGGTGCCTTGTAGATGTACAACAACAGTCCCCGCCAGTGGCGATGTCTCTCCTTTTACAACGTAACACTCGTTAGGCGCCTTGTAAATGTACAACAACAGTCCCCGCCAGTGGCGATGTCTCTCCTTTTACAACGTAACACCCGTTAGGCGCCTTGTAAATGTACAACAACAGTCCCCGCCAGTGGCGATGTCTCTCCTTTTACAACGTAACACCCGTTAGGTGCCTTGTAAATGTACAACAACAGTCCCCGCTAGTGGCGCTGTCTCTCCTTTTACAACGTAACACCCGTTAGGTGCCTTGTAAATGTACAACAACAGTCCCCGCTAGTGGCGCTGTCTCTCCTTTTACAACGTAACACCCGTTAGGCGCCTTGTAAATGTACAACAACAGTCCCCGCCAGTGGCGATGTCTCTCCTTTTACAACGTAACACCCGTTAGGCGCCTTGTAGATGTACAACAACAGTCCCCGCCAGTGGCGCTGTCTCTCCTTTTACAACGTAACACCCGTTAGGTGCCTTGTAAATGTACAACAACAGTCCCCGCCAGTGACGCTGTCTCTCCTTTTACAACGTAACACCCGTTAGGCGCCTTGTAAATGTACAACAACAGTCCCCGCTAGTGGCGCTGTCTCTCCTTTTACAACGTAACACCCGTTAGGTGCCTTGTAGATGTACAACAACAGTCCCCGCTAGTGGCGCTGTCTCTCCTTTTACAACGTAACACCCGTTAGGTGCCTTGTAAATGTACAACAACAGTCCCCGCTAGTGGCGCTGTCTCTCCTTTTACAACGTAACACCCGTTAGGTGCCTTGTAGATGTACAACAACAGTCCCCGCTAGTGGCGCTGTCTCTCCTTTTACAACGTAACACCCGTTAGGTGCCTTGTAAATGTACAACAACAGTCCCCGCTAGTGGCGCTGTCTCTCCTTTTACAACGTAACACCCGTTAGGTGCCTTGTAGATGTACAACAACAGTCCCCGCTAGTGGCGCTGTCTCTCCTTTTACAACGTAACACCCGTTAGGTGCCTTGTAAATGTACAACAACAGTCCCCGCTAGTGGCGCTGTCTCTCCTTTTACAACGTAACACCCGTTAGGTGCCTTGTAGATGTACAACAACAGTCCCCGCTAGTGGCGCTGTCTCTCCTTTTACAACGTAACACCCGTTAGGTGCCTTGTAGATGTACAACAACAGTCCCCGCCAGTGGCGCTGTCTCTCCTTTTACAACGTAACACTCGTTAGGTGCCTTGTAGATGTACAACAACAGTCCCCGCCAGTGGCGCTGTCTCTCCTTTTACAACGTAACACCCGTTAGGTGCCTTGTAGATGTACAACAACAGTCCCCGCTAGTGGCGCTGTCTCTCCTTTTACAACGTAACACCCGTTAGGTGCCTTGTAGATGTACAACAACAGTCCCCGCTAGTGGCGCTGTCTCTCCTTTTACAACGTAACACCCGTTAGGTGCCTTGTAAATGTACAACAACAGTCCCCGCTAGTGGCGCTGTCTCTCCTTTTACAACGTAACACCCGTTAGGCGCCTTGTAAATGTACAACAACAGTCCCCGCTAGTGGCGCTGTCTCTCCTTTTACAACGTAACACCCGTTAGGTGCCTTGTAGATGTACAACAACAGTCCCCGCTAGTGGCGCTGTCTCTCCTTTTACAACGTAACACCCGTTAGGTGCCTTGTAAATGTACAACAACAGTCCCCGCCAGTGGCGCTGTCTCTCCTTTTACAACGTAACACCCGTTAGGTGCCTTGTAAATGTACAACAACAGTCCCCGCTAGTGGCGCTGTCTCTCCTTTTACAACGTAACACCCGTTAGGCGCCTTGTAAATGTACAACAACAGTCCCCGCCAGTGGCGCTGTCTCTCCTTTTACAACGTAACACCCGTTAGGTGCCTTGTAGATGTACAACAACAGTCCCCGCTAGTGGCGCTGTCTCTCCTTTTACAACGTAACACCCGTTAGGTGCCTTGTAGATGTACAACAACAGTCCCCGCTAGTGGCGCTGTCTCTCCTTTTACAACGTAACACCCGTTAGGTGCCTTGTAGATGTACAACAACAGTCCCCGCTAGTGGCGCTGTCTCTCCTTTTACAACGTAACACCCGTTAGGTGCCTTGTAGATGTACAACAACAGTCCCCGCTAGTGACGCTGTCTCTCCTTTTACAACGTAACACCCGTTAGGCGCCTTGTAAATGTACAACAACAGTCCCCGCTAGTGGCGCTGTCTCTCCTTTTACAACGTAACACCCGTTAGGCGCCTTGTAAATGTACAACAACAGTCCCCGCCAGTGGCGCTGTCTCTCCTTTTACAACGTAACACCCGTTAGGCGCCTTGTAAATGTACAACAACAGTCCCCGCTAGTGGCGATGTCTCTCCTTTTACAACGTAACACCCGTTAGGTGCCTTGTAAATGTACAACAACAGTCCCCGCCAGTGGCGCTGTCTCTCCTTTTACAACGTAACACTCGTTAGGCGCCTTGTAAATGTACAACAACAGTCCCCGCTAGTGGCGCTGTCTCTCCTTTTACAACGTAACACCCGTTAGGTGCCTTGTAGATGTACAACAACAGTCCCCGCCAGTGGCGATGTCTCTCCTTTTACAACGTAACACTCGTTAGGCGCCTTGTAAATGTACAACAACAGTCCCCGCCAGTGGCGCTGTCTCTCCTTTTACAACGTAACACCCGTTAGGTGCCTTGTAGATGTACAACAACAGTCCCCGCTAGTGGCGCTGTCTCTCCTTTTACAACGTAACACCCGTTAGGTGCCTTGTAAATGTACAACAACAGTCCCCGCTAGTGGCGCTGTCTCTCCTTTTACAACGTAACACCCGTTAGGTGCCTTGTAGATGTACAACAACAGTCCCCGCTAGTGGCGCTGTCTCTCCTTTTACAACGTAACACCCGTTAGGTGCCTTGTAGATGTACAACAACAGTCCCCGCTAGTGGCGCTGTCTCTCCTTTTACAACGTAACACCCGTTAGGTGCCTTGTAGATGTACAACAACAGTCCCCGCTAGTGGCGCTGTCTCTCCTTTTACAACGTAACACCCGTTAGGTGCCTTGTAGATGTACAACAACAGTCCCCGCTAGTGGCGCTGTCTCTCCTTTTACAACGTAACACCCGTTAGGTGCCTTGTAGATGTACAACAACAGTCCCCGCCAGTGGCGATGTCTCTCCTTTTACAACGTAACACCCGTTAGGTGCCTTGTAGATGTACAACAACAGTCCCCGCCAGTGGCGATGTCTCTCCTTTTACAACGTAACACCCGTTAGGTGCCTTGTAAATGTACAACAACAGTCCCCGCTAGTGGCGCTGTCTCTCCTTTTACAACGTAACACCCGTTAGGCGCCTTGTAAATGTACAACAACAGTCCCCGCCAGTGGCGATGTCTCTCCTTTTACAACGTAACACCCGTTAGGCGCCTTGTAAATGTACAACAACAGTCCCCGCTAGTGGCGCTGTCTCTCCTTTTACAACGTAACACCCGTTAGGTGCCTTGTAAATGTACAACAACAGTCCCCGCTAGTGGCGCTGTCTCTCCTTTTACAACGTAACACCCGTTAGGTGCCTTGTAGATGTACAACAACAGTCCCCGCTAGTGGCGCTGTCTCTCCTTTTACAACGTAACACCCGTTAGGTGCCTTGTAGATGTACAACAACAGTCCCCGCCAGTGGCGATGTCTCTCCTTTTACAACGTAACACCCGTTAGGTGCCTTGTAGATGTACAACAACAGTCCCCGCCAGTGGCGATGTCTCTCCTTTTACAACGTAACACCCGTTAGGTGCCTTGTAAATGTACAACAACAGTCCCCGCTAGTGGCGCTGTCTCTCCTTTTACAACGTAACACCCGTTAGGCGCCTTGTAAATGTACAACAACAGTCCCCGCTAGTGGCGCTGTCTCTCCTTTTACAACGTAACACCCGTTAGGCGCCTTGTAAATGTACAACAACAGTCCCCGCCAGTGGCGCTGTCTCTCCTTTTACAACGTAACACCCGTTAGGTGCCTTGTAAATGTACAACAACAGTCCCCGCTAGTGGCGCTGTCTCTCCTTTTACAACGTAACACCCGTTAGGTGCCTTGTAGATGTACAACAACAGTCCCCGCTAGTGGCGCTGTCTCTCCTTTTACAACGTAACACCCGTTAGGTGCCTTGTAAATGTACAACAACAGTCCCCGCTAGTGGCGCTGTCTCTCCTTTTACAACGTAACACCCGTTAGGCGCCTTGTAAATGTACAACAACAGTCCCCGCCAGTGGCGCTGTCTCTCCTTTTACAACGTAACACCCGTTAGGTGCCTTGTAGATGTACAACAACAGTCCCCGCTAGTGGCGCTGTCTCTCCTTTTACAACGTAACACCCGTTAGGTGCCTTGTAAATGTACAACAACAGTCCCCGCTAGTGGCGCTGTCTCTCCTTTTACAACGTAACACCCGTTAGGTGCCTTGTAGATGTACAACAACAGTCCCCGCCAGTGGCGCTGTCTCTCCTTTTACAACGTAACACCCGTTAGGTGCCTTGTAGATGTACAACAACAGTCCCCGCTAGTGGCGCTGTCTCTCCTTTTACAACGTAACACCCGTTAGGTGCCTTGTAAATGTACAACAACAGTCCCCGCTAGTGGCGCTGTCTCTCCTTTTACAACGTAACACCCGTTAGGCGCCTTGTAAATGTACAACAACAGTCCCCGCCAGTGGCGCTGTCTCTCCTTTTACAACGTAACACCCGTTAGGTGCCTTGTAAATGTACAACAACAGTCCCCGCTAATGGCGCTGTCTCTCCTTTTACAACGTAACACCCGTTAGGCGCCTTGTAAATGTACAACAACAGTCCCCGCCAGTGGCGATGTCTCTCCTTTTACAACGTAACACCCGTTAGGCGCCTTGTAAATGTACAACAACAGTCCCCGCCAGTGGCGCTGTCTCTCCTTTTGCAACGTAACACCCGTTAGGCGCCTTGTAGATGTACAACAACAGTCCCCGCTAGTGGCGCTGTCTCTCCTTTTACAACGTAACACCCGTTAGGCGCCTTGTAAATGTACAACAACAGTCCCCGCTAGTGGCGCTGTCTCTCCTTTTACAACGTAACACCCGTTAGGCGCATTGTAAATGTACAACAACAGTCCCCGCTAGTGGCGCTGTCTCTCCTTTTACAACGTAACACCCGTTAGGCGCCTTGTAAATGTACAACAACAGTCCCCGCTAGTGGCGCTGTCTCTCCTTTTACAACGTAACACCCGTTAGGCGCCTTGTAGATGTACAACAACAGTCCCCGCCAGTGGCGATGTCTCTCCTTTTACAACGTAACACCCGTTAGGTGCCTTGTAAATGTACAACAACAGTCCCCGCCAGTGGCGATGTCTCTCCTTTTACAACGTAACACCCGTTAGGTGCCTTGTAAATGTACAACAACAGTCCCCGCCAGTGGCGATGTCTCTCCTTTTACAACGTAACACCCGTTAGGCGCCTTGTAAATGTACAACAACAGTCCCCGCCAGTGGCGATGTCTCTCCTTTTACAACGTAACACCCGTTAGGTGCCTTGTAGATGTACAACAACAGTCCCCGCTAGTGGCGATGTCTCTCCTTTTACAACGTAACACCCGTTAGGCGCCTTGTAAATGTACAACAACAGTCCCCGCCAGTGGCGATGTCTCTCCTTTTACAACGTAACACCCGTTAGGTGCCTTGTAAATGTACAACAGCAGTCCCCGCCAGTGGCGCTGTCTCTCCTTTTACAACGTAACACCCGTTAGGTGCCTTGTAAATGTACAACAACAGTCCCCGCCAGTGGCGCTGTCTCTCCTTTTACAACGTAACACCCGTTAGGTGCCTTGTAGATGTACAACAACAGTCCCCGCCAGTGGCGCTGTCTCTCCTTTTACAACGTAACACCCGTTAGGCGCCTTGTAAATGTACAACAACAGTCCCCGCTAGTGGCGATGTCTCTCCTTTTACAACGTAACACCCGTTAGGTGCCTTGTAAATGTACAACAACAGTCCCCGCCAGTGGCGATGTCTCTCCTTTTACAACGTAACACCCGTTAGGCGCCTTGTAAATGTACAACAACAGTCCCCGCCAGTGGCGATGTCTCTCCTTTTACAACGTAACACCCGTTAGGTGCCTTGTAAATGTACAACAACAGTCCCCGCCAGTGGCGATGTCTCTCCTTTTACAACGTAACACTCGTTAGGCGCCTTGTAAATGTACAACAACAGTCCCCGCCAGTGGCGATGTCTCTCCTTTTACAACGTAACACCCGTTAGGTGCCTTGTAAATGTACAACAACAGTCCCCGCCAGTGGCGATGTCTCTCCTTTTACAACGTAACACCCGTTAGGTGCTATGTAAATGTACAACAACAGTCCCCGCCAGTGGCGATGTCTCTCCTTTTACAACGTAACACTCGTTAGGCGCCTTGTAAATGTACAACAACAGTCCCCGCTAGTGGCGATGTCTCTCCTTTTACAACGTAACACTCGTTAGGCGCCTTGTAAATGTACAACAACAGTCCCCGCCAGTGGCGCTGTCTCTCCTTTTACAACGTAACACCCGTTAGGTGCCTTGTAAATGTACAACAACAGTCCCCGCCAGTGGCGCTGTCTCTCCTTTTACAACGTAACACCCGTTAGGCGCCTTGTAAATGTACAACAACAGTCCCCGCCAGTGGCGATGTCTCTCCTTTTACAACGTAACACCCGTTAGGTGCCTTGTAGATGTACAACAACAGTCCCCGCCAGTGGCGATGTCTCTCCTTTTACAACGTAACACCCGTTAGGCGCCTTGTAAATGTACAACAACAGTCCCCGCCAGTGGCGATGTCTCTCCTTTTACAACGTAACACCCGTTAGGTGCCTTGTAGATGTACAACAACAGTCCCCGCCAGTGGCGATGTCTCTCCTTTTACAACGTAACACCCGTTAGGTGCCTTGTAAATGTACAACAACAGTCCCCGCCAGTGGCGATGTCTCTCCTTTTACAACGTAACACTCGTTAGGCGCCTTGTAGATGTACAACAACAGTCCCCGCCAGTGGCGATGTCTCTCCTTTTACAACGTAACACCCGTTAGGCGCCTTGTAAATGTACAACAACAGTCCCCGCTAGTGGCGATGTCTCTCCTTTTACAACGTAACACCCGTTAGGCGCCTTGTAAATGTACAACAACAGTCCCCGCCAGTGGCGATGTCTCTCCTTTTACAACGTAACACCCGTTAGGCGCCTTGTAAATGTACAACAACAGTCCCCGCCAGTGGCGATGTCTCTCCTTTTACAACGTAACACCCGTTAGGCGCCTTGTAAATGTACAACAACAGTCCCCGCCAGTGGCGATGTCTCTCCTTTTACAACGTAACACCCGTTAGGTGCCTTGTAAATGTACAACAACAGTCCCCGCTAGTGGCGCTGTCTCTCCTTTTACAACGTAACACCCGTTAGGTGCCTTGTAAATGTACAACAACAGTCCCCGCTAGTGGCGCTGTCTCTCCTTTTACAACGTAACACCCGTTAGGTGCCTTGTAAATGTACAACAACAGTCCCCGCTAGTGGCGCTGTCTCTCCTTTTACAACGTAACACCCGTTAGGCGCCTTGTAAATGTACAACAACAGTCCCCGCCAGTGGCGATGTCTCTCCTTTTACAACGTAACACCCGTTAGGCGCCTTGTAAATGTACAACAACAGTCCCCGCTAGTGGCGATGTCTCTCCTTTTACAACGTAACACCCGTTAGGCGCCTTGTAAATGTACAACAACAGTCCCCGCTAGTGGCGATGTCTCTCCTTTTACAACGTAACACCCGTTAGGTGCCTTGTAGATGTACAACAACAGTCCCCGCCAGTGGCGATGTCTCTCCTTTTACAACGTAACACCCGTTAGGCGCCTTGTAAATGTACAACAACAGTCCCCGCCAGTGGCGATGTCTCTCCTTTTACAACGTAACACCTGTTAGGCGCCTTGTAAATGTACAACAACAGTCCCCGCCAGTGGCGATGTCTCTCCTTTTACAACGTAACACCCGTTAGGCGCCTTGTAAATGTACAACAACAGTCCCCGCCAGTGGCGATGTCTCTCCTTTTACAACGTAACACCCGTTAGGCGCCTTGTAAATGTACAACAACAGTCCCCGCCAGTGGCGATGTCTCTCCTTTTACAACGTAACACCCGTTAGGTGCCTTGTAAATGTACAACAACAGTCCCCGCCAGTGGCGATGTCTCTCCTTTTACAACGTAACACTCGTTAGGCGCCTTGTAGATGTACAACAACAGTCCCCGCCAGTGGCGATGTCTCTCCTTTTACAACGTAACACCCGTTAGGCGCCTTGTAAATGTACAACAACAGTCCCCGCTAGTGGCGATGTCTCTCCTTTTACAACGTAACACCCGTTAGGCGCCTTGTAAATGTACAACAACAGTCCCCGCCAGTGGCGATGTCTCTCCTTTTACAACGTAACACCCGTTAGGCGCCTTGTAAATGTACAACAACAGTCCCCGCCAGTGGCGATGTCTCTCCTTTTACAACGTAACACCCGTTAGGCGCCTTGTAAATGTACAACAACAGTCCCCGCCAGTGGCGATGTCTCTCCTTTTACAACGTAACACCCGTTAGGTGCCTTGTAAATGTACAACAACAGTCCCCGCTAGTGGCGCTGTCTCTCCTTTTACAACGTAACACCCGTTAGGTGCCTTGTAAATGTACAACAACAGTCCCCGCTAGTGGCGCTGTCTCTCCTTTTACAACGTAACACCCGTTAGGTGCCTTGTAAATGTACAACAACAGTCCCCGCTAGTGGCGCTGTCTCTCCTTTTACAACGTAACACCCGTTAGGCGCCTTGTAAATGTACAACAACAGTCCCCGCCAGTGGCGATGTCTCTCCTTTTACAACGTAACACCCGTTAGGCGCCTTGTAAATGTACAACAACAGTCCCCGCTAGTGGCGATGTCTCTCCTTTTACAACGTAACACCCGTTAGGCGCCTTGTAAATGTACAACAACAGTCCCCGCTAGTGGCGATGTCTCTCCTTTTACAACGTAACACCCGTTAGGTGCCTTGTAGATGTACAACAACAGTCCCCGCCAGTGGCGATGTCTCTCCTTTTACAACGTAACACCCGTTAGGCGCCTTGTAAATGTACAACAACAGTCCCCGCCAGTGGCGATGTCTCTCCTTTTACAACGTAACACCTGTTAGGCGCCTTGTAAATGTACAACAACAGTCCCCGCCAGTGGCGATGTCTCTCCTTTTACAACGTAACACCCGTTAGGCGCCTTGTAAATGTACAACAACAGTCCCCGCCAGTGGCGATGTCTCTCCTTTTACAACGTAACACCCGTTAGGCGCCTTGTAAATGTACAACAACAGTCCCCGCTAGTGGCGATGTCTCTCCTTTTACAACGTAACACCTGTTAGGCGCCTTGTAAATGTACAACAACAGTCCCCGCTAGTGGCGATGTCTCTCCTTTTACAACGTAACACCCGTTAGGTGCCTTGTAGATGTACAACAACAGTCCCCGCCAGTGGCGATGTCTCTCCTTTTACAACGTAACACCCGTTAGGCGCCTTGTAAATGTACAACAACAGTCCCCGCCAGTGGCGATGTCTCTCCTTTTACAACGTAACACTCGTTAGGCGCCTTGTAAATGTACAACAACAGTCCCCGCTAGTGGCGATGTCTCTCCTTTTACAACGTAACACTCGTTAGGTGCCTTGTAGATGTACAACAACAGTCCCCGCTAGTGGCGATGTCTTTCCTTTTACAACGTAACACCCGTTAGGCGCCTTGTAAATGTACAACAACAGTCCCCGCCAGTGGCGATGTCTCTCCTTTTACAACGTAACACCCGTTAGGCGCCTTGTAAATGTACAACAACAGTCCCCGCCAGTGGCGATGTCTCTCCTTTTACAACGTAACACCCGTTAGGCGCCTTGTAAATGTACAACAACAGTCCCCGCCAGTGGCGATGTCTCTCCTTTTACAACGTAACACCCGTTAGGCGCCTTGTAAATGTACAACAACAGTCCCCGCTAGTGGCGATGTCTCTCCTTTTACAACGTAACACCCGTTAGGCGCCTTGTAAATGTACAACAACAGTCCCCGCTAGTGGCGATGTCTCTCCTTTTACAACGTAACACCCGTTAGGTGCCTTGTAGATGTACAACAACAGTCCCCGCCAGTGGCGCTGTCTCTCCTTTTACAACGTAACACCCGTTAGGCGCCTTGTAAATGTACAACAACAGTCCCCGCCAGTGGCGATGTCTCTCCTTTTACAACGTAACACCCGTTAGGTGCCTTGTAAATGTACAACAACAGTCCCCGCCAGTGGCGCTGTCTCTCCTTTTACAACGTAACACCCGTTAGGCGCCTTGTAAATGTACAACAACAGTCCCCGCCAGTGGCGATGTCTCTCCTTTTACAACGGAACACCCGTTAGGTGCCTTGTAAATGTACAACAACAGTCCCCGCCAGTGGCGCTGTCTCTCCTTTTACAACGTAACACCCGTTAGGCGCCTTGTAAATGTACAACAACAGTCCCCGCCAGTGGCGATGTCTCTCCTTTTACAACGTAACACCCGTTAGGTGCCTTGTAGATGTACAACAACAGTCCCCGCCAGTGGCGATGTCTCTCCTTTTACAACGTAACACCCGTTAGGTGCCTTGTAGATGTACAACAACAGTCCCCGCCAGTGGCGATGTCTCTCCTTTTACAACGTAACACCCGTTAGGTGCCTTGTAAATGTACAACAACAGTCCCCGCTAGTGGCGATGTCTCTCCTTTTACAACGTAACACCCGTTAGGTGCCTTGTAAATGTACAACAACAGTCCCCGCCAGTGGCGATGTCTCTCCTTTTACAACGTAACACTCGTTAGGTGCCTTGTAAATGTACAACAACAGTCCCCGCCAGTGGCGATGTCTCTCCTTTTACAACGTAACACCCGTTAGGTGCCTTGTAAATGTACAACAACAGTCCCCGCCAGTGGCGATGTCTCTCCTTTTACAACGTAACACCCGTTAGGTGCCTTGTAAATGTACAACAACAGTCCCCGCTAGTGGAGCTGTCTCTCCTTTTACAACGTAACACCCGTTAGGTGCCTTGTAAATGTACAACAACAGTCCCCGCCAGTGGCGATGTCTCTCCTTTTACAACGTAACACCCGTTAGGTGCCTTGTAAATGTACAACAACAGTCCCCGCTAGTGGCGATGTCTCTCCTTTTACAACGTAACACTCGTTAGGCGCCTTGTAAATGTACAACAACAGTCCCCGCTAGTGGCGATGTCTCTCCTTTTACAACGTAACACCCGTTAGGTGCCTTGTAGATGTACAACAACAGTCCCCGCCAGTGGCGATGTCTCTCCTTTTACAACGTAACACTCGTTAGGTGCCTTGTAGATGTACAACAACAGTCCCCGCCAGTGGCGATGTCTCTCCTTTTACAACGTAACACCCGTTAGGCGCCTTGTAAATGTACAACAACAGTCCCCGCTAGTGGCGATGTCTCTCCTTTTACAACGTAACACCCGTTAGGTGCCTTGTAAATGTACAACAACAGTCCCCGCCAGTGGCGATGTCTCTCCTTTTACAACGTAACACCCGTTAGGTGCCTTGTAGATGTACAACAACAGTCCCCGCCAGTGGCGATGTCTCTCCTTTTACAACGTAACACCCGTTAGGCGCCTTGTAAATGTACAACAACAGTCCCCGCCAGTGGCGATGTCTCTCCTTTTACAACGTAACACCCGTTAGGTGCCTTGTAAATGTACAACAACAGTCCCCGCCAGTGACGCTGTCTCTCCTTTTACAACGTAACACCCGTTAGGCGCCTTGTAAATGTACAACAACAGTCCCCGCTAGTGGCGATGTCTCTCCTTTTACAACGTAACACCCGTTAGGCGCCTTGTAGATGTACAACAACAGTCCCCGCTAGTGGCGATGTCTCTCCTTTTACAACGTAACACCCGTTAGGCGCCTTGTAGATGTACAACAACAGTCCCCGCCAGTGGCGATGTCTCTCCTTTTACAACGTAACACCCGTTAGGTGCCTTGTAAATGTACAACAACAATCCCCGCTAGTGGCGATGTCTCTCCTTTTACAACGTAACACCCGTTAGGCGCCTTGTAAATGTACAACAACAGTCCCCGCCAGTGGCGATGTCTCTCCTTTTACAACGTAACACCCGTTAGGTGCCTTGTAAATGTACAACAACAGTCCCCGCTAGTGGCGATGTCTCTCCTTTTACAACGTAACACCCGTTAGGTGCCTTGTAAATGTACAACAACAGTCCCCGCCAGTGGCGATGTCTCTCCTTTTACAACGTAACACCCGTTAGGCGCCTTGTAAATGTACAACAACAGTCCCCGCTAGTGGCGATGTCTCTCCTTTTACAACGTAACACCCGTTAGGCGCCTTGTAAATGTACAACAACAGTCCCCGCCAGTGGCGATGTCTCTCCTTTTACAACGTAACACCCGTTAGGTGCCTTGTAAATGTACAACAACAGTCCCCGCCAGTGGCGATGTCTCTCCTTTTACAACGTAACACCCGTTAGGCGCCTTGTAAATGTACAACAACAGTCCCCGCCAGTGGCGATGTCTCTCCTTTTACAACGTAACACCCGTTAGGTGCCTTGTAAATGTACAACAACAGTCCCCGCCAGTGGCGATGTCTCTCCTTTTACAACGTAACACCCGTTAGGCGCCTTGTAAATGTACAACAACAGTCCCCGCCAGTGGCGATGTCTCTCCTTTTACAACGTAACACCCGTTAGGTGCCTTGTAAATGTACAACAACAGTCCCCGCCAGTGGCGATGTCTCTCCTTTTACAACGTAACACCCGTTAGGCGCCTTGTAAATGTACAACAACAGTCCCCGCCAGTGGCGATGTCTCTCCTTTTACAACGTAACACCCGTTAGGTGCCTTGTAAATGTACAACAACAGTCCCCGCTAGTGGCGCTGTCTCTCCTTTTACAACGTAACACCCGTTAGGTGCCTTGTAAATGTACAACAACAGTCCCCGCTAGTGGCGCTGTCTCTCCTTTTACAACGTAACACCCGTTAGGTGCCTTGTAAATGTACAACAACAGTCCCCGCTAGTGGCGCTGTCTCTCCTTTTACAACGTAACACCCGTTAGGCGCCTTGTAAATGTACAACAACAGTCCCCGCCAGTGGCGATGTCTCTCCTTTTACAACGTAACACCCGTTAAGCGCCTTGTAAATGTACAACAACAGTCCCCGCTAGTGGCGATGTCTCTCCTTTTACAACGTAACACCCGTTAGGCGCCTTGTAAATGTACAACAACAGTCCCCGCTAGTGGCGATGTCTCTCCTTTTACAACGTAACACCCGTTAGGTGCCTTGTAGATGTACAACAACAGTCCCCGCCAGTGGCGATGTCTCTCCTTTTACAACGTAACACCCGTTAGGCGCCTTGTAAATGTACAACAACAGTCCCCGCCAGTGGCGATGTCTCTCCTTTTACAACGTAACACCTGTTAGGCGCCTTGTAAATGTACAACAACAGTCCCCGCCAGTGGCGATGTCTCTCCTTTTACAACGTAACACCCGTTAGGTGCCTTGTAAATGTACAACAACAGTCCCCGCCAGTGACGCTGTCTCTCCTTTTACAACGTAACACCCGTTAGGCGCCTTGTAAATGTACAACAACAGTCCCCGCTAGTGGCGATGTCTCTCCTTTTACAACGTAACACCCGTTAGGCGCCTTGTAGATGTACAACAACAGTCCCCGCTAGTGGCGATGTCTCTCCTTTTACAACGTAACACCCGTTAGGCGCCTTGTAGATGTACAACAACAGTCCCCGCCAGTGGCGATGTCTCTCCTTTTACAACGTAACACCCGTTAGGTGCCTTGTAAATGTACAACAACAATCCCCGCTAGTGGCGATGTCTCTCCTTTTACAACGTAACACCCGTTAGGCGCCTTGTAAATGTACAACAACAGTCCCCGCCAGTGGCGATGTCTCTCCTTTTACAACGTAACACCCGTTAGGTGCCTTGTAAATGTACAACAACAGTCCCCGCTAGTGGCGATGTCTCTCCTTTTACAACGTAACACCCGTTAGGTGCCTTGTAAATGTACAACAACAGTCCCCGCCAGTGGCGATGTCTCTCCTTTTACAACGTAACACCCGTTAGGTGCCTTGTAAATGTACAACAACAGTCCCCGCTAGTGGCGATGTCTCTCCTTTTACAACGTAACACCCGTTAGGCGCCTTGTAAATGTACAACAACAGTCCCCGCCAGTGGCGATGTCTCTCCTTTTACAACGTAACACCCGTTAGGTGCCTTGTAAATGTACAACAACAGTCCCCGCCAGTGGCGATGTCTCTCCTTTTACAACGTAACACCCGTTAGGCGCCTTGTAAATGTACAACAACAGTCCCCGCTAGTGGCGATGTCTCTCCTTTTACAACGTAACACCCGTTAGGTGCCTTGTAAATGTACAACAACAGTCCCCGCCAGTGGCGATGTCTCTCCTTTTACAACGTAACACCCGTTAGGCGCCTTGTAAATGTACAACAACAGTCCCCGCCAGTGGCGATGTCTCTCCTTTTACAACGTAACACCCGTTAGGTGCCTTGTAAATGTACAGCAACAGTCCCCGCCAGTGGCGATGTCTCTCCTTTTACAACGTAACACCCGTTAGGCGCCTTGTAAATGTACAACAACAGTCCCCGCCAGTGGCGATGTCTCTCCTTTTACAACGTAACACCCGTTAGGTGCCTTGTAAATGTACAACAACAGTCCCCGCTAGTGGCGCTGTCTCTCCTTTTACAACGTAACACCCGTTAGGTGCCTTGTAAATGTACAACAACAGTCCCCGCTAGTGGCGCTGTCTCTCCTTTTACAACGTAACACCCGTTAGGTGCCTTGTAAATGTACAACAACAGTCCCCGCTAGTGGCGCTGTCTCTCCTTTTACAACGTAACACCCGTTAGGCGCCTTGTAAATGTACAACAACAGTCCCCGCCAGTGGCGATGTCTCTCCTTTTACAACGTAACACCCGTTAAGCGCCTTGTAAATGTACAACAACAGTCCCCGCTAGTGGCGATGTCTCTCCTTTTACAACGTAACACCCGTTAGGCGCCTTGTAAATGTACAACAACAGTCCCCGCTAGTGGCGATGTCTCTCCTTTTACAACGTAACACCCGTTAGGTGCCTTGTAGATGTACAACAACAGTCCCCGCCAGTGGCGATGTCTCTCCTTTTACAACGTAACACCCGTTAGGCGCCTTGTAAATGTACAACAACAGTCCCCGCCAGTGGCGATGTCTCTCCTTTTACAACGTAACACCTGTTAGGCGCCTTGTAAATGTACAACAACAGTCCCCGCCAGTGGCGATGTCTCTCCTTTTACAACGTAACACCCGTTAGGCGCCTTGTAAATGTACAACAACAGTCCCCGCCAGTGGCGATGTCTCTCCTTTTACAACGTAACAACCGTTAGGCGCCTTGTAAATGTACAACAACAGTCCCCGCTAGTGGCGATGTCTCTCCTTTTACAACGTAACACCTGTTAGGCGCCTTGTAAATGTACAACAACAGTCCCCGCTAGTGGCGATGTCTCTCCTTTTACAACGTAACACCCGTTAGGTGCCTTGTAGATGTACAACAACAGTCCCCGCCAGTGGCGATGTCTCTCCTTTTACAACGTAACACCCGTTAGGCGCCTTGTAAATGTACAACAACAGTCCCCGCCAGTGGCGATGTCTCTCCTTTTACAACGTAACACTCGTTAGGCGCCTTGTAAATGTACAACAACAGTCCCCGCTAGTGGCGATGTCTCTCCTTTTACAACGTAACACTCGTTAGGTGCCTTGTAGATGTACAACAACAGTCCCCGCTAGTGGCGATGTCTCTCCTTTTACAACGTAACACCCGTTAGGCGCCTTGTAAATGTACAACAACAGTCCCCGCCAGTGGCGATGTCTCTCCTTTTACAACGTAACACCCGTTAGGCGCCTTGTAAATGTACAACAACAGTCCCCGCCAGTGGCGATGTCTCTCCTTTTACAACGTAACACCCGTTAGGCGCCTTGTAAATGTACAACAACAGTCCCCGCCAGTGGCGATGTCTCTCCTTTTACAACGTAACACCCGTTAGGCGCCTTGTAAATGTACAACAACAGTCCCCGCTAGTGGCGATGTCTCTCCTTTTACAACGTAACACCCGTTAGGCGCCTTGTAAATGTACAACAACAGTCCCCGCTAGTGGCGATGTCTCTCCTTTTACAACGTAACACCCGTTAGGTGCCTTGTAGATGTACAACAACAGTCCCCGCCAGTGGCGCTGTCTCTCCTTTTACAACGTAACACCCGTTAGGCGCCTTGTAAATGTACAACAACAGTCCCCGCCAGTGGCGATGTCTCTCCTTTTACAACGTAACACCCGTTAGGTGCCTTGTAAATGTACAACAACAGTCCCCGCCAGTGGCGCTGTCTCTCCTTTTACAACGTAACACCCGTTAGGCGCCTTGTAAATGTACAACAACAGTCCCCGCCAGTGGCGATGTCTCTCCTTTTACAACGGAACACCCGTTAGGTGCCTTGTAAATGTACAACAACAGTCCCCGCCAGTGGCGCTGTCTCTCCTTTTACAACGTAACACCCGTTAGGCGCCTTGTAAATGTACAACAACAGTCCCCGCCAGTGGCGATGTCTCTCCTTTTACAACGTAACACCCGTTAGGTGCCTTGTAGATGTACAACAACAGTCCCCGCCAGTGGCGATGTCTCTCCTTTTACAACGTAACACCCGTTAGGTGCCTTGTAGATGTACAACAACAGTCCCCGCCAGTGGCGATGTCTCTCCTTTTACAACGTAACACCCGTTAGGTGCCTTGTAAATGTACAACAACAGTCCCCGCTAGTGGCGATGTCTCTCCTTTTACAACGTAACACCCGTTAGGTGCCTTGTAAATGTACAACAACAGTCCCCGCCAGTGGCGATGTCTCTCCTTTTACAACGTAACACTCGTTAGGTGCCTTGTAAATGTACAACAACAGTCCCCGCCAGTGGCGATGTCTCTCCTTTTACAACGTAACACCCGTTAGGTGCCTTGTAAATGTACAACAACAGTCCCCGCCAGTGGCGATGTCTCTCCTTTTACAACGTAACACCCGTTAGGTGCCTTGTAAATGTACAACAACAGTCCCCGCTAGTGGAGCTGTCTCTCCTTTTACAACGTAACACCCGTTAGGTGCCTTGTAAATGTACAACAACAGTCCCCGCCAGTGGCGATGTCTCTCCTTTTACAACGTAACACCCGTTAGGTGCCTTGTAAATGTACAACAACAGTCCCCGCTAGTGGCGATGTCTCTCCTTTTACAACGTAACACTCGTTAGGCGCCTTGTAAATGTACAACAACAGTCCCCGCTAGTGGCGATGTCTCTCCTTTTACAACGTAACACCCGTTAGGTGCCTTGTAGATGTACAACAACAGTCCCCGCCAGTGGCGATGTCTCTCCTTTTACAACGTAACACTCGTTAGGTGCCTTGTAGATGTACAACAACAGTCCCCGCCAGTGGCGATGTCTCTCCTTTTACAACGTAACACCCGTTAGGCGCCTTGTAAATGTACAACAACAGTCCCCGCTAGTGGCGATGTCTCTCCTTTTACAACGTAACACCCGTTAGGTGCCTTGTAAATGTACAACAACAGTCCCCGCCAGTGGCGATGTCTCTCCTTTTACAACGTAACACCCGTTAGGTGCCTTGTAGATGTACAACAACAGTCCCCGCCAGTGGCGATGTCTCTCCTTTTACAACGTAACACCCGTTAGGCGCCTTGTAAATGTACAACAACAGTCCCCGCCAGTGGCGATGTCTCTCCTTTTACAACGTAACACCCGTTAGGTGCCTTGTAAATGTACAACAACAGTCCCCGCCAGTGACGCTGTCTCTCCTTTTACAACGTAACACCCGTTAGGCGCCTTGTAAATGTACAACAACAGTCCCCGCTAGTGGCGATGTCTCTCCTTTTACAACGTAACACCCGTTAGGCGCCTTGTAGATGTACAACAACAGTCCCCGCTAGTGGCGATGTCTCTCCTTTTACAACGTAACACCCGTTAGGCGCCTTGTAGATGTACAACAACAGTCCCCGCCAGTGGCGATGTCTCTCCTTTTACAACGTAACACCCGTTAGGTGCCTTGTAAATGTACAACAACAATCCCCGCTAGTGGCGATGTCTCTCCTTTTACAACGTAACACCCGTTAGGCGCCTTGTAAATGTACAACAACAGTCCCCGCCAGTGGCGATGTCTCTCCTTTTACAACGTAACACCCGTTAGGTGCCTTGTAAATGTACAACAGTCCCCGCTAGTGGCGATGTCTCTCCTTTTACAACGTAACACCCGTTAGGTGCCTTGTAAATGTACAACAACAGTCCCCGCCAGTGGCGATGTCTCTCCTTTTACAACGTAACACCCGTTAGGTGCCTTGTAAATGTACAACAACAGTCCCCGCTAGTGGCGATGTCTCTCCTTTTACAACGTAACACCCGTTAGGCGCCTTGTAAATGTACAACAACAGTCCCCGCCAGTGGCGATGTCTCTCCTTTTACAACGTAACACCCGTTAGGTGCCTTGTAAATGTACAACAACAGTCCCCGCTAGTGGCGATGTCTCTCCTTTTACAACGTAACACCCGTTAGGTGCCTTGTAAATGTACAACAACAGTCCCCGCCAGTGGCGATGTCTCTCCTTTTACAACGTAACACCCGTTAGGTGCCTTGTAAATGTACAACAACAGTCCCCGCTAGTGGCGATGTCTCTCCTTTTACAACGTAACACCCGTTAGGTGCCTTGTAAATGTACAACAACAGTCCCCGCCAGTGGCGATGTCTCTCCTTTTACAACGTAACACCCGTTAGGTGCCTTGTAAATGTACAACAACAGTCCCCGCTAGTGGCGATGTCTCTCCTTTTACAACGTAACACCCGTTAGGCGCCTTGTAAATGTACAACAACAGTCCCCGCCAGTGGCGATGTCTCTCCTTTTACAACGTAACACCCGTTAGGTGCCTTGTAAATGTACAACAACAGTCCCCGCCAGTGGCGATGTCTCTCCTTTTACAACGTAACACCCGTTAGGTGCCTTGTAAATGTACAACAACAGTCCCCGCTAGTGGCGATGTCTCTCCTTTTACAACGTAACACCCGTTAGGCGCCTTGTAAATGTACAACAACAGTCCCCGCCAGTGGCGATGTCTCTCCTTTTACAACGTAACACCCGTTAGGTGCCTTGTAAATGTACAACAACAGTCCCTGCCAGTGGCGATGTCTCTCTTTTTACAACGTAACACCCGTTAGGTGCCTTGTAAATGTACAACAACAGTCCCCGCTAGTGGCGATGTCTCTCCTTTTACAACGTAACACTCGTTAGGCGCCTTGTACATGTACAACAACAGTCCCCGCCAGTGGCGATGTCTCTCCTTTTACAACGTAACACCCGTTAGGCGCCTTGTAAATGTACAACAACAGTCCCCGCCAGTGGCGATGTCTCTCCTTTTACAACGTAACACCCGTTAGGCGCCTTGTAAATGTACAACAACAGTCCCCGCCAGTGGCGATGTCTCTCCTTTTACAACGTAACACCCGTTAGGTGCCTTGTAAATGTACAACAACAGTCCCCGCTAGTGGCGCTGTCTCTCCTTTTACAACGTAACACCCGTTAGGCGCCTTGTAGATGTACAACAACAGTCCCCGCCAGTGGCGATGTCTCTCCTTTTACAACGTAACACCCGTTAGGTGCTTTGTAAATGTACAACAACAGTCCCCGCCAGTGGCGATGTCTCTCCTTTTACAACGTAACACTCGTTAGGCGCCTTGTAAATGTACAACAACAGTCCCCGCCAGTGGCGATGTCTCTCCTTTTACAACGTAACACCCGTTAGGTGCCTTGTAAATGTACAACAACAGTCCCCGCCAGTGGCGATGTCTCTCCTTTTACAACGTAACACCCGTTAGGCGCCTTGTAAATGTACAACAACAGTCCCCGCCAGTGGCGATGTCTCTCCTTTTACAACGTAACACCCGTTAGGTGCCTTGTAAATGTACAACAACAGTCCCCGCCAGTGGCGATGTCTCTCCTTTTACAACGTAACACCCGTTAGGCGCCTTGTAAATGTACAACAACAGTCCCCGCCAGTGGCGATGTCTCTCCTTTTACAACGTAACACCCGTTAGGTGCCTTGTAAATGTACAACAACAGTCCCCGCCAGTGGCGATGTCTCTCCTTTTACAACGTAACACCCGTTAGGCGCCTTGTAAATGTACAACAACAGTCCCCGCCAGTGGCGATGTCTCTCCTTTTACAACGTAACACCCGTTAGGTGCCTTGTAAATGTACAACAACAGTCCCCGCCAGTGGCGATGTCTCTCCTTTTACAACGTAACACCCGTTAGGTGCCTTGTAAATGTACAACAACAGTCCCCGCCAGTGGCGATGTCTCTCCTTTTACAACGTAACACCCGTTAGGCGCCTTGTAAATGTACAACAACAGTCCCCGCCAGTGGCGATGTCTCTCCTTTTACAACGTAACACCCGTTAGGCGCCTTGTAAATGTACAACAACAGTCCCCGCCAGTGGCGATGTCTCTCCTTTTACAACGTAACACCCGTTAGGTGCCTTGTAAATGTACAACAACAGTCCCCGCCAGTGGCGATGTCTCTCCTTTTACAACGTAACACCCGTTAGGCGCCTTGTAAATGTACAACAACAGTCCCCGCCAGTGGCGATGTCTCTCCTTTTACAACGTAACACCCGTTAGGTGCCTTGTAGATGTACAACAACAGTCCCCGCCAGTGGCGCTGTCTCTCCTTTTACAACGTAACACCCGTTAGGCGCCTTGTAAATGTACAACAACAGTCCCCGCTAGTGGCGATGTCTCTCCTTTTACAACGTAACACCCGTTAGGTGCCTTGTAAATGTACAACAACAGTCCCCGCCAGTGGCGATGTCTCTCCTTTTACAACGTAACACCCGTTAGGCGCCTTGTAAATGTACAACAACAGTCCCCGCCAGTGGCGATGTCTCTCCTTTTACAACGTAACACCCGTTAGGTGCCTTGTAAATGTACAACAACAGTCCCCGCCAGTGGCGATGTCTCTCCTTTTACAACGTAACACTCGTTAGGCGCCTTGTAAATGTACAACAACAGTCCCCGCCAGTGGCGATGTCTCTCCTTTTACAACGTAACACCCGTTAGGTGCCTTGTAAATGTACAACAACAGTCCCCGCCAGTGGCGATGTCTCTCCTTTTACAACGTAACACCCGTTAGGTGCTATGTAAATGTACAACAACAGTCCCCGCCAGTGGCGATGTCTCTCCTTTTACAACGTAACACTCGTTAGGCGCCTTGTAAATGTACAACAACAGTCCCCGCTAGTGGCGATGTCTCTCCTTTTACAACGTAACACTCGTTAGGCGCCTTGTAAATGTACAACAACAGTCCCCGCCAGTGGCGCTGTCTCTCCTTTTACAACGTAACACCCGTTAGGTGCCTTGTAAATGTACAACAACAGTCCCCGCCAGTGGCGCTGTCTCTCCTTTTACAACGTAACACCCGTTAGGCGCCTTGTAAATGTACAACAACAGTCCCCGCCAGTGGCGATGTCTCTCCTTTTACAACGTAACACCCGTTAGGTGCCTTGTAGATGTACAACAACAGTCCCCGCCAGTGGCGATGTCTCTCCTTTTACAACGTAACACCCGTTAGGCGCCTTGTAAATGTACAACAACAGTCCCCGCCAGTGGCGATGTCTCTCCTTTTACAACGTAACACCCGTTAGGTGCCTTGTAGATGTACAACAACAGTCCCCGCCAGTGGCGATGTCTCTCCTTTTACAACGTAACACCCGTTAGGTGCCTTGTAAATGTACAACAACAGTCCCCGCCAGTGGCGATGTCTCTCCTTTTACAACGTAACACTCGTTAGGCGCCTTGTAGATGTACAACAACAGTCCCCGCCAGTGGCGATGTCTCTCCTTTTACAACGTAACACCCGTTAGGCGCCTTGTAAATGTACAACAACAGTCCCCGCTAGTGGCGATGTCTCTCCTTTTACAACGTAACACCCGTTAGGCGCCTTGTAAATGTACAACAACAGTCCCCGCCAGTGGCGATGTCTCTCCTTTTACAACGTAACACCCGTTAGGCGCCTTGTAAATGTACAACAACAGTCCCCGCCAGTGGCGATGTCTCTCCTTGTACAACGTAACACCCGTTAGGCGCCTTGTAAATGTACAACAACAGTCCCCGCCAGTGGCGATGTCTCTCCTTTTACAACGTAACACCCGTTAGGTGCCTTGTAAATGTACAACAACAGTCCCCGCTAGTGGCGCTGTCTCTCCTTTTACAACGTAACACCCGTTAGGTGCCTTGTAAATGTACAACAACAGTCCCCGCTAGTGGCGCTGTCTCTCCTTTTACAACGTAACACCCGTTAGGCGCCTTGTAAATGTACAACAACAGTCCCCGCCAGTGGCGATGTCTCTCCTTTTACAACGTAACACCCGTTAGGTGCCTTGTAAATGTACAACAACAGTCCCCGCTAGTGGCGATGTCTCTCCTTTTACAACGTAACACCCGTTAGGCGCCTTGTAAATGTACAACAACAGTCCCCGCTAGTGGCGCTGTCTCTCCTTTTACAACGTAACACCCGTTAGGCGCCTTGTAAATGTACAACAACAGTCCCCGCCAGTGGCGATGTCTCTCCTTTTACAACGTAACACCCGTTAGGCGCCTTGTAAATGTACAACAACAGTCCCCGCTAGTGGCGATGTCTCTCCTTTTACAACGTAACACCCGTTAGGCGCCTTGTAAATGTACAACAACAGTCCCCGCTAGTGGCGATGTCTCTCCTTTTACAACGTAACACCCGTTAGGTGCCTTGTAGATGTACAACAACAGTCCCCGCCAGTGGCGATGTCTCTCCTTTTACAACGTAACACCCGTTAGGCGCCTTGTAAATGTACAACAACAGTCCCCGCCAGTGGCGATGTCTCTCCTTTTACAACGTAACACCTGTTAGGCGCCTTGTAAATGTACAACAACAGTCCCCGCCAGTGGCGATGTCTCTCCTTTTACAACGTAACACCCGTTAGGCGCCTTGTAAATGTACAACAACAGTCCCCGCCAGTGGCGATGTCTCTCCTTTTACAACGTAACACCCGTTAGGCGCCTTGTAAATGTACAACAACAGTCCCCGCTAGTGGCGATGTCTCTCCTTTTACAACGTAACACCTGTTAGGCGCCTTGTAAATGTACAACAACAGTCCCCGCTAGTGGCGATGTCTCTCCTTTTACAACGTAACACCCGTTAGGTGCCTTGTAGATGTACAACAACAGTCCCCGCCAGTGGCGATGTCTCTCCTTTTACAACGTAACACCCGTTAGGCGCCTTGTAAATGTACAACAACAGTCCCCGCCAGTGGCGATGTCTCTCCTTTTACAACGTAACACTCGTTAGGCGCCTTGTAAATGTACAACAACAGTCCCCGCTAGTGGCGATGTCTCTCCTTTTACAACGTAACACTCGTTAGGTGCCTTGTAGATGTACAACAACAGTCCCCGCTAGTGGCGATGTCTCTCCTTTTACAACGTAACACCCGTTAGGCGCCTTGTAAATGTACAACAACAGTCCCCGCCAGTGGCGATGTCTCTCCTTTTACAACGTAACACCCGTTAGGCGCCTTGTAAATGTACAACAACAGTCCCCGCCAGTGGCGATGTCTCTCCTTTTACAACGTAACACCCGTTAGGCGCCTTGTAAATGTACAACAACAGTCCCCGCCAGTGGCGATGTCTCTCCTTTTACAACGTAACACCCGTTAGGCGCCTTGTAAATGTACAACAACAGTCCCCGCTAGTGGCGATGTCTCTCCTTTTACAACGTAACACCCGTTAGGCGCCTTGTAAATGTACAACAACAGTCCCCGCTAGTGGCGATGTCTCTCCTTTTACAACGTAACACCCGTTAGGTGCCTTGTAGATGTACAACAACAGTCCCCGCCAGTGGCGCTGTCTCTCCTTTTACAACGTAACACCCGTTAGGCGCCTTGTAAATGTACAACAACAGTCCCCGCCAGTGGCGATGTCTCTCCTTTTACAACGTAACACCCGTTAGGTGCCTTGTAAATGTACAACAACAGTCCCCGCCAGTGGCGCTGTCTCTCCTTTTACAACGTAACACCCGTTAGGCGCCTTGTAAATGTACAACAACAGTCCCCGCCAGTGGCGATGTCTCTCCTTTTACAACGGAACACCCGTTAGGTGCCTTGTAAATGTACAACAACAGTCCCCGCCAGTGGCGCTGTCTCTCCTTTTACAACGTAACACCCGTTAGGCGCCTTGTAAATGTACAACAACAGTCCCCGCCAGTGGCGATGTCTCTCCTTTTACAACGTAACACCCGTTAGGTGCCTTGTAGATGTACAACAACAGTCCCCGCCAGTGGCGATGTCTCTCCTTTTACAACGTAACACCCGTTAGGTGCCTTGTAGATGTACAACAACAGTCCCCGCCAGTGGCGATGTCTCTCCTTTTACAACGTAACACCCGTTAGGTGCCTTGTAAATGTACAACAACAGTCCCCGCTAGTGGCGATGTCTCTCCTTTTACAACGTAACACCCGTTAGGTGCCTTGTAAATGTACAACAACAGTCCCCGCCAGTGGCGATGTCTCTCCTTTTACAACGTAACACTCGTTAGGTGCCTTGTAAATGTACAACAACAGTCCCCGCCAGTGGCGATGTCTCTCCTTTTACAACGTAACACCCGTTAGGTGCCTTGTAAATGTACAACAACAGTCCCCGCCAGTGGCGATGTCTCTCCTTTTACAACGTAACACCCGTTAGGTGCCTTGTAAATGTACAACAACAGTCCCCGCTAGTGGAGCTGTCTCTCCTTTTACAACGTAACACCCGTTAGGTGCCTTGTAAATGTACAACAACAGTCCCCGCCAGTGGCGATGTCTCTCCTTTTACAACGTAACACCCGTTAGGTGCCTTGTAAATGTACAACAACAGTCCCCGCTAGTGGCGATGTCTCTCCTTTTACAACGTAACACTCGTTAGGCGCCTTGTAAATGTACAACAACAGTCCCCGCTAGTGGCGATGTCTCTCCTTTTACAACGTAACACCCGTTAGGTGCCTTGTAGATGTACAACAACAGTCCCCGCCAGTGGCGATGTCTCTCCTTTTACAACGTAACACTCGTTAGGTGCCTTGTAGATGTACAACAACAGTCCCCGCCAGTGGCGATGTCTCTCCTTTTACAACGTAACACCCGTTAGGCGCCTTGTAAATGTACAACAACAGTCCCCGCTAGTGGCGATGTCTCTCCTTTTACAACGTAACACCCGTTAGGCGCCTTGTAAATGTACAACAACAGTCCCCGCCAGTGGCGATGTCTCTCCTTTTACAACGTAACACCCGTTAGGCGCCTTGTAAATGTACAACAACAGTCCCCGCCAGTGGCGATGTCTCTCCTTTTACAACGTAACACCCGTTAGGCGCCTTGTAAATGCACAACAACAGTCCCCGCTAGTGGCGATGTCTCTCCTTTTACAACGTAACACCCGTTAGGCGCCTTGTAAATGTACAACAACAGTCCCCGCTAGTGGCGATGTCTCTCCTTTTACAACGTAACACCCGTTAGGTGCCTTGTAGATGTACAACAACAGTCCCCGCCAGTGGCGCTGTCTCTCCTTTTACAACGTAACACCCGTTAGGCGCCTTGTAAATGTACAACAACAGTCCCCGCCAGTGGCGATGTCTCTCCTTTTACAACGTAACACCCGTTAGGTGCCTTGTAAATGTACAACAACAGTCCCCGCCAGTGGCGCTGTCTCTCCTTTTACAACGTAACACCCGTTAGGCGCCTTGTAAATGTACAACAACAGTCCCCGCCAGTGGCGATGTCTCTCCTTTTACAACGGAACACCCGTTAGGTGCCTTGTAAATGTACAACAACAGTCCCCGCCAGTGGCGCTGTCTCTCCTTTTACAACGTAACACCCGTTAGGCGCCTTGTAAATGTACAACAACAGTCCCCGCCAGTGGCGATGTCTCTCCTTTTACAACGTAACACCCGTTAGGTGCCTTGTAGATGTACAACAACAGTCCCCGCCAGTGGCGATGTCTCTCCTTTTACAACGTAACACCCGTTAGGTGCCTTGTAGATGTACAACAACAGTCCCCGCCAGTGGCGATGTCTCTCCTTTTACAACGTAACACCCGTTAGGTGCCTTGTAAATGTACAACAACAGTCCCCGCTAGTGGCGATGTCTCTCCTTTTACAACGTAACACCCGTTAGGTGCCTTGTAAATGTACAACAACAGTCCCCGCCAGTGGCGATGTCTCTCCTTTTACAACGTAACACTCGTTAGGTGCCTTGTAAATGTACAACAACAGTCCCCGCCAGTGGCGATGTCTCTCCTTTTACAACGTAACACCCGTTAGGTGCCTTGTAAATGTACAACAACAGTCCCCGCCAGTGGCGATGTCTCTCCTTTTACAACGTAACACCCGTTAGGTGCCTTGTAAATGTACAACAACAGTCCCCGCTAGTGGAGCTGTCTCTCCTTTTACAACGTAACACCCGTTAGGTGCCTTGTAAATGTACAACAACAGTCCCCGCCAGTGGCGATGTCTCTCCTTTTACAACGTAACACCCGTTAGGTGCCTTGTAAATGTACAACAACAGTCCCCGCTAGTGGCGATGTCTCTCCTTTTACAACGTAACACTCGTTAGGCGCCTTGTAAATGTACAACAACAGTCCCCGCTAGTGGCGATGTCTCTCCTTTTACAACGTAACACCCGTTAGGTGCCTTGTAGATGTACAACAACAGTCCCCGCCAGTGGCGATGTCTCTCCTTTTACAACGTAACACTCGTTAGGTGCCTTGTAGATGTACAACAACAGTCCCCGCCAGTGGCGATGTCTCTCCTTTTACAACGTAACACCCGTTAGGCGCCTTGTAAATGTACAACAACAGTCCCCGCTAGTGGCGATGTCTCTCCTTTTACAACGTAACACCCGTTAGGTGCCTTGTAAATGTACAACAACAGTCCCCGCCAGTGGCGATGTCTCTCCTTTTACAACGTAACACCCGTTAGGTGCCTTGTAGATGTACAACAACAGTCCCCGCCAGTGGCGATGTCTCTCCTTTTACAACGTAACACCCGTTAGGCGCCTTGTAAATGTACAACAACAGTCCCCGCCAGTGGCGATGTCTCTCCTTTTACAACGTAACACCCGTTAGGTGCCTTGTAAATGTACAACAACAGTCCCCGCCAGTGACGCTGTCTCTCCTTTTACAACGTAACACCCGTTAGGCGCCTTGTAAATGTACAACAACAGTCCCCGCTAGTGGCGATGTCTCTCCTTTTACAACGTAACACCCGTTAGGCGCCTTGTAGATGTACAACAACAGTCCCCGCTAGTGGCGATGTCTCTCCTTTTACAACGTAACACCCGTTAGGCGCCTTGTAGATGTACAACAACAGTCCCCGCCAGTGGCGATGTCTCTCCTTTTACAACGTAACACCCGTTAGGTGCCTTGTAAATGTACAACAACAATCCCCGCTAGTGGCGATGTCTCTCCTTTTACAACGTAACACCCGTTAGGCGCCTTGTAAATGTACAACAACAGTCCCCGCCAGTGGCGATGTCTCTCCTTTTACAACGTAACACCCGTTAGGTGCCTTGTAAATGTACAACAACAGTCCCCGCTAGTGGCGATGTCTCTCCTTTTACAACGTAACACCCGTTAGGTGCCTTGTAAATGTACAACAACAGTCCCCGCCAGTGGCGATGTCTCTCCTTTTACAACGTAACACCCGTTAGGTGCCTTGTAAATGTACAACAACAGTCCCCGCTAGTGGCGATGTCTCTCCTTTTACAACGTAACACCCGTTAGGCGCCTTGTAAATGTACAACAACAGTCCCCGCCAGTGGCGATGTCTCTCCTTTTACAACGTAACACCCGTTAGGTGCCTTGTAAATGTACAACAACAGTCCCCGCTAGTGGCGATGTCTCTCCTTTTACAACGTAACACCCGTTAGGTGCCTTGTAAATGTACAACAACAGTCCCCGCCAGTGGCGATGTCTCTCCTTTTACAACGTAACACCCGTTAGGTGCCTTGTAAATGTACAACAACAGTCCCCGCTAGTGGCGATGTCTCTCCTTTTACAACGTAACACCCGTTAGGTGCCTTGTAAATGTACAACAACAGTCCCCGCCAGTGGCGATGTCTCTCCTTTTACAACGTAACACCCGTTAGGTGCCTTGTAAATGTACAACAACAGTCCCCGCTAGTGGCGATGTCTCTCCTTTTACAACGTAACACCCGTTAGGCGCCTTGTAAATGTACAACAGTCCCCGCCAGTGGCGATGTCTCTCCTTTTACAACGTAACACCCGTTAGGTGCCTTGTAAATGTACAACAACAGTCCCCGCCAGTGGCGATGTCTCTCCTTTTACAACGTAACACCCGTTAGGTGCCTTGTAAATGTACAACAACAGTCCCCGCTAGTGGCGATGTCTCTCCTTTTACAACGTAACACCCGTTAGGCGCCTTGTAAATGTACAACAACAGTCCCCGCCAGTGGCGATGTCTCTCCTTTTACAACGTAACACCCGTTAGGTGCCTTGTAAATGTACAACAGCAGTCCCCGCCAGTGGCGATGTCTCTCTTTTTACAACGTAACACCCGTTAGGTGCCTTGTAAATGTACAACAACAGTCCCCGCTAGTGGCGATGTCTCTCCTTTTACAACGTAACACTCGTTAGGCGCCTTGTAGATGTACAACAACAGTCCCCGCCAGTGGCGATGTCTCTCCTTTTACAACGTAACACCCGTTAGGCGCCTTGTAAATGTACAACAACAGTCCCCGCCAGTGGCGATGTCTCTCCTTTTACAACGTAACACTCGTTAGGCGCCTTGTAAATGTACAACAACAGTCCCCGCCAGTGGCGATGTCTCTCCTTTTACAACGTAACACCCGTTAGGTGCCTTGTAAATGTACAACAACAGTCCCCGCCAGTGGCGATGTCTCTCCTTTTACAACGTAACACCCGTTAGGTGCCTTGTAAATGTACAACAACAGTCCCCGCTAGTGGCGCTGTCTCTCCTTTTACAACGTAACACCCGTTAGGCGCCTTGTAGATGTACAACAACAGTCCCCGCCAGTGGCGATGTCTCTCCTTTTACAACGTAACACCCGTTAGGTGCCTTGTAAATGTACAACAACAGTCCCCGCCAGTGGCGATGTCTCTCCTTTTACAACGTAACACTCGTTAGGCGCCTTGTAAATGTACAACAACAGTCCCCGCCAGTGGCGATGTCTCTCCTTTTACAACGTAACACCCGTTAGGTGCCTTGTAAATGTACAACAACAGTCCCCGCCAGTGGCGATGTCTCTCCTTTTACAACGTAACACCCGTTAGGCGCCTTGTAAATGTACAACAACAGTCCCCGCCAGTGGCGATGTCTCTCCTTTTACAACGTAACACCCGTTAGGTGCCTTGTAAATGTACAACAACAGTCCCCGCCAGTGGCGATGTCTCTCCTTTTACAACGTAACACCCATTAGGTGCCTTGTAAATGTACAACAACAGTCCCCGCCAGTGGCGATGTCTCTCCTTTTACAACGTAACACCCGTTAGGCGCCTTGTAAATGTACAACAACAGTCCCCGCCAGTGGCGATGTCTCTCCTTTTACAACGTAACACCCGTTAGGTGCCTTGTAAATGTACAACAACAGTCCCCGCCAGTGGCGATGTCTCTCCTTTTACAACGTAACACCCGTTAGGCGCCTTGTAAATGTACAACAACAGTCCCCGCCAGTGGCGATGTCTCTCCTTTTACAACGTAACACCCGTTAGGTGCCTTGTAAATGTACAACAACAGTCCCCGCCAGTGGCGATGTCTCTCCTTTTACAACGTAACACCCGTTAGGTGCCTTGTAAATGTACAACAACAGTCCCCGCCAGTGGCGATGTCTCTCCTTTTACAACGTAACACCCGTTTGGCGCCTTGTAAATGTACAACAACAGTCCCCGCCAGTGGCGATGTCTCTCCTTTTACAACGTAACACCCGTTAGGCGCCTTGTAAATGTACAACAACAGTCCCCGCCAGTGGCGATGTCTCTCCTTTTACAACGTAACACCCGTTAGGTGCCTTGTAAATGTACAACAACAGTCCCCGCCAGTGGCGATGTCTCTCCTTTTACAACGTAACACCCGTTAGGCGCCTTGTAAATGTACAACAACAGTCCCCGCCAGTGGCGATGTCTCTCCTTTTACAACGTAACACCCGTTAGGTGCCTTGTAGATGTACAACAACAGTCCCCGCCAGTGGCGATGTCTCTCCTTTTACAACGTAACACCCGTTAGGCGCCTTGTAAATGTACAACAACAGTCCCCGCCAGTGGCGATGTCTCTCCTTTTACAACGTAACACCCGTTAGGCGCCTTGTAAATGTACAACAACAGTCCCCGCCAGTGGCGATGTCTCTCCTTTTACAACGTAACACCCGTTAGGCGCCTTGTAAATGTACAACAACAGTCCCCGCTAGTGGCGATGTCTCTCCTTTTACAACGTAACACCCGTTAGGTGCCTTGTAAATGTACAACAACAGTCCCCGCCAGTGGCGATGTCTCTCCTTTTACAACGTAACACCCGTTAGGCGCCTTGTAAATGTACAACAACAGTCCCCGCCAGTGGCGATGTCTCTCCTTTTACAACGTAACACCCGTTAGGTGCCTTGTAAATGTACAACAACAGTCCCCGCCAGTGGCGATGTCTCTCCTTTTACAACGTAACACCCGTTAGGCGCCTTGTAAATGTACAACAACAGTCCCCGCCAGTGGCGATGTCTCTCCTTTTACAACGTAACACCCGTTAGGCGCCTTGTAAATGTACAACAACAGTCCCCGCCAGTGGCGATGTCTCTCCTTTTACAACGTAACACCCGTTAGGCGCCTTGTAAATGTACAACAACAGTCCCCGCCAGTGGCGATGTCTCTCCTTTTACAACGTAACACCCGTTAGGCGCCTTGTAAATGTACAACAACAGTCCCCGCCAGTGGCGATGTCTCTTCTTTTACAACGTAACACTCGTTAGGCGCCTTGTAAATGTACAACAACAGTCCCCGCCAGTGGCGATGTCTCTCCTTTTACAACGTAACACCCGTTAGGTGCCTTGTAAATGTACAACAACAGTCCCCGCCAGTGGCGATGTCTCTCCTTTTACAACGTAACACCCGTTAGGCGCCTTGTAAATGTACAACAACAGTCCCCGCCAGTGGCGATGTCTCTCCTTTTACAACGTAACACCCGTTAGGCGCCTTGTAAATGTACAACAACAGTCCCCGCTAGTGGCGATGTCTCTCCTTTTACAACGTAACACCCGTTAGGTGCCTTGTAAATGTACAACAACAGTCCCCGCTAGTGGCGATGTCTCTCCTTTTACAACGTAACACTCGTTAGGCGCCTTGTAAATGTACAACAACAGTCCCCGCCAGTGGCGATGTCTCTCCTTTTACAACGTAACACCCGTTAGGCGCCTTGTAAATGTACAACAACAGTCCCCGCCAGTGGCGATGTCTCTCCTTTTACGACGTAACACCCGTTAGGCGCCTTGTAAATGTACAACAACAGTCCCCGCCAGTGGCGATGTCTCTCCTTTTACAACGTAACACCCGTTAGGTGCCTTGTAGATGTACAACAACAGTCCCCGCTAGTGGCGATGTCTCTCCTTTTACAACGTAACACTCGTTAGGCGCCTTGTAAATGTACAACAACAGTCCCCGCCAGTGGCGATGTCTCTCCTTTTACAACGTAACACCCGTTAGGCGCCTTGTAAATGTACAACAACAGTCCCCGCCAGTGGCGATGTCTCTCCTTTTACAACGTAACACCCGTTAGGTGCCTTGTAAATGTACAACAACAGTCCCCGCCAGTGGCGCTGTCTCTCCTTTTACAACGTAACACCCGTTAGGTGCCTTGTAAATGTACAACAACAGTCCCCGCTAGTGGCGATGTCTCTCCTTTTACAACGTAACACCCGTTAGGCGCCTTGTAGATGTACAACAACAGTCCCCGCCAGTGGCGATGTCTCTCCTTTTACAACGTAACACCCGTTAGGTGCCTTGTAGATGTACAACAACAGTCCCCGCCAGTGGCGCTGTCTCTCCTTTTACAACGTAACACCCGTTAGGCGCCTTGTAGATGTACAACAACAGTCCCCGCCAGTGGCGATGTCTCTCCTTTTACAACGTAACACTCGTTAGGTGCCTTGTAAATGTACAACAACAGTCCCCGCCAGTGGCGATGTCTCTCCTTTTACAACGTAACACCCGTTAGGTGCCTTGTAAATGTACAACAACAGTCCCCGCCAGTGGCGATGTCTCTCCTTTTACAACGTAACACCCGTTAGGCGCCTTGTAAATGTACAACAACAGTCCCCGCTAGTGGCGATGTCTCTCCTTTTACAACGTAACACCCGTTAGGTGCCTTGTAAATGTACAACAACAGTCCCCGCCAGTGGCGATGTCTCTCCTTTTACAACGTAACACCCGTTAGGTGCCTTGTAAATGTACAACAACAGTCCCCGCCAGTGGCGATGTCTCTCCTTTTACAACGTAACACCCGTTAGGCGCCTTGTAAATGTACAACAACAGTCCCCGCTAGTGGCGATGTCTCTCCTTTTACAACGTAACACTCGTTAGGCGCCTTGTAAATGTACAACAACAGTCCCCGCCAGTGGCGATGTCTCTCCTTTTACAACGTAACACCCGTTAGGTGCCTTGTAAATGTACAACAACAGTCCCCGCCAGTGGCGATGTCTCTCCTTTTACAACGTAACACCCGTTAGGTGCCTTGTAAATGTACAACAACAGTCCCCGCCAGTGGCGATGTCTCTCCTTTTACAACGTAACACCCGTTAGGCGCCTTGTAAATGTACAACAACAGTCCCCGCCAGTGGCGATGTCTCTCCTTTTACAACGTAACACCCGTTAGGTGCCTTGTAAATGTACAACAACAGTCCCCGCCAGTGGCGATGTCTCTCCTTTTACAACGTAACACCCGTTAGGCGCCTTGTAAATGTACAACAACAGTCCCCGCCAGTGGCGATGTCTCTCCTTTTACAACGTAACACCCGTTAGGTGCCTTGTAAATGTACAACAACAGTCCCCGCCAGTGGCGATGTCTCTCCTTTTACAACGTAACACCCGTTAGGTGCCTTGTAAATGTACAACAACAGTCCCCGCCAGTGGCGATGTCTCTCCTTTTACAACGTAACACCCGTTTGGCGCCTTGTAAATGTACAACAACAGTCCCCGCCAGTGGCGATGTCTCTCCTTTTACAACGTAACACCCGTTAGGCGCCTTGTAAATGTACAACAACAGTCCCCGCCAGTGGCGATGTCTCTCCTTTTACAACGTAACACCCGTTAGGTGCCTTGTAGATGTACAACAACAGTCCCCGCCAGTGGCGATGTCTCTCCTTTTACAACGTAACACCCGTTAGGCGCCTTGTAAATGTACAACAACAGTCCCCGCCAGTGGCGATGTCTCTCCTTTTACAACGTAACACCCGTTAGGCGCCTTGTAAATGTACAACAACAGTCCCCGCCAGTGGCGATGTCTCTCCTTTTACAACGTAACACCCGTTAGGCGCCTTGTAAATGTACAACAACAGTCCCCGCTAGTGGCGATGTCTCTCCTTTTACAACGTAACACCCGTTAGGTGCCTTGTAAATGTACAACAACAGTCCCCGCCAGTGGCGATGTCTCTCCTTTTACAACGTAACACCCGTTAGGCGCCTTGTAAATGTACAACAACAGTCCCCGCCAGTGGCGATGTCTCTCCTTTTACAACGTAACACCCGTTAGGTGCCTTGTAAATGTACAACAACAGTCCCCGCCAGTGGCGATGTCTCTCCTTTTACAACGTAACACCCGTTAGGCGCCTTGTAAATGTACAACAACAGTCCCCGCCAGTGGCGATGTCTCTCCTTTTACAACGTAACACCCGTTAGGCGCCTTGTAAATGTACAACAACAGTCCCCGCCAGTGGCGATGTCTCTCCTTTTACAACGTAACACCCGTTAGGCGCCTTGTAAATGTACAACAACAGTCCCCGCCAGTGGCGATGTCTCTCCTTTTACAACGTAACACCCGTTAGGCGCCTTGTAAATGTACAACAACAGTCCCCGCCAGTGGCGATGTCTCTCCTTTTACAACGTAACACTCGTTAGGCGCCTTGTAAATGTACAACA
Source organism: Arenicola marina (assembly GCA_964019135.1). NCBI lineage: Eukaryota > Metazoa > Annelida > Polychaeta > Arenicolidae > Arenicola > Arenicola marina. The sequence goes on from OZ025258.1 coordinate 38,220,500, forward strand.
ACAGTCCCCGCCAGTGGCGATGTCTCTCCTTTTACAACGTAACACCCGTTAGGTGCCTTGTAAATGTACAACAACAGTCCCCGCCAGTGGCGATGTCTCTCCTTTTACAACGTAACACTCGTTAGGCGCCTTGTAAATGTACAACAACAGTCCCCGCCAGTGGCGATGTCTCTCCTTTTACAACGTAACACCCGTTAGGCGCCTTGTAAATGTACAACAACAGTCCCCGCCAGTGGCGATGTCTCTCCTTTTACGACGTAACACCCGTTAGGCGCCTTGTAAATGTACAACAACAGTCCCCGCCAGTGGCGATGTCTCTCCTTTTACAACGTAACACCCGTTAGGTGCCTTGTAGATGTACAACAACAGTCCCCGCTAGTGGCGATGTCTCTCCTTTTACAACGTAACACTCGTTAGGCGCCTTGTAAATGTACAACAACAGTCCCCGCCAGTGGCGATGTCTCTCCTTTTACAACGTAACACCCGTTAGGCGCCTTGTAAATGTACAACAACAGTCCCCGCCAGTGGCGATGTCTCTCCTTTTACAACGTAACACCCGTTAGGTGCCTTGTAAATGTACAACAACAGTCCCCGCCAGTGGCGCTGTCTCTCCTTTTACAACGTAACACCCGTTAGGTGCCTTGTAAATGTACAACAACAGTCCCCGCTAGTGGCGATGTCTCTCCTTTTACAACGTAACACCCGTTAGGCGCCTTGTAGATGTACAACAACAGTCCCCGCCAGTGGCGATGTCTCTCCTTTTACAACGTAACACCCGTTAGGTGCCTTGTAGATGTACAACAACAGTCCCCGCCAGTGGCGCTGTCTCTCCTTTTACAACGTAACACCCGTTAGGCGCCTTGTAGATGTACAACAACAGTCCCCGCCAGTGGCGATGTCTCTCCTTTTACAACGTAACACTCGTTAGGTGCCTTGTAAATGTACAACAACAGTCCCCGCCAGTGGCGATGTCTCTCCTTTTACAACGTAACACCCGTTAGGTGCCTTGTAAATGTACAACAACAGTCCCCGCCAGTGGCGATGTCTCTCCTTTTACAACGTAACACCCGTTAGGCGCCTTGTAAATGTACAACAACAGTCCCCGCTAGTGGCGATGTCTCTCCTTTTACAACGTAACACCCGTTAGGTGCCTTGTAAATGTACAACAACAGTCCCCGCCAGTGGCGATGTCTCTCCTTTTACAACGTAACACCCGTTAGGTGCCTTGTAAATGTACAACAACAGTCCCCGCCAGTGGCGATGTCTCTCCTTTTACAACGTAACACCCGTTAGGCGCCTTGTAAATGTACAACAACAGTCCCCGCTAGTGGCGATGTCTCTCCTTTTACAACGTAACACTCGTTAGGCGCCTTGTAAATGTACAACAACAGTCCCCGCCAGTGGCGATGTCTCTCCTTTTACAACGTAACACCCGTTAGGCGCCTTGTAAATGTACAACAACAGTCCCCGCCAGTGGCGCTGTCTCTCCTTTTACAACGTAACACCCGTTAGGTGCCTTGTAGATGTACAACAACAGTCCCCGCTAGTGGCGCTGTCTCTCCTTTTACAACGTAACACCCGTTAGGCGCCTTGTAAATGTACAACAACAGTCCCCGCCAGTGGCGCTGTCTCTCCTTTTACAACGTAACACCCGTTAGGTGCCTTGTAGATGTACAACAACAGTCCCCGCTAGTGGCGCTGTCTCTCCTTTTACAACGTAACACCCGTTAGGTGCCTTGTAAATGTACAACAACAGTCCCCGCCAGTGGCGATGTCTCTCCTTTTACAACGTAACACCCGTTAGGTGCCTTGTAGATGTACAACAACAGTCCCCGCTAGTGGCGATGTCTCTCCTTTTACAACGTAACACCCGTTAGGTGCCTTGTAAATGTACAACAACAGTCCCCGCTAGTGGCGATGTCTCTCCTTTTACAACGTAACACCCGTTAGGTGCCTTGTAAATGTACAACAACAGTCCCCGCTAGTGGCGCTGTCTCTCCTTTTACAACGTAACACTCGTTAGGCGCCTTGTAAATGTACAACAACAGTCCCCGCCAGTGGCGATGTCTCTCCTTTTACAACGTAACACCCGTTAGGTGCCTTGTAGATGTACAACAACAGTCCCCGCTAGTGGCGATGTCTCTCCTTTTACAACGTAACACCCGTTAGGCGCCTTGTAAATGTACAACAACAGTCCCCGCCAGTGGCGATGTCTCTCCTTTTACAACGTAACACCCGTTACGTGCCTTGTAAATGTACAACAACAGTCCCCGCTAGTGGCGATGTCTCTCCTTTTACAACGTAACACCCGTTAGGTGCCTTGTAAATGTACAACAACAGTCCCTGCTAGTGGCGCTGTCTCTCCTTTTACAACGTAACACTCGTTAGGCGCCTTGTAAATGTACAACAACAGTCCCCGCCAGTGGCGATGTCTCTCCTTTTACAACGTAACACCCGTTAGGCGCCTTGTAAATGTACAACAACAGTCCCCGCCAGTGGCGATGTCTCTCCTTTTACAACGTAACACCCGTTAGGCGCCTTGTAAATGTACAACAACAGTCCCCGCCAGTGGCGATGTCTCTCCTTTTACAACGTAACACCCGTTAGGTGCCTTGTAGATGTACAACAACAGTCCCCGCTAGTGGCGATGTCTCTCCTTTTACAACGTAACACTCGTTAGGCGCCTTGTAAATGTACAACAACAGTCCCCGCTAGTGGCGCTGTCTCTCCTTTTACAACGTAACACCCGTTAGGTGCCTTGTAAATGTACAACAACAGTCCCCGCTAGTGGCGATGTCTCTCCTTTTACAACGTAACACCCGTTAGGCGCCTTGTAAATGTACAACAACAGTCCCCGCCAGTGGCGATGTCTCTCCTTTTACAACGTAACACCCGTTAGGTGCCTTGTAAATGTACAACAACAGTCCCCGCTAGTGGAGCTGTCTCTCCTTTTACAACGTAACACCCGTTAGGTGCCTTGTAAATGTACAACAACAGTCCCCGCCAGTGGCGATGTCTCTCCTTTTACAACGTAACACCCGTTAGGCGCCTTGTAAATGTACAACAACAGTCCCCGCCAGTGGCGCTGTCTCTCCTTTTACAACGTAACACCCGTTAGGCGCCTTGTAAATGTACAACAACAGTCCCCGCCAGTGGCGATGTCTCTCCTTTTACAACGTAACACCCGTTAGGCGCCTTGTAAATGTACAACAACAGTCCCCGCCAGTGGCGATGTCTCTCCTTTTACAACGTAACACCCGTTAGGTGCCTTGTAGATGTACAACAACAGTCCCCGCTAGTGGCGATGTCTCTCCTTTTACAACGTAACACCCGTTAGGCGCCTTGTAAATGTACAACAACAGTCCCCGCCAGTGGCGATGTCTCTCCTTTTACAACGTAACACCCGTTAGGTGCCTTGTAAATGTACAACAACAGTCCCCGCCAGTGGCGCTGTCTCTCCTTTTACAACGTAACACCCGTTAGGTGCCTTGTAAATGTACAACAACAGTCCCCGCCAGTGGCGATGTCTCTCCTTTTACAACGTAACACCCGTTAGGCGCCTTGTAAATGTACAACAACAGTCCCCGCTAGTGGCGATGTCTCTCCTTTTACAACGTAACACCCGTTAGGCGCCTTGTAAATGTACAACAACAGTCCCCGCTAGTGGCGATGTCTCTCCTTTTACAACGTAACACTCGTTAGGCGCCTTGTAAATGTACAACAACAGTCCCCGCTAGTGGCGATGTCTCTCCATTTACAACGTAACACCCGTTAGGCGCCTTGTAAATGTACAACAACAGTCCCCGCCAGTGGCGCTGTCTCTCCTTTTACAACGTAACACCCGTTAGGCGCCTTGTAAATGTACAACAACAGTCCCCGCTAGTGGCGATGTCTCTCCTTTTACAACGTAACACCCGTTAGGCGCCTTGTAAATGTACAACAACAGTCCCCGCCAGTGGCGATGTCTCTCCTTTTACAACGTAACACCCGTTAGGTGCCTTGTAAATGTACAACAACAGTCCCCGCCAGTGGCGCTGTCTCTCCTTTTACAACGTAACACCCGTTAGGTGCCTTGTAAATGTACAACAACAGTCCCCGCCAGTGGCGATGTCTCTCCTTTTACAACGTAACACCCGTTAGGCGCCTTGTAAATGTACAACAACAGTCCCCGCCAGTGGCGCTGTCTCTCCTTTTACAACGTAACACTCGTTAGGCGCCTTGTAAATGTACAACAACAGTCCCCGCTAGTGGCGATGTCTCTCCTTTTACAACGTAACACCCGTTAGGCGCCTTGTAAATGTACAACAACAGTCCCCGCCAGTGGCGATGTCTCTCCTTTTACAACGTAACACCCGTTAGGTGCCTTGTAAATGTACAACAACAGTCCCCGCCAGTGGCGCTGTCTCTCCTTTTACAACGTAACACCCGTTAGGTGCCTTGTAAATGTACAACAACAGTCCCCGCCAGTGGCGATGTCTCTCCTTTTACAACGTAACACCCGTTAGGCGCCTTGTAAATGTACAACAACAGTCCCCGCCAGTGGCGATGTCTCTCCTTTTACAACGTAACACCCGTTAGGTGCCTTGTAAATGTACAACAACAGTCCCCGCCAGTGGCGCTGTCTCTCCTTTTACAACGTAACACCCGTTAGGTGCCTTGTAAATGTACAACAACAGTCCCCGCCAGTGGCGATGTCTCTCCTTTTACAACGTAACACCCGTTAGGTGCCTTGTAAATGTACAACAACAGTCCCCGCCAGTGGCGCTGTCTCTCCTTTTACAACGTAACACCCGTTAGGTGCCTTGTAAATGTACAACAACAGTCCCCGCCAGTGGCGATGTCTCTCCTTTTACAACGTAACACCCGTTAGGCGCCTTGTAAATGTACAACAACAGTCCCCGCCAGTGGCGATGTCTCTCCTTTTACAACGTAACACCCGTTAGGTGCCTTGTAAATGTACAACAACAGTCCCCGCCAGTGGCGCTGTCTCTCCTTTTACAACGTAACACCCGTTAGGTGCCTTGTAAATGTACAACAACAGTCCCCGCCAGTGGCGATGTCTCTCCTTTTACAACGTAACACCCGTTAGGCGCCTTGTAAATGTACAACAACAGTCCCCGCCAGTGGCGCTGTCTCTCCTTTTACAACGTAACACCCGTTAGGTGCCTTGTAAATGTACAACAACAGTCCCCGCCAGTGGCGATGTCTCTCCTTTTACAACGTAACACCCGTTAGGTGCCTTGTAGATGTACAACAACAGTCCCCGCCAGTGGCGCTGTCTCTCCTTTTACAACGTAACACCCGTTAGGTGCCTTGTAAATGTACAACAACAGTCCCCGCCAGTGGCGATGTCTCTCCTTTTACAACGTAACACCCGTTAGGCGCCTTGTAAATGTACAACAACAGTCCCCGCCAGTGGCGCTGTCTCTCCTTTTACAACGTAACACCCGTTAGGTGCCTTGTAAATGTACAACAACAGTCCCCGCCAGTGGCGATGTCTCTCCTTTTACAACGTAACACCCGTTAGGTGCCTTGTAGATGTACAACAACAGTCCCCGCCAGTGGCGATGTCTCTCCTTTTACAACGTAACACTCGTTAGGCGCCTTGTAAATGTACAGGTTTCATATAGTATTTCCATATACACCGAGAAGCGCCGTCTCGATATGTTGCCCTATTAACCTTACGCTGATGGGTACCGGCCTTGCAAACTTGCCGATTGGTCTACAGGATCATTTGGCTCTGCATGAGGTAGACGTATAAGCGAGATAAGACCCCATGGATGGCCCCAGCCCTAGAGCCGCCACTGTATGCTGATCTACGGACACAAATAACGTTTACGCCGAGCTGGGGAAGGGATAGGGCTTACTGAGTGGGTCTCCCGAGAATATGGGCGGCACATATGTGTAGATACCCCACTGGCCTATAGACTCAAACATGATACAACATTTACACTCCCAGCGCACACAACATGAGGACATTGAGGGGTTACCTCTCGTAACCAGAACACAGACACACTACACACAGGCTTTGAAGCTTTTAAAGCTTTCACTATAGCAAGAACTGATGTACCTCACTTAATACCACGGCCGAATGCCATATGGGAGTGGGGCAAACTTATCATACAAATCCCTTTTCTTTTTTCGTTGTAATTTGCTATTATATTAGCAAATTATAATCACGTCTAGGACAATTCGGCTGTTTGTAAAAGATGATATCAAGATATCATATACTGTTTCATCATTCATTTACTGGTAATACTGGACATGAATAGCGTGAAATACACACTTTAGCCAATAGAAGTTTAATTATCGGAGCCTCACGAGAATATAGATGTTTTTCATACGGTTTTCACATGAAGCGGCTGGTACAGGGTAAGCCCATGTATACCCACAGCTGGCCTAACTCACCAATTGAATCATTCATACATACATGGGTATCAAACTCCGTATGGGATGACCCAGAAAATGCTTTCGATACTCATGCAGAATACCTTCATGGTAATTATAATCGTTATTAATATACTAATTAACTTTCACCTGCCTATCGTTAGCAATTAAGCCTGAACTTGCATGTACGTTTCTGGGCACGAAAATTACGGCTTAGACCATTCAGAGTTAATGCCAGTCTATACAGATTTCGTGAGCAAAACGTGTCACACTTACCAACCTCTGTGCCACATAATTTGCACAACCACCAAAGGGTGTAGCGTATCGAGACGGCACTTCTCGGTGCACATGAAAATATGATATGAAACCTGCACATCTACAAGGCCCCTTAACGGTTTGAGAAAATTTCACTCGAATTCCTATTTAATAAGCAGCATCTTTACTCTTCGGTGGATATTTTATGTTAATTTTATAGATTAATTTTCCCTGGAGCTGGTCTCCTTAAGTCAAAGTTCTTCCAGAGAACATTAGGAAATTACCTTGCCTGCAAGTTTGCCTACAAGTTTCGATGCAATTCTTTGAAATAGCGGTGCCGGGGATTACTTTAAGCGCCTCGTGGCAACATGGGAGTTTTTAGCATTGCATACGACGTCCGCCATTTCAGGTTGCGTGTCTTCTTTCGTCGCCTTCCACGAATGAGCTTAGGTAAGATTTACTGTGAAGATGGCTTCCGAGGCCCTGAGTTTTGCACGTAATTAGCAACACGCCCATGTCTATATTTCGCCCTGGTGATAGCTGGTATCGCTGCGGTTTTATCAGAGGGATTGTATCTCATGGAGTTAGAGGTGTTAAATCTCATATCCATCATTTCAGTTTTTTTCCGCGGCGCAGGTACATCCGCTAGGCCTTCTCTTGTTGTCTGGCTTTTCGCCTTCCTTTTGCTAGCTCCTGCTTCGTCATGCTTCCCGCTCGGTGGCGCTTCGCTGCAATTAAAGCGTAGTATAGCCCCGTGAGGATGGTAGAGAATGCTTCTCGGCGTGGTGCGTCAGACGTATCACTAGTGCAAGATTCGCGTGGAAGTCGCCCAAATGGAAGTATCAATATGGGGTGTGGTCTAAGTGGAAGTCGTCCAACTGGAAGTAATCCAAGTGAAGGGCTGCTACAGATTGATGAAGGGCCGATAAATTATACGATTAATACGAGTTGAAGTTAAGGTAGATGCATAGATTACATTTTTTTCAGACAAACTTCTTGACATTTTTTCAACGTATAGTAATGTGTATCCAGGACGATAAAATAACATAAAAAAGATATGTCTTCTACCTACTTTTCTGTCAAAATGACGTTGAATAGGTAGGGGGTCACATCTAATTTTATAATGGGCGTCAATGGAGAATTTTGGAATTTCGACACGAAGTATTCAACAGAACAAAAACGGCTCAGACAAAGTTAATAAAAATTTGTCTGTAACAAGCTTGCTCCTTGCTTGTTCAAATAAGAGAAAAAAATATATGGGTCTTCTACCTCGTTTTTTCGTAAAATGACTCTGAACATGGAAATTGTGCCGGTAATTCTGAGGGTACTCACAAGATTGAAGAAGATACTTGGTGCTATCAAATTTACATGAAAACATTTAAGCAACCAAACGTGTAAGCATATAGGCCTACGATGATGTGGGGGATTCCAACACCCCCCCCCCCGCCCGACTCCCTCACTGATCCTCCCCTACTGATTTACTGTGCCTGTGTGGTCAACGCTATGTAAATTGCCGGCTTGTTTCTATTGCTAGTTCGTTCAGAGATATATTTATACATCCCAATAAGTTCTTTAGTTTGCTTGGACTTGCGTTTGCCTATCAATTTCCCTTTACAGCGCATCAGTTTAGCGACTTTGTTACATAAACAAGAAATAAACGAAGACACGCTGCGGACAATAGAAGGGCCCCATAGGGGCTTTTTCGACACGGCGACATGGGCGATTTTTAAAATCGACAACGCGACATTGGGGTTGTCTTAGAATCGACATGCGACATAAGAATTAGCGACACGCGACATGGAATTTTTCTTAAAATCGACACGCGACATGGACCTTTTCTTAAAATCGACACGCGACATGGACCTTTTCTTAAAATCGACACGCGACATGGCTACCCCCCCTCAGGGGCCCTAATAGAGCATTCGCCAGATTAGCCTGGTTCCCCGGCCCAACTTCGCTCGCTCGCTCACTTACAAGTATGAGTATGAGCGGCGGTACCAGCTTATCGCCAGATCGCAGCGGCATAGTCCACCAGATGGCGCCACAGTAATGCCGGAAACCTCCTTAAATCCTAGTGTACCTCACATATGTGCTGTACGTTAATTAACATGTCTCCTTGGCTCTTTTGTTTAATATTCGCTTACAATGTTCGAAGTAAATTGTTTAGCGCTTGCAATTACATTTTGTAGACACGAAACGTCGCCCATTCGTTATTAAACGTATCGAGGCTACATAACGCTCTGTGGGCTGTTTTTTAAACACAAATCTTGTGACCATAACCTTTGACCTACATCGCCCATCGACGAACTTTGCCTGACGATGGTTGTTCCGTGACTCATGATGAATTTGGAAGTCGATACCTGAAGGCGTTCCAGCCCAAATTGCTCACTGAAAGCTGTAGTAGGCCCAACTTGCTCGCTGAAAGCGCAATTTGGCCCAAATTGGACCCCTAGTATCCGGATGCTAGATGAACACAAGCTAACGGCTACTGTGCAACGCGGTCTATTTTCCCAGATAGAAGGCGTCATCTGGAGAGAACACGTCCAAATCTCGACTTTCTACGTGTGCTTGGTCAAGTCCTAATCCCTGTTTTCATATTCATCATTGCCAAATTAGGGTGCTGTGCGACGCGGTCTATTTTCCCAGATAGAAGGCGTCATTTGGAGAGAACACGTCCAAATCTCGACTTTCTACGTGTGCTTGGTCACGCCCTAATCCCTGCTTTTAGATTCATCATTGCTAAATTAAGGAGCCTCCTAGCTCTGAAACTAAGCGTGCTAGGCTAAACGCGACTGCCAAGTTGACGTTTGGACGTCTTTTGCAGCCAATCACGACTCTCTAGCGTCACCATTAAGCAAACGGCGGCCATCGCAACCCGGATGAGTGCCGGTCGATATCGCCGTTGACTCACAATGGGAGCGTCAGCAGAGAGGGGTGCACCTCTTGCGAATGCTCTAGCCGCCAAGCTAAGCGTTCTAGGAAAATTCCGTAGCAATTTACCGTTATCTAGTTTGCAGTTTTCTCTTGCTTCATGCCAAATCTGTCTCTCGCTTCATGCCAAATCTGGGCTCCCTAGCCTAAATATTAACCGAGTTATGGCCTTTCAAATTTTGAAAACGCCACTTAGCGCGAGGTTGACGTCAACTATTATTGTCACATCGATGCCATTTGGCACATATGACGTCACTGACTCTTACCAAATGAAACAAACTGGCCTCTTTCAAACTGGCATTTTTCATGTTACCTACTGATGAACTTATAGCGATATTACCTAGTGGCTATATAGGTGAAAATGAAACGATTTCACAATTTCGTCAGGTAACGTAAACTTCGACGTCATTTTCGACACACACGTTTCGGTACCGCAAAACAAGTCACGCACGGCAGCAGTTGTCCTTTTATATAAGGTATAACGTCAAATAAACCGGAAGTCGATATGACGTATAATAGCCGAGTAATGGCCTTTGTAAAACTGTGACGTCATCACGTCATTGTGACATCATCGCATGACGCACGCTAACGTCCAATTAATAGGACTCAAACGTGATGCCCCACAACTCAAAACTTTGACCACCGCGGCGGTAGAAGCATCAGCTCAGATATGGCTTGACGTGATTACCAAAAAATGCTATACTTCATCATTAGGGATACTTGGAATACGAGCAGACGCACAAAGGACAATGCGGTCCGAAGAAAGACGGCAAGAATGTTTTTCTGTCACCAGTTATCTGGAGGCGTGTGTTCATTAGCGGCATAAGCGGCAGAGATCTCAGCCCTAGCTTGTGTTTGCGATTTTTGACGATTTTTCTAAGTTAGCGATAATCTGTATGCTTTATCATTGGGCAAATGTTCAGTTGCCGTGGAAACCTAATTACGATTTTTTTTGCCATGTGCGTGTCCAAGGTCTCTTGTACACATCAACATCTTCCTCCACGGCGACGGAAAGTGAAATCACAGAAACGGAAGTACGTCAAATTGAATGAAGTTCCATTATCTCCATAGGGTCCCATGTTAAACGTGTTTGACTATATACCGAAAAGTTATATTATTATGTCACCTTATTTGCAGTGTTTCAACACACAATTATCCATCTGCAACTGCTAGCATAGAGTCATGGCTTGCTTAGGACGCCCCTGTGAGCCTCTGCTGGCGTCAATAATCCCTACCTTTCACCATTGTCCAAATTTCCAAAAAAATTCTGCGACGTCATTTCTTGCTGGAATTGTAAATGGTTAGCACACTGATGCTACTGGGTACCATGTGTAACAAAACTAAAAAATCCTGGAACAGTTTGACGATGGCGCTTGTGAAACACGCGACAAACAATTTTTCCCAGCTTGAGAGATGGAGGGCTTTAACATGGGAGGTCCCATAGGGAATTATCGTCACACCTGGAACGGGAAGTAAGATAGGAACGTATTTGTTTTTGTTCTCCAGCTCTCAGGATATGACGTCCCCTACAATATGACCCCGAGTTGGAATTTTTAACATTTTTTTCCGATTTTTGCCGATTTGTTGTATGTACCAAAAGTGACGTTATCGTGACGTCACGTGATGCATCAGGAAGGCCTAAGATTCTACAGAGATCATGCCTATTCATATTTCTCTGGCATGTCAGAACTTTATAGCGATAGCTTGGTTCTAAATGTGTCAAAAAGGAAAAAAAACTAACAGAGGTCATTTAGTACGTTTTCCGAAAACACTATCATCTCATTTTGTTAGAAACTGAGTACGACGCGTCAAAAAGTGAACAATAAACGAAATATGCAACTCGACGGATAGCACATTCTGAAAGTTACCCGAGATCTCTATCTCTAATATTAGCGGAGATATGTGCGTTGTTAACTTTTTTACAAAATCGCTGTGACCTTGACCTTTGACCTACATTCGCCATTAACGAACTTAACCGAACCATTTTACCAACCTACCTTTTGGTGAATACCGATGACCGTAGCTGTCGAATTGCGACTTGTATCTCGCGAATAAACACGTCGCCTGTGAATTACTTGCTGTCACACGACGCAGCATCATTTACCGCCCTCAACAATCAGTCGTGATTCATATATTCCATATACACCCACGGCTTCCAGGAATAGAGCTTCTAAGCGATTTCAAGGCTTTATCGAGCAGCAGCAAATCGGCAGGTCTCTATTTCACGTATCAAAGCTCTTCCGTCGCGGCAAGGACATCATTGGTGCAAGTAAAGACATAATTGAGAACCGTCACGAAGTGAAGATCCATGGATTTATTGTTAGGAAAAAAAACAAAATAATTATTTAATATAATTTAACTTACAATATAATATAAGTAACAAATACAACAAAACATGCGCAAAGGGCAATTGTTTTAGATTATGATATCGCAGCGCATAAGTATCACTGCTGTGATAATATAATATACATATATATATATGATCTCGTCCCCAGCTTGCAATCGTATCTTGTAAATGCTAATTTAACGAGAGACGTTATACCGCTATTATTGGTGCAGCCATCTTTGTGCAATTTTCTTTCTGCCAATATTATTCAAAGACATTTTTGCCATATATGTACGACCAAGTTAACATTTTTCATTTCCCTTCGGGCCGGCACTTAAATTTAACACGGAACTTTAAAAGCGCATGCGCAAAAACGTCCACTTCGGGCAGGCGAGTTGCATAATCAAACACACCCAGAAGCCGCCTTTCGTTAACCTGAATCTTTGCATCAATGCCCCTTGTACCTTCATATAATCTAGCGAATCGTTGACATTCATGCTAAGTAGGACCTCGGAGGCTTTCCCTTTTAACAATGAACTGAGCACGATCAACCATTGATCGGAATGCCATTTCTGGCTCTTTGTAACGTCTCAAAACGAGACGCATCGAAGGTCTCCCGGTTCTCATCAAATTCGGGTAAACTGAATTTTCAGACCATCATTATCAGTGCGGAAGGACTGATTCCCGCCTCTTGGTCCCGCTCAGTTTTAACCTTATATTCGTAAAGTTATGAGCAATAGGACCTGCTACGATATATATATTTATATATGATCAGAGGAGCAACACTGGGATATCCTAATCTAAAGAAAATATATGTTTCTTATATTATATCATGCGTTCAATTATATTAAATAAATATTTTATTTATTAACCAAGCACATGTCCATGGATGACAGTCTCGTAAATTACCTGTCACACGACGCAGAATCATTTACTGGCCTCTCCAAGCAGTCGTGATTAATATATTCCAAATCGTCAAGACGCTCTATTCATGGAAGCCGTGGGTATATAGCCCACGGCTTCCAGGAATAGAGCGTCTAGACGATTCAACAGGTTTTAACGAGCAGCAGCAAACCGGCAGGACTCTATTTCACGTTTCAACGCTCTTCCCTCGCGGACAGGGCCGTCATCGGTACGAGCAAGGACATGATTGAGAAGCCATACACCAACAGGTGCGCAGGCCAATCTAGCTAGCCTATGCAGTCATTAATTGTAGTCTAGCAACTCCAGCTAATCTGAATGATCTATTTCAGCCAGCTAATTATTAGTCCAGCTGCGGGTGGCACTGCCGCTGCTTCAATAATTCTGCTTAATCAGCAAGGCCAACTGCTCAAGCTACCGAAGCTTGTTCGAAACTATATCTGCAACCGCACTTGGGCCGCCTGGGGGAATAGCGCACGACAACAACGGAGGGATTCCCCGTTTATGGCGCTTCACATCTTGAAGTCGGCTTACATATACAGTTCAAAAAAAATATCACCTCGACTTAATCAAAAGATCAAATCAAAGGCTTATATTTCTGACAAAATAGGAATAAAGAAGTGTATACAACACATATATAATTATCTATACCTCGCGACTACCCAGCTACGGATGTGCTGAAATACAGTGAAAAAAAAAGTGATCGCTCGATACAAGGGAAACATAGAGTTACAATGATGTAGGGTGTGACATTTGGAAGATATTTGAGTTTTATATTACGATGGAACAACGGAAACAGATTGCATTTCTCATTGCCAGATGTCAGATGTCAGGCTGGCGTCTGCTTGTTCCGCCTGTAGGAAGCGGAAATGAATTGTAAAGTTTCAGCTTCCGGTTAGCGTTGCATATAAATGCGTGCCCATGTCGGAGTATGAACAAATGAATATGTTTTGTTTTTTCATTTTTTATTTTCACACTTCACAAGAACTCAGGATTCAACATTTCCGGTAGTGACTGAAGCCGGCTAGATAGCTTTGTTAGAGTTTTGTCGCAGGCTGTTAAGGGCAGCACATTGCACGCAGCCATAACGACAGTGTCATGGATGCAATGACGTAGTTTCCAAGATTCCATCAAGGGGATTTCAGAATCTAAGCATGTGCAAGCCCATTTTGTCATCAACATGCGGGGCCTGTTTCGCCTGTTGCTCTTCCACCGACTGGACGTAAGTATGAGACGTAGTTCATATAGCGTCCAGTCTTCCGTCGAAGACCATAACAAACACAAATAGTTTATTTAGCCCTATTAATTATGAACTTTCAATGACCTCTTACGGTTTTGTTGAATTCCAACAATAATTGTTATAAGTGTCAATAATATTTCTTAACATTTAATAATACATAAACATAATAAAATAATGTATAGGACATTTAAATGAACTCTCGTTGTCGTATTTATGGAAACGAAAGTATTTTATATATTGTGTCATAGCCCTGTGGTCCTTTTGGTCCTAATGAGTACAATTTTAGTCCTGGGTGCGTTTTTTATGGCGGTAGTCTAGTCGTTTTTGCTAAAGGATCCTCTGAATTGTGGATAAGGCGGTCAACCCTCTTTGATATGCAGTTACAAGGCATGCTGAAGACGTATAACATGTATGAGCCTGACGCTTGCTAACATGCCATCTTGCGGATCTCTAAGATCTGACAAATTTGTAAAATTCAGTGGCGCCTCCTTGTGAGACGTTCCCGCTATTGGCTGATGAACTGCGGTTGAGGCGGTTGTCAACAACATTGCAACGGTGCAACTAAAATACCGCCAGGTGCAGACAATAATCCGAACATAACAACACACAAGTTACACAGTCACTATTAACACACTTTATATGTCGACATTAGCGTGTCGTGTCCTGTGTTATAATCATACTGAGCACATTTCACAGTATTTGTACGGTTGAACACACCATTTCCATCAAGCCCTTGTGCGATGTAACACCCCTATGTTTGCTCGCCCCATATAATGTTTTAAAAGGTCGTGTTGTGCTCTCGCGCCAAAGAATTACGTCAAGCGAATCTCGCACGTTCTTCATCGTTTTGTCTAATGATAGTTTTACCGTAACAATGCTGTCTCATCACCGGTTTCTTATACAATATATACTTATTGATATCTTGTATACAACATATATTTTTATATACATTTGATATCCAATATATATTTATACACATTTGATATCAAATATATATTTATACACATTTGATATCAAATAAATATTTATACACATTTTATATACAATATATATGTATGTTTTGTATACAATTCATATATTATTATCTAAAATTTATATGTACATATAGTTTAAATACAATATTTGTATATGGTATACAGCCACTATCAGTTAACCGTTTATAATGGTTTATCATTGTGGAGGTCTATCCATGCTAATCGCGCTACAGAAAAAAACTTGTCATTAGTCCCTTATTTACATCATGTCCGTCGGATGGTTTATTATGAATCATATCCCTCAATCAAATTCACCTAAATACAACACTAATAGATAGCCACATTTCTAATTATGATCAGATCACGATAGATAGGTGCGTCAATGATGTAAGATACAAAAAGGAAACCACAAACTATTACACTTATCGACTGTGATTGGCGATCGACGCACTCACACCACTGGTAATCATTACACAACTATTACACTTATCGACTGTGATTGGTGATCGACGCACTCACACCACTGGTAATCATTACACAACTATTACACTTATCGACTGTGATTGGTGATCGACGCACTCGCACCACTGGTAATAATTACATAACTATTACACTTATCGACTGTGATTGGTGATCGCCGCACTGGCACCACTGGTAATCATTACACAACTATTACACTTATCGACTGTGATTGGTGATCGCCGCACTGGCACCACTGGTAATCATTACACAACTATTACACTTATCGACTGTGAGTGGTGATCGCCGCACTGGCACCACTGGTAATCATTACATAACTATTACACTTATCGACTGTGATTGGTGATCGCCGCACTGGCACCACTGATAATCATTACACAACTATTACACTTATCGACTGTGATTGGTGATCGACGCACTGGCACCACTGGTAATCATTACACAACTATTACACTTATCGACTGTGATTGGTGATCGACGCACTGGCACCACTGGTAATCATTACACAACTATTACACTTATCGACTGTGATTGGTGATCGACGCACTGGCACCACTGGTAATCATTACACAACTATTACACTTATCGACTGTGATTGGTGATCGACGCACTGGCACCACTGGTAATCATTACACAACTATTACACTTATCGACTGTGATTGGTGATCGACGCACTGGCACCACTGGTAATCATTACACAACTATTACACTTATCGACTGTGATTGGTGATCGCCGCACTGGCACCACTGGTAATCATTACACAACTATTACACTTATCGACTGTGATTGGTGATCGACGCACTGGCACCACTGGTAATCATTACACAACTATTACACTTATCGACTGTGATTGGTGATCGACGCACTGGCACCACTGGTAATCATTACACAACTATTACACTTATCGACTGTGATTGGTGATCGCCGCACTCACACCACTGGTAATCATTACACATTAGCCCCACAACCGGGGGGGGAGGGTCAATTTGATTTTTCACATTTCCTTGGCTGTGGTCTATTGGGGCATCAGGTCCATAATAAACATTCACCTACCATGCGACTGGTCACTTCTACAACAAGGACCATTTGTAACATATCACGGCTTCTCGTGCCAAGTGGGATTCCCGTAGGGTAAATACCATATACTATGCGAGACCGGAAGATACAACGCATGATTACAAAGTATATTTTTAGGTAGTAAATATACAAATATCTTGATATATATTTGTACATTATATTAGTAATATAGATATATATTTAGTAATATATATATATATGTTTAGTAATATATATATATATTTAGTAATATATATTTAGTAATATATATTTAGTAATATATTTATACTCTTTAACATCGTGTAGCAAAGTGTTAATACATTACCGTTGAATATTGTACAATTATTTATATACCTGGTATTATATAACGTCAGAACGGTTCAGGTGAATTTTCAAGTTTCTTAAACTCAATTACTAGAATTATTAGATCAGCCACTGTCTGGATCGGAATGCGGCTCGTCACGTGACGGCTGGGCACATGTCTAGTCTCTACGGAGGGTCGGACGCGGCGGATGGCATCTCATCACGTGACTCCGGGGCGCGTGTCCCGTCGCTGAGAACGCTCAGCATGGCGGTCGGCAGCTGATCACGTGACACCGTAGCGCGTGCCGCGTCCCCTGCGTCGTTGGCGGTGAGGTTTGCCGGGCCGACGACGTTCTTCTTAAAGAACGAGAACACTCGGCGACGGAATCGACGCGCGCAGAGAACAAATATCGGAAAATTTACGGCCGAGTTGACGATCACGACCAGCGCACTGAAAGGCTGGAAAAAGTGGTAGACCGATCCGCATCCTTGCTGCGAGCTGGGGTAGACCTCGACCAGGAGCCGTCGGATGGGGTTACTCAGCTGACACACCATGTAGACCACCACCACGATGACCAGCGAGAAGGTCAGGTCGACGCGGTCACGTGCTTGGCGCGTCATTTCCTGTCGCTTCTTGGCCGCCTCGTGCAGGCTTCGGATCAGGCGGTAGGTGCAGTAGGTCAAGATCGTGAGCGGGAAGACGTAGATAATGAGGTAATAACAGGTGATGGTGTAGAGGTAGACGTAAGTCTGGGTGTCCGCCCAGGGACTCTTCAGACTGACCATGTTGCCGTCACCGTCCTCACTCATGTAGCGATCCGTCACCCGCGGGATGCAGAACAGCACGCTGACGACCAACACCGCCAGAACTCTGACCTTCACCTTCGTCATCGTCTCCCACGTCTGGCTCTTATGCGGCAGGCAGATGGCCACGAAGCGGTGGAAGGTAACCAAGACAATCATCCAGGTGGACATCATGTGACTAACGCTGCCGAAGAACCAGCCATAGTAGTAGGCCGCGGGGTACACCGCCAGGTAACTGGGGCAGATTTCGGTAAATAGACACAGCGAGGGCATCCATTGTTGCTCCGTCCACGAGAGGAGCACTAAGTCATCCACAAATGCCAACATTATGAGCAAAAATGACGTCACCGAGGTTTTCCGTTCTGCCCAGACGACTGCGCATGTCAGAGAATTGCCTATAATTCCGGAGACGCAAAGCGCCAATGCGACCGGAACATCAAAGACAAATTTATACAATCGGCATTCGTAAG
The DNA here is from genome assembly GCA_964019135.1 of Arenicola marina. NCBI lineage: Eukaryota > Metazoa > Annelida > Polychaeta > Arenicolidae > Arenicola > Arenicola marina. The sequence continues at coordinate 38,238,648 of OZ025258.1, forward strand.
TGAAGGCATCTTCCCCCATCTTCAAGTCCGACGCATTGCCGGTCGTTGCCTCTACTCGGTCTGTATCGTTTGGCAAGGCGCTGAAAAAAGTAATGTTCTCTTCCATCTCTGATGAAATAAAAAATATAAATATGTCAGTGATGAGTCAGTCTCAGTCTGACTGAGTGTATGAGGTAGTGCGCTCCGGACCTGGGGGAATACGACCCGACTGGAGTAATAAAACACTGATAGCCAGCCGCGCATGTGTGGCATTAAAGCGTCGCTAAGTTCGATTCGCCTTTATGTCTCCCGTTCGCCGCCCTCATAGGCCTGTCAATGTCGGTGCACACCCTTATTTATAGCGGCTGGATGTGATATGGGCAAGGGGTGGAGGGGGGATGGTCGAGCATTAAGCGAAGCGCTGGCTGCGCGCTGAAGCAGAAGGGCAACGTCATTCGGTTGAAGCCATGAAAGGACATCTTTCTGGACAACTAAGGTTCGGCGGGGGGGGGGGGTGCAAATGACCGCGAGGAGGGGGGGGGGGGGATTGTGAGTCTTGTGAGTGGGGTGGGTTTAACCTCCACACCCTTGGATTCCCCTTGGGTTGCATCGACATTATGTCTCTTTCCGATGTGAGACCCCGATTTTTACGGTGTATGTTTCCGGCCAAGCCCCCCCCCCACCCCCCATATCCGCCCCTCTCTGCTTAAAATTATTATGGGACATTTTTTTAAATTATTCTATCGTTCCCTGGCCAATGACCCATCAGATGCCTCCCTTATGATTAAAGTGGCCTACTAAAGGATTTTCGGCTTCAGGCGAGCCACTCGGGGTTGGCTAAAGGTGCTCTCACAGTAACATACCACGTGATATAATGACTTCCGCATTATCTACTGCGCATGTTGTCAGGGTGGGCTAGGGTTCACTGTGAAAGGAATGGTTGCATTTTTCATGGCTCTCTACTATACTAATTATACATAAATCGTCATTCAGACTATATTACGTATATTTCAATATTTTCCGGGCTGCATGGGCAATATTGCCACGAAACCACGAAAATTCTAAATTGCATTGTCTGTTTGAAGTTTTATGTTTTTTCGTCGCCTGTGTCGCGGTCAAAGGATCTTAATTTTAATCATGGCTGCAGGTATAGGTCGTTGACACCACTGTATCATCTAATCTACTTTAATCTAATGGTGATGGCCATGTACGTGATAAGTATATTAAGCATAAGAGCCTAGCCAATCTGCAAAATTGAACAAAGGATGCTGTGGCGAAAGAGGTTCGGTTTTGGTTTAATATGCTTGATCGTGTTTCTTCGGTTGCCATGAGTGCAGTTCCATTTCATAACGTCAACGCTACATAATCCAATTTATCCCATCGTGTGATATAAATCAAATAGGTTCACACGTCAATATCCTCTCAGTTGATCCCCTTAGTTTTTACAATTACACTTCCAAGTAAGATAAATCTGGCAGATATTGGCTTGCGCATTGCATGAATCTGCGATGTCAATTTGCTGATGCAGCCAAAGTATCGCAAAGTTACACTCACCAGAAGGTCTAAATAGAGATTGTTCAAACAGGACAGAGGCACGACGAAAGAATAAACGACAGATCTCGCAATGTTTCGATATTTTCCCCAAACCTGTTGACGCCACCTGCCTCAACGCATTAAAGACACAGGTAGCAACATAGTCTGAAGAATACTGTTGGTATAGAGTTTCGGAAACGGAAACGGTTTGTAAATGGCAAAAACATTTCTACTCATTCTTGTAAGTCGATCTTAGTTTCACGCATTCCATTTTACGATAGGAAAACCGGAATAGCCTACATAAATTTATGTTGCATGGAAACATACATACACGTGTTACACACGCCCATTCAAGTTTCTTTTAATGTATTACATAAACAATAAGATAACACGCCAAGCGCTAATTCTAGGAGCCCAATTCTAGATCCACTAACTGTCATAACAACGATTGCTATCTTCACCCCTTATTTGTTTGTGAACACCTTAGAACCTATCCCAAGTGACACCTCCATTAACAGGCCAAATGTAATCCACAATTGTTCACTACGTGTCACGCTGTTCCAGCCGGCTAAATCTATACCAACAGTTATAATAACGCTCGAAATTACAGGGGGTATATAACTAGGGTAGGATAGTTAGTTAGGGGACGGAACGGAGAAACGAGTCGGGGACAGAACAACGGGAGATACCGACTTCGTGGAAGGCGCCCCTTTGATGGAACTAGAGTAGGAAAGTATACGAACACGGGAAGGACTTTAAATCATAGGAACTCACATCGCATCACGACAGGTATTTAATACACGTATCGGCCCATGCTACATGTTCATCTGTAAATCACATAATACATTTTATATTCATCATTACTATATAAACCATAAAACCTCTTCAAGCGTTTGTTGTTACATCGACTGCGGTAACCAGCCAAGCTAGCTACCTCGTTCTACCTGACCCGAGCTATTGCCCAACTCCGAGCCCGGAGTAAAATCCCCGTACATTCTGGCCATCCTTAACGGAGCCGAATGCAACATTATAACACACGCACATTAGTGTAAATTAGTTAAAGGAGCCACGTCGATCTTGAGATTGCGAGACTCGTTGATTAGACTGTAATAGAGGATATCATAGGTCCCTTTAATAGAGGATATCATAGGTCCCTTTAATAGAGGATATCATAGGTCCCTTTAATAGAGGCTATCACAGGTCCCTTTAATAGAGGATATCATAGGTCCCTTTAATAGAGGATATCACAGGTCCCTTTAACTTCAGCACAAGACTTGATCCCTTCCACATAGGCCTACATTAAATACAACTGATACAAGGCGATACGATTAATTAGCCGGAAATAAAACATCCGTCTGACGCCACTGTTGAAACCTCCTTGGACTACGCAATGGGGAGACACATACGCCAGACCCCAGTACCGCAGCAGCTTCAGACCAAGCCGAGGGAGACGCACTCCGTTTCGTCTCGGTTCCAGCCTGCATTTTCCACCTGGGTTTTTCAAAGGACAGTTTTTCACCTGTATTGTTTATTGTTTGAGTGAATTTTATCAACATTTTTACCGTCGAGCTAACAGTTTCACTTCGCGCTCTTTCGGCCATGGCGTTCCCCTCTGCAACTCAGGGCGGCCCCACCACGAACACCGACCTTGGCTCAAAGAGCGTGTCTTTTGAAACATGCTGAACCGAACCGCGACGTTATACGATGATTATTATCTCAAACTAAGGCTATTTTATCATTCCAGTGGCTTGACTATTGCATATACCCAGTCCCTTGGTTTGAACTTTAAATTCGAAAGAAAAGCGTCGCTTTGGCGTCAAGGCGTGACCCAGAAATTGTGTCAGCGGCATGGGTAAACGGTGTTACTAATGGCTCTTTCTGTCTATTATCCATAAATAGTTATATTATAACTATTTATGGAGTCATAGTGATTGTAGCGGCGGCCTAAGTAGGTGGGCAGATTGGAATAATTACGGCCTTCAGCGGCCAATTTGGGCAAAAAATGGCCTTCAATTCCCAAATTGGGCTTAATCACGCCTTCAACGGGCCACGTCCGCACTTTAGACGTTACGAAGGGCAAATTGGGCGCTGTGGGCACTACTTTGAACCATGTGCGCACTGTATAAACCGATATTAACACAATTTTATAGGTAAAATCGTGCTTTTACTACCGTCATGGGTGGAAACGGAAGTAAGATGGAACGTACTGTTTGTATTATTCAGATGGCCATTCCGCAACCCTTGATGAATTTGGAAGTCGAAATTCTAAATGGGCAATTTAGCGCGAATTAGACCCCTAATATGTGGATGCTGAATGAGCGCAATCTAACGGCTTTTGTTTGACGCTGGTTGCTCACCCAGATAGAGGGCGCTATTTCGAGTTAAATCCCGACTTTCTACGTGTGCTTATGCCCTAATAATCCCTGTTCTCAGACTCATCATTGCTAAATGACGGAACCCTCTAGTGCTCAACCTCTAGCGAACGCGCATGTCTTACCCAAGTCGACGTTTGCTTGTCTTTTGCAACCAGTCCCGACTCTCTAGCGTCGCTATTAAGAGAACCATTGCAACCCGAAGAAGTGCCGGTCGATATCGCCGTTGACTCATAATGGGAGCCTCTTGCGAGCGCTCTAGCGGCCAAACTAAGCAATTCTATCACGATTTAGCGTAGACAAGGTTATATTTGTCTCTCGCTTCATGCCATACCTGGGCCACCTAGCTGAAATATTAACCGAGTTATGGCCTTTCAAAGTTCAAAACGCCACTTAACGCGAGGTGGGCGCCAACTATTCCGGGCACATCGACGCCATGTTGCACACCTGACGCCATTCACGCTTACCAAATGAAGCAAATTGGCTTCTAGCGTTTCATGTTACCTACTCAGGAATTTATAGTGATATTACCTAGTGGTTAAATAGGTGAAAATGAAACGATTTCACAACTTCGTCTGGTATCGTAAACTTGGAGGCCATTTTTGACGCATACGTTTCGGTACCGCAACGGAAGTCGATATGACGTATACTAGCTGAGTAATGACCTTTGTAATACTATGACGTCATGACGTCATGGTGACGATTCTGATTTTTGACCATTGTTTTTCAAAATCTCCAATTTGCAAAAAAACTCCGGTGACGTCGTTTTTTAGTTCCAATCGCATACGGTAAGCACTGAGGCTACTATGTCTCATGTTTAACTAAGGAAAAAATTTCGGTGTTGCTTGTTGAAGACACTTGTGAAATACACGACAAAATATTTTTTCCCGCCTAAAGATCCAGCGCTTTAACACGGGAAGTCCCATAGTAGAAGTCCCGTGAAATGCCCTCGGCCCTGGAACCGGAAGTAAGATAGGAAAAATTGAAAATTTTCGTCATAACTCTTTAAGTTAAAGTTCATTTGAGGGATTCAAGTCATTGGCACTGTCCACTGTCAACTAGACTGCAGCGATGGGCCCGGGCAGACCACAGACTCCAGTGAAGACGACGACCGGAAACAGGGAAACTCCTGCTGACCACGATGATGGACGCTCACGGGCTGTCGCAGCATCATCCACAGCGAAGAGCAAAGATACTCCCCTATACCAGAGAGCTTCTTCAAGCGGAGCGACTAATGAGTCCACTGGCGACGGCCATGCCATTCAGGACGATACACACGTGCTGCCGCGGGTAGCGCTGACGGGACGCAGTGCACGATATACCGCCGATACAGATGACGCTTACGCGAGCACTTGAGCATAAGCCTTAGTAAGGGCAGCGCCCATAGTCAATGAAAGCGTTTATTAACTGCATAGATCTAGGTGATTAACACCAGCGCCCTAAAGTCCGAAGCGTCCAAGAAGGCTGTCCTGATGGCATCGGGCGTTCTGTCGCCGAGGTAGTCTGCGCAATCCGGTGCCGATGCTGTAGTTATACTGACCTGTGTCCACTCTCAAGGGGAATGCGCCTTCGACCGAACTGAAGAGATCAACGCCAGCTACAGAGAATATGACCATTCCCATAATGAATGCGCCATCAAACGAACCAAGCAAACAACAGCAGCTACAGAGAATATGCCCATTGCCAGAATCCGACCGAATCGAGCAGATCAACAGTCACTGATGAGATTGAGAAACTCACATTACAAGTGAAGCAGACTGGTAACCGACTTTGTGACATCTTGCCTGAATGAGCACGAATATTGTCTTCCCACGTTTCGATTTATATCAAGGAAGATATCTGCTATTCAAAAAAAGGCTGACAAGTGAGTGTTTTAGTCAAGATGGGAAAATAGGGGAGTGACTCCAAGTTGGGGTAGAACCACAAATTTGTGCAGAGGAGAGACCCTAAGTTAGAAAAGGGGAGATCCCCACATTAGGCGAGGGGAGACCCCCCAAATGAAAGGAGAGCAGACACCCCAAGTTATTGGAGGGGAGACACTCCAATAAGCAATAGGCGAAGGGTACGTCGGTCCCAGGTCATTGTAGGGTAAGGGGGGAGTCTCAACCAGGAAACATACGTTATTCATTCTGGCCTTAACCACACCTGTAAATAATGTTTGAATTGGATAGATATTGGTAGATGTTGGAAAGGATATTCGCAGATACCTGGGATTGCGAAAACAGAGGTGTGATTAGTATTGCAGTTTGTTTTAGATGGACCCCGGATTTCGCTCAGGCGGCGCGGACTACGTATTCCGATCCTACTTTCCAGGATTTGCCAACGTTGTTGTTCGGATTTTTACAATTCATGTCAAGCTGAAGCAGTGCTCAATGCTTGTGGATATATCGCCAGAGTAGCCGGAATTGCTGATTTCGCAAAACAGCAGCTCATGTTGAGAAACGCTGCAGCGTCGACATAAAGCATCAATGCGTGTGCACACGACAGTTCCGCCTAATACTGAATGGGAAGTTTTTAACAATAGGCACTCGCGACGTTATCGTCGCGTGTTCTAAAAACCCATTCTTGTGTTGGTGATACAAGCATTGTTACCTGAAATACCATTGAAAACATCTTTCTCTCCCACCTTTCTTTGATCTACACAATAGGACAAAGGTATCTGGTTCTGTTTGGTGTGGGAGCCACCCTCCCCCCCCCCCCTCCTCCTCTAGCGATGTCACATACTTTCATGGATAATAAATTAATACTTAGTTAATTAATTGGTGCCAGGCGTTTCGACAGTATTACAAAACACACCCCGCCTGCAGTCAAAAGGACAGGTAGGAGATTGTTGACAAGTAGTGGGTGTAACTGATGTAGTTTACTAGAACAAAGTTCATAATTGAAATAATTATAAAACAATTCTGAAATTCAGAATTAAGTTTATGTGTTCGCGAAGATGTTATTTAGCCCGGTATGAAACAAAACCCCCCTCCAGTACAGAAACAAGAATGGACTCTTCCACGTTGACGCGTCTAGCAACCCGCTGTTTACTGAAGTCAGCCAATGAGAGACCGGCTGCTGGCTGGCGGCAAGAAGTTCTACCCAGTCGGTCATTCGGACAACAGATGCTGACGAGGTTAGAGGTAAATACACTTATATTCAGTTAGAAATTGTATTAATGGTTCACTGTTTAAGAATATAATAAGGAGCCATTGTGATACAAGGGATATTTAACCCAAGTATTCACACTTCTCAGGCCTCCTTTTTATCAAAGCCTGGGGCAAGACTTCCCAATATAGTAGATTTCTTGACAATGAGTCAAGGGGGTCCGTGTAAAACGAGGACTTTTGCAGAAGTTTGCAGAAGTTTGCAGAAGTGTGCCGAAGTACTTTTGGTGGAAGGTACACATATATAATTGATATGAGCTGAAAGACCTAGTTGTTTGCATACCGTACACGAAAATCCAACTTATTTGGTATCCATTTGACCGAGATATATCCACTTCGGTCGAGGGCTGTTATTCAAATGACCAATATCGCCGTTTTGGCCTCCTGAAGTCTCGTCGGCGAATCGAAATCTCGCGCCCGTGGCTTCCAGCCGGGGTGCGAGGTGTCGGCGTGGGGTGTGACGGGAGGGGAGGGGAGTCGGGGGGGGCGGGGAGAATTGCTGGCCGCGCCGACATGGCTGGCTGGTTGGTGAAGCCTTGGCAAGAGTTGGCATGGGTAGTGGTGGTGGTGGGCGGGTCGGGGGTATGGGGGTGGATCGACGTACAGGGAATAACACATTGGCTAATTGCTGTCTAGACCGGTTGAGCGAAGTGTCAGGTTTCACATCAAAAGCTCTCACAAGTAACCTATTAATATCACTCATTTCTCAAATTGCTAGTTTCTATTGGTGTTCAAAGACGTATCGGTCTGTTTGATGTCTGTTATGAAACTGAGTCATCGACCTCCGCCTTCTTACATTCACGCAATAAACAACTAAACCAGAAATAGGAGTGAACAATAATGAAGTGTTTAATTCCATTCAAGATGAAATGATGCGATATGAAATAACATAAACAACGAAAATATAACGGAAAATATGAGTCAACAATAATAGTAATAAATTATAACAGCCACCTCTTAATAATGTAAAAGGTAATAAATAATAATAATACCAATAACAATAATAAATAACAATAATAAATAACCATAAGCAAAGCCAGGGGAATTATACCTATCGGTTACACACGGAACAGATAGATGCTCCATGAAGGAGACAGACTCGTGTGTATCACTGAGGCGCCTGAGGCCAAAGTTCAACTCACGAGCCAAGCGATGAAATCGCTCCAGAAAGTGGGGGGAATTGAACGCACCAGGAAAGTGGTTCAACCCCCGTGGCAACACTGCAGATATGATCGCCCGAGAAGTCTGGTGCACCTCTCCGAGAATGGCCACCAGGGTGGCGTACCGCTCCAACAAAGGAGCGATGGTACAGTGACGGGGGGCTAAATCATTCGTCCCGACATGGACGACCCAAACATCCGGAGAATCGTTTACCAACAAATGTTGGCAAGGATCCTCGATCGTGATCCCCGAAAAAGATCTCGTAAGAACATGAGAGGGGAAATAGTCACCGACGTACTTCACAATGGAGTCGCCGATCACGATCGCTGATAGAGGTGCCATGGCAATATGGCAATGACCCAATGAGAATGAGAATATGACGAGAGAAGAAGTGATGAGAATTTGACGAGAGAAGAAGTGATGAGAATGTGATGAGATCAGCAAAGCTAAGCAAACCGGTCTAGGTAGCAAGTGGATTGGAATGGAATGTTGGTGTTTTAGGCCACTTTTGTGCACATACAGGCTAAATTGGGCCAAGGAACCTCCCGAGACGATGAAGGATGAAGGAATGAAACATGGCCCAGATTAGGTGCCCGAGCCCGGATTCGAACCCAGGACCTATTGATCTGCGGTCTAGTGCGCTAACCACTACACCAGGGAGGCCCCCCCTAGGTAGCAAGTAAGCGCAGCAGACGTAAAGTCAGCCAAAATGATATCGTAGACGTCTAGAACGACACGTAATGCAACCATCAACGTCAAGGATATATCTGACCCATCTGAGGTCTATGCACCCTTTTATAAGATCTGTTACCTGCTGAAAACAAGTTGAAACACAACGATGATTGCAATATATGAACATCACTAGGGAACATCAATGTCGGTCAGCTATGAAGCCAGTTTAACAGTTACTGCAACACAAATATGACAGTCAACCAATGCACACGTGAAGACGCAAAGAAGTCTTCAAGGAGAGATCAAGCAACATAACACCCACTTCATATGTACCGCACTTGACTCGCTCTGAAGCCAGTTTAACAGTTATCAGAACTTGAAACACTTTAAACAAAATGACGCATCATAATTGCACCCGATCCAATTCCCGGTCCACAGCTTCACCACAACCTAACATCGATGAAAATCGTCCACCAAATATACCTGAACTAAAGTCAAAGTCATAAATGCCGTAGACACACGTTTCGGCCTATATTTTCCGCGATTGTGCTGCGATCGCTCTACAAATCACTGACATGAGAAAGCAACACTGGACCATTTTTATGATACCAAACTTACGTTTGTACTGCGATGTTATCCTTTTTTATGACACAAACAATATTTCTCCATGCTGACACTCCATTGGCAGCAGACACACTTTCGCAAATAGACTAAATCCCAGACAATGAAAGGCTCTATAGTTGCCATGGCATCCTCGTGGCTTGTATAAATATAGAGCATGTATTGTTCAAAGCACGTTCGGCGCCATGGCAACCATCATTTTATGACGCGTGTTTTAGTATTTTGGCGACAGAGCGTTTTCTGCCAATGGCGTGTCAGCATGGAGAAATATTCTTTGTGTCATAAAAAAGGATAACATCGCAGTACAAACGTAAGTTTGGTATCATGAAAATGGTCTAGTGTTGCTTTCTCACGTCAGGGATTTTGAGAGTGATCGAGGCAAATTCGCGGAAAATATGGGCCGAAACGTGTGTCTACGGCATTTATGACTTTGACTTTAGCGCTAATAATTTCCGTTTCCAATAGTAATTCAGGGCCGTCAAAAATAGTAGTCCCAGTAGAGGCTAAAATAGATGTCCGTACCTACAAGTCTGGTGAACTAATTCAGGCCTACGCCGGCCAGTCGCTCGACACGACTTGATCAGTTAACAAAAGAACTCACAACAACATCGCTCGCACGCACGCATGCCTTATTATTATTGTTCACTCGCTCGGTTTCGTTGTTGATTGCGTGGCTGTAAGAAGGCGGAGGTCGATGACTCAGTTTCATAACAGACATCAAACAGACCGATACGTCGATAAGTGATATTAATAGGTTATGTGTGAGCGCTTTTGATGTGAAACCTGACACTTCGCTCAACCGGTCTAGACAGCAATTAGCCAATGTGTTATTCCCTGTGCGTCGATCCACCCCCATACCCCCGACCCGCCCGCACTTAATCCGCCCTCCCCCCCCACCCCACCACCACTACCCATGCCAACTCTTGCCAAGGCTTCACCAACCAGCCAGCCATGTCGGCGCGGCCAGCAATTCTCCCCTCCCGTCACAACCCACGCCGACACCTCGCACCCCGGCTGGAAGCCACGGGCGCGAGATTTCGGTTCGCCGACGAGACTTCAGGAGGCCAAAACGGCGATATTGGTCATTTGAATAACAGCCCTCGACAGAAGTGGATATATCTCGGTCAAATGGATACCAAATAAGTTGGATTTTCGTGTACGGTATGCAAACAAGTAAGTCTTTCAGCTCATATCAATTATATATGTGTACCTTCCACCAAATCTTCCACCAAAAGTACTTCTGCAAACTTCTGCAAACTTCTGCAAAAGTCCTCGTTTTACACGGGCCCGAGTCAAGGTCATGCAACACCCCTGGGCTATGAGCCATAACACTTTTAACTCACACTTGTGCCTAGCATTTATTGACATAACTTTCGTGTCTTGGTTTTCGGTTTAACGGATTATAAGGTGCAATTTATTCCGACGGCTATCATGCATTTTAATTTGAAGAAACCTAAAGAAGCGGTTTAGAAATAAATTTGTGTTTGGAAATCGGTAGGGCTAATGCATAGCCATACTTTTGAAACGATATATATTTCTTGTCCGGCAAATGATTTATAGTTTCGCTCACTTCAATGAGCAGTTCAGAATGCCAAAAGAAAAGTAGGCTAGGGCCTACTCAAACTTACCATTGTAGTTGAAAAACGATAGCATTGAGTTTTTCAGTATGCCACCACGAGGAATAAGCGCTCAACCCTCTACCTACACCGAGGCCGACTCAGTCTTAGAGAAAGAAGTCTAAATGCGTGATGCGTTTGATAGAACGACCCCAGCATATGGACTGCGACGGCATGACTGGTGACTTAATAGCAGCTGCGGTCAATAACCATTCAAATTGCAGTGAATTGCTTGTGTTATTGCGAAAGTCAATAGTCAGAGGCGTTTCGTTTTGGCCTCATATCTTTAAAATCAAGACAATAATAATTTCTCAATATGTACCTGTAATGTAAATTTTTGTCCTTTGGTTATCCAGAATGAGCATGAATAATGTTGCTACATATGCTGTCTTGAGTACTATCTTTGGCTTACTTTTGGTTACTATTTTCCTACTCATAGTTTACGTATCTATATGTTCATTGCTACTGTTGTCCTATACTTTGTCATTAGGGTGTACTGGACCTACTACAGCCAAGACGAATCACCCAGATGCCACGATTTAACTCCTCTATATATTTAATTTATCATGCTCCAGGAGGATGAGTAATGTAAGAATAGCCACCAGAGAGCGATCAGACATTCTAACGTATCACATTTTCTCGGAGGCAAAATCTCGGGGGATATTAAAATAAGATTTGGCCCAGGACTGAAATTGACGAAATTAATTAATCTCTTTTACTCTGGCGTTCGAAATAAGGTAAAATCGTGTCGTTCAACATGATGGAATCGGTGTTAATTATTATTTACCACAAAAACTTTTATTGGCCAGGACATCTAGTGCAATGTCGGATAGGATTGTTCCTATTTCTATCATGCAAATCGTGTAGGGCCCCATTTGTTATTGAACTTTGCCTAAATGGCTGTGACACCGTGACGTCCATTTCTATAATACGTGTAATCACATTAGTGCCACGCTACTATTTTGTTCAGTTAACTTTGTCTATTGCATGTAATTTGACAATGGATTGAGCAATTATTCCATGAGCAAAGTAAGCAATTATCCGAACTGTCAATTTCAGGGAGCATTTTATGCCAGCGCTATAGGGAAATAACTCATTCGTGCGAAAGGATTGGCATGTGAGCTTCAACGTTGTACATGTGCCTGCGTTGTCGAGGGCTTGTATTGAATTTATGGGTTTGTGTTTTTGTTAAAACCCCATGAATAAGGACTAGGATAATCGTGGCATAAGGCACATCATACCTTACAAAGGAAGTATTGACATTAACTCTTATATTCTAAATACCTAGTACTATCTGGTTTGAATCGGTCAGTCTGCGCATGACAATGGATTTGCAACTTTACTGTAGTTTAGAATGTTAACGCGGCATTTGTAATTGGGAACAAATAAGCTTACGTGACCGTTACAGCTTACCGCAGTAGTCCCGTCAATGACTCGTCGTAATATAATATAAGCGGGTAAAGATTATAAAGCGAATCAAGAGTTACAGTAATTGCGGTGTTTCACCAATCGTTAACCTGATATGTCCACGAAACAAAACTTGTTCCGTAAGCAGAGAAGCCTGGCTACTAATTTATTGACCCCTTTTCTGGATAAATTTATGAATCCTTGTATTATATATATATATTTGAACATATGGAGTAGTCTTTGGACGTATCAAACTATTCAGACTCTTGTATATAGGATTCGGAGTAGTCTTTGGTATATACATAACATATATGGCCTATAACTGGTTCCTGAAGAATTGCGAATATTACGCTTAAGATCTATATAATGTAGTACACGACTTGTAGTCTATTTGTTTGGCTGTTAACTGAGAATCCACTTCCCATGTTGAAAAACGATGAAGGGCAGAGCATGATCATGCGTCAACTTACCTATCATGTATTTGTTACAATATAGGAAATAAGAAATGACTATGCTGGCGCAACAAGACAGCAGCGGTGACAGTTGAGTGTGCTAGTTTCTTGTTTGCACTATTTCCATCTATAACTTGCAGACAAAACGGTCAAGTCATCTGACACTTTTAAGCGGTATAGTTGTAAGATGGTAACCTGAAAATAGTTAAAGGCAATAGGTCTGCTCAGCAGGGGCTGAGGACAAAAAGTTGCACAATGCCTCCATATCCATGATGAGATGATGCCTCAATGAATTACAATATATTATATAGTTTCAGATTGCAGTAAGCTTATGACAGCTGTGCGGACAACAGTGGATGAGGTGGCCTGTATGTAACATGCAGGCATGGTGAGAAGTGGGTTTTGGGGAAGGCAATAAGTCTGCTCAGCCGGGGCTGAGGACAAAAAATTGCACAATGCCTCCATATCCATGATGAGATGATGCCTCAATGAATTACAATATATTATATAGTTTCAGATTGCAGTAAGCTTATGACAGCTGTGCGGACAACAATGGATGAGGTGGCCTGTATGTAACATGCAGGCATGGTGAGAAGTGGGTTTTGGGGAAGGCAATAAGTCTGCTCAGCCGGGGCTGAGGACAAAAAGTTGCACAATGCCTCCATATCCATGATGAGATGATGCTTCAATGAATTGCTCATGACAGCTGTGCGGACAACAATGGATGAGGTGGCCTGTAAGTAACATGCAGGCATGGTGAGAAGTGTGTTTTGGTGACGGGCAATAACTCTGCTCAGCTGGGGCTGAGGATCAAAAGTTGCCCAACGCATCCATATCGATTATGCAATGATAAGGCAATTACAAAAATATGTTTTATAGTTTCAGACCCTTAACAATAGTATATATATTTAATATATGAATAATAAGCTTTACAATTATGCGCCGGGGTCCCGGTATGAATTAAATAGGCTTTGCTCCGCCGCGGTAATCATTTCCTATATAACCAGCCGTATGCAGAGTAGGTGCATTTAGCTCAGCAGGGGCTGAGAAACCCCACTTTGCTTATTTGTTGCAACCATGATGGGATTAATTTTATTTATTGACTGAACACCGATGTCAACATCAGAAGTAGATTTGCCTAACCTAGGTAATCATGTATCATATAATCAGCCACATGTCATCTGAAAAGAGATGTGTTTAATAGAGCTGGGGCTAAGAAACTACACAACTTATTTGTTACAAACAAAATGTGAATAATTTAATTTACTTTTTGAACACCGCAGTAATGGTTAAAAACAGTTTCCTCGGCCGGCAAAGACTCAGATCCCGTGTATGTAAGTTACATGAGGATTCACGCTGGCTACGCCCTTGGGTGGGGGTGCTGATCATCCATCTGGTTATGTCTAATCAGCTGTGGCGGATGTCCCCTCACCTTTCCTGGCTTAACGATAAGAGTAATCAGCTCAATTGAAAATTTAGTACGTGGTAACTCAAGCTGACTGAAAATGATATGTCAATTTTAGGCCAACACATTAATTCTGAGTGGTCTTAATTCATTTTTAATTTCGCTTTTACTTAAACGTGCGAAATTTACCACGTATTGTCAGCATATCCACTTTTAGCAATTCTAAGGTGATCAGTCCATATATATTTGAATAATGTATTTGGCATACGTACATGCCGATGTGTGCCACCTACGTACATTGCGATGTGTTCCGCCTTCGTACAGGGCGATGTGTTCCGCCTTCATACAATACATGTCAATTGGTTACGTCAACCCATAATAGGGTCACGTGGTCTATTCACGTTTTTGGCGATGCGTTCCGCCAATTACTGGCGAAGTGTTCCGCCACTTTTATTTAATTTATTTGACAATTTGCTTGTCATGTAGTGTCTTTCTCACTCGGCAAATGAATTTGCCCTTTCCAATTCCATACATTGTGTTCTGTTTTCTTGCCAGGAAACAAGCTGCGGGCGAGCCAGCTTATCTTTACGAATTCGTAGCGAATAACCTAAATAAAAATTACATCTTTTTGATATGGATGCTCCCATACTTTAGACAAACTTGAAATGAGGCAAGTACGTCTAATTAATTGACCAAATTATCGCTCGGCATCACTATTGAACATGTTATGTTGACTGGCATGTGATCAGAAATGTGGCATAGCTGGCATGTTTTTGACAATATGTCCAGTAAATAAATTTGTTTATATTCCACGAATCTGTGGATGGACAACATGTGGCATAAGAGTATTTCCCAGAATTATCCATATTTTACCGCAAGGCTTTAAATGATCTTCTAATGTGAAGATGTATTGAGTAGCATCATATTTAATTTCGTATGTTTAGTTACACCTGTCAACTGGGAAATCAAAGCGAGAAGGTTCATATGTAAAGATGATAACCACAGTCCGCGGTGAATGCCACTGAGTGTAGTTTTGTATTTGGATGCCTGGCTGAGAGAGGGTTTTAGCATGGGAGACTGGGTGAGAGCGTGAACGACAATAAGCCGATGACGATGGTTTTTATTCTCCTTACAACTGTGGCCCGCCAGCCTGGTTCAGCGTCATTCATGTCATGACATTGGTCACAATATATAAAAACTGCTGAAAAGGCCTGTATAGTCTGTCTGGTGCGGAGTGCGTGCGGCCACCTATGTGCCACCGCCCAGCACATGAAAGGACATCTCTCATTGGTGCAAATATAGCCCATTTGCATTAGCCCCTAAGAGGCTTCTGAACTCCTTTTTCTAACTTGAGCTGACTGGAGAAACGTCAGGGAAAGAGGCAATGGCGCAGTCGGCGTGTCTTCATGAATTTTTTTTGTCGTTTTTTGGCTTGACGTGACGTCACTTTTCGATTTTGCTCCCAGTATAAAATCAGCAAGTTGATGCTAAAAGGAGCCAGTGTAACAGGCGGTGTCTATCTGATGACAGTTGCTTTCTCACACATCGTAATTTCTTTTTAACAGCCTTTAAAAGTGACACCTACCGCGGCCAATAAATATGTCACTTTTCTGCTTTACAAGAGCTGTACTTTAAAGGTGGGTACTATAAGACTAAATGAGAGTACGTATAATTCTCCGGTCGTTGTAATATCAAGGAAGAAGTATGGAAATGATCACTGCTCCACTGCTATCTGATTATAATGCAACGACGGACAGACCGGAGCCAAGTGCGGACGAAGACGACGCCGTTGATGTGAGCGATGAATACACTGCGGAATGTCTTGTTTATGCACTCCTTGTGGACTTTATCGGGAAAACTTTGCTAAGCGTTTTCGGACTGGTAGGCAACACGTTGACATGCATGATCATGTGGAAGGAGCGGAAAACGTCGGTGACGTCATTCCTGCTGATTGTCTTGGCCGCAGTGGATGACTTCGCCCTAATCGTGTGGTCGGAGCAGATGGCGCTGCCGGCGTTTTGTCGCATGACCCACTGGTGCCCGGGTTACTTGGCCAAGATCGACGCCGCGAATCTATATGGCTGGTTCCTGGGCAGCGTCTCTCACATGATGTCCACGTGGGTCGTCGTCATGGTGACCGTCCATCGCTTCGTCTCCGTCTGCCTGCCGCACAAGAGCATCACGTGGGAGACCATGTCCAAGGTCAAGGTCAGAGTGGCAATCGTGTTAACGGCATGCGTCGTGTTTTGCATCCCGCGCGCGGTCTACCACTACATAACGTACGACGATGAGGGCCACATGGTGAGAAAGCCTCAAGCCTGGGCCGGCCCCGTCTACGACTACGTCTACAACGTATTCCTCTACTACCTGGTCATCTACGTCATCCCGTTAACGACCTTGACCTACTGCACCTACCGCCTGATCCGAAGCCTGCGCGAGGCGGCCAAGAAACGGGAGGAAATGACGCGCCAAGCACGTGACCGCGTCGACCTGACCTTCTCGCTGGTCATCGTGGTGGTGGTCTACATGGTGTGTCAGCTGAGTAACCCCATCCGACGCATCCTGTTCGCCTATTACCCGAGAGCGGAGAGGGGTTGTGGCCACCCGTACTACTACTACCTCTCCATCAGCACCGGGATGGTCGCCTTCAGTTCCGCCGTCAACTTCCCCGTCTTCGTGCTCTGCGCCAGGCGGTTCAGGTTGCGGCTGAGGTCGCTCTTCGGGAAGAACAACGTCGTCGGCGTGGAACCCACGGCCGGCAATCGGATGCAAAACAGCAACACCACCTAGCGGCATATTGTGTCTTTGCATAGCTTTAAGAGAAAATTATGTCTCGTGCTTTAAAGACCCCACGAGAATGTTAATACTATACTTGACAGATCTTTCAAAAATTCGACAATTAAATGTGTACGGGAAAACCAGACGATTTCGTTTTATCATAATAAAGAATAACTAGAAACAATGATTCTTAACCATGTGAATATTCTTTGAGACCTACGGACAAGTGTATTCAGTATTCGTGGCTGTAAACAATGGTACGTGTCGTTCGAGTCTAGTCAGTACTGTTTGCGAGATTATTGGCTATGAAAATGTATAAACAGTGTCGCGAGCCTTTTGGAATCATTGCCATTTTGTCAAGCCAGGGTATATTCATGCATAAAATGTTGTTGTTGTCGCACTGTACCAGGCGCTAACCTTTAAAGAAGTGCATCAAATTCTGCCTTGAATGTGCCCTCGAGCCCAATAGATACTTCTAAGAGATTACATGTAATAGGTTCCGAACTCAAACGATGAGGTACTGTGACACTTATGCTGTACGGTTTTATCTTTTACCAGACAGATTCTAAGTACATGTGCATTACACTAAGCTATGTATAGGCGTGTGTATAATTTGAATTTGTGCAAAGAATATTTGCGTTGTAGTACTTAATTGAAAGTTGATTAAATTCTGTTGTGGGGTTCTTGGTCGTAGTCGGCAACCGAATGAAAAAATCTCAAATTTCCAGGTCGGTTGAACCCAGGTCGGTTGAAAAAATTGATGTATGCATGTACTGCATAGCTAGATGCTGAAGACCTTATTTTATTAATGTTTCGTGTAATAGTACAAAGAATGTGATCCATTATGTTGTGTCAAATCGTTAGCGAATAAAATTCAAAAATAACTCCTAAGATTGATGGACTATAACACATTTATTTACTATCTGAGGCAACAATGACATTGACTATTGATCATGACAGACAATAACTAAATAAATTGACTAGTGATCAAGGCAGACAATGAGGTCAATAATAATTGATCAAGGCAGACAATGAAGTCATTAATAACTGATCAAGGCAGACAATGACTTCATTAAAAACTGATCAAGGCAGACAATGACTTCATTGACTAGTCACCAAGGGAGACAATGATGTCATTAAGTAATTAATAATTGATCAAGGCAGACAATGACGTCATTAATAATTGAGCAAGGTAGACAATGACGTCGGTGATCAAGGCCGACAATGGCGTTAGTGGTCCAGACGGACAATGGCGTCAGTGATCAAGGCAGACAATGGCGTCAGTGATCAAGGCAGACAATGGCGTCAGTGATCAAGGCAGACAATGGCGTCAGTGGTCAAGGCAGACAATGGCGTCAGTGATCAAGGCAGACAATGGCGTCAGTGATCAAAGCAGACAATGGCGTCAGTGATCAAGGCAGACAATGGCGACAACGCTCAATGATCGCATTAAGTTTATAAACTGTACCAAACATTAGCGAACAACAATCTACAATTTTACAACGCGCAAAAAAGTTATGGCACAGAATCTCGCCACTCGCTCGACACGGTCTAAAACTTACGCACAAGGACAAAAATGTCTCGTCATTTTCGGACCCTAGCAAGTGTCAAGATGAATGTAATTAATGTCTGGTACCGTTTAATAATATTAATGTTAAAATTTAATAAAATTATATCGAAATTATATCAAACGCACGATATAAAACCAATGACACCTTTTGAAAAACATGGTAGATTATTTAAATAATATTTGTTTGACTGTTTAACTAGTTTAATCTGGTAAATACAAATGACATATCATCGTTGATTAGTTATCCACAAAATGGATCTAAACAAAAACAAATCAAAGGTAAACAAACCCACACACACAAGTCTCAAAACAAATATCAAACATCGCAGGATTTTGAAAGACTTCGATACTCAAACTGTTGAATGACCGGTTATGGACTAGGCACAACTGGTGTAAACCAGGAACAGGCTCTACACACGTAGCTCAGGGGATGACACTTGGCGATAAGTAGTTACATGATGGTGGTTCCATAATGGGATTTTCAAAGTCATTATGTCATGCATTAGATTATATGGATAAAGTGCTGTTTAAACACAAACATACGTATTTTGAAATAAGGTCGGTGGTGGGCCGGGAGATGGCGGGGGTATCAGCGATAGTTCACTGCACCCACCATCATCACCCCTGATGCGTGTTTATATAACATCTGTTAAATATTCACCCACAACTCACAATGGAGGTACACTAACATTCAACAAACTCAAAGTTTGTGCGTAAATGATTAATTGGGCAAAATCCTGGATCCGTTCATTCCCTAACGAAGGCTTTCCATTAGGTAACCCACACATCTTTCTGATAACGACCTTCAACTTCCAGTCGCGATAAGTATTCCGCAGCCTCGCTTTCGCTCTTACCGCCACACGATTGGATAATGGCAAGGAATTCCTTGTTGACGTCATGCGCCATGTGTTTGGCGTCCCCACAGATATACACGTGACATTTCTCTTGATCCAGACGCTTCCAGAGGAGCGCCGCGTCTTCCCGGATCAGATCCTGGACGTAGATTTTGGCAGGCTGATCTCGAGAGAACGCCTTGCGTAGTTCGATGACGCCATCGGCCGCTTGTTTCTCTGTTTTAATGAAATAAAATTCAAAACTTAACTCATTTTTGTATATATAAAAGTATATCCCGCTTATATAGATTATATACCTATTTCTCTCTCTATATATAACATGTATAACAGATGTTTAATGTAATTTCAAACATAACGGTTTTTTGCATATATATATAGATTTATATATATATATATAATTACACCTACGGTATTCTCTCGAATAATAGCCCGAGCGCTTATTTTGTCCAGCACGGATTTGCCTATTATTTATTATTTATTTTTGGCCACATTTATGTGGGGCCAGCGGAGACCGTCGCATCTTGTCTCCACCCCGATAGGTGGGACTCTCTCCCCGGTCCTTCGTCTCCATAACCCCCCCGCCCCCCCCAAAGTAACACCATGACAACAAATTGAACAACTTACCTTTTCTGGGAGAGGCAGATAACAACCCCATGGTGACTAAGGGGAGGGGGAGGAGGGGGTGGTCATCAGCTAACAACGATCAGAATCCAGTAATTGTCTCGATATTGTCCATAAGTTCATCTCCATTATGTTATGTCTGTTCGTATGTTCTGCCCCCCCCCCCACCCCCGCCGGTTCTATCTACTGTCCCTAATATAACACTGATCTGGCTGGTGGGTGGAAAGGAGTACCCCCCACCCGCCCCACACACACCCACACCTCACCCCCTTCCGTCTCACCCCGTAACCTTGCACTTGTTTGAACGGGCCATTATTCGAGCAACCGGCGGTCATTGGGGAGAATACGGTAAACGCAAACAACGTGTACGTGTGATATATCGGCCCAGGCCCAGTGGATAAAAAAAACCAAGCGCCTCGGGACAAATGGGAAGTTCCCTTTGGTCTAATGCGCTAGGTGTACTCCCTCCCACAAATTGCAGGTACTATTTTTTACTCAAATTGGTATCCCTTTTAACTTGTATCCAGCGAATCCTTTTGTGAGGTGCTCCCCATGTTAAAGGTAAACACTTACCCAGCTCGTCTTTGTACAAAAAGTCCCCGTTACGATGTCTGCAGCCAAAGTACAGCCGGTTACTTCCCGCGCATGTCTTGGCCACTGTAATAGGGTTAAAACGCATTGTAAGATTTAATTTCTTTAACAAAAGATCACCGAAAGCAATGACGCTCGTACATGAGACAGAACTGTAACGTCAATATAAAACCAACGATTTCCAATAGCTGTGTGAGGAAACAAAGGGCATTTAGTAAGCCAATTCAAAGAGGCAAAATACTACCAACACGCAAAGTGTTTTTACGCCATACATAATTTGAAAACAATTTGGGTTTTTTTCATTCGAATTAAAAGAGAAGGTATAATTGGAATAAGTAAAATAATCTTAAAATAGGTAACACTATAAAAAATGTAAACGAAAAAACTTGTTGGTGTTCACCCTGGTACGGGTCCATCTGACCTATAACTCACCCCGCTCCTGTATAAAGGCTCTGAAGGGCGCGATTCCCGTTCCCGGTCCGACCATGATAATGGGCACCTCACCAGACTCCGGCAGGCGAAATTCCGGATTCTGGCTGATGAAGACCGGGCATGACAGGCCTACGGGAAGCCGATCCTGAAGAAAAGTGGTGGTGACTCCTGTCCGGGAGCGTCCGAGAGTCGAATAGCGGACAATAGCGGCTGTCACACAGCAGGACTCTGTATCCTGAAGGGAAAACAGTTCTTCAGGATCCAACGGAGGGTTAAATAACAAAAAGGAATGTAGAGTGGTAACGTAACATCAGATAATGTAGGTGTGTGGGTGAGACTTCCGGCGTCACGTGACTCGTCATGTGTCACTTTCCGCTACCCTTGCTTTCTACATCAGAGAGCTTGGGGATAACCAAGGATTTTGAACCCTTTCGCGGCATAAGTAAAACTTATGGCATTATGACCTTTCACGTCAACTTCAAACTACATACAATTACCGTGCAACCGTGTGTTATTGTTCCACTCATATCCGAAATCTACAATATTTCGCGGAAGCTAATATGGACTATGTGGGTACTGATGGGTACATCTATCGTGTGAAAGGGGCGAAAAAGAGGTTCAGTTCTGACAACCTCACGTATCACTTATGCAACGTTCGCGTATCTCTCACAGACTGGCTGCCGACGACCAAAAGATCATACCACTACAACATTACATGTCATCTTCATTCGAGGTTCTTCAAACGCCAATCGGACCAGAACAAAAGTTGAGTGAACCTACGGAGAGCTGGAGCTACGTACAGCGACTGGCGAGGAGGAGATGGAGTAGTATCTGAGCTACGTACAGCCACTGGCGAGGAGAGATGGAGTAGTATCTGGGCTACGTACAGCGACTGGCGAGGAGGAGATGGAGTAGTATCTGAGCTACGTACAGCCACTGGCGAGGAGAGATGGAGCAGTATCTGGGCTACGTACAGCGACTGGCGAGGAGGAGATGGAGTAGTATCTGGGCTACGTACAGCGACTGGCGAGGAGGAGATGGAGTAGTATCTGGGCTACGTACAGCGACTGGCGAGGAGGAGATGGAGTAGTATCTGGGCTACGTACAGCGACTGGCGAGGAGGAGATGGAGTAGTATCTGGGCTACGTACAGCGACTGGCGAGGAGGAGATGGAGTAGTATCTGGGCTACGTACAGCGACTGGCGGGGAGGAGATGGAGTAGTATCTGGCCTACGTACAGCGACTGGCGAGGAGGAGATGGAGTAGTATCTGGGCTACGTACAGCGACTGGCGAGGAGGAGATGGAGTAGTATCTGGGCTACGTACAGCGACTGGCGAGGAAGAGATGGAGTAGTATCTGGGCTACGTACAGCGACTGGTGGGGAGGAGATGGAGTAGTATCTGGGCTACGCACAGCCACTGGCGGGGAGGAGATGGAGTAGTATCTGGGCTACGTACAGCGACTGGCGAGGAGGAGATGGAGTAGTATCTGGGCTACGTACAGCGACTGGCGAGGAGGAGATGGAGTAGTATCTGGGCTACGTACAGCGACTGGCGAGGAGGAGATGGAGTAGTATCTGGGCTACGTACAGCGACTGGCGGGGAGGAGATGGAGTAGTATCTGGGCTACGTACAGCGACTGGTGGGGAGGAGATGGAGTAGTATCTGGGCTACGTACAGCGACTGGCGAGGAGGAGATGGAGTAGTATCTGGGCTACGTACAGCGTCTGGCGGGGAGGAGATAGAGTAGTATCTGGGCTACGTACAGCGACTGGCGAGGAGGAGATGGAGTAGTATCTGGGCTACGTACAGCGACTGGCGAGGAGGAGATGGAGTAGTATCTGGGCTACGTACAGCGACTGGCGAGGAGGAGATGGAGTAGTATCTGGGCTACGTACAGCGACTGGCGAGGAGGAGATGGAGTAGTATCTGGACTACGTACAGCGACTGGCGAGGAGGAGATGGAGTAATATCTGGGCTACGTACAGCGACTGGCGAGGAGGAGATGCAGTAGTATCTGGGCTACGTACAGCGACTGGCGAGGAGGAGATGGAGTAGTATCTGGACTACGTACAGCGACTGGCGAGGAGGAGATGGAGTAGTATCTGGGCTACGTACAGCGACTGGCGGGGAGGAGATGGAGTATTATCTGGACTACGTACAGCGACTGGCGAGGAGGAGATGGAGTAGTATCTGGGCTACGTACAGCGACTGGCGAGGAGGAGATGGAGTAGTATCTGGGCTACGTACAGCGACTGGCGGGGAGGAGATAGAGTAGTATCTGGGCTACGTACAGCGACTGGCGGGGAGGAGATGGAGTAGTATCTGGGCTACGTACAGCGACTGGCGAGGAGGAGATGGAGTAGTATCTGGGCTACGTACAGCGACTGGCGGGGAGGAGATGGAGTAGTATCTGGGCTCGTACAGCGACTGGCGAGGAGGAGATGGAGTAGTATCTGGGCTACGTACAGCCACTGGCGAGGAGGAGATGGAGTAGTATCTGGGCTACGTACAGCGACTGGCCAGGAGGAGATGGAGTAGTATCTGAGCTACGTACAGCGACTGGCGAGGAGGAGATGGAGTAGTATCTGGGCTACGTACAGCGACTGGCGAGGAGGAGATGGAGTAGTATCTGGGCTCGTACAGCGACTGGCGGGGAGGAGATAGAGTAGTATCTGGGCTACGTACAGCGACTGGCGGGGAGGAGATGGAGTAGTATCTGGGCTACGTACAGCGACTGGCGAGGAGGAGATGGAGTAGTATCTGGGCTACGTACAGCGACTGGCGGGGAGGAGATGGAGTAGTATCTGGGCTCGTACAGCGACTGGCGAGGAGGAGATGGAGTAGTATCTGGGCTACGTACAGCCACTGGCGAGGAGGAGATGGAGTAGTATCTGGGCTACGTACAGCGACTGGCGAGGAGATGGAGTAGTATCTGGGCTACGTACAGCGACTGGCGAGGAGGAGATGGAGTAGTATCTGGGCTACGTACAGTGACTGCCGAGGAGGAGATGGAGTAGTATCTGGGCTGCAGGCCTTTCATCTGACTCAGCACTTCACCCACTGACAGCTTGGATGCCACAGACGGGAAATCTTGAAGAACGTCGGCCACCTCTCGTTCATAAAGGTACTCGTGTAGGAATGTATTCGATTTGGAAGTCTGTGGCAAAGGTAATGGTAAAGGCATTGTGAGCGCAAGAACGCAATTCAATCAAAATGCGTCCACAAGGAGACCACACTAAACAATTGTTGAATATGTTGCGCCTGGCGGATATATTGCCTGGGCAGCAAACGAGCTCCACAATTCACATAAAGAACGCTAAATATCAAAACGCCGACAATTGTTGTATAAGCAACTTTACAGAATAAAGATTGTGACTGGCATCCACCTTCACAACTGGCTGAAACAAAGTGTTGGCCATACATACTCCATCTTTCAGCAGATTGGCGATCTCCGCTTCTTCAGCGCTTCCTTTCGATTTGACCAGTAACGATTGTAACACTTCTGATCTAACAGTCTTTAAATCGTAGTACTGGAGCAGTGCCTTCCGTAGTTCCATTTTGCCGTCTTAAAAAAACACAGGAACATTCCAGTAAGAACGGTTTCGAAAAGAAACAGTTCTCTCAGAACAAAACACCAAAAATTCAACTCCACGTCGAAATTTTAGCAGGTGAAAGAAAAATAATCATGTATTTGGTCTCGAAGTTATGGAAAGTTGCCAGTGTAATGCGATACCCAACATTTAGGGCAACCCAAATTGAAACTATAGGTCAGTGGCCTATTTCACGTACATAGCCGGCCGGCTAAGAGTTCACAGATGTACGTGAAATAGGCCGCAGAGCAGAACCTGAACTAATTTGAAAAAAAAAAGATTGTTTCTGCTCTGCTGGGCGCGTGTGGGCGCGTGCGTTTGCTTACGCGTGATTGACATACGTCATATATGCGTCTAATGCACCATGCATATAGTTCGCTTTTAGCATTGTTGTATTTTCATATTACAATGAAAAATATGTCACAGGGATATTTTGGGAGCATATGCTATACTTGATATCACATGCTATGTTCTAGATACATCCGGTATGTTTTCCTCCTCCAACTGTCGCTCCCCGCCCCGAATTGGTAGAGACGTACTTTCAGAAAGTCGGTCAGAAACTATAGCATTTGAAACGTAGGCACGCGTCTGTAACCTGAGGCACGGTACGTCACGGAGAGCCTGGAAAGTGGCCATGCTTCTCGGATCAAAAGAGTAACATGCAAATAATACTATAAATAATGCATATACAACGCGTTATAACCACCGATAAAGTTACAAAAATGATGATTTAATTATCAAAGCTATAATGGAAAAGAAGGACGACTGACCTGGCTTGGGGAGGAATGCCCATTTAGGAACGTCTACAGCCTCTGTGCCCGAACATCCCATAGCAGACAACAGCGTGTCTACTTCCTCCGCCTTGTTCTGTGGGTAGATCCCCAGAGCGTCACCTGTACTCGCCAATATCAGCAATAAGGTAAGAATAATGGTGGACCAGTCTCGGCCTGTAGCGCGTTACTTCGTCCTATAGCCTTAGTCCTCAGTACCCGGATCTAAACTCCGGATATAACTGGAAGTGAACACTTAAGCTT
Source organism: Arenicola marina (assembly GCA_964019135.1). Taxonomy (NCBI): domain Eukaryota; kingdom Metazoa; phylum Annelida; class Polychaeta; family Arenicolidae; genus Arenicola; species Arenicola marina. Next base: position 38,264,488 of record OZ025258.1, read on the forward strand.
GGCAGGACAATAGGAAGTGACGTCTTACTAGCTCTTGGCAGGACAATAGGAAGTGACGTGTTACTAGCTCTTGGCATGGCAAACAAAAATGACCCCTTTTTCGTGGAATGGCAACCGAAATGACCCCTTGATTATTCTTGGCAAGACAACCGGAAGTGACCCATCACAATCAGGGACGTGCCCTTTTATTTCAGCCAAAGTTGCTTATAAACCACATGTGCACGTTCCACAAACGGATAAATCAGAAAACGCTTCATTTTCATTGCCCTGTGTGTATATATCCTGCTGTTACCCGCGTGGTGTCCTTATTTTTGATTGGTTGATAGGTCAGAAGGCAACTTTTAAATGTCAGCGCCCACCAAAGCATGCACACTTACGGGCGGCAATAGGTATTTTCATGTATGTATAAAAAAAAAATTCTCGTACTTACACTCTGTTTTCTTTTAGGAAAGGTGTCGTAAGATCACATTATCTCATTACGAGCGCAAGTGCGAGAGGAATAGGCAGTCGCTTTAAAGGATATAATGTGGTGTATTGCAGGATGGGAATCACGTACCAGAGGTCCATTCAATGCCACTATATCACGTACCAGAGGTTTATTCAATGCCACTATATCACGTACCAGAGGTCCATTCAATGCCACTATATCACGTACCAGAGGTCCATTCAATGCCACTATATCACGTACCAGAGGTCCATTCAATGCCACTATATCACGTACCAGAGGTCCATTCAATGCCACTATATCACGTACCAGAGGTCCATTCAATGCCACTATATCACGTACCAGAGGTCCATTCAATGCCACTATATCACGTACCAGAGGTCCATTCAATGCCACTATATCACGTACCAGAGGTCCATTCAATGCCACTATATCACGTACCAGAGGTCCATTTAAGGCCACTATATCACGTACCAGAGGTCCATTCAATGCCACTATATCACGTACCAGAGGTTCATTCAAGGCCACTATATGACGTACCAGAGGTCCATTCAATGCCACTATATCACGTACCAGAGGTCCATTTAAGGCCACTATATCACGTACCAGAGGTCCATTCAATGCCACTATATCACGTACCAGAGGTTCATTCAATGCCACTATATCACGTACCAGAGGTCCATTCAATGCCACTATATCACGTACCAGAGGTTCATTCAAGGCCACTATATGACGTACCAGAGGTCCATTCAATGCCACTATATCACGTACCAGAGGTCCATTCAATGCCACTATATCACGTACCAGAGGTCCATTCAATGCCACTATATCACGTACCAGAGGTCCATTCAATGCCACTATATCACGTACCAGAGGTCCATTCAATGCCACTATATCACGTACCAGAGGTCCATTCAATGCCACTATATCACGTACCAAAGGTCCATTCAATGCCACTATATCACGTACCAGAGGTCCATTCAATGCCACTATATCACGTACCAGAGGTCCATTCAATGCCACTATATCACGTACCAGAGGTCCATTCAATGCCACTATATCACGTACCAGAGGTCCATTTAAGGCCACTATATCACGTACCAGAGGTCCATTCAATGCCACTATATCACGTACCAGAGGTCCATTCAATGCCACTATATGACGTACCAGAGGTCCACTCAATGCCACTATATCACGTACCAGAGGTCCATTCAATGCCACTATATCACGTACCAGAGGTCTATTCAATGCCACTATATCACGTACCAAAGGTTCATTCAATGCCACTATATCACGTACCAGAGGTCCATTCAATGCCACTATATCACGTACCAGAGGTCCATTCAATGCCACTATATCACGTACCAGAGGTCCATTCAATGCCACTATATCACGTACCAGAGGTCCATTCAATGCCACTATATCACGTACCAAAGGTCCATTCAATGCCACTATATCACGTACCAGAGGTCCATTCAATGCCACTATATCACGTACCAGAGGTCCATTCAATGCCACTATATCACGTACCAGAGGTCCATTCAATGCCACTATATCACGTACCAGAGGTACATTCAATGCTATTATATCACGTACCAGAGGTCCATTCCATGCCACTATATCACGTACCAGAGGTCCATTCAATGCCACTATATCACGCACCAGAGGTCCATTCAATGCCACTATATCACGTACCAAAGGTCCATTCAATGCCACTATATCACGTACCAGAGGTCCATTCAATGCCACTATATCACGTACCAAAGGTCCATTCAATGCCACTATATCACGTACCAGAGGTCCAGTCAAGGCCACTATATCACGTACCAGAGGTCCATTCAATGCCACTATATCACGCATCAGAGGTCCATTCAATGCCACTATATCACGTACCAGAGGTCCATTCAATGCCACTATATCACGTACCAGAGGTCCATTCAATGCCACTATATCACGTACCAGAGATCCATTCAATGCTACTATATCACGTATCAGAGGTCCATTCAATGCTATTATATGACGTACCAGAGGTCCATTCAATGAAACTATATCACGTACCTGAGGTCCATTCAATGCTACTATATCACGTATCAGAGGTCCATTCAATGCTATTATATGACGTACCAGAGGTCCATTCCATGCCACTATATCACGTACCAGAGGTCCATTCAATGCCACCATATCACGTACCAGAGGTCCATTCAATGCCACTATATCACGTACCAGAGGTCCATTCAATGCCACTATATCACGTACCAAAGGTCCATTCAATGCCACTATATCACGTACCAGAGGTCCATTCAATGCCACTATATCACGTACCAGAGGTCCATTCAATGCCACTATATCACGTACCAGAGGTCCATTCAATGCCACTATATCACGTACCAGAGGTACATTCAATGCTATTATATCACGTACCAGAGGTCCATTCCATGCCACTATATCACGTACCAGAGGTCCATTCAATGAAACTATATCACGTACCTGAGGTCCATTCAATGCTACTATATCACGTATCAGAGGTCCATTCAATGCTATTATATGACGTACCAGAGGTCCATTCCATGCAACTATATCACGTACCAGAGGTCCATTCAATGCCACTATATCACGTACCAGAGGTCCATTCAATGCCACTATATCACGTAACAGAGATTCAGTCAATGCCACTATATCGCGTACCAGAGGTCCATTCAATGCCACTATATCACGTACCAGAGGTCCATTCAATGCCACTATATCACGTACCAGATGTCCCTTCAATGCCACTATATCACGTACCAGAGGTCCATTCAATGCCACTATATCACGTAACAGAGATTCATTCAATGCCACTATATCGCGTACCAGAGGTCCATTCAATGCCACTATATCGCGTACCAGAGGTCCATTCAATGCCGCTATATCACGTACCAGAGGTCCATTCAATGCCACTATATCACGTACCAGAGGTCCATTCAATGCCACTATATCACGTACCAGAGGTCCATTCAATGCCACTATATCACGTACCAGAGGTCCATTCAATGCCACTATATCACGTACCAGAGGTCCATTCAATGCCACTATATCACGTACCAGAGGTTCATTCAATGCTATTATATCACGTACCAGAGGTCCATTCCATGCCACTATATCACGTACCAGAGGTCCATTCAATGCCACTATATCACGCACCAGAGGTCCATTCAATGCCACTATATCACGTACCAAAGGTCCATTCAATGCCACTATATCACGTACCAGAGGTCCATTCAATGCCACTATATCACGTACCAAAGGTCCATTCAATGAAACTATATCACGTACCAGAGGTCCAGTCAAGGCCACTATATCACGTACCAGAGGTCCATTCAATGCCACTATATCACGTACCAGAGGTCCATTCAATGCCACTATATCACGTACCAGAGGTCCATTCAATGCCACTATATCACGTACCAGAGGTCCATTCAATGCCACTATATCACGTACCAGAGATCCATTCAATGCTACTATATCACGTATCAGAGGTCCATTCAATGCTATTATATGACGTACCAGAGGTCCATTCAATGCCACTATATCACGTACCAGAGGTCCATTCAATGCCACTATATCACGTAACAGAGATCCATTCAATGCCACTATATCGCGTACCAGAGGTCCATTCAATGCCACTATATCACGTACCAGAGGTCCATTCAATGCCACTATATCACGTACCAGAGGTCCATTCAATGCCACTATCACACGTACCAGAGGTCGATTCAATGCCACTATATCACGTACCAGAGGTTCATTCAATGCCAATATATCGCGTACCAGAGATCCATTCCATGCCACCATATCACGTACCAGAGGTCCATTCAATGCCACTATATCACGTACCAGAGGTCGATTCAATGCCACTATATCACGTACCAGAGGTTCATTCAATGCCAATATATCGCGTACCAGAGGTCGATTCAATGCCACTATATCACGTACCAGAGGTTCATTCAATGCCAATATATCGCGTACCAGAGATCCATTCAATGCCACTATATCACGTACCAGAGGTCCATTCCATGCCACTATATCACGTACCAGAGGTCGATTCAATGCCACTATATCACGTACCAGAGGTCCATTCAATGCCACTATATCACGTACCAGAGGTCCATTCAATGCCACTATATCACGTACCAGAGGTCCATTCAATGCCACTATATCGCGTACCAGAGATCCATTCAATGCCACTATATCACGTACCAGAGGTCCATTCCATGCCACTTTATCACGTACCAGAGGTCCATTCAATGCCACTATATCACGTACCAGAGGTTCATTCAAGGCCACTATATGACGTACCAGAGGTCCATTCAATGCCACTATATCACGTACCAGAGGTCCATTTAAGGCCACTATATCACGTACCAGAGGTCCATTCAATGCCACTATATCACGTACCAGAGGTTCATTCAATGCCACTATATCACGTACCAGAGGTCCATTCAATGCCACTATATCACGTACCAGAGGTTCATTCAAGGCCACTATATGACGTACCAGAGGTCCATTCAATGCCACTATATCACGTACCAGAGGTCCATTCAATGCCACTATATCACGTACCAGAGGTCCATTCAATGCCACTATATCACGTACCAGAGGTCCATTCAATGCCACTATATCACGTACCAGAGGTCCATTCAATGCCACTATATCACGTACCAGAGGTCCATTCAATGCCACTATATCACGTACCAAAGGTCCATTCAATGCCACTATATCACGTACCAGAGGTCCATTCAATGCCACTATATCACGTACCAGAGGTCCATTCAATGCCACTATATCACGTACCAGAGGTCCATTCAATGCCACTATATCACGTACCAGAGGTCCATTTAAGGCCACTATATCACGTACCAGAGGTCCATTCAATGCCACTATATCATGTACCAGAGGTCCATTCAATGCCACTATATCACGTACCAGAGGTCCACTCAATGCCACTATATCACGTACCAGAGGTCCATTCAATGCCACTATATCACGTACCAGAGGTCTATTCAATGCCACTATATCACGTACCAAAGGTTCATTCAATGCCACTATATCACGTACCAGAGGTCCATTCAATGCCACTATATCACGTACCAGAGGTCCATTCAATGCCACTATATCACGTACCAGAGGTCCATTCAATGCCACTATATCACGTACCAGAGGTCCATTCAATGCCACTATATCACGTACCAAAGGTCCATTCAATGCCACTATATCACGTACCAGAGGTCCATTCAATGCCACTATATCACGTACCAGAGGTCCATTCAATGCCACTATATCACGTACCAGAGGTCCATTCAATGCCACTATATCACGTACCAGAGGTACATTCAATGCTATTATATCACGTACCAGAGGTCCATTCCATGCCACTATATCACGTACCAGAGGTCCATTCAATGCCACTATATCACGCACCAGAGGTCCATTCAATGCCACTATATCACGTACCAAAGGTCCATTCAATGCCACTATATCACGTACCAGAGGTCCATTCAATGCCACTATATCACGTACCAAAGGTCCATTCAATGCCACTATATCACGTACCAGAGGTCCAGTCAAGGCCACTATATCACGTACCAGAGGTCCATTCAATGCCACTATATCACGCATCAGAGGTCCATTCAATGCCACTATATCACGTACCAGAGGTCCATTCAATGCCACTATATCACGTACCAGAGGTCCATTCAATGCCACTATATCACGTACCAGAGATCCATTCAATGCTACTATATCACGTATCAGAGGTCCATTCAATGCTATTATATGACGTACCAGAGGTCCATTCAATGCCACTATATCACGTACCAGAGGTCCATTCAATGCCGCTATATCACGTACCAGAGGTCCATTCAATGAAACTATATCACGTACCTGAGGTCCATTCAATGCTACTATATCACGTATCAGAGGTCCATTCAATGCTATTATATGACGTACCAGAGGTCCATTCCATGCCACTATATCACGTACCAGAGGTCCATTCAATGCCACTATATCACGTACCAGAGGTCCATTCAATGCCACTATATCACGTACCAGAGGTCCATTCAATGCCACTATATCACGTACCAAAGGTCCATTCAATGCCACTATATCACGTACCAGAGGTCCATTCAATGCCACTATATCACGTACCAGAGGTCCATTCAATGCCACTATATCACGTACCAGAGGTCCATTCAATGCCACTATATCACGTACCAGAGGCACATTCAATGCTATTATATCACGTACCAGAGGTCCATTCCATGCCACTATATCACGTACCAGAGGTCCATTCAATGAAACTATATCACGTACCTGAGGTCCATTCAATGCTACTATATCACGTATCAGAGGTCCATTCAATGCTATTATATGACGTACCAGAGGTCCATTCCATGCAACTATATCACGTACCAGAGGTCCATTCAATGCCACTATATCACGTACCAGAGGTCCATTCAATGCCACTATATCACGTAACAGAGATTCAGTCAATGCCACTATATCGCGTACCAGAGGTCCATTCAATGCCACTATATCACGTACCAGAGGTCCATTCAATGCCACTATATCACGTACCAGAGGTCCATTCAATGCCACTATATCACGTACCAGAGGTCCATTCAATGCCACTATATCACGTAACAGAGATTCATTCAATGCCACTATATCGCGTACCAGAGGTCCATTCAATGCCACTATATCGCGTACCAGAGGTCCATTCAATGCCGCTATATCACGTACCAGAGGTCCATTCAATGCCACTATATCACGTACCAGAGGTCCATTCAATGCCACTATATCACGTACCAGAGGTCCATTCAATGCCACTATATCACGTACCAGAGGTCCATTCAATGCCACTATATCACGTACCAGAGGTCCATTCAATGCCACTATATCACGTACCAGAGGTTCATTCAATGCTATTATATCACGTACCAGAGGTCCATTCCATGCCACTATATCACGTACCAGAGGTCCATTCAATGCCACTATATCACGCACCAGAGGTCCATTCAATGCCACTATATCACGTACCAAAGGTCCATTCAATGCCACTATATCACGTACCAGAGGTCCATTCAATGCCACTATATCACGTACCAAAGGTCCATTCAATGCCACTATATCACGTACCAGAGGTCCAGTCAAGGCCACTATATCACGTACCAGAGGTCCATTCAATGCCACTATATCACGTACCAGAGGTCCATTCAATGCCACTATATCACGTACCAGAGGTCCATTCAATGCCACTATATCACGTACCAGAGGTCCATTCAATGCCACTATATCACGTACCAGAGATCCATTCAATGCTACTATATCACGTATCAGAGGTCCATTCAATGCTATTATATGACGTACCAGAGGTCCATTCAATGCCACTATATCACGTACCAGAGGTCCATTCAATGCCACTATATCACGTAACAGAGATCCATTCAATGCCACTATATCGCGTACCAGAGGTCCATTCAATGCCACTATATCACGTACCAGAGGTCCATTCAATGCCACTATATCACGTACCAGAGGTCCATTCAATGCCACTATCACACGTACCAGAGGTCGATTCAATGCCACTATATCACGTACCAGAGGTTCATTCAATGCCAATATATCGCGTACCAGAGATCCATTCCATGCCACTATATCACGTACCAGAGGTCCATTCAATGCCACTATATCACGTACCAGAGGTCGATTCAATGCCACTATATCACGTACCAGAGGTTCATTCAATGCCAATATATCGCGTACCAGAGGTCGATTCAATGCCACTATATCACGTACCAGAGGTCCATTCAATGCCACTATATCACGTACCAGAGATCCATTCAATGCTACTATATCACGTATCAGAGGTCCATTCAATGCTATTATATGACGTACCAGAGGTCCATTCAATGCCACTATATCACGTACCAGAGGTCCATTCAATGCCACTATATCACGTAACAGAGATCCATTCAATGCCACTATATCGCGTACCAGAGGTCCATTCAATGCCACTATATCACGTACCAGAGGTCCATTCAATGCCACTATATCACGTACCAGAGGTCCATTCAATGCCACTATATCACGTACCAGAGGTCGATTCAATGCCACTATATCACGTACCAGAGGTTCATTCAATGCCAATATATCGCGTACCAGAGATCCATTCCATGCCACTATATCACGTACCAGAGGTCCATTCAATGCCACTATATCACGTACCAGAGGTCGATTCAATGCCACTATATCACGTACCAGAGGTTCATTCAATGCCAATATATCGCGTACCAGAGGTCGATTCAATGCCACTATATCACGTACCAGAGGTTCATTCAATGCCAATATATCGCGTACCAGAGATCCATTCAATGCCACTATATCACGTACCAGAGGTCCATTCCATGCCACTATATCACGTACCAGAGGTCCATTCAATGCCACTATATCACGTACCAGAGGTCCATTCAATGCCACTATATCACGTACCAGAGGTCCATTCAATGCCACTATATCACGTACCAGAGGTCCATTCAATGCCACTATATCGCGTACCAGAGATCCATTCAATGCCACTATATCACGTACCAGAGGTCCATTCCATGCCACTATATCACGTACCAGAGGTTCATTCAATGCCACTATATCACGCACCAGAGGTCCATTCAATGCCACTATATCACGTACCAGAGGTCCATTCAATGCCAATATATCACGCACCAGAGGTCCATTCAATGCCACTATATCACGTACCAGAGGTCCATTCAATGCCACTATATCACGTACCAGAGGTCCATTCAATGCCACTATATCACGTACCAGAGGTCGATTCAATGCCACTATATCACGTACCAGAGGTTCATTCAATGCCACTATATCACGTACCAGAGGTCCATTCAATGCCACTATATCACGTACCAGAGGTCCATTCAATGCCACTATTTCACGTAACAGAGATCCATTCAATGCCACTATATCGCGTACCAGAGGTCCATTCAATGCCACTATATCACGTACCAGAGGTCCATTCAATGCCACTATATCACGTACCAGAGGTCCATTCAATGCCACTATATCACGTACCAGAGGTCGATTCAATGCCACTATATCACGTACCAGAGGTTCATTCAATGCCAATATATCGCGTACCAGAGATACATTCCATGCGACTATATCACGTACCAGAGGTCCATTCAATGCCACTATATCGCGTACCAGAGGTCCATTCAATGCCACTATATCACGTACCAGAGGTCCATTCAATGCCACTATATCACGTACCAGAGGTCCATTCAATGCCACTATATCACGTACCAGAGGTCGATTCAATGCCACTATATCACGTACCAGAGGTCCATTCAATGCCACTATATCACGTACCAGAGGTTCATTCAATGCCACTATATCACGTACCAAAGGTCCATTCAATGCCACTATATCACGTACCAGAGGTCCATTCAATGCCACTATATCACGTACCAGAGGTTCATTCAATGCCACTATATCACGTACCAAAGGTTCATTCAATGCCACTATATCACGTACCAGAGGTCCATTCCATGCCACTATATCACGTACCAGAGGTTCATTCAATGCCACTATATCACGTACCAGAGGTCCATTCAATGCCACTATATCACGTACCAGAGGTTCATTCAATGCCACTATATCACGTACCAGAGGTCCATTCAATGCCACTATATCACGTACCAGAGGTCCATTCAATGCCACTATATCACGTACCAGAGGTCCATTCAAGGCCACTATCGCGCAGGTCAAACTCGCAGTGAATGGTTTCTTTGTCGGCCTCCGCATCAGTGATCGTCAGGTTCCGTTTAATCTGAGAAAAAAACCCAACGTAAATGTATAAACTGTCCTTGGAACTTCTTTGTTCTGCAGTTAGAATATGTATAAAAAAACGGCACACCGCTAAACAGTCAACGTTGCACACGTACGTTAATCGAACATTCATAGACATAGGCATCATTTGAGTCATTAGATCATTTGCATCCACATAGACAGTAAAATAAATTAATTTGGAGGATGTATCGTGTTATCTTGGGACGTTAAAGCGTTAAATCGCGAATTTAGGTGCAAGGTTATATCTTGGCGCGTCCCTAAAAACTCAAGCTAATTATATTGATGTCATATTACATTTTTTCATAAACCCATCACGGAAACTGATCACATTACATTAATTGCTTTACAGTGGACATGAACAGCAATAATATTAATCCCAGCTCCTCTCTTTCATCGCCTCACCATCAGTTTAGAGAGGAAAGGCGTGGTCCTGCTGGGTCCACTATCGTCGTCTATCTCCACTCTGAGGTAGTCCAGGTCTGGTTCCACAGTCACGGACGAGAGGCTGTCCAGACAGAGCTGGAGCCAGGCATTGATAACACCCCAGTCCTCCATGTCCACGTCATGCCTGGCTGCAATCACGTGACAGCCCATGGACTTCAAGCTGAGGGCATCCCAGGGGCAAATCGCTAGTATTAGCACAGATTGCTTAACATACAGTTCTCTAAATAAATTAGTTCAGTGCTTTTCTAGATGTAAAATTTCAGATTTTCCAAAATTATTTTTGCTCTGTGGCTGGTGTATGTATGGATCAGACACCATAACAGGATTGTTGATTTACATCATTAATCAAGAGCGATAGCAAGAGACCTGGGTGAGTATGTTCAGGGGTCGTCTGGCCAGCCCGTGTACGTACAAAATCCGTGACATGGGCGTAATTTACATCGGCTAAGTTAAGGCAATCTCGTGAAACAGCAGTGAGATTTATGTTCTTTAGTGTGCGGGCATCGTGAAATGTGTGTCAGCTTGATGTAGATTTACTCAGTGTTTGACAACGTTTTGGATATATATACAATACGCTAATTGACCCCCCGCCCCCTCCCCCCCCCGTCGGTCTTGGTAAGTAAAAAGTCAATCATTGGCAGAGACTGATTGTTAGAACACATACGATGTGCCGGTCGCTTGGTCGTGTTCCTAATTATGTTACAATTCATAAAAGGAAATATAATTTACTTACAGGGATCCCAAATCATAACATTCCCATCAATTACATTGGCGTTACCAGTAAAAAAAACGAGGACCTATATCATAATGTGCACGTATATTACACAGCAACCATAACATCTAACACGAAGAGCCCAGCACCCCCACGTAATTACACCTATGTACAACACGGAAGTTAGAAATCCCCGACAATGATGACACAGGAGGAGGTGATCTCTCAACCCATCATGATTACGTTAATGTACTGCACGTACAGCAAAAAGCAAAGCAGATTTCCTGATCATAATGCACCCATAAATGTCACCGGAAACAAATCTTTGTATTAGATATTTATCGAAATAAACCCAGGATAAAGAGGGTGGCTAAACGACTATTTAGATTATCAGCTGAATTTATATATGCTATATATCAACACCCGCGCGGGTGGCTAGGGCCGCTATTGATACAATACCTTATTCCGGATGTATATCAGCAGTTTATTTCTTCTAATAAACGTCAGCATTATAAGGTTGAAGTAATAATGTCTAAACAAACCTGTCATCCACCAGCTGTCCTGCTCGGCAGAAGTGAGGATAATTTGTATCCCCAAGTGCTAAGACAGAATAATTTAAGTGACCAAAGTTCTCCTTTGCAGTCTCAAGTCGTTCACAGAAACTTCGGGCTTCGGTTGGAGGAATACCTGTCAGAGATATTGAATGAAGATATTATAGAATAATATACTGTAATTTCCTGTATATAAGTTACACTTTTTTTCTTTACGGCCAAGGGGCGTGACTTATACAACAGTGTGACATATACGAACCAAGTCAAAGCTTGTCTCTCACCTGTAAGTCCATGTACAAGGGCTAAGATAGACATCTGATGTTCACATAGGTAGGAAAAATAATTTTACATTCTTTATTCTGATTTACCTGCAGATCAAGAGCTCTATCAAGAAATAAATTATGTTTCTCTGATTAACATTAGGTTTTGGGTTGCAGTATTATTTATTATATTAAATAAACAAGTGTGAAATAAATATAGCATCCATGATGAAACAAAAAACACTCCATGCACTTACCATCACCAGCTGTGGAAATGACAATGAAAACAAGGTGTTCCCTATTGAAGTCCACATACTCATGATATTTTGCATCCACTATCCTAGGTTGCCATGGAAACTGGTCATCACTTGAAATGGAAGCTTCAATCCTGAATATAAAGGAATAAATTATAATTGTGTCATGCAATATAGAGATACATATGTTATGTTTGCAACACCTAATTATATATTATGTGGGGGTTTCAATACATGAAATACAAATTACTAGCTTACTTAATTAAATCCCTTTGAAAATACATCTAAAAAGCCTAATTTGTTTGGATAGAATATACATATTACCTAAATTAATTCATAAATGCGAAACATCTATATATTTTTTTACTATTAGAATTACAAAATATCATTACATCTGCATGGTTATTTACAGTTATTTATTTCCTATACAATAAATGGCAGCATAGCAGAATTAGGCTGCATATTCACCAAGCTTAATTAGTCTATTTGTCTCTTTATTCACCTGTCAAATAGTAGTCTGGCAATCTCTTCGCTAAAACCATACTCTGTTCCATATATGATTAAGATCTGCTTGCCTGGCTTGGCATATTGTCGATTGTAACTGTGTTTGTCATTTTGCACAACTGAGACAGAACCAGGAGCTACAAAAAAAAGAAAAAAAAAAACAATTCATTGATGAGATAAATATTCTGTAAGTCTTATCAAACCTAAAAAAAAAAATTAAAATAAGAAGTACAATGACAAGTGATTAATTGCAGCAACTATAGAGAGCTCAATAAATGATCAAAATTATATATCTAATAATATTCTGTCAATGAATCTTAAAATATTAATCTCTTCCCTATGACCCAATACAAGCATATAAAAAATATTCTACAAGTTATCTAAGAAAATGAAAGAAAAACAACTTACTTGATTCTCTAATGAAGGCTTCAATGGAATTATCCTCAAATTCACTGCCATTTGACGAGATAATTGTATACACAATATATGCTACCACACTGGTTAGTAATCCACCTAATATTAACATCAACATTTCTGGGCCTTGAAGATATCTAATTATTACCTGATTAACCTAACTTGTCATATATCCATGCTAATGTTATATCCTATAAAGGTTTTAAAATTGGGAAAGAATGTAGTAATTATGTCATAACCATATTCTTTTGTGAATTAGGTACAAGTCTCAAGCTCCTGGCAGTCATGTTGCAGATCATCTAAATGATAATGGTCAGTGATCACTATGCCACAGATATAAACTAAAGGACCACCGGCTATCCTACCAAGGGCAGTGACAGTGAGACCAATGTGCACAGCTTTTAGCCACACAGCAATGATTTATATTATATGACTCAATCGTTTCAGGATTCCAGGGTTGAGTAGAAGACAATATCCCGTCGTGCCATATATACACACTGGCACTTGTAGCGCAAGGTGTTATCAGCAAAGTGCAAAGATCACCCCACTTTTCTTGAGTGACAGCTGACATGTGACGACAAATGTACTGGCCAACCAGAACATTTCCACAGAAACTGAACTTACACAATTTTTTTCTAGATTTTAGACTGTATGAATTCGATATTCCAAGCATCAACGTCAAGAATGTGATTAAAAGTTATCATGAAATATCACTACGATTGTTGTACCATTTCTGTTATATTTTAAAAGGCAGAAAAGCGGAGTTTGTGGAGTTGTTATGCCGCCTGGGGATTCCAACGGGGGAGTCCCCAAATCGAGTAGCCTCGTTTTCGATCGGGAACCTCCCTTAGATTGCGGCCTTAGCAACCCGCTCGCCCTTGTCCAGCCGATTACATTTCTTTCAGTTGTGGCTTTTGGGCAAAACCACCCTCAAGCAAAAGTAATCATGCACTTAGAGGATGCGCCGAAACTTATTCAGGTACGCTATTGTTTTGCTATATAGCCTCTATAAGATCCAAAATTAGTCCAGACACGACTCACTCAACCTTCCAGAAACCCCTATTATCGCCAACTGTCAACTTTACCGTTGGCGTTGCACTAGCCTCAAAACAAGACGTTAGACTCTACTGTCGTTAGACAGTAGGCAATGGACAAGTTACTTGTCGTCCATTACCTACTGTCTAACGACAGTAACGTCTGGTTTTCAGGCTAGGGCGTTGCACTTGTGACTTGCAGTTGTGCAAATGTCCTTGATTCTGGAATCATGCTGCAGTCACTGATCCTGTGCCTGTGGGATCCCCGCCCCCCTTGGAAGGCGCCCCCCCCCCCACCCGACTTGCCTGGGGGCACTTTACTCTTAACTAACTTTAGCCCTAAAGAACCTCACTATGGTAGCGAAGATGAAGTCCAGCAGTATCGACAGACCGGAGTTCTTCAGGGCTAGAGGCATTGTGCAAAGCCCACTCATAGTTTTTATATACATGAAATGGCAAAGTCTGCTCTCGCACTCAATAAAAATGGTGTTACCTGATCAGTGAGTAGTATATTTGTTATCTTGAGTCAATTCTTAAAATTGCACTCCTACTAAGCTGATCAGTGAGTAGTATATTTGTTATCTCTCAGAACTTAAGTCAATTCTTACACTGCCACTATAAGCTTATACAATAAAGTTGAGAGATTATCTTGCACTTAAAAACTGTAACAGAATATCAGAATATCTTGCACTATAAACTATAACAGGGTCAGTAACAGTTTCATTGGGTTGAACCAACTTAAGGCCGAAATTACTTAGTAAGTAATTATATAGTAAAAAATGCTATCAATATATATATATATATTTATTATATATTTATATGTAATTGCTTCCTTTTCAGCCAAGGGACCATAAAGCCAAAGTATTAGTTTGGTAAGCATATATATACAATTCATCATCCAACTTACAGCAACTTGTATCTTTATTGAAACTATAATGGTACCACAGTTAATATTGATTAATTATTCATTAATATTCTAATAAATATATGATATAAAAAAGTGCATTATATGAAGTTATATATATATAATAGTTAAATTAAGCATTATATATCTACTAAACCGTAAGTACAAAAGAATTACTAAGTACAGTAAGTATAGAAACTAGAAATATAAATAGCAATCACTATAAATCCCTCTAAATGCATAAGCAAATACCTATGGTTGATCCAATATAAAGTTCCATCACTTACAAATAACAAGTGATATGTATCTATGTTTTATATATCTTATTTCAGGGGTGACTTAACTGTTAGTGACATGGACACATTGAATGAAAATACAACCCCTGATCAGATCAAAATGTAAGAGTGATCTCTGGCTGTATATATAACTTTGATAATGCACATTCAAAGATCTATTTTATTAGTATGAGAGGTATATATTAATTAAAACATACCATGCAGTTATGGCAGTTTTCAATGACAAATGAGCAAATTCTGATATTCTGGCAAAATAACTGTTATTGAAGTATTACATATGTATATATGCTTTATATAATATTAATTATTTTCATTATCATTTCAGAGCACTGTCCCAGATGTGCAACATTTGTACTACAGAAGACAATCCAAGGAATGACATCCTACTGGACTTGTACTTCTACACAATACAATTTGCTAGAGAAAATAAGTTTAGCAATGAACAAACCTCTGCGTTCTTCTCAATAATTAAGACCACACACGAGATTGCTACAGGTAGTTGATTTAAGACACAGACATATCAGTATAGCAATTAACTTCCTTTTAATAAGTAAAACCCAATTGTCCCGCTTCGGCCTTGATGGGTAGTAATAAGAAGCAATACAGAAAACATAAACGGTACATGTAGTTGTTTGTGCCGCACACATGTCGTAAAATAATGCGTTTTCTGTATATATAAATAACGTTACACTGTAATTGTCAAAAAATAACAGAAATACCCTGGTCTATAAATTTATGATTCAATTTTCATTGTGGCTTCCAGCATATTAAAAAAAGAATAGTTTCACAAGCAAATCAACTATTGCTTGTGTGTCATTAGTTTTAACGGGATTAAGTTTGCCTAGAAAGCAATCGTTTTTATCCATGTCCGAAAATATAGGTGAAATACGTTCTATGATATTGAGAAAGAAAACCTCGGCCATCGGCCATCATGAGTTCATGTTGGTAAATACATACAAATTGGTGTTCGCTCTATCTACAAACTTATTGTATAAAAGTTTTCTTTTGTGATATATACTTGCAGAAACACCATTTGGCAACGTTGAACATTGCTTTAGATACTTCAAAGAAGCCGTCTTATGTCATGCTATCAGGGTATGTGTCAGTTTGCCTGTGTAAATGAAGCGCAAGGTACATTATACCGGTACAATGAGATCTTATATCTATGCGGCAGGTATAGCTAAGGAATTAGCACTGCCGACTTTCATGTACATGTACCGTAGTCTTTAAGTACATGCAATATGTCGCATGCGTAACGTTCATCGTGCACATTATGAACGTGCCCAACCGTGTATAACCGAGGTACTAAACACATAATTGGCACGCACATAACCCCCAAGTCTTGTAAAGCTGGAAGTCTTCTTTAGCTCTATTTATACACCATCCCATGTGCTCCAGTGGAGTAAGTAAGTGAACTGTTTATTTCTTGCAGCGGCCCCCGTTCAGTATTGACCTCTTCAATGAAGCCGATGTTCGGAAGATCATGGACTACACCATAAACACATACTTCAGGCACATCAAGATGTACAAATATGCCTTCACCCCCCTGGTGAGAATAAAACAATTTGCGACGTCCCATATGCACAACATTTCGGTAATGAACGCATGTTTGTTGCAAAGAAATATTTTTTCTGACTGATCAGACCTCCTACAAAGAAACATATACATTTGTTGCTCCATGTAATGGAAATGTCATTTTTTAACTAATTTGCTTTACATTAACTAATTAATTACCCAAGAATCCTTTCTCATAGTGATGGAACGTTAATATATCGATCTAGTTAGTATACAATAGTTGCCCAATATAACGGGGGGGACAATTGTGTCATATTTTCAGGTGCGTTTAGATTTATCCATAAGCTACGATGGGATTCCTCCCTCACCAACACCTTCAGAGAGTAAGTACACGACACGGCACCAGCGTCGGCATTCATTATTCGCACTTAGCGCTAAGACCCAACCAGAACGTTTTATGCGTAAGTTAAGACAGGGGCCAGTATTCATAAAACCGTATGTAGCTTACGCATGAGGTTTGATGGGCTCACCATACAGTGACTGACGTCGTGACCATTGTATGTTTCATTGTTATCTAATTGCTACTACTGTAACATCTTATTGGAATGGCACGTATAACGGTCCAGTCAGTGCGACGGTAGCTGTGCCAGGACTCCAGATGCGTAGCCTAAGTGTGGGTTTATGAACACCGGCCAGGGTTGATAAACCTTACTTAGCGCCCACGAACATACCCTTAGTGCTAAATGCAGTTCACTGAGAGAAAGGGCTTTTCATGCGTAACTTAAGCCACTATTGTTAACACCGGGCAAGGCGTTTTACTCTCCACTTTCCTGGTAGTTATGCATGCACCTTGACCGAACTGATTCTGAGCGAACAGAAACATCTATATAACGGTTTATTGCTTCGCGTTTGAGGACCTAGGATGCCACTGTCTCGACCCTTGGTATCCGGGGTGGACTTAGATATACCTTCACGTTCATTGCAGGCGTGGCCCAATTTGGACTTCATGTGCAACAAAATGTCCTAAGACACGAACATTTCATGTCATTGCAGGCGGAGAGGCTGAGGCCGAGGACACAGTCGAGAACGCAGAAGATACCGATGCCAAGGAAGGAGAACAAGAGGAGAAAGCGGAAAATGTGGAAGGCGAGACGGAGATTGGAGGTAGGTGCAATCTTGTATTGGCCCTTCAGGTTCTTATCGAGGTTCCATCAGACTTTCCTGGTGGTTAACCCGCTTGGCTTTACCGAGTGAGCTAGCTCCGCCAGTCTTGCCGGAGTTCGGGATTAAGACAATCAGGTTTCCAAAATGTCGTTTTCCGCAGACAAATGCGCGTTCCTTGTAAGTCATTCCACACGCTATCATGACGCCACCCCACCCCTCCTCCTCCCCCATCACTGCAACTACTGGACGTGTTTCAGCCACAGAGTCCCCAGCGGCCGCTGAGCTGAGGAAGCTCATCAAGAGCCACCTGGAGGAGGAGATTGAGGCCCTGAAGGTGTCGGTGGAAGACCAGATCAAGCATACAGAGGACACGCTCAACCAGAAACTGGAGGCGGTGGAGGAGGCAGGGGGCGGGGGCAAGGCGGGGGGCAAGGCCAAGAAAAAGTAACCCCGGAATGGACCAGAATAAGAACATCTGAAAGTTGTAAATAACAAGAAATAATCAAATGTTTGCGTATGTGTTTATTGATTTAATTTTTGGGTGATATCATATACTGATACGCATGTAAATAACATGAAAAACAGACTAATTGTACATAATAACAAAAGGTTTGATTACGTATCGGTTACGTCGGTTTTAACATCAAAACGATAACATTGAGACCAGCCGTGCAAGGCTTTTTGTGGAGGTTTCCGTTGTAACGGTATGAATAAAATGGTACATTTACTGTACAGGACAATTTATACCCAATGCCTAGGTCATACTTATGTTAAAACTCATGACGGTACAGCTCACGCCGTATACATTCACACAATGGTTCACATATATCACAGGGGATCCTCAAAGCTTCAATTCAGTGCCGTGCACAAGCTGCAATAATACGTATGAACACTATCGGGTGAGTTTGGCTTCATTAAACGCTAATCGAACTATAATATGGCTTGTCAGACTCGCCACATCAGTCAGACTCCAGTCTAACCTACGCTTACACTAAGGTGCCAAAGAAACAATGCTGAACTAGAATGTTTTGTCATCATTGGGGCTCCACTCCAGGCTGCACCTAAGCTAAGGTGTCAAAGAGTCCATACTCATTAACAACATGTCTGTCAGGGATTCCATCGGATCAGTGACACTCAGTGGAGACCGCTGCACTTAGGTAAGTTTAACGAGTTAATACCGAAGTAGGATACATCTGGCAAAAGATTGGATAGGCTTAGTGAGATTCGATGCAGCACTTCCGATGTCAAGAGTCCATTCTTGGCCGTTTGCGATGCCCTGCATGGTCCGTGTGAAGGTCAAGGTCACTTGTGGCGGGGGAGGGGTCTTCTTGTTGCGATGCAGGTGCCGACGACGACACGTCTCTGATCCCACCAGTCTGCATGAAAGAAGACCAAACACGTCTCTGATCCCACCTCTCTACATGAAAGAAGACCAAACACGTATCTGATCCCACCAGTCTACATGAAAGAAGACCAAACACGTCTCTGATCCCACCTCTCTACATGAAAGAAGACCAAACACGTATCTGATCCCACCAGTCTACATGAAAGAAGACCAAACACGTCTCTGATCCCATCAGTCTGCATGAAAGAAGACCAAACACGTCTCTGATCCCTCCAGTCTACATGAAAGAAGACCAAACACGTCTCTGATCCCACCTCTCTACATGAAAGAAGACCAAACACGTATCTGATCCCACCAGTCTACATGAAAGAAGACCAAACACGTCTCTGATCCCATCAGTCTGCATGAAAGAAGACCAAACACGTCTCTGATCCCTCCAGTCTACATGAAAGAAGACCAAACACGTATCTGATCCCACCTCTCTACATGAAAGAAGACCAAACACGTATCTGATCCCACCAGTCTACATGAAAGAAGACCAAACACGTCTCTGATCCCATCAGTCTGCATGAAAGAAGACCAAACACGTCTCTGATCCCTCCAGTCTACATGAAAGAAGACCAAACACGTATCTGATCCCACCAGTCTACATGAAAGAAGACCAAACACGTATCTGATCCCACCAGTCTACATGAAAGAAGACCAAACACATCTCTGATCCCATCAGTCTGCATGAAAGACCAAACACATCTCTGATCCCTCCAGTCTACATGAAAGAAGACCAAACACGTCAAGTATCATGTGTAAATACCAGACAACTCGACCGATTACGCTGGCCAGGCAGTATACAGTGTACCCGCTACCTACAAGGCCAGGGGGAGACTTACCCAACTGAGCTATTTGCGGGGGGGGGGTGGGGGTCAATCTCTGGTCAGAAAGTCTGGGGTCTAAAGGGAGATATCTCACCGTCACTTGGTAAGGGACCGCGGCCTCCCGCTGGGACGGCGACTTGTAGAGCAGGGCGTGTCTCTGGCGCTGCCTCCAGTAGAGGATGACGCGAATGGTGCTGGCGTGACCCCAGCTCTCCCCCAGGGCCGGCACCAGGTGAGATTGGCGCCCGCTGTAGTCACCAGGCGTGATCTTGGTCGTCATCTGGTTGATCAGGACAACCTGCATGGTGACCGCAACAGAGCGCCATAGGCGACTTTCAGCGCACACTATACAGTAAAACCTCTCTAAGTCGACCGACGATGGGACTGCCACTGATCGATCGACTTAGGGAGGTGGTCGGGTTACAGAAAATTCTTTCGACACTATACTCGTGGCAAAAAAACATACAGAAAAAAGATGTTTTCCCTTACAATGTAGTATTTGTTTAATAATTCAAATATACATGTAAAAGTAATCACTTTTGCCTAAATTTCTTGCTATCGAAACTGTAGTGACTATAAGAGTACCCATAGCTTGACAACATTCGTCCCAGTTCAATCATTACGACACGTTTTCGGTACCGTAATCCGACCAGAGATCTCAAAATAAAATAATAATAGAAACAGTATCATAATAGTAATTTAAAAACAATAGTAAAGGCTCCAGTGGAATCAAGACGGACAATTTAGACTTGCCGCAAATTTCGTTTCACATAAGCCAAAAACGTGTTGTCGATAGCTTGTTAATCAATTCTACTGTTTTCTACCATTAAATGATCCCTGGTCTATGACTTACAGCCAGTTTCTTCTCGGAGGCCATGGTGATGAGGCTCTGGGCCATGCCGTTCAGCAGCCGCGTCCTCAGAGCCAAGTCGTCGAAGTCATGGCGGAAAGGAAAGGCGATGCTGTCCACCACCAGCAACTTCACCTGTTAATCGAGGCATAGCGAGGAAACATAAGTCCCTGCAAGTGTCTGCCAAACATCACCAATGTTGATAGGAGTTAAACCAAAGTGACGGGAGTCCAAACACGAACAAACTAATGCTAGGCTACAGTTTTTCAAGGATATTTTAGTGATGAGGGTAGTTTAGTGCTAGATAATATTCTTTACGATGATGCTTAGGGCTGATAATTGATAATGATCATTTTCTGCTTGAATATAGTTATGTGTTATGACTGCTTCCTATGAGGACCATTTAGTGCTATGGGTGCTATGTACGAGCACAATTAATGCTATGATAGCGCCCCATGACATAAGCTCAGTGCTATGGGTAGTGCTACCTGCGACCATAGTTTAGCGCCATAGTACAAGTGTACCTGGCGCCAAAATGAAATAACACATTGGTGCCATGGGCCACTTTGTTGCACATGTAAGCTAATTTGGACCCCAAGACAATGTAAACGGGGGGCATGTAAACGTCCCCAGCTCAGCCTGCTTGCCAGCCCAGCACGGGAGGTCCCATTACCTGGGGCCGCGTCAGCAGTAGTCCTGGCAACTGGTGGACCAGGGCTATCAACTCGATGTGGTCGTGACACCTGAAGTACGTGATACCGCCGAGGATGGACAGCAGCGTGAAGGTCTGCAGCTTCTCCATCTGCTCTGGTAGCCACACAACATATCCATAAATGGTAGGTAAGTACCATAATTATGTCGTGGTAATCTTCATTAATATTGTGAAGAGTGGCATCAAAAGCTGCATGTTTCGTGGTGTTCTGCTGTTGATGAAAGGATTTGTGCTTTAGGCCCATTTTAGGCACATATAAGCTAAATCAGGTCATGTTTTCACGTTGAACAGCTAATATTATACCCGGACAGATTATGCACAGTGCTTGCAGGTTTGGAAAATAGGTTATATAGGTCAATCATATAGTGCATCAGACAATCTGGCCGAAGTAGCTCTTCAATCAAACGTTCCGGTAGAGCTCCACATTTACCATGTCGGCACTGACCTTGGCCATGTCGGCACCGACCTTGGCGATGTCGGCACTAACCTGGGCGATGTCGGCACTAACCTTGGCGACGTCGGCACTGACCTTGGCGCTGTCGGTACTGACCTTGGCCATGTCAGTACTGACGTTTGCCATGTCAATGCTAACCTCGACGATGTCGACACTGACCTGGGCGCTATCGGCACTGACCTTGGCGCTGTCGGTACTGATCTTGGCGCTGTCGGCACTGACCTTGGCGACGTCGGCACTGACCTTGGCGACGTCGGCACTAACCTTGGCGCTGTCGGTACTGACCTTGGCTATGTCAGTACTGACCTTGGCCATGTCAGTACTGACCTTGGCCATGTCGGTATTAACCTTGGCGATGCCAACACTGACCTTGGCACTGTCAGCCCTGACCTTGGCGCTGTTAGCACTGACCTTGGCGCTGTCGGCATTGACGTGGGTGAGGGGGGGGGGGCACAGACCTGACACTTACCTTGGGACGCCTCAAGGCGCGCTATGTTGTGGCAATGCTCGACGGTTGCCTTGGCAATCTCTGCCACTCGCTCCACCATAAAGCTTCCCTCTGTGTCGATGTAGATAGCTTGCCCTTCCAGACCCCCGAAACACTCCGGAATCTGAACGTCTACGGCAAGCTGCATACTGCAATGAGCCCAAGAACGCCCAAACAGTCACAGATTACGGATATGGGATAAGCTGAACGGTAAACTATACAACAGTAGTGGCCAGAGTTATACTCGAATAATGTTTTAACGCAAAGCCCAAGTCCTTCTGAAATGTCACTTATACATAGATAATCGTCCGAAAGTACAGGTAATTAGGTTAACGTAAACTGCCTATTTTAAGCCGCATACATATTAGAAGCCGCACCCCAACTTTGGCCTCAAAACCGGGTTGGCAGGCACCCAGAACCATTTCCGGAAAACTACATATTATAAGCCGCACCCGGACTTTGGTCTCTCGACCAACCCCCCGCTGTATCCCGTCCCGCCAACGAAACCAATTAATTGTTTATACAAGCAGTCGCGACTACTAACAACATTCACCTCTCCCTCTCCGATCGCATCTCTATACAAGCGTCACACCAGTGGCTGGCCCTCCTGGCCCCTACCAAGCCAATTAATTGTTTATGCAAGCAGTCGCGACCACTAACAACATTCACCTCTCCCTCTCCGATCGCACCTCTTATCAAGTGTCACACCAGTAGCTGGCCCTCCTGGCCCCTACCAAGCCAATTAATTGTTTATGCAAGCAGTCGCGACTACTAACAACATTCACCTCTCCCTCTCCGATCGCATCTCTTATCAAGCGTCACACCAGTGGCTGGCCCTCCTGGCCCCTACCAAGCCAATTAATTGTTTATACAAGCAGTCGCGACCACTAACAACATTCACCTCTCCCTCTCCGATCGGTCTTATTAGCTTGTGTTTATTTTAGATCCCAAGCAGTCTGGACTATTCGAGCCCTTTACTTGTAGTTACACATGTACACGTACCTAATTTGTGTCTTGCCGACGCCAGGCGCTCCACAGAACTCGGTGATCTTGGTAAGCGGCACCCCTCCACCCAGAATGGTATCTAACTGCTCAGAAAACGTGATAATAGACTGCTGAATCCGGTCATCTTGCAGCATGTCGAGGACAGTCCTGGCCCTGCCAGACCCGGCAACCATTGCCTTGGTAACCTCAGCCCCCAGTGTCGAAACTGAGGAGACATGTTGTGATGCTGAGGTGGATGCAAGCGATTCTGACTGAATTTTATCCACGACGCCCCCACATCGCACCACCTGTATGATTTCTAAAGCCTCCTCTGCAGAAATCTTAATCTCTGTAAACAAATAAATACATACATGTATTGTGGAAAATAGAGCCAAGTTGAATATATGGAATGGATTGCAAAATATTATAAAAATAAAGTACAGAAGTTGTCAATGTATTCATCATCATCCACTAATTAAATTGATTACTGTTGGAAAGATACATATACAGAAGTGTGAAAAGTGTGAAATATATAAGGCATAGATACAAGGTCATTTTACATTATCACATCCAATATATGTGGCACCTTTGCTTAGTTCAGTGGGTTTCAGTTCTAGGACATCTGCAACTGTACTGAAACCAGCTTCAAGTAATTTCACCCTTTGTTGTGATGGTAGAGGTAGAGAAGACAGCTCTCTCTGTAAGCTTGATGCCATTATTTGCTTCTTTGGAGGGATCGAAGATGCTATGGCATGGCCTTCATCACAAACTAAAAGAAGATGTAAATACCGGTAATAATAATATTTGAAAGTGACATTGCAGAAGTCAAATTATGCATCTCTATAATGCTATGTTATGTACATGTACCAGCAACTACAATACACAAATATGTTATTTGTACATAGTATTTCAATCAAGATTCACAGGATATTCATACAGACAATGACAAAAAATTAAGAAATAAAATGAGAATTTGCAGTGACATTCTCATAACATTTAATGTGAGTATGGAATATGCCCTAACCTCTGGAGACTGACTATGTTGGAATAGGTTTCCCAAGGCTAATGCAAATAATACCCTGTAACTAAGAAATTTTTGGGTGGCGTAAGGTGATCGTGAGTGATGCAACTTTCCGGTGGATTAAGTAAAATAGCTGTGGCTTAAATGAGGTGTATGTAGGCAAAATAAGTTGTCTGTAGGTGAGGCAGGTTTTATATAGTTGAGGCAATGTGTAGTGGATGCAACAAGTTTCTGTGGAAGGCAGCAATGTTTCCTCCCCGGGCAGTGGTACAAGGTGTGTTGGTAGAGCTTAGGCATCTGTGGATTTAGCATAGTCTCTGAGTCTGATGTCAATGCAATAAATATCTTATCTGTTTGTAGGGATCATTATCACTAATCTTAATGAAATCAAGCTACAACCTAGGCGGCTGGTATATATGGGTTCTAAATTTTTAAGGAACTAGGATGAAAGGAGGTATGGGAGGGGAGGGTTATGGGGTGGGGCTCTAGTCTAGGAACAGGGGGCCAGCTACACCTATAATATGTCATAATAAGACAGCATGTTATGAAATATGGGTATAGCCCACAGGCACAGTATAAAAATACTTTAAATCTCTATAAATCTCCATAAACTTTCGCTGCCTATTCTTCCATACAATCAAGTACACCAACCCAGACCATTGTATACAACTCCACAATAGCCTTGCGGTCACTCTGGCGAGACAGCGCGAACAAAAGACAGTCCAATCGCCGCAGGCTAATCCCCTCGACTCCCCCTCCCCCCCTCAATCGCCGCAGACTAATCCCCTTGCGCCTCTACCAACCCCGACCATCTCCCCTCTACCTATGGTAGGGGATGGTGAGAGCGACTCGGCCGTTAGCCGTTTGGCCATTATGCATAGCATTTGTAGGGCCCCCTACCACCTCCCCCCTCCACAGATTTACTGTGCCTGTGGTGTGGCCGGCCCTAGCCATGCAACCATGGCTATGGTTGAAGAATTTCAGCCCACACAGCCTAGGGTTCTGGGCAAGGGCGGCCCCTGGCCTCCTCCCACCCCCTCCCCCCCCCCCCTCCCGTTATTGAGGCGCCTGTTGCCCAAGCCACAGGTCACCGCCTGACAGGTGCTCAGATCTGCTGACAGAACCACTGACTCAGAGTGAGTCTGAAGTAAATAAACAACGCCCCAGTCCAGACACGACCGGCGGTGTTTCGAGGCATCGCCACCGCCAACGAACGGAATGGAATGGAATGTTGGTGTTTTAGGCCACTTTTGTGCACATACAGGCTAAATTGGGTCAAGGAACCTCCCGAGACGATGAAGGATGAAGGAATGAAACATGCCCCAGATTAGGTGCCCGAGCCCGGATTCGAACCCAGGACCTATTGATCTGCGGTCTAGTGCGCTACCAACGAACGGTGTTCTCAGGTTCTGCACACTTCATCACATGATACAGAAACACAATCAGCTTGGAACGCGCTCAATAAATAATCGGTGGCAGACACTAACTTAGGCTATATCATCAGTTTTAAGCAGTTTCGTCTGCACGAAGTTCTCACTCAGTGTTCTTCCCGCGGTCTTCTCAAAAAGTGTCTAAAAAAAAAGGGAAAAAATACCG
The DNA here is from genome assembly GCA_964019135.1 of Arenicola marina. NCBI lineage: Eukaryota > Metazoa > Annelida > Polychaeta > Arenicolidae > Arenicola > Arenicola marina. Next base: position 38,291,203 of record OZ025258.1, read on the forward strand.
GAATACACCGGAAACAGCAATCAAACCGAATTGCGGTATCTCTCAGCCACGAACCCCTTTGGTTTTAGCTGTATTTGTTGTGGGGAGTTTTTACCTGTCCATGGACCTTAAGCACGTTATATCTGTCACTGTCTTAGTTCCTCCATCAAGCTGATCACGGTTTGGTTGAAGGAACTATATATGGTGGACCTCTGTCATATTTTTCACTCTCAAACCTATCAGTATCATCATAGGATCGATCGGTGATCGACCGCGGTTGCATGCCAAACGGTACGTATCCCGGCCTTTTCGCTTTCTCATACAAGATATATCTATGTTCCTCTTGGAGCATAATCAAAACGTCTACCCTTCCAGGGAGGGAAGAGCTCATACAACAATACAAAATATGAGCGACTAATCGATCGCGTCTAACGAGTAGTTTGAACCCTGGGGGGGGGGGGGGGGGTAATTGCCGCGAAAAAATACCCCTTGGGAGCGGGATTGAGGCGGTAAAACGCCCCGACCGAGCAAATTTTGGCGGTGAAAAAGGGGTACGGGTAAACCGCGAAACGGAGCGAAACGGAGCGAAACGGAGCATCAATAAGCGAAACGGAGTGATTGGGTGGCCGTATTGGCGGTAATGGTATTGTGACGTTACAAACTAAGAACTATTACATGTTATGCAGCAAGGTATATCCATTAGGGAAGGGGAAACCGCAACATTTTGGAGCTGTAACGTTTTTCACCCACCGGCCGTTATAATGTGTGTTGATAAAACGACATCTGCAGTGGCGCCATCTAGCGAAAATGATCTGCAGTCTGCAGTGGCGCCAGCTGGCGTTGCTAAATCCAAGCAAACACGTTCTTAGCGGACGATTGAAAGGATTATATACGCAACAAGGGGTGTGAATCACACCTTCGATGATCGCTGTCTTTACTGAGCCAAATGTCATGTGACATGTCTAAAGCTCTCACAAGTAACATTAATAGCACTCAGTTTTAATGTTGCAAGTATCAACCGATGTTCAAAGAGATATCGATGTAGTAATAACATAGTCGCTAATTGCTATCTTGACTGAGCGAAAGATCATGTCTCATATCTAAAGCTTTCACAAGTAACAAACTAATAGCACTCTTGATAGTGTCAATTGATGTTCAAAGAGATGTTTCATTATATTCGCTGCCGTGGGAGGGTTTTGCCGATCGCATGGCTATAGCAAACCGTTTCATTATTTTCGCTGCCGTGGGAGGGTTTTGCCGATCGCATGGCTATAGCGAACCGTTTCATTATTTTCGCTATTTTCGCTGCCGTGGGAGGGTTTTGCCGATCGCATGGCTATAGCGAACCGTTTCATTATTTTCGCTGCCGTGGGAGGGTTTTGCCGATCGCATGGCTATAGCGAACCGTTTCATTATTTTCGCTGCCGTGGGAGGGTTTTGCCGATTGCATGGCTATAGCGAACCGTTTCATTATTTTCGCTGCCGTGGGAGGGTTTTGCCGATCGCATGGCTATAGCGAACCGTTTCATTATTTTCGCTATTTTCGCTGCCGTGGGAGGGTTTTGCCGATCGCATGGCTATAGCGAACCGTTTCATTATTTTCGCTGCCGTGGGAGGGTTTTGCCGATTGCATGGCTATAGCAAACCGTTTCATTATTTTCGCTGCCGTGGGAGGGTTTTGCCGATCGCATGGCTATAGCGAACCGTTTCATTATTTTCGCTGCCGTGGGAGGGTTTTGCCGATCGCATGGCTATAGCGAACCGTTTCATTATTTTCGCTGCCGTGGGAGGGTTTTGCCGATCGCATGGCTATAGCGAACCGTTTCATTATTTTCGCTGCCGTGGGAGGGTTTTGCCGATTGCATGGCTATAGCGAACCGTTTCATTATTTTCGCTGCCGTGGGAGGGTTTTGCCGATCGCATGGCTATAGCGAACCGTTTCATTATTTTCGCTGCCGTGGGAGGGTTTTACCGATCGCATGGCTATAGCGAACCGTTTCATTATTTTCGCTGCCGTGGGAGGGTTTTGCCGATTGCATGGCTATAGCGAACCGTTTCATTATTTTCGCTGCCGTGGGAGGGTTTTGCCGATCGCATGGCTATAGCGAACCGTTTCATTATTTTCGCTGCCGTGGGAGGGTTTTGCCGATCGCATGGCTATAGCGAACCGTTTCATTATTTTCGCTGCCGTGGGAGGGTTTTGCCGATCGCATGGCTATAGCAAACCGTTTCATTATTTTCGCTGCCGTGGGAGGGTTTTGCCGATTGCATGGCTATAGCGAACCGTTTCATTATTTTCGCTGCCGTGGGAGGGTTTTGCCGATCGCATGGCTATAGCGAACCGTTTCATTATTTTCGCTGCCGTGGGAGGGTTTTGCCGATCGCATGGCTATAGCGAACCGTTTCATTATTTTCGCTGCCGTGGGAGGGTTTTGCCGATTGCATGGCTATAGCGAACCGTTTCATTATTTTCGCTGCCGTGGGAGGGTTTTGCCGATCGCATGGCTATAGCGAACCGTTTCATTATTTTCGCTATTTTCGCTGCCGTGGGAGGGTTTTGCCGATCGCATGGCTATAGCGAACCGTTTCATTATTTTCGCTATTTTCGCTGCCGTGGGAGGGTTTTGCCGATCGCATGGCTATAGCGAACCGTTTCATTATTTTCGCTGCCGTGGGAGGGTTTTGCCGATCGCATGGTTATAGCGAACCGTTTCATTATTTTCGCTGCCGTGGGAGGGTTTTGCCGATCGCATGGCTATAGCGAACCGTTTCATTATTTTCGCTGCCGTGGGAGGGTTTTGCCGATTGCATGGCTATAGCGAACCGTTTCATTATTTTCGCTATTTTCGCTGCCGTGGGAGGGTTTTGCCGATCGCATGGCTATAGCGAACCGTTTCATTATTTTCGCTATTTTCGCTGCCGTGGGGGAGTTTTGCCGATCGCATGGCTATAGCGAACCGTTTCATTATTTTCGCTATTTTCGCTGCCGTGGGAGGGTTTTGCCGATTGCATGGCTATAGCGAACCGTTTCATTATTTTCGCTGCCGTGGGAGGGTTTTGCCGATCGCATGGCTATAGCGAACCGTTTCATTATTTTCGCTGCCGTGGGAGGGTTTTGCCGATCGCATGGCTATAGCAAACCGTTTCATTATTTTCGCTGCCGTGGGAGGGTTTTGCCGATTGCATGGCTATAGCGAACCGTTTCATTATTTTCGCTGCCGTGGGAGGGTTTTGCCGATCGCATGGCTATAGCGAACCGTTTCATTATTTTCGCTGCCGTGGGAGGGTTTTGCCGATCGCATGGCTATAGCGAACCGTTTCATTATTTTCGCTGCCGTGGGAGGGTTTTGCCGATCGCATGGCTATAGCGAACCGTTTCATTATTTTCGCTGCCGTGGGAGGGTTTTGCCGATTGCATGGCTATAGCGAACCGTTTCATTATTTTCGCTGCCGTGGGAGGGTTTTGCCGATCGCATGGCTATAGCGAACCGTTTCATTATTTTCGCTATTTTCGCTGCCGTGGGAGGGTTTTGCCGATCGCATGGCTATAGCGAACCGTTTCATTATTTTCGCTGCCGTGGGAGGGTTTTGCCGATCGCATGGCTATAGCGAACCGTTTCATTATTTTCGCTATTTTCGCTGCCGTGGGAGGGTTTTGCCGATCGCATGGCTATAGCGAACCGTTTCATTATTTTCGCTATTTTCGCTGCCGTGGGAGGGTTTTGCCGATCGCATGGCTATAGCGAACCGTTTCATTATTTTCGCTATTTTCGCTGCCGTGGGAGGGTTTTGCCGATCGCATGGCTATAGCGAACCGTTTCATTATTTTCGCTATTTTTGCTGCCGTGGGAGGGCTTTGCCGATCGCATGGCTATAGCGAACCGTTTCATTATTTTCGCTATTTTCGCTGCCGTGGGAGGGTTTTGCCGATCGCATGGCTATAGCGAACCGTTTCATTATTTTCGCTATTTTCGCTGCCGTGGGAGGGTTTTGCCGATCGCATGGCTATAGCGAACCGTTTCATTATTTTCGCTATTTTCGCTGCCGTGGGAGGGTTTTGCCGATCGCATGGCTATAGCGAACCGTTTCATTATTTTCGCTATTTTCGCTGCCGTGGGAGGGTTTTGCCGATCGCATGGCTATAGCAAACCGTTTCATTATTTTCGCTATTTTCGCTGCCGTGGGAGGGTTTTGCCGATTGCATGGCTATAGCGAACCGTTTCATTATTTTCGCTGCCGTGGGAGGGTTTTGCCGATCGCATGGCTATAGCGAACCGTTTCATTATTTTTGCTATTTTCGCTGCCGTGGGAGGGTTTTGCCGATCGCATGGCTATAGCGAACCGTTTCATTATTTTCGCTGCCGTGGGAGGGTTTTGCCGATCGCATGGCTATAGCGAACCGTTTCATTATTTTCGCTATTTTCGCTGCCGTGGGAGGGTTTTGCCGATCGCATGGCTATAGCGAACCGTTTCATTATTTTCGCTATTTTCGCTGCCGTGGGAGGGTTTTGCCGATCGCATGGCTATAGCGAACCGTTTCATTATTTTCGCTGCCGTGGGAGGGTTTTTCCGATTGCATGGCTATAGCCATCGCTAGATGGCGCCACTGCAGATTTCGTTTTATCAACACACAATATGGCGGCTGGGTCCGCGGTGGGTGAAAAACGTTACAGCTCCAAAATGTTGCGGTTTCCCCTTCCCTAATGGATATACCTTGCTGCATAACATGTAATAGTTCTTAGTTTATAACGTCACAATACCATTACCGCCAATACGGCCACCCAATCACTCCGTTTCGCTTATTGATGCTCCGTTTCGCTCCGTTTCGCGAAACGGAGTCCGTTTCGTGGTTTACCCATACCGGTGAAAAAGGGGTGGGGGGGTTGGGGGGGGGAGGGTTTATGGCGGAACAAGAGGCGGATCGATCACGCTCTCAATCTACACATATGCGCAACATATCGCACCATATGAATTATATTGTAGGTTATATTCAATAGCTGGGCATGATTATTTGATACATCACATTGTAAACATTCCCTACACTACGATCATAGGTGATCTAAGAAACGGTACATTGAACAAATATTTTGTAAGGTATTTGCAAAGCGACAAATCGATGTTCAGCCTTCTTAAAACGAGGAAACTCTGTATTACTTAACTTGGTCGGTAAATTGCTAGGTCGAATATTTAACTCGAATAGAATCTCTGTTATTCAAAAGTAAGACTTCCTGACCGCAAATGGATATTGACTTTGGTTTGGATATATAATTAGAAACTTCTCAGTGATACATTGAGCAAGCCCATGAAATTATCGGTCCAGATGCATTGTTCGACAAATATCGTTTGTTTTCGGTCTTCATAACTTGTTTTGTTGACAGGCTTGTACTTCCGGTGTTAACACCCACGTGCGGGATACACAACACGATATATACTGCTCACCGTCTTCACTTTAACCAGTTAACTGATTTCATCTTGATCTCCTACTAGGTCGAATATTTAACTCGAATAGAATCTCTGTTATTCAAAAGTAAGACTTCCTGACCGCAAATGGATATTGACTTTGGTTTGGATATATAATTAGAAACTTCTCAGTGATACATTGAGCAAGCCCATGAAATTATCGGTCCAGATGCATTGTTCGACAAATATCGTTTGTTTTCGGTCTTCATAACTTGTTTTGTTGACAGGCTTGTACTTCCGGTGTTAACACCCACGTGCGGGATACACAACACGATATATACTGCTCACCGTCTTCACTTTAACCAGTTAACTGATTTCATCTTGATCTCCTACAATCTGCAGAACTTCCCATCGCCCCATATACTACATACAGGATGGTTGTCAAATGTGAAGTCTGCGACGATAATGGCTTTAAATATAAATGTCCGAAATGCCTCATAAAATAGTAAGTTTTCTCTTTACTTTAGTTTACCTGTCCTGTTTACTGACTGTAGAAATCTACTCTTTACTTTAGTCTTTACTCTTTAGGTAGACGCGTGTGAAGCAAAGTCGTCTACTTTGGCTTGGGAACGTTCATCGTATGTAAGATGAACGCATTCCCAAGGATGTGCTATACGGTGAACTCATCGACGGCAAAAGGCCAACTGGATGGCCAAAGCTTAGGTTTAAGGATGTTTGTAAGCGGGACATGAAGGCTTTCGGCATCGATCCAGATTCTTGGGAGGACTTGGCATCCCAAAAGAGGGGATGGGCACGTGTCGTGCGTGACGGAATGGCCCACCACGACTCGCTATGGTTTGTGAAACTGGGCTTGAAACGCCAATCTAGGCGTCCACCAGCAAGCACAAACCAAGATCTATCGACAGGTCACTGTTGCGATGACTGCCGAAAGCTCTGTCGATCACAGATAGGCTTACTCAGTCATCAGCGTAAATGCCGCATTACGAATCGTATAACTTAAACCAAACAAAGCTGCAAATCCATTGTCTATCGCAGACGGACTGATGCCAACCAGACGCGAATGCTATGTAACCCTTCATAGTGGAATAGGCAGTCGCGTCTAAATTTTAGGCTGCCTTCAGCTGGGGAACTAGATGTTAAAGGGAACCGCCAGCCTGGCCTCTAACGCTGCTTTACCGATTCATATAATACTCAATTGTCTATCCTCCAAATTACAGAATTTTTCGTTCTATCTGTAGCTCACCATAGCATTAAGAAGTGACCGCCAGGCCCGATTTGGCCGCCTACCCAGGCGGCAGCCCTTTTTGGAGGCGTGTCCGCGATTGACCAATCAGGAGGCGATACTCTAATTTATTCAAACCGGAAATTGCGCCTATTGTGTGAGCAAAACAAGAGCGCATGATAATCGCTAGTATAAATAGTTGCGATTCTAACTCCTATCATAGCATTGTTGCGGATTCAATCGTCGCAAGACGTATATCAATTTGTTTAAACAGCACTTTTTCATGAAAGGCTAAGATATTGCACTACTGCACAGCTTGGAACTGCCGCTGTTCATCTAGAAATCGCGACCCTGATCTCTCTCTCCGCGAGCTGTAACGTAAGGCGGCGCCATATGAATAGTCACAATATGCATCACTTGCTCCGGCAAAATGGCGCGCTGCTTGACATTGATGGGGGTGGCTTGCCTTAATTTTTTTCTCCTTACCAGTCGGCCGAAACGAAGCGTTAACACTGGCCAATTTAAATTTAAGATGTAAAGTTTCGGTGCAGATCGTGATTAAATTAGGTTGGCCACCCGCTTTAACAGTTCAGTGACCTGAATAGTACAACGCATGCGCAGTATGTCAGTTTGGCACCCCGAGCAAGCCTGCTTCTCTAGACCTAAAGAAGTGGCCTTGTGATATCTCTCGGCCCGGCCCTCTGCAGCTCTGTGGACCCGTAGACCTACCCCAGTATACAGGGATCAAGGGTCATGAACTGACCCAGAAACTTTTTGGTAACCACCATGGTTCAGGCTTGAACCACTGACCTCTCGCTTTCCAGGATGTTCACAAGAGGGGTAAGGAGCCACACAGCATATATAAACACAACTGTTTATTTTGTATATATGCTGTGGGGCCCTCTACCACTCCTCCCCCCCCCCCCCTTCTAATGATGTACTATGCTTGTGACAGTGATATAAATTACTGGGATCCGTCCCATGTTGGGTTCCGAGCCATGTGGGAATATTCTCATGGCGCTGCACCAAATAGGAATTCCTACATGGCGTAGCCATATCGGAATCATATGCAATTCAATCTTTCTGCATTTTAATAATAATATTTAGAGTTATTCTTATATGGTTCTGGTCCAATTAAATAATAATTACAATTCATGGGGTCTGGAATAGGCACAGGTATATTTGAAAATCAACATTTCACATTGACCCTCAAGTTCAGACACTGAAGATAACAAAAGGTAGCCACAGTGGTTTGCTCGATGGATATCTATTATTTTGAAAGAATTTGCTGTCTGAGGGCTATACTATCTGATAAAACTAATCTATATAAAAGTAATTCAGTGAAAGCTTGCATTCATTTATTGGTTATTACTACTGAAATACCTATTACCCTATTCCTCAATATATTGTATTGAGTAATTAATGTTACAAAGTTATGGTATATTTAAATAAGTATGTATAAGCATACACAAGTTTGCATTTTATGTTATATCCAGATGTTTCACTAATCTGCAATAAGGTTGTAGACTTGAACTCCACTTGTATCTTAAGCTATTCATCCTTTTATTTAAGTGACCCAGGAGTTCCCCTGGTTTGGCTAATGTGTGCATGAAGATAAAAAAAAAACACCACTCCATCTATCCAACATAAAAGCCTTCCTTTATTGATTTTAGCTGATACACAATTTTTTTTATTGCAGTTGTTCTGTTGCCTGTTTCAAACTTCATAAAGGTATGACTTTTGAGTATTTGCTTTTCTTATCCTTTAAACATATGGCATTGTTTCAATATTGTTTCATACTATCCTTCATAAACATCAAACTCATGAAGGAAATATGAAGAAAGTTCGATGGTGTCTTGAGATCCCTGTTGGCATGCAGAAAGTATTTGATTGATATATACAGCCGGATAAAATTAATAGATCTCATTTGATAAGAGTTTTCATTACCTCTGCAGCTTTATTCCATTTTTATTTTAAGAAACCAAGTGCGCAACTCCTGAAAAGGAACAACCCCCTCAAACTGCAGAAGTGGATGGGAAACAGAGCTTGGAAAAAGGTTGTCATTTGATCTGCAATTAGGAAATGTCTGTCTGTCTTGCTCATTGGGTCGTGGAAGGTCGCAGTAAGCTATACCACTACACCACCTCCCCCGGTCTTACTCCATGTTCCCCCACTCCCCCCCACTCACCCCAATCTTTTCCCCGGTGGATATATGTGAGTGGGTTACTTGTACTGGTTGATTAGGTCCCAGAATTTTTCCACCAGGACTAACCCAATCTCACCCCTTGTTTGGTCGCATAAGCTGTGATACATTTTACTAATGATGTAAGCTTTGAACTGGTATTAGCATAAGCTGCAGCTTCTATGAGGAAGTTGGATGCTGCACTTTCCGGGGTTGACCAAAAAATAGCGGTGCTACTTTAACCACAGCATTTGCCGAATAAAAGTGAGCGTTACGAGCGAGGCAGATGTAATTTGAAGCCAATTGTAATTAATAAGCCAGCTACATGCAACCGTCTTCCTTCGTAATGGGCAACATATACACTGGTCCCTGCCGCATGCGGCATCACTGTTGTTAGCGGTTGTACAATGTACCATTGTATGTAATACCATAATTTGTATTGTAGCTCCTGTGGCTGTCACACGCCGAGCAGCAACTGGAACCACATCTGACACAGTTTCACTGGAGTGTCTGCAGAGGCTGGGTGCGTATCCCGCCTGGTCATGGCGGTGACGCCACGTCAAGGGCATCCAAATGTTTACAAAATATCCCTACTAATCTTAGTTACTATTTCATAAAAAATAAATAAGCATTGGACGCAGAAATTACAAGTGTTGAATTTGAGTCAAGATGAGGACTTTTTTTGGCATATAATATTAAGTCGACTGATCAGGTTAGGCTCAGTCGCAAATGTTGAATATATCAGTAAAAATGTTTCGTAATTTAATGTAAAACGGCCGGTGCGTAGTTTCAATCCCGCAGGTGTAAATGTCTTATGTTTATGTGCATTATAAAGATTGCATCCATTTCTTTCGCAAAGAGCAGGGGTCAATCCAGGAGACATGGCTCCACTCTACGTTGACCCTTCCCATAGTTGCAATAAGGTATATACAGATGATAAAGCGGCCCACTTAAACCACCTTTAACAACATGTAGTGCGCATTTTCTTTTAGGTACGTCGGACGAAGTGAAAGATCTCCTCGCTAACCCGCATCTGCGAGATCTCGTCCGCCACGTGAATAGTGCGGACAATACGCAGCTTGCTATTGACGAAGTCATGAAGGAACCGATCTTCTTAGAGTTTGCCGACGCGTGCCTATCGGTAGTAGAGCCAGACACGGAGGCTGCGTCCATAGAACAAGTACCGGTCTGTAGCGAGGACGAAACTTGACCGATGTTTCAGGAAATCTGCAGTAAAGCGTCGCTCATATATTGTAACAAACCACAAGTTATACAAAATACCGCAGATTCCCAGCGGACTGGTCCAAGCATTTAGATTTTACACTAAGAATTGCGTTTTTCGATCGAACTACTGGATTCCAGATTATAGATAATTTGGTTGTCTGTCACTTAACTTAGGAACTCAGAAGTGTACACAGTTTTGTTTTATTGATCGGTTGTGTCTGCTGATGTGTTTGTTTTTTTACTCTGTTGGGTTTAAGACTAAAGACCTGCAGAATGCTTCATAGATGATAACAAGGTGCACATGGTTGTCATGTGATGACGCGGCAGTAAGACAGATCTGGACTATGTCCGTTTCCAGATCGGTGCCATTTGAGTTCGTTGCCAGAAGTCATGATTTACCTTAGTTATAAATGAGCATTAATATCATTAGCATTAGCCACAGTATTTGCGCACGGATGTTTAATTTTCATTTGCGAAAATGTGTAAAAAAGACGTTAACAAGGACGTCATTCTTGCGGTTTAACAAAGTACCGTACTGTCTTATATAGTCCGGTATTTGTACCTATTTGATAATCAATTATAATACATTTCAGTGACTTCGCGTGGAAACAAAAAGTCAGAAAGAAATATACGCGTTGGCTGTTATTGAATATGCAGAACAAATATCGACCAACACTCAATTTTAAATTAGTCATTTATTTACAGACTTCAGTTCACTCTTGGCGTGATCACATTATATCATCCACCTTTGTTTCCAAAGTGATTTATACAATATATAAATACGTGCCATTGGCGTCACACGATACAAACACCCAGTTATCGTCTCGAAGGAGAAGGGACAAAGAACAACTTGCTTCCATGCTGCAGAGATAGGAAAAACGCTTTCACCAACAACAACGAGAAGACACAGACTCCATTCTCACTCATATGTACAATGAGCAGCTTGGACACTCTTGGCCAAACGACTAACACACATGACTTGGTCAGAGAGTAAATCAAATCGATTTTCAATCAAAAAAAAAAGCACGCAAATATTTACACATACACGGGTGTTTGGGGTTTCCACTCTAGCTGTTCTATAATTCAACAATTTGATACACGGTTTTAAATCTTTATATCACTTATCCTATAACGTCGTTTAAAATCACACATTTTATCCACAACAGTAACAACAACAAGGGAATGGGCAAAGGTTTCTATTAGTCAGTTTAACAGGGTCTCTTAATAATCTTCGTTAGAACATCTACTTGATCCGAGGCAGCTCGCTATGTACACCGTTCACAGGTTGGTCCTTCTACAGACCTTGGCAACTGGTTCTATAACCCGTCCTCAAGCGCGCATCAGTGTCACGTGACACCCTCACAAGTCGCAAGCCTCAAATTATTCTGTAAACGTTTTAAATTTCCAAATCTCATTTTCTTTACTTTGAACAGACAAGAAAAAAAAACGCCCTTCATTGGAAAGAAACATGGTTACAATTATATGACTACAAGTACCTTTCCGAAACAAATTGTCTTGATTTTTTTTTATTGTGTTACTAGTTTCACCCCCCCAGAACAACGAAATTAATATTTGAATTCATCAATGTAACTTCGCCATTGGTATGAAACCGGTTGAGGCCTTGGCATATGAGACGGACGCGCGCTTATATACCATCAGATTATTTAAAAATGTGTTACCTACATCTAACAGCCACATCACTACATATACCATATAGGAAATTTCAAAAGCGGTAAGACACAAAACATCTACTGCTGACTACCTGCCCGGAAGGGTTGGAGGCAGGTGGTCTGTTAAAATGGCCAGTTAAACGTAGCACGGATATTCCACGTATCAGTAGAGAGAACCTAACAACCGTTAGCAATCCTCAAGCAATCAAACGATACCTAATATACAGCAGTTTTCCATATGAAGCGACCTTCCTAAAAATGTTCTGCTAAATTTACTTGTCAAAGCTGGTGTCATACCGATTGCATACCTGTATGACCCATGTAGTAAGAAATGACACAACGGTTTTTTGTAAGCCAAAGGTACATGTCCAGATAACTATGAACATCATTTAATAACTTGCCACAAGAGCCATTTTGGTGCAGAAATTGACTTATCAAACCACACTGCACTTGGAATAATAAAGTTTCACACTGAAACAACTGTATTAAATTCACGTTCTCCGTAAGGTACACTACACAAGCCGATATACCCACTGTCCATAGATACTAATGGTCCTCAAACACTGTCCATCATTAAATGCAGCAGTTATAACCCACGAATATAACCTTGAATAGTCACCTAAGCCTGCACGAGTAACCTCATGTCTACGTATATAAACTGTATCTTAGCGCAATGATGGATAAAACACCAACAGCCACTTCATAAATGTCTACGCTTGGCCGCCTCGTTAGCACAAAGATTATATTAATAGCTCCACGCACTTGAAAAATAAAGGAAAGCCGATTCAAAGATTCATGACAAGAGAGAAACGATTCCAAGCCAATTGAAAACGAATCATCAAAAATATCAGAATTTGTTTCTTACCTCAAAAAATATCTGAAACTGTACAATCATGATTCGATATAATATGTATATGAAGTGCTTTTACAATGCCACGTTATACATACATACAAAACAATCTCAGCAGTGATTACTATCGCCTTGCGAGGGTTGTCCATACGGGAACACCCTCCCTCCACGTCTGCACGCACGCACAGGCATACATCGAGTAATAGTAGATTCGTGCTGCACCTCTACGCATCAAAACCTGTTGCAGAAACGATTTAAGTCTTTTCAACGTTGAGGAAAGGGTTACCATAATGCAGCGTTTAAAGACGATACATGACCAGCCAGTGTTGAATGCCAGTGGAGTAGTACGCAACAGTATTTACTGTGAAGCCCTACAGAAAGCGAATACGACGACGAAGTCACATTTGGAGGAGAAATCAAATGTGGTTAATTAGGACCAACAAAACTAGGCCTACCGAGGCGAACTTAGAATGTGGCGAGTTTCCTGAGCGTAGTGTCGAAATGGCCAATGCTCCCCGCAAGTGGTGTTACCTATTGAACGTAGTAAAAAAACGAAATCCTGCGCGAAATGCAGCATATGTATGACTAGTCTTTGTCTTTATCGTGAAGCAGAGAGAATATAATAATATGTGCAAAATACATGATCCGTTATCGAAACTAGCACGTTACATTGTCGCGAAGCTTGTCGTCGATGAGGACACCTTCATGATGGGTCTCCATATGTCGATTATCACACAGTGAATAGAGACCTTTACGATTCACCGACCACTGGAGAATATGGGAGTGAGCAAGGTCTTCTCATGCGCTTCTGACTTATATTATGGTAATTTAGCGTCCACGACCTTGCTCTTGTGATGAAGAAGACCTTCGGTCCGATCATGGTGACAGATGGGACTCACCAGCGGCGATGACACGATGAATGACTCATGGCCATCGTATCCAGTGGATGGAAAGCTACACGAAAAAGATGCGTAATTCGCAACAACCTGTGATTTAGTTAAGATAGCGAGAAGCACGTTCAATGGACGCAAGAGATTCACAACGATAACAAACGTGAATAGGTTAGTAATGCTTTGTTTTTACATCGTACAGTATCCAACGCACGCGTGAAGAACCCCCCCCCCCCCCCCCCCCAAGCTACTTATATAACATCCATTTGGCGTTGAATACTGCGGATCAAGTGCACTGAAATCACTGGGTCGAGCGGAACTGTTTCGGCAGGACATCCGACGTACTAATGGAGCTATTTACAACACGATCCTAACGATTACAAATATAAAAATATGACAGCAAAATAAGGCTTGCCTAGCTGAGATATGCAAATTATTCAAAATCAGGAAGTCAAAATATGTAATATGCACAAACGAATGTAGATGCGGATTCTGTGGTTTTAAAAGTGGCTAATTTACACGTGGCCCGATGCATACGGACTATCGAGTCAATCAGAACATAATTCGAAGTGATCCCCAAAGCAATGCCTTATGGCATGTACATCTATTTAACTCGCTCTCCCACGTTACAATGTTACTAAACTAACACATATGAACTACCACTACTTCTATCTATACCGTATATTCTACGGCATAAGTCGCGACGTGTTTTATTGCCCGCGCAACATATCGAAGCGACTTAAACCCAAGAAATTACGGTATACCGTGCTACCGGCAGGTTAGAAAGTTTATCACTAAGAGTGTCGTGATACACTGTGACGGCGATCTGTTCACTGAAAAATAAATAATTTACCGTGGCACACCAGCTGTTCCCGAGGAAAAACCTTGGCCGCATTTGGCCCAAACTCCAAGCACAAACATCGCATGCGCTCTTCTGTCAGGATGGAACATTTCAAGGGAACTACCATATTAACCATCTTTCCGAATTCACCGTCCGTTAAATTCGATATTCATTTAGACATTGAAATCATTAATCGGCGAGGCAAAAGCTTCTTTAGTTGCTTTTGACGCATAGAAAGAAACAATTGTTTCTTGTCTTTAACATTAAAATGCGTCTAATTAATAGTTGAAGAAGAGGCTGTGCGCCAGCAGTGCGCATATTATTATTTTACCGATCAAGGGAGGTACATTTTTATATGAACTGACAGTGTGACTTCACGGTCACTCCATCATTGAGTGATTAGAACATAAAGACCTGAAGCACCATATATGTATTTGATCCTACTGTTGTTATATTGGAGAGAGCGGTACGGCAAGGAGCATCCTCGGGCACCACTGGTGTGTCACGTTGTTAGCAGCACCCGAGCACGGACAGTGTAAGAGCCTTACTCACAGGCATCTCCATGACAACCAGTTCATAACACATTTGCTGTTTTACTCCGCACACACAATGGAAATGTAATGAGAATAACACATTATATTTGCTTGTAAAAAAAAAAAAAAAAAAAAAACATTTTACGAAACACAAAAATATTTTTGTCGTGTAAACATGCCAGACATAAAACAGTTTCCAACAGGTCTACCATCTACCTATTAAATATCCGAAATACTACCGACACGCACAAGAATAATTTCACAGTAATCCTATTTTGTTGTGGTAGGTAAGATTGACGAGGAAGAGATAAGATGATCCAAGTGCCGGGAATCACACCGTTTTTGTCGCCCGAGGCTTTGCCGCCATTACGAACCGTAGCGGCACAGATGGGACTGAGATATTAAACACGCTCGGCCTTGTCAACTGTACAAGTAGAGCACCCAATGAAATCGAACACCCTACCACTCTACCAGAGTACAGAAATGCAAGTATCGAACAAAACACCAGCCATCTCGGCAGACCCAAAGAGACGTCAGCTCACCAAGAAACACGAAGAACAAATGAGAAATCCGAAACGGTAAAAAGATCCACATCGAATAATTGTGGAATAATGATTATTACATCAGGCCTATAATAAATTTGATTAAATTTTTCCCATCCTAGTTTAGCTTCTAACGGTAGGACCGTGGACCGAATACACGGAAGGACATCCACGGTGACGCACGCTTCCCCGGTCCTGTGCTTTGTATCTATTTCTGCCACCAATGTTGCAGAATCCCGCAATGAAAAGGGAAGTGCCGTGCCAATGCTCTGTGCCCTTTAGTACATAAACAATAATACTCTAGTCCCGGGCAAAATGGCCTCACAAACTACAACCTTGACTGGGATATCACTTGCAGACATCCAGGCACAACACTGGTATACGGTAGGTGAACCCTTCATCTTCGGATTATCTGCAGCGCAAATGTGGATACATCGGTGTATGGTTAAGGTGCGGATCAACGTGGATACTTCTCGATATACCGGATGAAGTGCTGGGGAAATGTGGGTATATAGTTGGTAGCTGGGTAAAGGACTGGTCAATATGGATATAGTTGGTAGCTGGGTAAAGGACTGGTCACTATGGATATAGTTGGTAGCTGGGTAAAGGACTGGTCACTATGGATATAGTTGGTAGCTGGGTAAAGGACTGGTCACTATGGATATAGTTGGTAGCTGGGTAAAGGACTGGTCACTATGGGTATAGTTGGTAGCTGGGTAAAGGACTGGTCAATATGGATATATCAGTCTCTGAGTAAAGAGTAATCAATATTTGGGGATAATCACGGAAGTTACTGAGCCATTTGCGACTTGACTAGTAGGTAAGGAAAGGTGAGGTGAGGGAAGGTAAGGGAATGGAAGGTAAGGCGGCACTCATCCCCTGTATGTGGAATATACGGTGTCCGGCTAGATCCTCGATGGATCTCTTTTCATGGCGGCGGTGACCGTGGCGGCGGCCAGAGCGATGGCGGCGGTGACCGTGGCGGCGGCCAGAGCGGCGGCGGCCAGAGTGGCGGCGGCCAGAGCGGCGGCCAGAGCGGCGGCGGCCAGAGTGGCGGCCAGAGCGGCGGCGGCCAGAGTGGCGGCGACCAGAGCGGCGGCAACAGCTGGCGCGGCGAATGGGGCTGCGGCTTATACCGATATTTCGTAGCTGGACCCGTATAGCTGGCGCGCGTCCTCCTCGGGCGGGCTGGCCAGGGCGGGCGGCTTGTGTCTCTGCTGCTGGCGGTGGTGCTGAGCCAGCTGCAGCTGGTCGGACATCTCCAGCGCCTTGACGAAGGACATGGGGCGGCGCACGGCGCCCGGCACGTTGTCTATGTTGGCCTCGATGGGCGCCTGCTGTTGCAGCGGGTGCCCGTGGCCGTAGTTGACCGCCGAGGGCTGCGCGGCCGCCACGGACCGCGGCAGACTGGCCGTCTTGTAGGCCGGGGTGCCGCTGGCGGCGCTGTGGTACCCGGATGAGCGGGGAACCCGGCTGGCGTCCCGCGCCCCGGCAGCACCCGCTGCCCCGCCTCCGCCACCGCCACCGCCACCGCCGGCGGACGCCCCGGCGGCCGCTAGGGCCGTGGAGGAGACGCTACGCGGGGCCTTCCCGGCCGGGGGGCGGGACGCGCGGGTGCCGGCGGCAGGCCGACTGGGCGGCTGGGAGGCGCCGTAATGGTTGGCCGGCATGCCGACCGGAGAGGTCCGTGTGCCGGGGCCGCCGCGGCCCACGCGGCTCAGGCTACCCGTGCTGGCGTAATGCTGCTGTGCGGGCGCCGCGCCGTCCCCCAGGCCCGCCATGGTGGTGGAGCGCGGCGGCGACGGCGCCCCCGTGTATGTGATCAGGGCCTGGTTGGTCGGGTACTTCTCGTCGCTGGCCAGCGACATGGAGCGGTCCAGGGTGGGGCTGTTGACGCCCGGTGGCGGCCGCGTGGGGCCCGCCGCCGTGACCGCCCGGAACACGGGAGGCTTGTTGGACGTCCCCGTGGGGCTCGGCGAGAACTCCTCCACGCTGGCCACCGGCGCGCGGCCCATGTCGGCGGCCTGTCGCCGCGCCGCGCCGGGCGACGGCCGGGCGCTGTAGAGGGACCTCGGGGGGTCGCGCCGCCCGCGAGGGGACTCCCGCCCGGCCCCGTGTCCGCCGCCGCCACGGCCAGACGGAGCCAGCGGCGGTCCCGCCGCCGGCGCTGCCGCCACGGACCCCGGAGCCGAGACCGGCGCCGGGGCGTACCCCACGCCCAGCGTTCCCAGGGGAACCCCGCGCCCCTTGGCGGCGACGTTGTTTCGCATGGAGTGGGCGCTGCCTCCGAGGGGCACGTCTTGACTGGTGTCGAACAGGTTGGTGTAGGAGCCGGTCTGGGGGGGAGGGGGAGGCTCGGTGTCCAGGGACTGGCTTTGCATGTCCTGGTCATCGTCAAGTGATGCGCTGTGAAGCTGTAAAGGACAAGAACATGATCGTGAGCGTCAAGAACCTACAACACCGGGAGAACATGTTACAAATGACATATGTGATTGATATATATATGCTTGATAACACTCATATTAACAGCGACACAAATTTTTTTTGGCTGCTTTTCTTGCATGGACGATGACAAGTAAGTCGTAAGGAGAATATTACCTTAATGATAATAAAACGATGGCAAAATACTGACTAAATACTGAACCACGAACAAGTGTATGTCATTGTTTCACATTGCTCTATCGCAGACATCGATGGCTAAAATTGAAACTAATGATGAGATAAAAATCGATCCTTCAAGACGAACATACGGTGCATGTCCAACACTTAACTAAACGTGGTGACATAAGAAACATACTTTAAGACGATAACGAAATCAGCATGATATACAAATATCAACATTTTTGTAGCGGAAAAGTTTGCAGTGCAGAAATAATAGCCAAACAAATACCACACAAAGTGGTAAAAAGACAAGCAAATTGATGGAGTGTTTTCTACACATTACATTTTAACTCTGCAACAAAACTTTTGGAGAGGTGACCAAAAAAATACCAAACAAAAAACAAACACTGTAACAACGAAAAAGTAAAACGAAAAAAATCAGCTGCATAAAACTAGTAAGATATATATAATAAAAATAGAAACATATTATAATATCCGCGGACTTGGTCGCTATCTATGGAACCAGAAGTGAAACTTTGTTTTGATAAAATGAGTCGTTTTAGCAGATGGATGGCGATCACGAGGCCGCGCATCGGTCGCCACAAGCAGATTAAATTCTCTTAAATTCCCCTTAATAACAAGATCCTAGAGGCACAGATGTTTACTACATTCTTAATATGTGAAAATTCAGGCCCGCTTGTTTGAAATTTGTTTCGACTAAACGAACTCCTCTGTTATCAAGCGTTAGAAATATCGAGGCTTAACTATAACTGAGACAGATTTCTTATGAAGGGTTTACATGATGCCATGTAATGCACTATTTACATGATGTCATGTAATGCACTTTTTACATGATGCCATGTAACGCACGCATAATGCCAAGAAAATATTGCGCGTGTATTAGACAGCAATCACAGTATAGGCAATACTTGTGTTGCACTAAAGAACTTAAGTACCAAACTATGCACAACTATTTACAGGTTTCACGATCAAGGTTGATCTAACCATGAACTAAACCTACGTTTATATTGCTAAATATCATGGTGATATATATACATGAAAAATGAAATAATTATGTTTTATTTTCAGCCAGCTAACATGGTTCAAGAACGCTATTTCATTATTGCACAAGAAATAAAAAGAGAAAAATCAATAAATTACAGTGAATAGATACAGGCCAGTTATGCATAGATTGCGCCATCTGCAAGACAACAACACACAAGTGTAGTCGGAAGATAGGGCAGAAAGAGACGATCCTAGTGGTGCAACGTTACATGTCTTACTTGGAGACACGATACAGCCCACGTCACGACGTAGAGACAGTGTACAACGGGCGTACAACGGCAAAAGGTTAACTACTCCTAACAGCAAGCAGAGGTCAGAAAAAGGGACACAACGTGTGTGAGAAAGCTAAGCAGCAGAGCGGAGAGCGACTGGCGGCGCATAAGGAGCACAACACCATCTGGCGGAGACTGGGCGCAACAGTTCCGCCACCTGGTGAGTTGACCAGACCATAATCCCGCCTACCTGGGGTGATAGGGGGGGTAAAAAGCTTTAAGACTGCAGGGTAGCACGGCACCACTGACCAGACCAACACCCTCAGCTAGATACTTTGTGCATCTGTAAACCAATGGAAAGGCAGGGCAGGCCACCATGTATTTAATGTTAATAATGCTCGTTACAAGTCAGCCAGCATGTTGGCGGGGCAAAAAAAAATAGGAAAAAAAAAATGATATTGGTATATATGTAAATATATACACATTGATTAACTAGAAGTTGCTACAGAGACCGACAGGCGCGGAAGGAAGAATCTCGGTGATGAGTACATACGTTTCCCATATATCTCCGATTGGAGGGCGCCCTCTGGCGAACAGTGTGAAATAAGTCATATTAAACCAAGGCAAACAACAAGGCAAAAGAGTAATCGATTCCTTATACACTTCATCGTACTGAAAATATAACATAAGTCGCATATATACACAACAAACAAAAAAGGCAATGTAAATAAACATACACATAACGATCAACTTGCCCAATGATTCCTTGGAAAATTAGCTCTTTGATTGACAGTATGAAGGGCACACAATCATGTGAAGACGAGCATGTGGGGACAGGGATATGAAGCAGAAAGATACTAAATAAAAAAAATAGACGAGACAAGCTTCATTCATACATGGGCTAAACCAGGCCAAGAAACTTCATCAAATAAAGCCTTCATGTACACTTGGGCTAAACCAGGGCTAGAAGCTTCCAGTGATGGTCTTCATGTAAACATGGGACTAAGCCAGGCCAAGAAACTTCATCAAATAAAGCCTTCATGTACACTTGGGCTAGACCAGGCCAAGAAACTTCCTCATATGGAGTCTTCATGGACTAAACTGGACACAGAAGCTTGCAGGGATGGAGCCTTCATGTACATAAGAGCTAAATCTGGTCAAGAAGCCTCCTCAGACGGGAGTCTTCATGCACGTGAGCCAAACAGGCTAGAAAGTGTCCTAGGTTGGAGCTTTTATATACACATGGGCTAAATCCCTCACGCACGCAAATGATACGAGCACGCTGAAAACGCACCGTAAAGGCGGTGAAATTGGCGCATGCAAGTAACAGTAATGCACCAGATGAAACCGTTGGTTTAAATCCCGTCAAAGTGATGTTTGATGAGGAGTATAATGGATTTAAGTTTTAGGCCACAGTCGTGAACTAGGTCCTTCCCCCACCCCCAGACTCCTACCATTCGCCTAGGCTTAACCCATTGCTAACCGCTGAAAGCACTATTGTCATTTATAAGCAAACCATATTACCCGTACATTTTATCAAACTCAACTTCAAATATATTTATCGTTTTGTTGCATAGGAGGTGAACCAGTTAAATGCGACTCAAATGCTTCTGGGCTCCACTTTCCTCAATGTCACACGTTAGCAGTGGTATTAAATGAAAGACAGACAACCGTAACTACAGGCAATAAACAGCAGGTCTGGGGCTGGCTAGCGAGCCCCTACAGGGGGGAGGGGGGGGGGGTGGAAGTCGTCATAGTGAGGGGTTTTGTTTCTGGCAAAAATTTCGTCATAAATAATAATGGTTACAAAAAACTAAATTTCGCATAACAGAGGGAGTCCTATAATGGAGGTGCCGTAAACGTTTACAGCCTTGTTCCGTCCCTTAACAGAAGGTCATATAAAAGGTTGTATAACCGAGATGCGTTAACATGTAAAGTTTTGTTCTCTCCCAGAACAAAGCCTGTATAATCCAGGTGCTGTTAGCGGGTTAAGTCTGTTTCGTCCTTTTTGCGCAATATATTACCAGTTACCGCAATCATAGCTGTAGTGAAACCCCGAAACCTCGCATGGCCTACGCTGGGTAATATCGGAAATTTCATTTACACTATCAACAACGTGCCGCCACAACCAAAAAGTCAACTCTTAGAGTTCTTCCTCTTTGATTCTATTACAACTCACTAACGAGAAATCAATGAAGGACCTACTATGTCACCAAACGACACAGTTTTGGCTGTCATACCATGAACAGCTGCGCATCCATAAAGCTGCTGGTACCGAAAGGTTACCATAGAAGTAAATACAAGATATTAGAAGAAAAGTATAGGCTTACTTCAGCATTGCCTAATATAATAATAAAAAAATATATAAGCATGCAAGCCCAAAGAGGCTCAAGTTGTCCTAATGAATTTATACCATGAAAGTTTCGTTCCCTAGCAATGCATTCAAGTGAGACAGAAAAAGATACGAAGGGATCCAAACAGGATCGAACTGGCTGGTAAAAGTAACGTGAAGACAAATCAGTGAAAAAATAAGATATTTCAGATTGCATACATTTACACATTAGCTTTCATTAATACTGTCAACGTATCTGGTATATGCACGCAACATATAACTGAAAGGCTCCACCCTGACATACACTAAACCTTGGAGGGCAGAGGGTTCCGATAGTAGTGTGCAGTCGTGAAACGTCAACGCTTCTTCCGCAACTGTCGCGTTTCCGCGTTTCCTTCAGCTTTATGACTAGGCTATTTCAACATACACCCCTCCGAGGCTCCTCCAAGATGCCCCCTTCGACAACAGCTGCCAACGCTTGGTGAATGCCATGTGCCCACAATAACAACACTAGGACTTCAAGCGATAACATCTACCAGTACGCCGACTGTGCAACCTTCCCTTCACAGAGAGCGTGTGATGCACATAAGTGTTAGCAATATTAACAGTAACAACTACTTATCTTAAATATAAAACACTGATGGTACATATATATAAATATATATATATATATTTAGCAATACAACATCAATACGGGACTCGCATGGGTACGACAGCATGGGATACAGTATGCCGAACAGGTCTTGCACCTAATTAAATGCCGAGAATAAAGAGCTTTTTCATCGATAACAGGTGGACAACACGAAGTGACCAAAGAGCTACTCGCCTTAAATGGTGAGCCGCTACACTACTAAGCAGCTAGTCCTAGTTGCTATATTGCCTATCGACCGTCCGTCGCTGGGGGCGCGGGTGCACGGGGAGGGGGGGGGGGGTGAATGTATAGTGATAGTTTCGTGGGAGTGGTGGGGGAGCAGGGGGATACGCCCGAAGTGGAAGGCCAGGGGGGGGGGGGGGTGAGGAAGGGGGGGGGGGCAAGGAAACGTGTAGTATAAATAAATACACATCTGGACATTGCCACCAAGTCGATATTGTCCGCGTATAAAGGGACGACCATTAAATAACAGGAGTGCTGCTCAAACCGTTGCGTGTAACAAATAAGCGAAGGGCGTCAGTGAGCCTTGAGTATATATGAGAAATCTTGTTAATCAACAAACTCTAATGAAACACCAACATCTCGAATAAACGGTCAGTGAAAAGCCTGTCACTGACGATATCACCCAGCGAAGGCAAAGAAAAACGCCTACAACACAGTTAATTAGATCTATACCATAACAGTGACAAGGAGAATTCGGATAACGAGGGATCCACATTTGGTTCTGTTAAGCGCCAATGTCTTTACACCATTGAAACGTAACTTAGGTAAGGGGCGTATTACGAACGCGAAACCACCAATATACCGGTAAATGATGTCAAAGCAAGTGTTTATACATAGGTGAACCAACACTAGACGAAGCTATTTAAGGAACGGACAAAGCCCAAGTAGCGACAGTGTAGACAGAGTGAGGACCCAGTTGAAGGCAATAGAACTCGCAGGACTATAGCTGCCGTACGCACATAGCAACATCTCAAACCAAGCCGCAGAGAGACAAAATATAACTTGACAAGATTTTAGACAACGTGAGCACATAATTGTTGCCGTTGTGTCTAAACCAGATCTGTTCCTGGGGCAGAAAATAACGCTATTTTTAAATTACTTACATGCAAAATCGTTTCGATTTTGTAAGTACATGAATCAATCACTTGCATGGCCGGGCAGAACAAAAAAAACTCAGTACCGAGGCGATGACCAAGGATATCACACAAATGCAAAGACAAATTAGGTAGGTGGACAGATTTGGCTTAGACACAAGTACCACAGCACCAGACTGACTCCACGGAGCTATCACGTCTGACGTCAGCACGAAGCGTTGCTAGACTAACCTTATTGTACTCCTTGCCCCCTTTCTGCACCCCGTTACTAGTGGTTTCCATGTAAATTTTGACGTCATTTGCCGACCGCTGATACTGAACTTTGGATGCATCAACTTTAACGATGTTGCTCTTTTGAGCACGGCCTATTAGCCTACAAAATACATAAAATATAATCATAACATATTGTGTGTTAAAGATATGTACATAGTATGTCATCCACGTAGACTTCTTTGCGATATGGGTCAAACCGGGCAAAGACGCCGACAGGAACAAAGTACACACTAAAATGCCGAGCATAAGTTTGTCTGAAGCTTAATGTGCGATCAACTGTGCTACAGAACTTGCCTGATCAATTTATGTGCACCTTAACAGCAGTTAATGTTAATTCCGAATCATTATTAAGTACTCCTGATACATAGTTAATGTAAGCACTTACGCGCTTACATATTAAATGATTCAGAGGTACAACTTCATCTTTCAACCGATTCAAACATAGCTAATATAATAGGGTTACCGGTAATACATACAAAAAACTGGTAATATACTGGTATGTGAAAAATGAAAATAAAGATAATTATACAATAATTATTGTTTGGTTGGTCGGTTATTCAGGACGCTTTAACCACTTTTGGTCATATCGCGTCAATGGGAGAAGCAAGGGGGAGTAGAGCCATGTCCCCGGGAGAAACCCGCTACTCTTGACGAAGAAAGACATGGAATCTTTATCCTGCGACCAAACAGACATGGCCACAGCGGGGCTCGAAAGACCGATCCACGTGCCGCTAGGCTCTCAGGTGGCCAGAGCACTCAATGCGAGCGCTCTAGCCCACTGAGCTATCGGGGCGGCCCCCAATAATTAAATATGCTTCAATAATAATAACAAGTTCGAGTACATACTTAGGCCACTGTGGACCGCAGAGAGCGTATCGACAGTTTAAGCAGCACCCTCTACTGAAAGGGTTGTGTCCACCCCTGAACTTTCCTGTCACCTGCAATGCATAAACATCATTAAAAACAGCCGTCTTGACACCACTATCAAGGCACGAAGCAGCTACATTGCAGTTAAACATCATCAGATGATATAATACATAACAATCTGAGAGCACATGTAGAATAGCAAAGATATTTGATCTTTAAATTGAATCATGTACATACAGACGGATTTCCTATGGATATAGATATAAGCATACAGCCTTTTATGGGACAAAGAGGATACTTAGCCAGCCTTATCACCTGGCATCTTGCAAGATTATCAGTTACACATCAACAGTTATTAACAACGTACCGGGTACATTGATTCGTACATTGTACATTGAATTGTATTTGTGGTATTATTCAGAGACATAAGGCAGAAATAAGGTAGGTACACTACCGGTAAATGGAAAAATAGAGGACTCCTACCTGTTCGTTTGTCGTGCGCCCCCGGCTGACGAGGACCATGTGAAAGCAGGTGAGTCCAACTATTGGCACACACAAAAGGCCCGTAATGCACATTACTATCATACTGACCCGGAGTTAAGGATACTTATTACAATTACTCACTGTTTTGGCCAAACTGGTAAATAGCCTGTGGGAATGTGGCTTTCTGGTGTACTACGTCATCAAAATTTGGGCATAACTGCCGTGTTTTTTCTTTTTAAATAGAATATCTAAACCCAGCTTACATTCATAGTCATATAATGTGTCATTATCACCAAAAGACACGTCTCCAAAACATCTTGAAACTAATAATACTGTGTAGCAATTCAACTTGCTGTATAGGTCCAGTATAGGGCATCATGTGCCGCTATGTGTATCTGTATAGGTCCAGTATAGGGCATCATGTGCCGCTGTGTGTATTTGTATAGGTCCAGTATAGGGCATCATGTGCCGCTATGTGTATCTGTATAGGTCCAGCATAGGGCACCATGTGCCGCTATGTGTATCTGTATAGGTCCAGTATAGGGCATCATGTGCCGCTATGTGTATCTGTATAGGTCCAGTATAGGGCACCATGTGCCGCTATGTGTATCTGTATAGGTCCAGTATAGGGCATCATGTGCCGCTATGTGTATCTGTATAGGTCCAGTATAGGGCACCATGGGCCGCTATGTGTATCTGTATAGGTCCAGTATAGGGCACCATGTGCCGCTATGTGTATCTGTATAGGTCCAGTATAGGGCATCATGTGCCGCTATGTGTATCTGTATAGGTCCAGTATAGGGCACCATGTGCCGCTATGTGTATCTGTATAGGTCCAGTATAGGGCATCATGTGCCGCTATGTGTATCTGTATAGGTCCAGTATAGGGCACCATGTGCCGCTGTGTGTATTTGTATAGGTCCAGTATAGGGCATCATGGGCCGTTATGTGTATCTGTATAGGTCCAGTATAGGGCATCATGTGCCGCTATGTGTATCTGTATAGGTCCAGTATAGCGCATCATGTGCCGCTATGTGTATCTGTATAGGTCCAGTATAGCGCATCATGTGCCGCTATGTGTATCTGTATATGTCCAGTATAGGGCACCATGGGCCGCTATGTGTATCTGTATAGGTCCAGTATAGGGCATCATGGGCCGCTATGTGTATCTGTATAGGTCCAGTATAGCGCATCATGTGCCGCTATGTGTATCTGTATAGGTCCAGTATAGGGCACCATGGGCCGCTATGTGTATCTGTATAGGTCCAGTATAGGGCATCATGGGCCGCTATGTGTATCTGTATAGGTCCAGCATAGGGCATCATGTGCCGCTATGTGTATCTGTATAGGTCCAGTATAGGGCAACATGTGCCGCTATGTGTATCTGTATAGGTCCAGTATAGGGCACCATGGGCCGCTATGTGTATCTGTATAGGTCCAGTATAGGGCATCATGGGCCGCTATGTGTATCTGTATAGGTCCAGTATAGGGCACCATGTGCCGCTATGTGTATCTGTATAGGTCCAGTATAGGGGATCATGTGCCGCTATGTGTATCTGTATAGGTCCAGTATAGGGCATCATGGGCCGCTATGTGTATCTGTATAGGTCCAGTATAGGGCATCATGGGCCGCTATGTGTATCTGTATAGGTCCAGTATAGGGCACCATGTGCCGCTATGTGTATCTGTATAGGTCCAGTATAGGGCATCATGTGCCGCTATGTGTATCTGTATAGGTCCAGTATAGGGCATCATGGGCCGCTATGTGTATTTGTATAGGTCCAGTATAGGGCATCATGTGCCGCTGTGTGTATTTGTATAGGTCCAGTATAGGGCATCATGGGCCGCTGTGTGTATCTGTATAGGTCCTGTAGAGGGCACCATGTGCCGCTATGTGTATCTGTATAGGTCCAGTATAGGGCATCATGGGCCGCTATGTGTATCTGTATAGGTCCAGTATAGCGCATCATGTGCCGCTATGTGTATCTGTATAGGTCCAGTATAGGGCATCATGTGCCGCTGTGTGTATTTGTATAGGTCCAGTATAGGGCATCATGGGCCGCTGTGTGTATCTGTATAGGTCCTGTATAGGGCATCATGGGCCGCTATGTGTATCTGTATAGGTCCAGTATAGCGCATCATGTGCCGCTATGTGTATCTGTATAGGTCCAGTATAGGGCACCATGTGCCGCTATGTGTATCTGTATAGGTCCAGTATAGGGCACCATGTGCCGCTATGTGTATCTGTATAGGTCCAGTATAGGGCATCATGTGCCGCTACGTGTATCTGTATAGGTCCAGCATAGGGCATCATGGGCCGCTATGTGTATCTGTATAGGTCCAGTATAGGGCATCATGGGCCGCTATGTGTATCTGTATAGGTCCAGTATAGCGCATCATGTGCCGCTATGTGTATCTGTATAGGTCCAGTATAGGGCACCATGTGCCGCTATGTGTATCTGTATAGGTCCAGTATAGGGCACCATGTGCCGCTATGTGTATCTGTATAGGTCCAGCATAGGGCATCATGTGCCGCTATGTGTATCTGTATAGGTCCAGTATAGGGCATCATGGGCCGCTATGTGTATCTGTATAGGTCCAGTATAGGGCATCAAGTGCCGCTATGTGTATCTATATAGGTCCTGTATAGGGCATCATGGGCCGCTATGTGTATCTGTATAGGTCCAGTATAGGGCATCATGGGCCGCTATGTGTATCTGTATAGGTCCTGTATAGGGCATCATGGGCCGCTATGTGTATCTGTATAGGTCCTGTATAGGGCATCATGGGCCGCTATGTGTATCTGTATAGGTCCAGTATAGGGCATCATGGGCCGCTATGTGTATCTGTATAGGTCCAGTATAGGGCATCATGGGCCGCTATGTGTATCTGTATAGGTCCAGTATAGGGCACCATGTGCCGCTGTGTGTATCTGTATAGGTCCAGTATAGGGCATCATGTGCCGCTATGTGTATCTGTATAGGTCCAGCATAGGGCATCATGTGCCGCTATGTGTATTTGTATAGGTCCAGTATAGGGCATCATGGGCCGCTATGTGTATCTGTATAGGTCCAGTATAGGGCATCAAGTGCCGCTATGTGTATCTGTATAGGTCCTGTATAGGGCATCATGGGCCGCTATGTGTATCTGTATAGGTCCAGTATAGGGCATCATGGGCCGCTATGTGTATCTGTATAGGTCCTGTATAGGGCATCATGGGCCGCTATGTGTATCTGTATAGGTCCTGTATAGGGCATCATGGGCCGCTATGTGTATCTGTATAGGTCCAGTATAGGGCATCATGGGCCGCTATGTGTAGCTGTATAGGTCCAGTATAGGGCATCATGGGCCGCTATGTGTATCTGTATAGGTCCAGTATAGGGCACCATGTGCCGCTGTGTGTATCTGTATAGGTCCAGTATAGGGCACCATGTGCCGCTATGTGTATCTGTATAGGTCCAGTATAGGGCACCATGTGCCGCTATGTGTATCTGTATAGGTCCAGAATAGGGCATCATGTGCCGCAATGTGTATCTGTATAGGTCCAGTATAGGGCACCATGTGCCGCTGTGTGTATCTGTATAGGTCCAGCATAGGGCATCATGTGCCGCTATGTGTATCTGTATAGGTCCAGTATAGGGCACCATGTGCCGCTATGTGTATCTGCATAGGTCCAGTATAGGGCACCATGTGCCGCTGTGTGTATCTGTATAGGTCCAGTATAGGGCACCATGTGCCGCTGTGTGTATCTGTATAGGTCCAGTATAAGGCATCATGTGCCGCTATGTGTATCTGTATAGGTCCAGTATAGGGCACCATGTGCCGCTGTGTGTATCTGTATAGGTCCAGTATAGGGCATCATGGGCCGCTATGTGTATCTGTATAGGTCCAGTATAGGGCACCATGTGCCGCTATGTGTATCTGTATAGGTCCAGTATAGGGCATCATGGGCCGCTATGTGTATCTGTATAGGTCCAGTATAGGGCATCATGGGCCGCTATGTGTAGCTGTATAGGTCCAGTATAGGGCATCATGGGCCGCTATGTGTATCTGTATAGGTCCAGTATAGGGCACCATGTGCCGCTGTGTGTATCTGTATAGGTCCAGTATAGGGCACCATGTGCCGCTATGTGTATCTGTATAGGTCCAGTATAGGGCACCATGTGCCGCTATGTGTATCTGTATAGGTCCAGAATAGGGCATCATGTGCCGCAATGTGTATCTGTATAGGTCCAGTATAGGGCACCATGTGCCGCTGTGTGTATCTGTATAGGTCCAGCATAGGGCATCATGTGCCGCTATGTGTATCTGTATAGGTCCAGTATAGGGCACCATGTGCCGCTATGTGTATCTGCATAGGTCCAGTATAGGGCACCATGTGCCGCTGTGTGTATCTGTATAGGTCCAGTATAGGGCACCATGTGCCGCTGTGTGTATCTGTATAGGTCCAGTATAAGGCATCATGTGCCGCTATGTGTATCTGTATAGGTCCAGTATAGGGCACCATGTGCCGCTGTGTGTATCTGTATAGGTCCAGTATAGGGCATCATGGGCCGCTATGTGTATCTGTATAGGTCCAGTATAGGGCACCATGTGCCGCTATGTGTATCTGTATAGGTCCAGTATAGGGCATCATGGGCCGCTATGTGTATCTGTATAGGTCCAGTATAGGGCACCATGTGCCGCTGTGTGTATCTGTATAGGTCCAGTATAGGGCATCATGGGCCGCTATGTGTATCTGTATAGGTCCAGTATAGGGCACCATGTGCCGCTATGTGTATCTGTATAGGTCCAGTATAGGGCACCATGTGCCGCTATGTGTATTTGTATAGGTCCAGTATAGGGCATCATGTGCCGCTGTGTGTATCTGTATAGCTGTGGAAAGATCAATGCGTACTCGATTCGTTTCACGAACATGGAAATGTACTGAAGATATATCCGAACGGTTCAAGGTTATCATAATGCCAACTGCACTGGCGACACCTTATTTTGTGAAGCATTCCAAATATTCTAAAACAATAAATAGTGGCACCTATTTGTACCGGTTTATCACATAAAAAGGATACCAAACAATATTATTGGCTGTAACTAGGTTGTCTTTGTGATGCAAGACGTAAACCAGACTCAGACCAAAGACGCTGAACATGTGAAGTGTCAGTGATATGAGAAACTGGAAGAAGTAGCGATAGTTTCTTCGCCCCACACAATTGTTCACCCATGGACAATGGTGATCAAAAGTCTGAAAAATTAAAAACAATTCATCAGTTTTTCATGTACACCTAAACCTAAAAATATGTTGATAGGTAGAAATGAAATAGATCGGTGCGTCAGGCGACTTTTTGTGCACAAGAGGGCGCTACTGAGATCAAACCCAGAACCTCTTTATCTGTGCTTTAGTGTGGCCCCCGGTTGATGGCTAAAATAATTGCATAGCCACACATGATTACACAATCGCAGCAACAAGATTACTGGTAATCAACTTAGAGGTGATAAGATGCTGACATTATACAGGATATACTCACTTCTATACAATTGTTGCAAACACTGCAATGTGAACAACGAGGCGGCCTGTAGAACTGACATGTGGTGCACCATTTCATCCGCACTGTGATGCCATTTATTTCTATATTTTTATACAGTGGCGCACGAAAGTCGTCATCCTTGGCTTCATCTTCGTGAGCTAAAAGTAAAAAAAAGAGTATAAAACGTCGTCACATACTACTTGTAATACGCAGATACGCTTCACCAAAATGATGGCAATTACGTCGCTCTTCAATATATCATTAAATTATGTTTTCCACTTGCCGGGTACATCCATTTACAAGGAGACCGCGGCACAATTTGCCTCCCTACCCAACACCAATTCAGAGTATTTTCAGCTTTCATTTCTTCTTTTCGAATATGTATAAGACATGTTCATAAACATCGATATATTTGGGGTATAAAGGTTTCTGTATCTACCGAAAAAAAGTGCATACCTTAAACATATAAATGTATATGAACTGCTACTCATAATACAGGTATAATAGACAAAAAATCTGCAACAATCCATATTCTCTCCCAGGCACTGATTATGGCTGGCCATCTTGCATGTTTCATGTTTAATTCTCCTAACTAATACTTTGCCATGTATAGACATTACACTACCAGTAGTAAAGAGCGATAAACATTTTGTCTTGTGCTTGCAAAAATGTTTCTAATACTGTAATATATTGAGCAGATTAATAGTAGGATTAATAGACTTTTCCAAGACTAATTCATGATTTTCTATGAGGATATCATTAGTTTTTTGGCATTTACACATGAATTAGACGCCCTAGGGACAAACGTCATTTATAGGTATGGGTCAGAAAGACATGAGCATCCTGCTCCCTTCATAACCATCTGATTCACCCATGTATAAATACTTTATGACTACACATATGTATGTATCCCTTGGAAAACTAATGTACCGTATATGTAATAAAAATGTGCGTATTGTACCATTTCCAAATTTGCAAAGTGAAAAACTTCCGACCATGGCACTAAACCTACACTAGGAAGGCAAAAGAGGTGTGAAAATGAGTGGAATGGAAGATAATTTCATGACTTTCAACCCCTCTTAGCCACTTTCCATGATTGTACAAAAAACAACAATTTTCCATGATACTTTCTTTTTTCAAGGATTTTCCGAGAACATAGGAACCCTGTACACCTATATGGCTTAGCACTCACCTCGCGGGTATGTGCCTGGGTCCATAAATGTGGCCAGGCCAAAGTTGGTAATGACAAATATTGCCAGTAAACCCTCATAAATGGGTATGGCAATGTTGTAGCCTGTTGTGAAGTAAGGTATGCTGCAAAGATAAGACAAGGTCTGGCTATTAATCTACCAGGTAAAAACGGAAGATTATAGATAGCTATAAGATACTTTTCTGTCATGGTTCATCAACTGTAGTTACTGTAGTCAAACTTTTATATCTGGTATAGAAGTTGGATTGGAGTTACACTAGAGCGTAACTTGGTCCAATTAGATGCTAAAATGTTGAGAGATAGCCTCTTGTCTGATAAGAGAGAGGGATAAGAGAAGGTGAGGCAGCTGGTAAGAGTTCAGCATGAGTGCTTGTATCTGTAATGGGTCCATGCATAATTGACTTCAATCCAATACTTCATGGAATAAGGATAGGGTGTGGCAAAGGGCAGTGAAGGGGATTAATCATGAGAGGGTAAGAGGTATAATCATGAGAGGCAGGTGCAGTACAGGTATAGGTTCTAACATGCAGTTTTCCTAAGATGGTTGGTTGTGTATTCAGGACGCTTTAACCACTTTTGGTCAGAGCATCAATGGATGAAGGAAGGGAGGGTGGAGCCATGTCCCCTGGGGGAACCCCCTACTCTTTGCAAGGAAAGACATGGGATCATTATCCTGAGACCACACAGACAAGGCCACAGCAGGACTCAAAAGCAGTCGAAATTGTAGAGGAAAAATATTTAAAAAGAATGTTTCAGGATTCTTTCTAGGATTTTCTAGGAACTTGTTTCACAAACACCCTGTCTGCTATGACAGCTCACATTTAGGTCATGTGACATCCCAAAATGTAGAGGTCTATGCTGGATACCACATACAGAACAAATTTTGCTACGAATCATGTACCTTTGCTATGATGGCTTCTGGTTGCCTTTGGCATTACCAACCAAAACAAGAATGTATGCTAACACCTCTAAGGAGTCATGTGACCTGAATGTAAACTCTAATGACATAAGTCTGAAATGAGTTGCTTGAAAACAAGTATCTGGGTGCATGCTCGCCATTCACCACATCGCCAATGGAGAAACATAACTGTACATAGTGCAGATATTTTTTTTTTAAAGATACCCATCAGGCCTGAAATTTTCATAAAGCTACCCCACAGAACTGATGCTTCACATGATAACCAACACCAAATCTGTACAACTGCAAAGTTCTGGTGTAATCCTAGGGGCACACACCAGTGTACGTAGAGCAGGTTTGGTGGGAAAACACAAACCAAGCAGACTTACACGGATATGTGGTGTATAGAACAGGTCAATAGCAAACAGATTGATACCCCTTCAGGCCAAAAATGAAGTGAGGTGGTGGGTGGGAAAAGCTTACGCGGATCTCACAGAAACTTAGTGTGATAATGTCATATAATTATTTTCGAAATGGCATCCCGTAGACAGCCCCAACTGGTGTAATATTGCCATAAACCCTTTTTGGCGACAATGGCGCACCATAGGGTCGCAAAATCTTACCATATTTGGTCATATATACCCACTGTGTACAGCGTCGTTTACGATGCATAGTAAGCTCCAATAAGGAGCTCTCTAAAGCTGGCGGCAGATTTTGATTAAGTGAAAGCCTGCACACAGTATTTTGACCGGCATCAAGGCAGGTGGTCCCAGTTTTACTTCAAACGGGTTATCCACATTTATCTTTGAAAGTTAATTGGGTTATTCTATGAGAACCAGTCTGTGGGTGCATATTGCTGTCTATGATATATATATAATACATTTAAATTACAAAATTGGCATCAGAAAGTTATTTCTTTGTCTTAGTTTAGGCGGCCTTATAAATATATGGAGACTACTTGTAATTGAAGGTAGAAATTATGAAAATTTATATAAGACAAGTCTAAATAGCTATAGATGTAGACTGCCTAGACTTAATTTTCAGATCACCAGGATTGTGAGACCTATAAACTTTATGCAGGTGTGTTTCAATTAAGGTGTATTGCTGAGTCTAAGCTTTATCGTCATTATGTCACCTTGTACTTAGGGGGACGTTATGATATCTAAGACTAATCTCCAGATATTAATTGCCCCATGAGTGTAGTGTTGCTCCTGAGTTTTCTATTTTACTGTGGTGTTAGAATGGAGTATTGGTCAGGCGCCGACCTTATAATTTATCTCCTTATCCGACAAGGAAGTACTATAGAGGCATAATGATATAGGCAATTGGATTAGGCTGTTGCGGAGTGTTTATGGAATAACTTATTTCAGACTGAGATTTCTGCTGTGTCCCTGCATGGTCCCACTAGATACACGTCTTATTTATCGACGTTATGTGATAAATATGGTCTAACCATGTGTACTTGTCTACTCTGTGAACCTTAAGGATAATATTAAGTCAAATATGATCTAGCCGATTGCATTTTTCTGCAACCCACTCTGCATATATTTGTCTACAGTTAATAAGCCATACTATTAGCTAAATAATTAGAAATTGTACAAAGCAACATTTATTATGTGGATGTAACGCGATTAAGGTATTTCACTTATCCCGGTGACAGGTAATCAATTTAATCAGAACGGGAATGAATCTCTCGTTAACTGTAATCTGTTGTAACATTTACATATAATGTAAGATTGTTTATTTACTAATATTAATCATAATAATAAAGGATATGGGAATTAATTACTGATGTGCTGTATATACTTGTATTATGTATGACTACTGACCTGTGTGTAATTTCATTTCATTTGACTGTTGCAGGGTGTATATAAGAATAAAATAAAATTAGACCTATACGTCGACTCCTTGTCATTGAGCACTCTCGTCACCAAATTCAGTCTACTCTTTTACATTAGCAATGCATTAAGTACCCATGTGAGGTTAGAGAGATGTGGCATTTATGGTTAAAATGCCATATGACTGCTTCTCATTATTTAAACTACCCTTCTTCAGTGACATCACCAGTCCTCTATCCAACTTGTGGCAAGATTGGAACGGACCAGAATTGTATACAGAAAGGAACCAGAATTCAGGTAAAAGGGGGATTCCAAATTTTTCCTTGTATATCCTTGTGATTTCCTTGCCAAGAGACTGCAATCAACAGACATTAATTGCTCAATCTTCAAGCCAGGAGCAGTTCCCCATCCTTGGGCAATTCCAACTATTAAAGCTCTGTATCAGTGTCACACTACATAAAACAAAACCAGAATCATTATTTGGTGAACATTATTATGAAACTGCTGTAAGTGCCATTATGAGACCACAGTAAGCACCATTCTGAGACTGCAGTAAGCACCATTATGAAACAGCGGTAAGCGTATATATGTGACATATATGCAATATATCCATCTCATTTCTATGGAATCCAAAAATCTTCACCACCCCACTGCTCTCAGACAGCAGCCCACACTCAGAAATCCATAGCGCTGCCTCTGCCTCTGGTCCTCCCTGCCGGCAGCATAGGGTTCATGGCATAAAAGTGCAGATGGCTATGTATAAGGTGTACATCCATGAAGGCTGCGCGGCGTAAGGGCCGCGGGATCTCCCCACCCCTTACATGGGGGTGGAGGGGGCGGGGGGGGGCGTCGATGGGGGTGCGTCGCGGCTGTGGGCGAGGTGTGAATTGGGTCTGCAGGAGATTATGCCTGATACCTAAACAGGGAGGCTTTATCCCATTGTTCAGTTGTTACACCATGATTAGCTCTGATATCAAAACATCCACCTTGGTGGTGGTCTTGATGTCTGAGCTACACCAGGATATCCTTGATTCTTTAAGATTTTGTAAAGATACTTTAAAGATTAACTACCAGACTTTGCAGCCAAAGATTTACTGCCTATTTTGGAGCATGATAACATGTCCTAGACAATGAACTTTAATGCCAATGGAATACATGTAGTTGGCAGCATTTCTTACAAATGGTAAAGAGTATTTACGTTTGATGTTATTGTCAATTCTCTTGATTCAAGGTTGATATCAGGATAACATGGATAACAGGTGATCAACATCAAACCCTTTTTTTCCCACCTGATTAAAACTACCAGTACTAAAAATAATTTATCTGGATTTTGGAACTACATGTAAGGTGATGTAAACTTAGAACAACAAGTTTTCCCATTAGAAACCTTTGAATTATTCAAGTGGAAGTGATGTATTTTATTGTGTAGTAATTCTGTGGCTCACAAAGACATCCGCTCCATCCCCGGCAAACAGGCCCAAACCAGATGGGTGAAAACAACAGACCAGCTCAAAATGAGCTCACCACCATGTATATAACCAGCTAGACTGCCAGCTAACTCAAAACTCAACTCAAGTCTGCATACTATAATTGGATCAAACCACATATTTAGTGTGAAATAAATAAGAGATACTTAGATGCTTCATGTTAGATACTTTATGCATCTGGCATAGCAAATGAATAAATATTATAATATAACCCTTTACCATACCATCAAAATTTAGAAAGCAAGCACTACTACTTTTTTATCTTTTAAAATGATAATGGATATGAGAGTAATACACTAAATATTATTTATACTTGGGATATTAAGTTTTTGATTCTCTTCATGAAGCTGCAATTAGATGCAAACAATCTTTGTCTACGATGCATATGATACCCTGTATTGCACATAAAAAGGTAAATTTAATATAACTATTTAATCTCATGAAGAGAGAGAAGACTGTGAGAAGACTTAATTGTTTCAAGTATTAGATATAATAATGATAACATGTACAAGCTGATACAAGTTTATAGAAAATTAAAGCTATATCTAAAGAGGTTTTTGCTCTCAAATCAAGCCAAATTGGCAATATTTCATTGTTTGATTGCACTGTTTGAATAATGCATTCTTGTCACTAAACTTCATTCTCTAAAACTGTGTCATGAATCGTTAGAGTGTAAAGTAATTTAACTTATAAATTGTCTACAATTAGACAACAACCAAAAAAAAGTTTAAGTTTGAAATGCATGCACAATCTTCTATCTCCTAACCATATAGGCCTAAATCCTTACTATCTATTGCTATTGCATGATAAATCAGATACCTAAACATGTAACACCTAGCTATTTCAATGTATAGACAGGTCAGCCAAGTCAGACAACTAAGCAGGCACCACCCCACTCTCCCCATCCCCCAGATATTAATTACAGACCTAGATTCTATAACAACACTATCATAAACTGGCCTAACAAGATCCCCTCTACCTGCAGCTGCTGTCTAGAACTGAGACCTTTGGCTTTGTCTAGACTTGATGTGAAGCTGCAAAGCTGATAACAACCATCCCCCCCACCTCCGCTACGCATCCCACCGCCCCACCACCCCCAAACATCCGCGCGGCCCTCACGGCACGCGGCCTTTATGCCTGACATCCATGTATAACAATACTCTATCCCTATATATGGCTCAACTTGTATTGTAAGACTTGATATTTGAAATGATATTTGTCCATAAAATATCTAAGCTTATACAAACTCCAAACATGAAGATAAATATCATATAGGCCTAGGCTAGTAAGCTGGTATTGCGTGAATGAAGGTGGTTTACATACAGATGATTGAAACACTCCACCCGTTGACTGTTGACTAAAGGGTGTACTCTATTTCATTGCTAAGCCAAAGAAGGATTATTCATTGGACAACAAAGATTTTATTTGAGCCTATTCAACTAGGGTTAAATTGTTCTAACAATTTAGTCTCAGTGAGCTTGATTTTGTGTTCTGTCTGTCTGTCTGTGATGTATGTGATGAATCTGGCACCAAACCAGACACCTGTCAGAGGGATGCAATACTTACGCAAAACCAAAAAATAGCGACGTGCAGCCCAGCAGCAGAAGCCAGGCGCACGTCGCCGGTATCACTTTAGTCGTGGGTTTACACTTCGGCATTTTGGTGACCAAATGTAGGAGGAATTTCCTTAAAATTTGGTCCCAGAAACAACGATTTCCCCTCCTCGAAATATCGTTGCCGATCTACAATTGTCATTGCAAATATTCGTCCGCGACCTAAAAAAAGTTCCAACGCAGACAGGTAGTCCAGCGACACGATAGCGGCAAATATCCATTTTAATCGTGAATCCCAGCACAAAAATAGATTATATAATACAACCATATGCTTATTTAATTCGTTTTGTCAAGCAGATCTCGTGATCTACCGATCAGTCCAAGACAATATTCTTCCGCTTTGTGTAAATTGCCCGGAAGTGATGGACAGTTTCAAGGTGAAGGCCATCTGCAAAGCAAATTGACACCACTGTGAGTGGGAGCGAAGACTGGTCGGCTGAATATCGCACTGTAATTGAGCCGTGTCAAGTTTAAACAAAACATCCACTATCAATGGGGAATCAGAACGCCAGTGAAACGCGCCCCGCTATTGAAAGGAAAGATGAATCGCACATGACAGAGAACAAATACACAGATGATCTCTCCAAAGCCTTTCAACTTCAAGTCAGTGTGACAGTCATGAGTGTCATCTGTGTTTTACTTTCGACACTGATGGTGTAGTGTACTATACTGGTGGCGGGGGGGTGGGGGGGGGGGCAAGGCGGGTGTATGGACATGACGGCCATACTACCAAAACAGCTGTATGGGTTAGGGTGGGTGGGATGGCAGTGTATGAAGGTAGGGGAGCAACCGGATCGATTGATTGGCTATATATCCTGTACAGCGAGAGGTGGAGGCAGCTGCCTCTAGGGGAAGCTCACACTAGGGTCGGGTATGAAAATAGATTAATTGGCATTCTCTGATAATAACTCAACCCGAAAAATATTTATTTTATTTTATTAGTCCTGCCTTTCTGAGATCTGATGACTCAAATTCAAATCTCTCCTCCCCCCCCCCACTTAACTACCTCCTCCCCCTACACATACTAAAGGGTGCAGAGACCATATAACTGTTCTGGTAGTACAGCCATCCTGTCTATAGACCAAGAGGTATTTGTGTTCCTCAAGAGTGAGTTTTTCATTGCACAGTAAATTAACAATAGAATAAACAAAATAATTTTGGGTGAATTGGGAATGGGGTACCTATTTTACTGATGTGATTAGGGATTTTTATTAATTGTGAACTGAGAATTTTAATATAAGACTGAATAACAATGAGTAAAAAAATTGCCAATTTATATCATGTATCCACCCTTACTTTATATGGCTACAAAATCACTGTTCAGGAATTTGTATTACCAGTTTGGTGTCCAAAATTGTAAGGGTTGTTTACATGAGAAAATATTGTCTAGCCATCAGGTTAGGTACATATAAAGTAAGTTTGGAAGATATGGAAATAAAATATTACCCACAGAGCTTACAAACGAAAGAACAATTTACTGTATTGTTTTTGGATGAACAAGAACACACAGATCATTTTAACAGTTTGGAAATTGGTTGGCAATCGACATTTTAGCCCAGGAGATAATTTTCACGCATATAAATCTTAAATATGGAGAAATATTCAATTTGGTAGAACCTAGGTGAACATATTTAAATGTAATTCTTTAAGAAGTATGGGTTAATTTATATTTGGATGTAACTGGACACAGACTGTTTATCAGGCAGTTTTTATTATTTATGTCTTTCGCCACTTTTAGATTCACCAACCAATATAGATCAAGCATTTTATTTGTACTTGAATTCTCATTTTCAAATATCAAATCAATAAAATAAGAAAAGAAATTAAGATCCTGTTTCTCTGCAGATATAACTTGTAATTATATGGTCGATTATAATAATATTTCAAAGTCAGCCCCATATTTTTACCTTGCATACATGAGGCATTAGTTAATTAAGGGGCTTTACCATCCCTCCGTACATCTATGTAGCAGCTATAAAAATGTAATAAACAACAACACACTGGATTTGCAATTACCAATTCTTATTTGTAATTGTATTCATCCGACATTATACATTGAAAGAGAAATTGATAGTTAACAAGCTCAATCCGTCTTCATCCATCCACAGGGTTGTATTCCCACCTGTAAGAGAAAACATTGCATTACATGTTGGTCAGTTAAAATATTGTATTTAAGAAAAGCTGCACGCTCGCATTTACTCCATATTGCTTGATAAGAGCTACATGTCTCGCAATTGCCTTCGTTACAGCATGATTGCCAAAGTATATGATGAAAAACTAACTTGAAGAAATGCCGCTGACCGCTCCTGGTCAGTGACGGTGCTGGTAGCCCTTTGGTAGCCTCATGGTAGCCTATATAATATTTAAGAGAATCAAGGCTCCATCTATTCCCCCTTTGTTGTTTGTAGTATGAAATGATGTACCCAGCAGTTTCGTGGTCGATCTAAGAAATGAAGCAATAGCAGCAAAACGGAAATATAAGCAATAAATACTAAAAAACAGGCAGTTTCAATAAATTGTGTTGACAGACTGCTTATCACATGAATGGGGTATCTTCATTGTCTTTAAATCATAACATTAGTACGCTGTACTAAATGCTATAACCTTGATAAACATCATACATGCTTATGGTGAATATCTCACTTAAAAACAAATTTTTAATATATATGCAGTAAGACAAAAACAATGACAAACCCAAACCAAAAATATATAAAACATATGACTAAAGAGCATTAAATTAAGCTAATAGGGTTAAGGAACAAACTGTCTGGTACTAGAAGTGCGAACTAACGATTACTGCTGGGATGAACATCTCTCCATGTGCCACCAATATGTGGTTCCCAATAGGAAGTTTTCTGCAGAGTAGAGATGGTACGTTAATAACTATTGGCGAGAAACGTCAGGGGATCCCCACATTGATAGAATTGGTCTAGTATGAAGAAAAACGTTTTACATAACCGCTTGGCAACCTATACTATATATTTAAACCTTTTAATAGCCTTTTATAACCTTTAATAGCCTCTTATGCACCGAAATCATATTACCGGTACCTAAGTACCGGAACTACATTTTTACTGTGTTTCTGTTGCCGATGACGCTGGTGCCACCGCCGAGTCTGGGTCGACGGCCAGGCCTGGGTCGACGGTCGGGTCTGGGTCAACGGCCGGTTGTGGGTCGACGGCCAGGCCTGGGTCGACGGTCGGGTCTGGGTCGACGGTCGGGTGTGGGTCGACGGCCGGGTCTGGGTCGATGGCCGGGTCTAAGTTGACGGCTGGGTCTGGGTCGACGGCCGGGTCTGGGTCAAAGGCCGGTTGTGGGTCGACGGTCGGGTCTGGGTTGACGGCCGGAGCTGGGTCGACGGTCGGGTCTGGGTTGACGGCCGGGTCTGGGTTGACGGCCGGGGCTGGGTCGACGGCCAGGTCTAGGTTGACGGCTGGGTCTGGGTCGACGGTCGGGTCTGGGTTGACGGCCGGGTCTGGGTCGACGGCCGGGTCTGTGTCGACGGCCAAGTCTGGGTCGACGGCCGGGTCTGGGTCGACGGCCGGGTCTGGGTCGACGGTCGGGTGTGGGTCGACGGTCGGGTGTGGGTCGACGGTCGGGTCTGGGTCGACGGCCGGGTCTAGATTGACGACCGGGTCTGGGTTGACAGCCAGGTCTGGGTCGACGGCCGGGTCTGGGTCGACGGCCGGGTCTAGGTTGACGGCCGGGTCTAGGTTGACGGCCGGGTCTGAGTCGACGGCCGGGTCTGGGTCGACGGCCAAGTCTGGGTCGACGGCCGGGTCTGGCTCGACGGCCAGGTCTGGGTTGACGGCCTGGGCTGGGTTGACGGTCGGGTCTTGGTCGACGGTCGGGTCTGGGTTGACGGCCGGGTCTGGGTTGACGGCCAGGTCTAGGTCGACGGCTGGGTCTGGGTCGACGGCCAGGTCTAGGTTGACGGCTCGGTCTGGGTCGACGGCCAGGTCTGGGTTGACGGTCGGGTCTGGGTCGACGATCGGGTCTGGGTCGACGGCCGGGTCTGGGTCGACGGCCGGGTCTGGGTCGACGGCCGGGTCTGGGTTGACAGCCAGGTCTGGGTCGACGGCCGGGTCTGTGTCGACGACCAAGTTTGGGTCGACGGCCGGGTCTGGGTCGACGGCCGGGTCTAGGGTGACGGCCGGGTCTGGGTTGACAGCCAGGTCTGGGTCGACGGCCGGGTCTGTGTCGACGACCAAGTTTGGGTCGACGGCCGGGTCTGGGTCGACGGCCAGGTCTGGGTTGACAGCCAGGTCTGGGTCGACGGCCGGGTCTGTGTCGACGGCCGGGTCTAGGTTGACGGCCGGATCTGGGTCGACGGCCGGGTCTGGGTCGACGTCTGGGTCGACGGTCGGGTCTGGGTCGACGGTCGGGTCTGGGTTGACGGCCGGGGCTGGGTCGACGGTCGGGTCTGGGCTGACGGCCGGGTCTGGGTTGACGGCCGGGGCTGGGTCGACGGCCAGGTCTAGGTTGACGTCTGGGTCGACGGTCGGGTCTGGGTTGACGGCCGGGTCTGGGTCGACGGCCGGGTCTGTGTCGACGGCCAAGTCTGGGTCGACGGCCGGGTGTGGGTCGACGGCCAGGTCTGGGTCGACAGCCAGGTCTGGGTCGACGGCCAGGTCTGGGTCGACGGCGGGGTCTGGGTCGACGGTCGGTTCTGGGTCGACGGCCATGTCTGGGTCGACGGCCAGGCCTGGGTCGACGGTCGGGTCTGGGTCAACGGCCGGTTGTGGGTCGACGGCCAGGCCTGGGTCGACGGTCGGGTCTGGGTCGACGGTCGGGTCTGGGTCGACGGCCGGGTCTGGGTCGATGGCCGGGTCTAAGTTGACGGCTGGGTCTGGGTCGACGGCCGGGTCTGGGTCAACGGCCGGTTGTGGGTCGACGGTCGGGTCTGGGTTGACGGCCGGAGCTGGGTCGAAGGTCGGGTCTGGGTTGACGGCCGGGTCTGGGTTGACGGCCGGGGCTGGGTCGACGGCCAGGTCTAGGTTGACGGCTGGGTCTGGGTCGACGGTCGGGTCTGGGTTGACGGCCGGGTCTGGGTCGACGGCCGGGTCTGTGTCGACGGCCAAGTCTGGGTCGACGGCCGGGTCTGGGTCGACGGCCGGGTCTGGGTCGACGGCCGGGTCTGGGTCGACGGTCGGGTGTGGGTCGACGGTCGGGTGTGGGTCGACGGTCGGGTCTGGGTCGACGGCCGGGTCTTGATTGACGACCGGGTCTGGGTTGACAGCCAGGTCTGGGTCGACGGCCGGGTCTAGGTTGACGGCCGGGTCTAGGTTGACGGCCGGGTCTGAGTCGACGGCCGGGTCTGGGTCGACGGCCGGGTCTGGGTTGACAGCCAGGTCTGGGTCGACGGCCGGGTCTGTGTCGACGACCAAGTTTGGGTCGACGGCCGGGTCTGGGTCGACGGCCGGATCTAGGGTGACGGCCGGGTCTGGGTTGACAGCCAGGTCTGGGTCGACGGCCGGGTCTGTGTCGACGACCAAGTTTGGGTCGACGGCCGGGTCTGGGTCGACGGCCAGGTCTGGGTTGACAGCCAGGTCTGGGTCGACGGCCGGGTCTGTGTCGACGGCCGGGTCTAGGTTGACGGCCGGATCTGGGTCGACGGCCGGGTCTGGGTCGACGTCTGGGTCGACGGTCGGGTCTGGGTCGACGGTCGGGTCTGGGTTGACGGCCGGGGCTGGGTCGACGGTCGGGTCTGGGTTGACGGCCGGGTCTGGGTTGACGGCCGGGGCTGGGTCGACGGCCAGGTCTAGGTTGACGTCTGGGTCGACGGTCGGGTCTGGGTTGACGGCCGGGTCTGGGTCGACGGCCGGGTCTGTGTCGACGGCCAAGTCTGGGTCGACGGCCGGGTGTGGGTCGACGGCCAGGTCTGGGTCGACGGCCAGGTCTGGGTCGACGGCCAGGTCTGGGTCGACGCGGGGTCTGGGTCGACGGTCGGTTCTGGGTCGACGGCCATGTCTGGGTCGACGGCCATGTCTGGGTCGACGGCCAGGTCTGGGTCGACGGCCAGGTCTGGGTCGACGGCCGGGCCTGGGTCGACGGCCAGGTCTGGGTCGACGGCCGGGTCGACGTGTAAAAGTGTCTCATTCTCAAGTTCAGGTAAGGTAGAGATGGCGTCCAGTAGTGTTTCGCATTCAAGGTCACTAATTAACTGCGAAATGATGTTTCCCATGCCACTGTCTTCTTCGCTGTCATCATAGTCGGATGTCATTGGATTGGGTGTAACATTTAGATTGACGAGGGGCATCAGGGCCGCAAAGTGATTGACGGTAAATATCTTCTCCGTCACATTGTCACCATTGGTGTTGGTCCACATGATATAGATAGGGTCAGCATCGCCAGGCACACGTGGCAAAAACACTCTGTGCATGTCACTATACGGACATTATGCAGCCCATAGTTTGGACAAACTGACACAACAGGACAGGAGAGTACATTACATAATGCCAACTGCCACATGCCCATCCAACTGCCTGGTCCACACACCTCCAACACCTCCTCTTCATAGATAGCTTTGATTGTTTGCCTGTTCAGCCTTTGTGCCATAAAGCAGTCGGAGAAGGAAGCAAATACTTGGCTGACATTCGGACTCCCAAGAGGATGTTTTCCCTTCTGAAGGTTGTCGTCTGTCAGATAATAAGATTCGTGTCTTACCAGTTTATCTGTAATGCGGTTCCTCATTTCCACGTGGTGTTCTTCTGTGCCATAGGCGAACAGACTTGCACAGCGTGGCAAGCAATTACCGTCTCCATATATGCAGGCAGGAAAGATAGGTATCTTGCTTTCAATGTGTAATTCCTGGGGCACTAAGTTTTTACTTTTCTTGTCAACAACTTTGGCCGTGTTGCAAAA
This sequence comes from Arenicola marina, assembly GCA_964019135.1. Taxonomy (NCBI): domain Eukaryota; kingdom Metazoa; phylum Annelida; class Polychaeta; family Arenicolidae; genus Arenicola; species Arenicola marina. The sequence goes on from OZ025258.1 coordinate 38,335,571, forward strand.
GGTTCTCATCTCACAAATCTCCGGTATTGGCAGCTTTTCGAACTGTGTGGAACTGAAAAGGTCTCTGAGTTCTTCGAAATTTGAACAGTTGGACAAGCTATCTTGGAAGTTGGTATCAGACTTCATTTCTTCGCCTTTTTGGTCTGGTCCGCTAGACTTGTTCCCATTACATTTTTTCTTTCTTCCAGTTTTATTTCCTTTCCGTTCTGCTTTGTTTGAGTTTTCCGTTCCATCGTCTTGTCCTTTTTGCTGTCCACTTGACTTCGTCTCTTGACGCGATTTCTTTTTGTTGCTCCCCTTCACGTTTCCTTCTAACTTGTGTTTGAGCGGTCTTTTCGTTTTCTTCTGTTGTTTGCCTTCTTTGCTGGATTTGGTTACTCTCTTCCTCTCCTTCTTTTCCCTATGAAGCTCATGCGTACTCCATTGTCCAACATACGCTTGATTTGCGCAGGCCGTCATCTCAGAGTCTTTTCCAACGCACCAATCACAGAAGCAGGTTAGATTTCTTGCCTCAACTACACCTTCATTCACTTTCCTAACGCTGTGCATTTGCTGTGTTCCTTTGAGACACCGTAGTTTTTCCTTACTTGACTGTCTTTCTATGTCTTCAGCGTAGAAAAAGACACGTCTTTTGTGCTCACATATGGTCCCCACGTCAATTTTTAACTCCGACTGGCAGAAGTTAAAGAACTCTTTAGCGTGTCTTATAGTTCCTTGCCTGCTTTTCACGTGCACTTCGGCCTGTTTCTTGACAAGACCCCCCCAGCCCATCGCATGGACCTTTACCGTGACGAGATCCAAAATATTCCTCCTGAAAGTTATTTTCCACCTCACTCATATGTTGAAATGGCTGTTTAGATTTGAATTGAGCCGAACAGCTACTATTTAGCACCACACAATTAGATAGACCTGGTGCCATTCGTACCAATAATTACCTATAAATTTACAGGTATGGAATTGACAGCATGAACATATATATACATTGCGCGCCACTTAAGCGCACTTCAGCTAATCACAACAATTCTCAAATACAAATGCCAGTTCCTATGCATCCCCATGTTAACAACTTCGGTTAATCGCAACTTCGGATAATTGCAAATTCTGCTTAATCGCAACACAAATTTACCTAAAAATGGGCAGGAACTTTGCAACATCTGAAGTCATTTGTAGTCAAACCCAGGTGTTGTTATCGGGCATGTAGAGACAATGCGCTATCAGCTGACACTTAACACGTTAAAAGCTGTGTTGTTATCGCCGGATTAACAGTCTGCCCCAAAAAACAGAAACCCCATGCTCTGTTATTCTTTTGGTCTATTTGCGTTCCGGTGATTGGCATTGTGCAATGTGTGTTGGTTATGTGAAATTCATTGCAACATGCATGAAAGTTAGCTTTATGTGCAATGAAATGTGTCTAATCCTTTTGTTCTTGGTATGTGTGTTCCCTGCTGTGATGTGAGACATAATAACATATGAGATGCTGCTGTCGCCTATAAAGTCTTCAGCTTTACTATACGATCATGGCCAAACACTAGATGATTACAGATGTTTTGCTCGATTGAGCAAATTGTCTTTAGAAGTACAAATTTAAAATGAATGTTTAGCGTATACATGTGTATCTGAAGCATATATAAACCCAATACATGAACATGTACATAATGTAAAAGTAGTCTATTCTGACCTGTCAAAATCGCCAACTTTGGATCATCGCAACTTCGGTTAATTGCACCTTTTTTTATGGCAAACAGAAGTTGTAATTAAGCAGAGTGCATTGTATGTATATGTTACCTAATGATTTAAATGGGATTTAAATATCAAAAGTGAATAATATGTCAATATTATTTTAAAGGTTTGAACAAAAAGGTGTAGCTGAACAGTAAAATTGCATCTATTTTTTCAACATTTGGATTGGTGGTCGGATGTAGATAAATCTTATTGACTTTGTTGGTTTCCTGATAGGCCACACTGTTAAAAAGATAAATAGAGCTTACACAGGCCTGTCTACAAGCAATAATTTATTTCTGACCTTTCAATATGTGATATAGGCCGCTAGGGATGAGTTCAGGGGATGCGGGTAGCCTATCCTGCAGGATGTAGTGGATAATGTTGAGAAGCCTTCCTGATATGCATTCTAATTACTGATCGATCACTTAGAATCAGATTTAACATGGTTGCAAAAAAAAGTTAATAAGGTTACAAAAAAAATGATTTATAACTAGTCAGCAAACCTAAGTACTGTATAAAACGAGTTATAGTTTCCGTCATGTATAATTGTTGCTCATTGAATAACCACGTTATAGTGTCCATCAGCTGTCCACAAAACATGCTGGGTATCTTCCTTAATAGGATACATGTTATTCATATGTTAGTTCTTATATGTGAATGTTCAGCATAGTATTTCAAATTTTGTAAAGTGGCGAGAATTATTTATATAAATAATTTTAAAGTAAACTTCTCTCTGTGCAGCTCGCTGTCTGTGTCGAATTTGTCATATTGTCATATTTTGAAAGGTGTCCGGTGTATTTTATGGTCCAAATGGCAAATTGTCACACTGAAATTCGTGGTGTTGCGTAAGCCATTTTCTCATTGAAAGGAGCTCGACGGACGTAAGATAACGTGTTCAAGATTAGTAGACATTCCTAAAATAGCCCTCTACACCGCGTTAGGGTGCATTAATGTATTATCTTGTATTGCCTAAACTTCGTGATTACATTGTGCTTCGATGTCATACCATACCATTTCGGTAGTAACTAGCGCGTTCTGGTACACAGATCCCATTTATTTCTTCGCAAAGAGTAGGGAATCACTCCCGGATACATGGCTCATCTTTCCCCTTGACCCTACCCATTGTCAGGATGTTACCTACACAGTCTAACGCGTCCTGTTGAATCAGTCTATCAATCAATAATTCCTCTCACGAAATTAAATTGCGTCTACGTTTTATATCCAGCTGTACAGTCGAGTTAGCCTTGGTGCGTTCTTGTCGGATATTGGAGGTTCGCGCACAGCACTTTGGGTCCCATTGGAATATTAGCTTGGTGGTAGAGCGCTCGGTCTTGTCGAGTGACCAGTGCCAGGCCAGCCATTCACTTTGCGAATGTCGATCTTCATGCAGAATGAAGATCAAATGTTCTAATTCGAAGAGAGTATGTGGCCTCTGCACGTTAAGGTGAACTTCTCACGCCAAGGAACTGTGTGCGCAGAATAAACAGTAGTCTGGAAGGGGGGTCCAGTACCTATTGGCGATGTTTCACATTTCACAGTTTTCCTGTCAGATTTTCGAGAAACAATTGTAAAAGTGTGTTGGTATCAAACACTTTTGTGTGTCGGAAGTTGAATTCCAATATTGGGTGTCGATTTTGCACAGACGGCAATGTCGCGTGTCGCCATATAGCCCTTGCAAACTCCTAGCAGTTGTTACCACAAAGACATCTCTCCTTTCTACATTGACTCTCATTCCATTCACAAAAGCTCTCTCACACCAACCACTCACGTGAATCATGTGGCACAGGTTCAGTTTTGGCACTGAAGTAGGGCCTACGTTCATAGCAGTGTTTGCATGGTTGGTAATCCAGTAAAATAAATGCGTAAATAAATATAGCACGTAGGGTAAACCTAGCATGAACAACTACCGCAATTATATAGTATTTGCATAATATATTTGTGTAATATCACGTTTGCTACGATAATGGTCTACTCGTGTTTATTTGTATTTTTTCTTGATTTTTCAGAGCCTAAATGATGATGGAACCCCTGACCTGCGAATAGAAAATTTCAAGGTAAAGGGTATAATAGATAGTTTCGACCTGTCAACCATCTTGTTCAGTCAATCAGCGAATGTTATTTTCATATCATATCAGGTGTTGTTTGAACTCAGACAAACAAAACAACGTCGCTTCTATCGTCTGCGGTGAAGTCACTTCATTGAAAAACGGTGAAGTCTCTTTATGGGAATATGTAATTAGGATGAGCTGCACCCAGCTAGAGATGTTTATATGATGTGTAGTGTAACTGATAATGTAAAGATACAAGCAAGAAAAATACGCCAAGTGGTTCGGTGAAGTGTACCTGACCGACAGGAATCTATGGTATTAGGACTTCTAAAGAATGTTTGCCGGTAGGAATCTTTGGTATTAAGACTTCTAAAGAATGATTGCCTTTACTTTTGTGCAATTACGTTTTGCTTTGATTCTTTCAGGGTTTGATGGAGATGGTGCCTGAGCTCGCAGAAGTCCTGTTTGAAAATATTCTAGTTGCTTGCAAGAAAGAAACTGTTGCAGAAACATTATCCCATGACGACTATATAGACCAAGCTACAGTAATCTTGCACATGGTCAGTTCGACTGTGCAAAATTCGTACTACTTCATTGTGTTCTCCAGACGAAAGCCAACACTCAGCAAGACAGGTAATCTATTTTAATTAAAGCATAGATTCGGTGGTGTTCATGCATACTTGTCACAGTTGTGGAAGTTTACATTATATTAAAGTACAAGTGGGCTGGACGCATAAAGACGTGAAACCCACATTTTGTAACCCAAATTCGAAAGACAATCCGAGAGTTGCATTTCGTCAACAGTTAACATATTTATATTACAAATATCATTATTCTTAGTGTATATTATTCATAGTGTATATTATTATTCAAAGTGTATATTATTATTCAAAGTGTATATTATTATGCAAAGTGTGCATTGTTATACAAAGTGTGCATTATTATTCGAAGTATTATTATTCAATGTGTATTTTATTAATAAGTTTATAATGACGAATGACGAACACTTAAATATCCTAAACGTCAAATTACAGCTGTACAGCTGTTACTTCAATATGCCACAATATGATTGTCACAGATATTCGATTGTGCTTTGTTTTGTATTCAATATGAAGCTTTTTTCTTTATATGCAGATGCCCTTTGTCTTCTTAAATCATGTTACTTAGTACGTAATGCCGATAAGCAACATCTGAACATACAATCGACGGTCGGCGAATCAGTGACTAAACTGTTTCAGGCCATGATAAAGAGTGCAGTAAGTGTTTCGATCATCAATTGCTATGTAATTTGTTAAAATAAGTTATCAGTTGCTGTTAAAAATGTAGAAAGTTGTATATTGTTGTTAGGTTTGTTTTTATGTTATTGAGCCCTAATGACTTCATTTAAAAAATTGCAATAGCCTAGTTAGTGTACACAATAATAGCGTTAACAATAATAATTGACACGTATCGATGTATAGTAGTAGTTTTTGACACTCTAGCGGTGTATGGGGAGCAAAATGCAAACGACCACTAGTCTAAATTCTCCATGATTTGTATTTTAGTTTGGTCGGGCAGATGAGATCAGCGAAGGTGACTTTTCGTCCTGGTGCGGTCGCCATAGCTTCAGACTTCTGCATGGGCTTCATACCTATGTATGCGCGGCTCTCCGCGGACGCTTCCAAGGTCATGGATTACCGCAAGTCAGTATGATATATTCGACTGAATGTTTAGTCTCTTTGGTATGAGGTATCTTAACTGCTGTCCCAGCGACTGCGTGAAAGATATAAAACCACATCGTCCACCCATTGATATTTTCCATGTGGATCAACAATTCGCGGTGGCATACAGCGTATCGTGCGGGACAAGTAAAATCTCAATGACCTTCAGGGGATGTGGTAATTCACAAACAAATTCCTCTGATCAGTAACTAAAAATGCCAATGTGCGCTCCAGGTTTGACATTATGCCAGATCGATCGTAATAAGCTGATTTTGGTGCCTAGAGCAAAATCAATAGTTCCATTCCAGCATGTGATTACCTCATAATTATCACCGAATATTGCTTTCCTGCTATTCCCTATAGCGTTAACTCGCTTTAAGCACCCAATTATTGTATGACAAGCTGATCGTGAAAATGCCTTAAGAAAACAAAGCTTAAGGGCCAGCAATCTGAGTGGTTGTGCAAATTATGTGACTCAGTCATTTTCAGTCACGAAACCTGTACAAAATCTGGCATCAACTCTGAACGATCAAAACATTAATTTTAGCGCCAAGTGACGTATATGCTGGTTCCGGTTCAATTGCTAAATATAGACAGGTAAATGTTTTATGTAAATATTCAGATGAGTTAGCATTTTTGAGAACGGAGGTAAGCAGTAGGTGTAGTAATCAAAAGTAATAGTATGACTGCCCGTGGCCGGCGTACAACGCCCCAGCTGTTCAAATGGGAAACTACATTTACGTCACTATACGCCGAATGATCGCCTCCGACTAGTTGTTGATGTTTTAACGCGTCATATGGGATAATGACATATATTATAATAGTGTTCTTGATTAAAATTAACGGGTATTCTATTTCGATGGCGTAATATATTGGGATTAATATCATGAAAGTCCCTTTAGACCTAAGTGCTGGACTTTAATTACGGCTTGCAAAGTGGACTATTTGGCATGACTATGAGCTGTTGGGCAGTTGGGAGTGGCATGAAATTGGATTTAATATCACTTACTTGGTAACACCTTTTTTACATTCGTGTTTTCTGTCAGATCGATGCCTATTATAAACTATCTAGAAATTATTTTTCCCATAATGTTTCGTCACGTGACTTAATTCATATGTACTACGAATTTCGTTCTTATGCATTGCAACAGATCTGGCATTACGTCATACCTAGAGCGCGCAAAATAAAAGTATCGATTGAGAAAAAGACTTAATCGATCATTAATTGATGTCCGCAGAATCTACGAAAAAAAAACATTGAATCGCTGGAAGCTATTTTTGTCGTATCCAATTATGCATGTTTTCTTGACGTCACTGTTTGTTCACTGTAACATATGTTTGGTGACCGTATGGCCTTTCATGCTGTCCGCAGGAGGGAGCTGCGTGTCGGTCTGTTGAGTCTCAATGGTTGCTGAGCGACCACGTGTTGTGGGCACTGTCCAACGTCATTCCGTCTGTGTTTATGAGTGATGATGAGAATCATGAAGACATCGCCACTTCTCAAACGGTGTGTATGCGGTGGTTTTTCGCTAAGAAGCTAGCTATATATTTTGTTTGACATTTTAGGATAAAAATCTAAAGACCTTTATGGCAGGTTTGCCTTGAGAAAGTTATAATTTTGTTGTAACTTGAATTGATGCTGTACATAAACGCTTCGTTATAAGGAAGCGGCAGAGACCACACACATGCTGTCGTTACTACGAAACTTCTTTATCATGAGAGGCGCCCCGCCATGGTCAAAGGTCGACACTTCTTAACATATGACCTGCTTCGCCAAGAAGGGACGTCCTTATGAGCAGCCATTTCGTTTTCCCTGTGTTTCTTGTGACGCGAGTTCAAGGTATTACTGGCTCGGTACGTCAGTATATTCACTTGATGCAAATTGTGCCTATTCCATAGTGGCATATTCTCACACATTGATTTAAAACAACTTTTGCTATGGACGTACTATTGCCGTATGGCCTTTGTATGAGATTCCTAATTGGTATTTTGTGTTTGTGCAGCAAGACATCATGAACAGTTATGGCTGGCAAGCTCTGTATAGTAGTGCATCACAAGGCTTGAGTATAAATAGGTACGTTTCAAAATAGTATCGAGTGACTTAAACTTTACCCTGTACTCATTTTCGTGAACTTATAGTAATCTGCAACAAAATGCAATCGTTGCAGGATTTTTTAGAACCCAAACAATTACGTTTCAGGATATGTGCCTTGGGTAAATATCTGATGTGCATGTTGCATGTATTGTAAAGTATGAATACCGTTTAAAATTTGACGTGAAACTAAGCAACGATTACGATTAAGTAATATCAAGTAATATAATCCACCGTAGCCGCAAATGAATCATGGAATCAGGGCGCGACTTGCACCCTCCGCCATAGATAAATCTTCATGCACGGTATACTCCAATGATATCCTAATCAATGATCATTACTCAATTATTATCATTATCAACAATTATTTTTTTATTGAATTATATCATTATCAAAGATTATTACTCAATTATATCATTATCAACGATTATTACTCAATTATATAATTATCAACGATTATTACTCAATTATATCAACATCAACTAACGTTACTGAATCATTTCAACATCAACGCAAAGTAATCAATTGTATCCTTTGTCAATGTTTGACTACTTTTATGTAGGTTTCAGCACCACGTGTTTTGCTACAAGGCGCCGACTGTGATGCTTGTGCGGTTTGAAGACTACCTCTATTGTATCGGGTCAGACCAGGAATGGTGGTAAGAGCCTAAAGCACAGCATTCGAGGGCGTAAAAGTGATAAACATGCCCCCAAAACTGATATCGAATAAACGAGATTGGTTATTATTACAAGTTTGGGCCCATGCAGTTACCTTCATGACATGCATAACTTAAAGGAATTGCATGTTAAAAAATGGCCAACTATATGTATGCCACGCGTTCAGACAACAGCTTATAGCAACAATTGAGTGAATTATCAGTGCAGCAAGCTATGGAATAGGCTCAACAAGGAAACAAAGTCAAATCTGCCAAGGAATTTAAAATGACGCTGCCAAACCTCGGATATGTGTTCTTGTGTCACTGTAATCCGTGCACATTATGCAACCTAGCTAATAAATAAGGTTTAAAGAGATGGTTGTTATATTTTCATTATCATATGACATTTTTGGTGTTCCAAAACATACGTAAATGACGGTATATCTAATCAGCTCATGTCATTTTATCATTGTCGGTCAATAACACTTGTGCTAATGTTTATTGATGACAGAATGTGGACACAGATATCCCTAAGATATACAGACCAGTTTTAAACTACACCCTAGTAATGCAGGTTTATATACGTCTATCATTGCGATCCTTACAGCGAGAAATCTGAGAGGTGGGGAGGAGCGGATTGTTTCCTTCTTCAGATCTGGCCTGAGTTTAGACTGATGCAGTGTAAGTGTAATACGGATGTGTGGGTGAATTCCTTTGTTTAATGCATCGGATAGAGAAATTATATCCGGGGATAATGCATTTTGCATTCAATTAATTCAGTTATGTTGCCACAATAACTTTTGGCATTAATAAGTGATAAGACTATATCAAGGAACTATGAACCTGAACCTTTTACAGCTCATCTTGAAAGCAGTTTAAAATTGAAATATATGTGTAATATTATATTAGAGCATATAATAATTAATATAATAATTAGTTTTCATTCATGATGTAAAGAGTAACTAACGTTTGACAGTATTGGTACTACGAAATCAAAGCTTTGAGGTATCAATGGCATCTTGTGGCGTCACTTCCTGTCCTATGTAGCGGGTTCCGGTATGCTGTACGTCAACATACAAGACCGGAAGTTGCCGAAGGGCATCCACGCTGGGAAAGATGCGCGTACGACATTCCTGCAGATCGATGTCGACTTCAGCTCAGTGAAGCACTATGGAGTAGAACTTCCTCTGTCAACAATCGAGGTAAGTAAACAATAACTGCAAAAGGGTTCTTTCCGGATGTTGTTGCTAATGGTGAGCGTACTCCACTTTATATAGGCCTACGACTCTCTCGAATAACTGTTTGTTATTGGCCAAAAATGTCTGTTAGTTCAGTTTGTACGTTTTGTTCTCGTATTTATAGTAGTGAAATTTATCATCGGTTCCTTTGGTGTGGAAGGAAAGTATCCGTGTGTTAGATGTAGTGTCGTACTTTAGTCAAACGTTTATTTGGCATAGACGATTTACACATAGAGTCGGATAGATACATGCACACCGGTGTTGTATCTTGTAGGTATGGGGTTGTGGGCCCCCCAGCGCCTTGGAGCAACAGCGGACACAGCAAGGCTGGGAACGGTCTCAGGCGGAGAAAGAAAAGAACAGAAAGGTAAAGGAGCGCTTCTTTGTGCTTTTATATATCAGCAATCTAATGAGACATTATTTCAAAAGTAGACTTATTGGATAGTGTGATAGGCTTCATGTAACGTGCTGTATTGTTTAATGCATATAGAAACAGGAGTAAGTTATAAATCTGCGGGCATTAAGTGGACCGAATGTTACATTAACAATATTGATAGCATATCTATCCAGGGGCGGATCTGAGGATTCGCTAAGTGAAGATCTAGGGTAAAACTAACGAACCAGAGTCGCGGGTTGGGTGAGGGGTTGATGCAGGTCCATCAATGGGTTGGAACTTTAAGCAGTTGTAGACGCCTGATCTAGATTATTCACTGTAATTACATGTGCTCACGTTTCAAGCACTCAATGTATTGGTTTAAACCATAGCCCCTGAACTAGTATTCTCCTATCATAGCTGAAGATAGAGGATTGGAAGGACAACCCGGATAGACAACTGCTGGCAATCGGAGGAGTGCAAACGGAACATGCGCAGAGATAGTCAACGACATCGTAAATAACTTCTACAATTTTGTTTTCGCGAAGGTATAGGGGTCCTGTGATACCGCCAACAGGGACAGTGTTACGGGAGCATAGTGCCCTGTGCTACTATCAATGAATATGCGGGTACATATGTATATAAATGTATAGCGAGAATAAATCATACTCATCGATCAAGTCCTATCCAACTCGTGTGTAGTGTTTGATATCTTTATTCGTATTAACAACGATTGTAAGTGATTCCGTTTAGCCAACACCTGTCCGCTGGTGGTCACCCGTGAACAGCTCTCCGGTGGACATGGTTCCATGCGAGACGTGAAAAGCTATAAGGACCCGTATGTGTGACGAACGTGTACATTTCGCCACAACGAGCAAGTTTGAAAATTCACCCTATTTATTGCACCGAAACGATTACATGCGCAATTATAGTATAATACATCAATAGAGTCGAAATCCTTTAATAACAGAACATAAAAAATGTGTAATGAGCTAACGTCTGATGAATTGGCCTTGAACGCTGCAGAGGGATCGATGGGGGGGGGGGGGGAGGGGAGTGATTTTCTCCAAATTTCGTCGAGTGCTCATCGCAGAGACGTCAGATGATGTAGCACGATTGCTAAGTGAAAAGAAGAGGACAATGTGTTGATCTATATCAGTGACAAAGACGATTACCAATGGATGTGCAACGTATTTTTTGCTCAAATGTCATAGATGCATATTACAGTTTTAAAATTATAACAAGCAGTTAGACATACGGTAAATAGCTATACTTACTTTGAACATAACCACAATTATCCAATGACACGATTTAATTTGAATAATATTAACCATCATCAAAATGGGGCAAATAATGTGAATAACACAAATATATGTCAATTAGTGTTGACAATTATTTATTTTTTCGCAACTAACGTTATACAAATTCGTAACTGATAGTTAAAGGTATCCAGGGCGATTATAGCGCTATGAGAGTGTCTATTACAAATTCGTAACTGGCAGTCTCGGGTGGGGGGGGGGGGGAGGGGGGTACAAGGTGTGGTTGCCAGTAGATCTACCTGTAGCCACGGAGACGTTCAGTGAGTCTACCAGAGGGTGGAGCGGACGTCCGGGCTGCACCAGCACCATCTGGTCACACAATCCGCTGACGTCATCAGAGAGGCCGTCTCCTTCATTACCTGGGTACATCCGTGGAGAAAATTAATACGCTTATCAGCAGAGTTCAGAGTTTATTTCATTTATTTAACCAAAACAAATAAATCTGTTGTTACATGAATACATACGCATTACAGAGGTATTGCAGGTTGGGAGACACAGGCTAAGATTAATTAATCGCTAATGCCTGGCCACCTTATCATATCAGTTCACACAAAAAAAATGCTTAGATGGCGGAACACGCAAGTAAAACATAAAAACAAACAAAACGTATCATACAGAGGGTAAACGTTTAGACTAAATTTTAACGAACCACCCCCCATCCTTAGACCCCCCCCCTCTCCAAAACAAACACTTACCCCTCCATAAATAAATGTTAATACTGGCATATGTAGCAGTTTTCAATGGTACAGTCGTAGGAGTAATTATCTAGAATAATGATTTTGTTGTAGTTTGCGAATCCATGTATGCTGTGCGTGTCTATTTTAGAGAGAACACTGGTGGGCTCATTATTAATTAGATCAACAAGACTATGTCTGATACACTTAAGGGCAAAGGAATGTCTGGCTCTACTGGTAAAGACATACGATTTACGTCTGGTATTATGATGGTGTATATCACAAAGCGAAGTGAGCGGTAGATTCAAAAAGTATTCTGGAAGAATTCCCTTCTTTTGTTTGTAATAAACTTTTAGCAGCTGTAGTTTATGTATGTCTGTTATCTTTAGGCATCGCAGTTGTTTAAACAGAGGCTCGGAGTGCGCATTCCATTTACTTAGCGTAATAGCCGTCATTGCCTTTTTCTGTAATCTAAACAAATTGGTGTTGTCATAACCCCATAGTAGGGCCCCTGTTGTTAGATGAGGCACAATCAATGAATTATCCAGGCTTAGTAAAACGTGTTGGGGAAGGATATGTTTCAGTCTATGCATAATGCCAATGGATTTGTTTATTTTGTTTGCAATTTTTCTTACATGATTATGCCACTTAAGATGTTTATTTATGGTGATACCCAACAGATTCAATTCATCAACACACTCCAAATGCGTATTGTTAATTGACAACTCTATTGGGTTTACTTTTCTTTGTGGGGTATAAAAAAGCATATATTTAAATTTCTCTATGTTAAGAACTAGCCGATCTGCAGACAACCACTCATTTATTTTTCTAAGTTCTGCATTTATAATAATAGAGGATGTTCCAGTTGTACATATGTTAAGTAAAAAGAAAAGCGTGGTATCATCCGCATATATTATATATTTAAAGAATTTACTACACTGTTCTATGTCATTAATATAAATTATGAATAATAATGGTCCTAGAATGGAACCTTGTGGTACACCTCTCGTTATGTTCGTCATGTTTGACGTGACGTCATCCAGAGAAACACATTGCGATCTATTTGTTAAATAATTCGACATTGTTTTGTTTGCAGTAGAGCAACTAACACACATCTGATTAAGTAATCATTCATTGGAACAAAAGTAGCAATGATATTGCAATGTTATAAGGGCTAACATCATCTTAACAATCCACACAGGTTTATCATTAGGTGACGAGGGTTCCATTATCCATGCTGGACTCGGCTGGCACGAAGGCAAGCCTGGCCGAAATCATCCGATAGTACAAAGCGGAACGCCCTGACCACCAGCATACTGTCGTAGATATGTGTTTTGAAGTTCAACACTAAATATGCTGCACGCATCCATCCAATTTGACTGAGCCGAACCTGCATAGTTATACCTAAGGTGTAATCTCTACATACCTAGAACCAAAAGTGTATTTCGAGTGACCCGGACTTCCGAAAGCGGCGTGACCTTGGTGTCAATGTCACTGTGTTCGCCTGTGGTTCCAAGTACTTGCCAGCCGCTCTCGGTGGATATCTACCAAACCGATAAAAGTTATACTATAGCCTCGGGAGATCCAGTACAATAGCGGGTTGGTTGGTTAGTTGGTTGTATATTCAGGACGCTTTAACCACTTTGGTTATATCGCGTCAATGGGAGAAGAAAGGGAGAGTGGAACCATGTCCCCGGGGGTAACGCCCTACTCTTTGCGAAGAAGGACATGGGATCTTTATCCTGCGACCACACAGACATGGCCACAGCGGGGCGCGAACCACCGATCCACTTGCCACAACAGCGGGAAATGGCACATCGAGGATAATGATTGCCACTTAATGTCGCCCACAGTTCGGTCTGCGTTATTTATGAAATGATGGTTATAATGACAAAAACGAGATCTGAAGATATCATTGTATTAACTTTAGATATCTCACCTATTGTCAATGACATACATACTCCAGATATCTCGCATATTAATGATATACTTTCTATCTTACATAAATATATTACATACAGATTACATTTTTCGATAAGGAACAAGTGATTGAATATCTTCCATAATATCTTACATGATGCCTTTACAATCGTGAGGGCGCGCATACCTTTAAGAGCTGGGTCAGGTCCTCAACTTTGTAGAGAGGTACAAGTTCCAGCACTCCCGCACTCACTTTACTGACCGCCGCGGACAACTTACAACTAAAAAAAAAAACATTACAGAAGTTAACATTAACAGCCATCCTACCAGACTCGAAAGATGCCTACGAAATCCGGTAACGTTCGTCCATAGGAGAATTTCAAAAATTCATGAAGGGTTATAAATATCTGTGATACCAGGATGGGCATTATACGTATATGGTGACAGTAATGCGGTGTGTTGCCTGGGCTTTTTGCTTCACATATCGGCTTAAAACAAGATCAAAATAACCCTAGATGATCACCGTGATTTAGATATGCAGTGCCCAAAGCATTTGTGTGATGAGATGCGAAGACCAAGATGTGCACGTTTAGTTACTGACATAGGCAAATTAATCACTATTAAGTACGTATTACCCGGTGGGTGAACTTATCCAACTTAAAGTATGTGTTTTTACCTGTTATACGCCACTATTTTGTCAATTCCCAGGAAGTAGGCAGAACGCAAGATTGCACCGAAGTTGTTTGGGTCCTGCGGACAAAGTCAACAATACGGTTACAACAAGGAGTTAGAACAGACATACTAAGAGCGGAATTAAAGTACGTGGTCGATTCGATAACATTTTAAAATTTAAAGAACGAGTGCGCGATACTTCTAAAAAGCCACTCGAAACGGGACTAAATTTGAAATTAGTGCCTGCATTTCAACACAGCCGCAGGGTATGAGGCAGAATTGTTTTTTAACAGCTAATGTTTTGGCTGGTAAAAAGTGTTCAGTGTACTCCACAAGCGGCGCAAATCAGCTGGTTGGTTATATGTAGGCGGTGCACACCCCGCCCTGTGTCAGTTGATTTACGGCGCTTCTGGTGTACACAAAAAATATGGCGCCAGCCGATCAGGTTGTCGCATTGTGAGCTTGCAATTTACAATTCAATTAACAGCAGTACATGACAATGAGTTGTCATATCAAATTGTGAGCGCTGTGACCAAAAGGCCCTTTTTGGGTGGGCGCCTGCCATTAATACCGCCGGCCAAAATTGGAACTGCCTGCCGGATAGGCGGACAGGCGGGTCGTTGACCTGGCTATTAACAGGTCAGCGACGCATGTGATATGAAAGGCTCATGTTTTGGGCCACTCGTGTACACTTGATGAAGGCTAAATCGGGCAAAGAAATTGCCGAGAACTATGACACTGGGTGGGTGAGACATGCACCAGCTGCAGGTCCACATGGCTATGAATAGAGCAATGATTCTAGATGTGTCCAGGAGACCAATGAGTGTTGATTTACCTGAATAGTGTCCAAAGCCAACCAAATCTGAGCTCTATCCAGAGTGTCACTGACTTCGACTGGTCTGAAAAAAAGCCCACTATAAAAGCAAACACAATTTACACGTCGATATAAAGGACTCCCATTGAATGTCCTATAATCTATACGAGAGCGAATAATATGCATATGCCAATAGAAAAGATTTACATGTAACCCATTTATAACAATATCAGGCATCCCAGGATATCTTAGACAGTTAATTGTAGGTCATATAGGAGTTTGTATCTCAAATATAGGAGTTTGTATCTCAAATATAGGAGTTTGTATCTCAAATATAGAAGTTCATGTCTCAAATATCAGAGTTTGTGTCTCAAATATCAGAGTTTGTATCACAAATATCGGAGTTTGTAACAAAATATCTTTCCGAACGTGTTGAGTTATTTGCATAACCTATATTACTATACAATGTAAAGATTATCTGAAGACCTTATACGTGCAATTTAGCAATAGTATATCTCTGTTGTCATGCCGCCTGGCCAGCTATGAAAGTCAGATCATCCATGTTCACTACCTATATATTTTTAGCCTGATCTGTAGCTTTCATGACTACTTGGCAGGCAGCAGCACACTATCTTAGGAATAAATTTCTCAACAAGAACAATATCATGCCATTGATATTAGAGACATGTAGACGAGCATGTAGCCCTGAAAGTTACTGTTTATATACAACATCAAGAGCACTCGAGGGACGTGGTCTGGCAACCAGTACAATACAGGATTTATAGGACTGTTGGCCCAAAATAGAAAACTCCTGTTAGATTATAGGATGTATAGGAGGTCTAGAAGCCATGCAATACGCAACAACATACATGCCGACCAGCCAACCATACATACCCAAGTCTATCTAGGTCTAGTGGTCTATACGTCATCCTAGAAACATCAGCACAGACTCCCTTAAAATCAAAGAGAACCAATCATATCGACCTGTGTATTGTATTAAACCACTTTTATAACAGCACAATGACACACCAGAAACAAAAGGTTGCACGCTAGACATCGAACATTTATTTTTCCGTGGATTTCTACATGTGTGTCTAAAAGCACCTGTTCAACTGCCAAAGTCCTGCACCGCCTTAATTTTTTAGCTAACGTCTAAGCAAATATTTAATATGTGCGTCTAAAATACAGTCTAAGGCCAATGATACTGGAAATGTACTTGTTGTCATGAAGATCTGCGCCAGATTGCTCAAAACACATTTCACGA
This sequence comes from Arenicola marina, assembly GCA_964019135.1. NCBI lineage: Eukaryota > Metazoa > Annelida > Polychaeta > Arenicolidae > Arenicola > Arenicola marina. Next base: position 38,352,062 of record OZ025258.1, read on the forward strand.
AACATAGAAAGTTGAGTATTATTTGAGAACCTTCCAACCATTTATTCATGAATTCGCAATTAAAGCTGCTCATACAGACAGTTTCCACCTACATTGTGATGTTAAAAAGAAAAACATCCTAGACACATTGTCTCACTGTGTGAATGTTAAATATGTACGCGATATATTATCATGTTAATGCATAATAATAATAATAATGTTTATTGTCCGAAGATCAAGGGTATACATCGCAGGTAAACAAACATATAGTACATTGACAATAGCAGAAGCCGAAGCTTATATGCTAACATAAAGTACAACTAGATCTATACAGATAGAAAAAAATAAAAAATAAAAAAAATAACGTGAAAGGGCCACAGTAGTAGGCTGTTTACCTCAAGGAATTAGTTAGTGTGAAAACAGGTATCGCATATTGGATATAAATATAAAGTTTCGACTAGTTTAGTACTAAGGACGACATAATTGTTCTCTTGAATGAGTGAAGGGAGGAGTTAAATTCTATTTTACTATACCATTTATTAAATAAAGTAATAGCCGAATATCTTATAGATTTGCGAAAATGATCAGTTCTAGCCTTTGGAATATGTAGTAGCTTGGCTCCTCTAGTATTAGGACTGTGGATGCTAGACCTCGTAACAAATAAAGATTGGATAGGTTCAGGTAATATGCCCTGGTATTGCTTAAACATTAATAAAACAACACTATATTCATACAATTTCGTCAAAGGTAAAATATTAATTTCTTTAAACAGATTTTCCGTGTGAGAATACTTGTTAACACCTGTAATTATACGAACAGCCCTTTTCTGCAAAATAAACAATGGATGTAAATAGGACTGGTAGGCCGCCCCCCAAACTTCTTGAGCGTACGAAAGATATGGATACACAAATGAAAAATAAAGGCTACGCAATATATCTTTGGTAAACACCTTCCTAGCCCGTGTAATTACCCCTAAACCCCTTGCAATCTTGCCTTTAATGTATTGTAGGTGTTCTTTCCAGAGCAGGCTACTATCGAGTTGAACCCCTACAAATTTTATGCATGAGACCTGCTCAATAGCATGACCCGAAATTTGTACTTTGGATAAAATGGATATTTTTTTACGTGGGGATTTAAAGATCATAAATTTGGTTTTGCTAAGGTTAAGCGTTAATTTATTAACCTGGAGCCAATGCTGTAATTTTGTCCAACTCTAAGTTTACCGTTTGGATCATTTTTTCAATATCATTCCCCGTAATAAAAAAATGTGAATCGTCTGCAAATAGTATGCTAAACAGTTTGCTACTCAGAGATGCTAAGTCATTTATGTAAACGAGGAATAAATAAGAATAATAAATAATAAGAATAATAAGAATAGTGGTCCAAGAACAGACCATTGCGGAATTCCGCAGTTTATGTTTAATTTCTCGGAGTTAGCCCCATCGTATTCAACATACTGTTCCCTGTCAAAAAGGTAACTTTTAAACCAGTCTAATGCAATGCCTCTGACTCCATATCTTTCTAATTTTAAAAGTAATATATTGTGATTAACAGAATCAAATGCTTTAGAAAAATCTAAGAAAATCCCGATTGCCGATTCCCCCCTATCTGTTTGAATAGTAATTAAACAGTACAATGATGATTACACAAGAAAGCTACACATTTTCGCAAGAGATGCACCAGTTAGGCTGGTCACAACACGTGGCTCTGCAACATTCCCTGTTAAATCGCATGCACCAGTTAGGCTGGTCACAACACGTGGCTCTGCAACATTCCCTGTTAAATCGCATGCACCAGTTAGGCTGGTCACAACACGTGGCTCTGCAACATTCCCTGTTAAATCGCATGCACCAGTTAGGCCGGTCACAACACGTGGCTCTGCAACATTCCCTGTTAAATCGCATGCACCAGTTAGGCTGGTCACAACACGTGGCTCTGCAACATTCCCTGTTAAATCGCATGCACCAGTTAGGCCGGTCACAACACGTGGCTCTGCAACATTGCCTGTTAAATCGCTCCAATATCTTTGTTCTTATACACTTAGAACCTAGCATATAATTTCCATGCTAACAGTTTAACAATTTATCACTGGAAATATTGATGTATATGTAATTTATGCTCTATTTTGTTTTAATGATAACCATATTACTAACGGATTCGTGGACTTCCAAGTTATTCCTTTGATAGCTATGTGTTTCCTCCGCAACTATATATAGAAAGGGTGCCCACCTGATGTTGTCGCAGCCCTTGGACCTTGTCTCTGACCAGGTGGCTGAGCGTTGGTGTCGGTACGTACTCGACGGGCAGCTCCCTCTGGTGGGCGATGGACACAATTTGTTCGATGATAGGATTATCGGTATCCTCCAATCCTTCCTTGAGGAAGAGTCGAGAGATGTGGCGCCTGTCCTGCTGCAGTGCCAGGAGCACGGGGAAGCGACCATAGAGGATCTCTCCAGATACGTCGGGGGTCTGAACCTTCCACTTCTTTCTGGAACGAAGAGATATACGATGAAGTACATATAAAATAAGTTGACAATTGCATGGACTTCAACCAAGTGTGAGAGCAGATATGTATACAAAGTTTGTTATAAATTGGAAGTCACGCAGCCGTTGAATTAGCGATAACGGGGTAACTGGGGAGCGAGGCAGTAAATGCCTTTACGGCTACATACGTAACAAGGAGGTCGACGCAGGCGTCATTGTCGCAAGTCAGACTGCCAGACGGGGAGGGATGGGGTCGGGGTGTCCAGTGTTTATTTTATTAACAACAAAAACTATTTCGAGCGAAGAGCTGTCAAACTGGCTTCATTGACACGGTTGGCAATTAACCGAGCGAGTTCTCTTCAAAGCAATGAAGGAGTTATTAAAGATAACGGCCTGCCTCATAGCTTTCGTCTGTTGGCTATAAAACAGGCAACGCCCTGCTACAACGCCATGTGCGGGCGGGCTGCGGGCAGCTATGGGAGGGCGCGGGCGCCCCGGGGCAAGTTGTTGCGGGCACGGGGCTGGCGCGGGGCGGGCGTGGGCAGCAAATGAGCTTGAGACGCGGGCGCGGGCAAGTTGGTGTGGGCGCGGGCAGCAAATGGGCTTGAGACGCGGGCGCGGGCAAGTTGGTGTGGGCGCGGGCAGCAAATGGGCTTGAGACGCGGGCGCGGGCAAGTTGGTGTGGGCGCGGGGGGGGGGGGGGCGCGGGCAGCAAATGGGCTTGAGACGCGGGCGCGGGCAGCAAATGGGCTTAAGACGCGGGCGCGGGCAAGTTGGTGTGGGCGCGGGGCGGGCGCGGGCAGCAAATGGGCTTGAGACGCGGGCGCGGGCAAGTTGGTGTGGGCGCGGGGCGGGCGCGGGCAGCAAATGGGCTTGAGACGCGGGCGCGGGCAAGTTGGTGTGGGCGCGGGGCGGGTGCGCCGCAGCAAATGGGCTTGAGACGCGGGCGCGGGCAAGTTGGTGTGGGCGCGGGGCGGGCGCGGGCAGCAAATGGACTTGAGACGCGGGCGCGGGGCGGGCGCGGGCAGCAAATGGGCTTGAGACGCGGGCGCGGGGCGGGCGCGGGCAGCAAATGGGCTTGAGACGCGGGCGCGGGGCGGGCGCGGGCAAGTTGGTGTGGGCTCGGGGCGGGCGCGGGCAGATAAGTCGCGCCCGCGCAGATCTCTGATACAAACTGCATTATCTGATAGGAGGGTATACACTCTGATATAAAAAAAACAACAGTGCTGGAGGTTACAGCCGGCTCCTTCATCTTTGTCAAACAAACCAAGCTAAATCACACATAAATTAGTTTTCTGTACGAACCGGTAGACTGTATATTCTGTATTGTCATTTTACAGAAATATTCATTTGGCCTAGCTCATTTGTATTTGCAAGTGCAACCTCACATACCTGTAAGGGTATCTCGAGGTCTCCGGTGAAGCTGCATCTTTCCTTTTCGTCCTTGACTTTGTAGTCCTTTCCTTATCGAGGTAACGCCTCTCCAACTCCAGGTAATCGATCCTGGCGTCTCTGTCGTGATTTGACGATGAGGCGGCGTCCCTCGCCAATAACTGGCTGTCCTCTTCCTTGACGTACACGTGCTTGAGTGGATACGTAGGAGTGGTAATCCTGTGTTTAGCCATCTTTGAGGGCTTTAAGTCCACCTCACTGCCCGATTGAGCGTCGCCTACAGACCTTTGTGATGAAGAAAAACATCTGTGGAATGATGTTGGAAGTCGATGCTGTTTAAGGAACGATTGAAGATGCGCATTATGTGTAAGCTTTAACTGCTTGAGTGTCACCTTTTCCTTGTGGATATGAGTTATATGCACCGATCTGATGCACTCAAATGCTGCTGTATGACTGACATACTGCGAACACTTGACACAGCGAAGTAACTGCCTTGCTTCTGCTATTGCTGAATGCATAATCTGGCCACCTGAAGCTGGTCATTGACTGACACCTAGAAACAAAGAAAGAGACAAGAGTCTGCACAAACCAGTTATAGACGTATTCCTACAGCGGTATCCTAGTTGATGTCAAGAGAAAACTACTGTTACTGATGAGTATAATACATATATGTCCAAACAAGGAGTGTACCTCATGCTGTTTATAGGTGTGACAAAAGTCGATCCAGCCTAAGGTCTGTATTCTTGATGCACAATATTGTAGACCAAGATTTGTCATAAATAATCATTTTCATTACCAATCTACTATATCATATACTTTTGAAGAATTTATATGCCCAGGAAAGTATTTATCCATTATGTGTATGTGATAGCAAAATCTGTAGTGGAAAAGGATAACTAAGTATCAGTGTGGATACTAAATAGGTCATGTATATAGAGGTATAATAGCACATATCCTCTTTCTTATCATAAAAAATACTGGCCTTACAAAGTTATGGCTACAACTAAGTAATAAATAAAGTACAACAGATTATAACAGACCATAACTTACTGTCTTACACTTACATGTATAGTGATATATACTTAATTGACACAATCACAGTGGAGGTAGGGGGGAGGGGGGCAGAGGCACCATACTGTAATGCGATAACGTCTAACCATACATCTGAGCCTCCCTCACTTGAGTCGGTGACTGCATCAGTACCAGTATCCAGTACATACTTACCACACCCACCACCCCAGCCACCCATCCCCTAGGGTTATAGTTCCATGACTGGATCGATATCGGAGCGGACTACGTTACAACTATAGAATGACCCACCCCCCTCCACCAAGAGCCAAATTGATATTGCGGCTAGATTGAAGTGATACCCATTGTGTGACTGTTTCCTGGGGAAAACATGCTGTCAGCTCTTGTTTTATTGCAGGTGGTATGGACCCCCCCACCCCCTGCCCTGTGTTAGTTGATGCACAGCGCTAATACTAGTATTAGTTCAACAAATTAAACGCGGTCAACTTGGATATGTCGCGCACCTACCATGGCTACACATGAGTCTAAGTCTATACGGTGGCTGAACTAACGATAGCCTTGGGAGACTAGACTAACGTGTACATGGAGCACAGGCACCGTAAAACAACTGACACAGCGGTGCCTGTGACATGGAGTAACCTGGCAGCTATTTTACCTGGTAACGCGCCTAGCTGCCTAGGGCTAGGCCCTAGCCTAGCTGTGACTGATGCTGAACGCCTCGTTGGGTAACAAAAGGTTATTCACACAGAGCCACGATGTGGCTTCTTACTGACAATTTCTGTCTTCTCTTCTGCCAGCCTTTTGCCTTTTGCAGTCACTGGTGTAGCTGTAGTAGGCCAATAAGTATTGGTACCTAAGTGTTTACACATGGGCCATGGCCATGGGGACACACCGTTGAAGGTCAAGGCCATTGATACGGTACCACTCTCCGGGCAGAGGGCGCTCGATCGTTCCGCAATAATAGTGCATCTTGATCCACCCCAGTTTTTCCCCTTTACTAGATGTTGCAATCTCGCTTCGGCTCATCCACCCTGCAACGGCTAATCAAGTTCCGTCAAACAAATTCCGCGATCTCCTACATCCCCCACCCCGCCCCTAGTCCTGTAACATATGGCCCCCCGGCCTCCGGTCCGCCCTGCGGCCGGTGGGCCATGTTAAGCCCGGTTCCCACGAGGCAACTTTTCCACGACACCCGCCTTCTGGACCATATCTGGTGAAAATGTGTCTGCTGAAAATTCTCCGTTCACACGGAGAGATTTGTCCAGGAGATTTGTTACGACCTTCAAATTGGCCATCTGTTCTTGAGGTAGGCCTACCTTCTGCAATATTCGCAGCGGTCTCAAAGCGAGGGAATCACGCAGTCCCCTGACACCAACCAGACCCGGGACCAGACCCGGCTGCGGCTCTTTGAAGATGTCGCCTGGATATAGAGCATGTCCTATTTCTGGAAGACGTCGCCTGGGTTGTAAAAGTGTCTTAAATCGTGTCTTGAGCGCCCGTTCACACGATGAGATTTTGGGCAAACCCTGTCGCCTGCCTCGGGTGCGGTGGAAAAGTTGCCTCGTGGGAACCGGGCTTTACAGGGCTACCCTCACCCCCCGCCCCCCAACCGCCCTAATGGCATGCGCTGCTTCGTAACCCCACACAAAAGAAACTATAACGCCCACATCCTACTAGTGAGCAGCTTGAAAACATTAATAAACTGACATATGAACGTTTCTATAGGTACGATATGTGCAAAATACGGCGCTACCAGTCAGCCACGTGCTTTTGCTTACATTCTAACACGGTATTTCATAGGTGCAGGGATAGTTCGCAGTTGGGCATCTTATTATATATCCTGTATTATATGCCCTTTACTGCGTGATCGATCTTTTTCAAAATAATTTCTGATCAGTGATGATTTCACCATGCATTGTTTACCGCTTCTTAAATACCATTATCCACTTCTGGGTTGGGGTGGGGGGGGGGGGGGCAAGGGGTATTTGCGTTCCTCGGGATTGGGCTTTTCATTACACCGTGAATTGGGAATGAGGAAAATAATTCTTCGTGAACTGGAAATGGGGTATTAGCCGACCGCTGTGATCGAGGATTTTCATCAATCGTGGACTGGAAATTTTAATATTAAATAGCCGTGAATCGGGAAATCGTCAATTTATTATCATGTATCTGCCCTTCCATTGCATGCGAAGAGTTTTGCTTTACTTCAGCGTGACCTGGGAATAGAGAAATGTATTTTTCGTGATCTGGGCTCCCGGTATGCGGGATCGCCCCACATGCGCCCCCCTCTGTATCTGTCACATTGTCACCACACGAACACATGGAAAGGGTCTAAATATCATGCATTTTATATAAACTTACATTTAATATTTCAGTTCCAATAATTAAAACTGTATTTATGCAGATAGTTCCTGCCAATTTAAAAAAAGCAGCATAGTATACTTAAATTAAATATTAGCAATCACATTTAACAGAAGTGTAACATTTCCTTCAATAATATAACGACAGAAAGAGACGCCAATTAATCATATATATAGGGGATATTTCCACAAAAGATGCAAGATACAAGACGCTGACAACAAATGAAAGTAGCAAAATCACCGGCCGCCTTTTCAGGTGGGTTGTTTTCCAGGATACATGGCGTCATTTTGAACGAGAAGGTCCAAATCCTGAATTCCAGCGTCCCGTATCATGCCACCTCATGCCGCCTCAGGCCGCCTCCTGCCACCTCATGCCGCCTCAGGCCACCTCATGCCGCCTCAGGCCACCTTATAACAACTCATGCCGCCTCATACCGCCTCCTGCCACCTCATGCCGCCTCAGGCCACCTCATGCCGCCTCAGGCCACCTTATAACAACTCATGCCGCCTCATACCGCCTCCTGCCACCTCATGCCGCCTCAGGCCACCTCATGCCGCCTCCTGCCACCTCATGCCGCCTCAGGCCACCTCATGCCGCCTCCTGCCACCTCATGCCACCTCATGCCGCCTCAGGCCAACTCATGCCGCCTCAGGCCGCCTCAGGCCGCCTCCTGCCACCACATGCCGCCTCCAGCCACCTCATGCCGCCTCATGCCACCTCATGCCACCACATGCCGCCTCCTGCCACCTCATGCCACCTCATGCCGCCTCCTGCCACCTCATGCCGCCTCAGGCCACCTCATGCCGCCTCAGGCCGCCTCAGGCCGCCTCAGGCCGCCTCAGGCCGCCTCATGCCACCTCATGCCGCCTCAGGCCACCTCAAGCCGTCTCCTGCCACCTCAGGCCACCTCAGGCCGCCTCCTGCCGCCTCAGGACGCCTCATGCCACCTCAGACCGCCTCAGGCCGCCTCAGGCCGCCTCAGGCCGCCTCATGCCGCCTCAGGCCGCCTCCTGCCACCTCATGCCACCTCATGCCGCCTCATGCCACCTCATGCCACCTCATGCCGCCTCAGGCCGCTTCATGCCACCTCATGCCACCTCATGCCACCTCAGGCCACCTCATGCCACCTCATGCCACCTCATGCCGCCTCCTGCCGCCTCATGCCGCCTCCTGCCACCTCATGCCACCTCATGCCACCTCATGCCGCCTCATGCCACCTCATGCCACCTCATGCCACCTCATGCCACCTCAGGCCACCTCATGCCACCTCCTGCAACCTCATGCCGCCTCAGGCCGCCTCATGCCACCTCATGCCACCTCATGCCACCTCAGGCCACCTCATGCCACCTCATGCCACCTCATGCCGCCTCCTGCCGCCTCATGCCGCCTCCTGCCACCTCATGCCGCCTCATGCCACCTCATGCCACCTCATGCCGCCTCCTGCCACCTCCTGCAACCTCATGCCGCCTCAGGCCGCCTCATGCCACCTCATGCCGCCTCAGGCCACCTCATGCCGCCTCATGCCACCTCATGCCACCTCATGCAGCCTCAGGCCACCTCATGCCGCCTCAGGCCGCCTCAGGCCGCTTCCTGCCACCACATGCCGCCTCCTGCCACCTCATGCCACCTCAGGCCACCTCATGCCGCCTCCTGCCACCTCATGCCACCTCATGCCGCCTCAGGCCAACTCATGCCGCCTCAGGCCGCCTCAGGCCGCCTCCTGCTACCACATGCCGCCTCCTGCCACCTCATGCCGCCTCATGCCACCTCATGCCACCACATGCCGCCTCCTGCCACCTCATGCCACCTCATGCCGCCTCATGCGACCTCAGGCCGCCTCATGCCGCCTCAGGCCGCCTCATGCCGCCTCCTGCCACCTCATGCCACCACATGCCGCCTCAGGCCACCTCCTGCCACCTCATGCCACCTCATGCCGCCTCAGGCCACCTCATGCCGCCTCATGCCGCCTCATGCCGCCTCAGGCCGCCTCAGGCCACCTCATGCCGCCTCATGCCGCCTCCTGCCACCTCATGCCGCCTCAGGCCGCATCAGGCCGCCTCAGGCCACCTTATGCCGCCTCATGCCGCCTCCTGCCACTTCCTGCCACCACATGCCGCCTCAGGCCACCTCCTGCCACCTCAGGCCACCTCATGCCGCCTCAGGCCACCTCATGCCGCCTCATGCCGCCTCCTGCCACCTCATGCCGCCTCAGGCCGCCTCATGCCACCTCATGCCACCTCATGCCACCTCAGGCCACCTCATGCCACCTCATGCCACCTCATGCCGCCTCCTGCCGCCTCATGCCGCCTCCTGCCACCTCATGCCACCTCATGCCGCCTCCCGCCACCTCATGCCACCTCATGCCGCCTCCTGCCACCTCATGCCGCCTCAGGCCGCCTCATGCCGCCTCCTGATACCTCATGCCACCTCATGCCGCCTCAGGCCACCTCATGCCGCCTCCTGCCACCTCATGCCACCTCATGCCGCCTCAGGCCACCTCATGCCGCCTCAGGCCGCCTCAGGCCACCTCATGCCGCCTCAGGCCACCTCATGCCGCCTCATGCCGCCTCATGCCGCCTCAGGCCGCCTCAGGCCACCTCATGCCGCCTCATGCCGCCTCCTGCCACCTCATGCCGTCTCAGGCCGCCTCAGGCCGCCTCATGCCGCCTCATGCCACCTCATGCCACCTCAGGCCACCACATGCCGCCTCAGGCCACCTCATGCCGCCTCAGGCGGCCTCAGGCCGCCTCCTGCCGCCTCAGGACGCCTCATGCCACCTCAGGCCGCCTCAGGCCGCCTCAGGCCGCCTCAGGACGCCTCAGGCCACCTCATGCCGCCTCAGGCCGCCTCAGGCCGCCTCCTGCCACCTCATGCCGCCTCAGGCCACCTCAAGCCGTCTCCTGCCACCTCAAGCCGCCTCCTGCCGCCTCCTGCCACCTCATGCCGCCTCAGGCCGCCTCAGGACGCCTCATGCCACCTCAGGCCTCCTCAGGCCGCCTCAGGCCGCCTCAGGCCGCCTCATGCCGCCTCAGGCCGCCTCAGGACGCCTCAGGACGCCTCATGCCGCCTGAGGCCACCTTATAACAACTCATGCCGCCTCAGGCCGCCTCATGCCACCTCATGCCGCCTCAGGCCGCCTCAGGCCGCCTCCTGCCACCTCATGCCGCCTCAGGCCACCTCAAGCCGTCTCCTGCCACCTCAAGCCGCCTCCTGCCGCCTCAGGCCACCTCATGCCGCCTCAGGCCGCCTCAGGACGCCTCATGCCATCTCAGGCCTCCTCAGGCCGCCTCAGGCCGCCTCAGGCCGCCTCATGCCGCCTCAGGCCGCCTCAGGCCGCCTCAGGCCGCCTCAGGCCGCCTCATGCCACCTCAGACCGCCTCAGGCCGCCTCATGCCGCCTCAGGCCGCCTCAGGACGCCTCATGCCACCTCAGGCCGCCTCAGGTCACCTCAGGCGGAAACCTCATGGTTGGGTCCGGTAGGGTCTGACGGGTTATGGTAGGGTCTGGTGGGGTCTGGTGGGTAATGGTGGGGTCTAGTAGGGTCTGGTAGGGTCTGGTGGGGGTCTGATGGGTTATGGTGGGGTCTGGTAGAGTCTGGTAGGGTCTGGTGGGTGTATGGTGGGGTCTGGTAGGGTCTGGTAGGGTCTGGTGGGTGTATGGTGGGGTCTGGTAGGGTCTGGTAGGGTCTTGTGGGTGTATGGTGGGGTCTGGTAGGGTCTGGGAGTCATGGTGGGGTCTGGTAGGGTTTGTTGGGTGTATGGTGGGAGCTGGTAGGGTCTGGTGGGTTATGGTGGGGTCTGGTAGAGTCTGGTAGAGTCTGGTAGGGTCTGGTGGGGGTCTGGTAGGGTCTGGTGGGTTATGGTGGTGTCTGGTGTGGACTGGTAGGATCTGTTGTGTGCATGGTAGGGTCTGGTAGGGTCTGGTAGGGTATGTTGGGTGTATGGTGGTGTCTGGTAGGGTATGTTGGGTGTATGGTGGTGTCTGGTAGGGTCTGGTAGGGTCTGCTGGGTGTATGGTGGTGTCTGGTAGGGTCTGGTAGGGTCTGGTAGGGTATGTTGGGTGTATGGTGGTGTCTGGTAGGGTATGTTGGGTGTATGGTGGTGTCTGGTAGGGTATGTTGGGTGTATGGTGGTGTCTGGTAGGGTATGTTGGGCGTATGGTGGTGTCTGGTAGGGTCTGCTGGGTGTATGGTGGTGTCTGGTAGGGTCTGCTGGGTGTATGGTGGTGTCTGGTAGGGTATGTTGGGTGTATGGTGGGGTCTGGTAGGGTCTGCTGGGTGTATGGTGGTGTCTGGTAGGGTCTGCTGGGTGTATGGTGGTGTCTGGTAGGGTCTGCTGGGTGTATGGTGGTGTCTGGTAGGGTATGTTGGGTGTATGGTGTTGTCTGGTAGGGTCTGCTGGGTGTATGGTGGTGTCGGGTAGGGTTTGCTGGGTGTATGGTGGTGTCTGGTAGGGTTTGCTGGGTGTATGGTGGTGTCTGGTAGGGTTTGCGGGGTGTATGGTGGTGTCTGGTAGGGTCTGGTAGGGTCTGCTGGGTGTATGGTGGTGTTTGGTAGGATCTGCTGGGTGTATGGTGGTGTCTGGTAGGGTATGTTGGGTGTATGGTGGTGTCTGGTAGGGTCTGCTGGGTGTATGGTGGGGTCTGGTAGGGTCTGTTGGGTGTATGGTGGTGTCTGGTAGGGTCTGCTGGGTGTATGGTGGGGTCTGGTAGGGTCTGTTCGGTGTATGGTGGTGTCTGGTAGGGTCTGCTGGGTGTATGGTGGTGTCTGGTAGGGTCTGCTGGGTGTATGGTGGTGTCTGGTAGGGTCTGCTGGGTGTATGGTGGTGTCTGGTAGGGTCTGCTGGGTGTATGGTGGTGTCTGGTAGGGTATGTTGGGTGTATGGTGGGGTCTGGTAGGGTCTGGTAGGGTCTGCCGGGTGTATGGTGGTGTCTCTGTGGGGTCTGGTAGGGTCTGTTGGGTGTATGGTGGTGTCTGGTAGGGTCTGCTGGGTGTATGGTGGTGTCTGGTAGGGTCTGCTGGGTGTATGGTGGTGTCTGGTGGGGTCTGGTAGGGTCTGCTGGGTGTATGGTGGTGTCTGGTAGGGTCTGCTGGGTGTATGGTGGTGTCTGGTAGGGTCTGCTGGGTGTATGGTGGTGTCTGGTAGGGTATGTTGGGTGTATGGTGGGGTCTGGTAGGGTCTGGTAGGGTCTACTGGGTGTATGGTGGTGTCTGGTGGGGTCTGGTAGGGTCTGTTGGGTGTATGGTGGTGTCTGGTAGGGTCTGCTGGGTGTATGGTGGTGTCTGGTAGGGTCTGCTGGGTGTATGGTGGTGTCTGGTGGGGTCTGGTAGGGTCTGCTGGGTGTATGGTGGTGTCTGGTAGGGTCTGCTGGGTGTATGGTGGTGTCTGGTAGGGTATGTTGGGTGTATGGTGGTATCTGGTAGGGTATGTTGGGTGTATGGTGGTGTCTGGTAGGGTCTGCTGGGTGTATGGTGGTGTCTGGTAGGGTATGTTGGGTGTATGGTGGTGTCTGGTAGGGTATGTTGGGTGTATGGTGGTGTCTGGTAGGGTATGTTGGGTGTATGGTGGGGTCTGGTAGGGTCTGGTAGGGTCTGCTGGGTGTATGGTGGTGTCTGGTGGGGACTGGTATGGTCTGTTGGGTTATAGTGGGGCCTGGTAGGGTCTGTTGGGTTATAGTGGGGTCTGGTAGTGTATGTTGGGTGTATGGTAGGGGATGGCGAACCCACGTGATGCTTATGTCATTAGACGTATCCAGCGGCGTGTCTTGAAAGGGGGGCACAATAAATTGTTCCGCAAAAACACGAGAAAGAATGCGTGTAAAAGCCTGAGCCGTGGGACACGTTACGCACCATCAGCACATTTTTATTTGTCTATAATCGTTGGTAAGGGCCAGGGGGCACAGAAATTGAAAAGGGGGGGTGGGGCACAGATATACAGGGTCTAAATGGGGGGGCACGTACCCCCTGTGCCCGCCCCCCCTCCCCCCCTGGACACGCCCATGATGCCTCTAGGCTGGGTCGTACCGAGTACTTAGTACATACCGGTACTCACACGGCTAATCATTATCAGTGTATGCGACCGATTTGTGCCGCCCCGCCTCTCCCCGCCCCTGCCCCCAAGTTAGGAAACATAAAGAGAGGAGAGAAAGGGGATGGGAGGAGATGAGGGTGATGAGGGTGGAGCAGAGGTATATGGGATGGGAGGAAATGAGGGTGATGAGGGCGGAGCAGCGGTATATAGGATGGGGGGAGATAAGGGTGATGAGGGCGGAGCAGAGGTATATGGGATGGGGGGAGATGAGGGTGATGAGGGCGGAGCAGAGGTATATGGGATGGGGGGAGATGAGGGTGATGAGGGCGGAGCAGAGGTATATGGGATGAGGGGAGATGAGGGTGATGAGGGCGGAGCAGAGGCATATGGGATAGGGGGAGATGAGGGCGATGAGGGCGGAGCAGAGATATATGGGATGGGGGGAGATGAGGGTGATGAGGGCGGAGCCGCGGTATGTGGGATAGGGGGAGATGAGGGTGATGAGGGCGGAGCAGCGGTATATGGGATGGGGGAGATGAGGGTGATGAGGACGGAACAGCGGTATATGGGATGGGGGAGATGAGGGTGATGAGGGCGGAGCAGAGGTATATGGGATGGGAGGAAATGAGGGTGATGAGGGCGGAGCAACGGTATATGGGATGAGGGAGACGAGGGTGATGAGGGCGGAGCAGAGGTATATGGGATAGGGGGAGATGAGGGTGATGAGGGCGGAGCAGAGGTATATGGGATGAGGGTGATGAGGGCGGAGCAGAGGTATATGGGATGGGGGGAGATGAGGGTGAGGAGGGCGGAGCAGAGGTATATGGGATGGGGGGAGATGAGGGTGATGAGGGCGGAGCAGAGGTATATGGGATGGGGGGAGATGAGGGTGATGAGGGCGGAGCAGAGGTATATGGGATGGGGGGAGATGAGGGTGATGAGGGCGGAGCAGAGGTATATGGGATGGGGGGAGATGAGGGTGATGAGGGCGGAGCAGCGGTATATGGGATGGGTGGAGATGAGAGTGATGAGGGCGGAGCAGAGGTATATGGGATGGGGGGAGATGAGGGTGATGAGGGCGGAGCAGAGGTAGATGGGATGGGGGGAGATGAGGGTGATGAGGGCGGGGCAGAGGTATATGGGATGGGGGGAGATGAGGGTGTTGCGGGCGGAGCAGAGGTATATGGGATGGGGGGAGATGAGGGTGATGAGGGCGGAGCAGAGGTATATGGGATGGGGGGAGATGAGGGTGATGAGGGCGGAGCAAAGGTATATGAGATTGGGGGAGATGAGGGTGATGAGGACGGGGCAGAGGTATATGGGATGGGAGGAGATGAGGGTGATGAGGGCGGAGCAGAGGTATATGGGATGGGAGGAGATGAGGGTGATGCGGAGCAGAGGTATATGGGATGGGGGGAGATGAGGATGATGAGGGTGGAGCAGAGGTTTATGGGATCGGGGGAGATGAGGGTGATGAGGGCGGAGCAGAGGTATATGGGATGGGAGGAGATGAGGGTGATGAGGGCGGAGCAGCGGTATATGGGATGGGGGGAGATGAGGGTGATGAGCAGCAGAGGTATATGGGATGGGGGGAGATGAGGGTGATGAGGGCGGAGCAGCGGTATATGGGATGGGAGGAGATGAGGGTGATGAGGGCGGAGCAGCGGTATATGGGATGGGAGGAGATGAGGGTGATGAGGGCGGAGCAGAGGTATATGGGATGGGATGAGATGAGGGTGATGAGGGCGGAGCAGCGGTATATGGGATGGGGGGAGATGAGGGTGATGAGGGCGGAGCAGAGGTATATGGGATGGGAGGAGATGAGGGTGATGAGGGCGGAGCAGCGGTATATGGGATGGGGGGAATGAACAGATGAACGGGGAGGCAGAAGAAGGCTGAGGAAGGAGAGGGATGGGATGGGAAATGAGAGGGATGAGGGAATGGAATAAGATATAGGGGTAGAGGAAAGCGATGGGGAGAAAGGGAAAGGGATGGGGGAATGGAATAAGATATTGGCATAGAGGAAAGCGATGGGGAGAAAGGGAAAGGGTGGGGGAATGGAATAAGATATGGGGGTGGAGGAAAGCGATGGGGGGGGGATGGAAAGGGTGGGGGAATGGAATAAGATATGGGCATAGAGGAAGGCGATGGGGAGAAAGGGAAAGGGGTGGGAGAATGGAATAGGATATGGGGGTAGAGGAAAGCGATGGGGAGAAAGGGAAAGGGGTGGGGGAATGGAATAAGATATTGGCATAGAGGAAAGCGATGGGGAGAAAGGGAAAGGGTGGGGGAATGAAATAAGTTATGGGGGTAGAGGAAAGCGATGGGGAGAAAGGGAAAGGGATAGGGGAATGGAATAAGATATGGGGGTAGAGGAAAGCGATGGGGAGAAAGGGAAAGGGATGGGGGAATGGAATAAGATATGGGGGTAGAGGAAAGCGATGGGGAGAAAGGGAAAGGGATAGGGGAATGGAATAAGATATGGGGGTAGAGGAAAGCGATGGGGAGAAAGGGAAAGGGATGTTTGAATGGAATAAGATATGGGGGTAGAGGAAAGCGATGAGGAGAAAGGGAAAGGGTGGGAGAATGGAATAAGATATGGGGGTAGGGGAAAGCGATGGGGAGAAAGGGCATGGATAGGGGAATGGAATAAGATATGGGGGTAGAGGAAAGCGATGGGGAGAAAGGGAAAGGGGTGGGGGAATGGAATAAGATATGGGGGTAGGGGAAAGCGATGGGGAGAAAGGGAAAGGGTGGGGGAATGGAATAAGATATGGGGGTAGAGGAAAGCGATGGGGAGAAAGGGAAAGGGATGGGGGAATGGAATAAGATATGGGGGTAGAGGAAAGCGATGGGGAGAAAGGGAAAGGGATGGGGGAATGGAATAAGATATGCTGGTAGAGGAAAGCGATGGGGAGAAAGGGAAAGGGATGGGGGAATGGAATAAGATATGGCGGTATAGGAAAGCGATGGGGAGAAAGGGAAAGGGATGGGGGAATGGAATAAGATATTGGGGTAGAGGAAAGCGATGGGGAGAAAGGGAAAGGGTGGGGGAATGGAATAAGATATGGGGATAGAGGAATGCCATGGGTAGAAAGGGAAAGGGATGGGGGAATGGAATAAGATATGGGGGTAGAGGAAAGCGATGGGGAGAAAGGGAAAGGGATGGGGGAATGGAATAAGATATGGGTATAGAGGAATGCCATGGGTAGAAAGGGAAAGGGATGAGGGAATGGAATAAGATATGGGGGTAGAGGAAAGCGATGGGGAGAAAGGGAAAGGGATGGGGGAATGGAATAAGATATGGGGATAGAGGAAAGCGATGGGGAGAAAGGGAAAGGGGTGGGGGAATGGAATAAGATATGGGGATAGAGGAAGGCGATGTGGAGAAAGGGAAAGGGATGGGGGAATGGAATAAGATATGGGGGTAGAGGAAAGCGATGGGGAGAAAGGGAAAGGGATGGGGGAATGGAATAAGATATGGGGGTAGAGGAAAGCGATGGGGAGACAGGGAAAGGGATGGGGGAATGGAATAAGATATGGGGGTAGAGGAAAGCGATGGGGAGAAAGGGAAAGGGATGGGGGAATGGAATAAGATATGGGGGTAGAGGAAAGCGATGGGGAGAAAGGGAAAAGGATGGGGGAATGGAATAAGATATGGGGGTAGAGGAAAGCGATGGGGAGAAAGGGAAAGGGATGGGGGAATGGAATAAGATATGGGGGTAGAGGAAAGCGATGGGGAGAAAGGGAAAGGGATGGGGGAATGGAATAAGATATGGGGGTAGAGGAAAGCGATGGGGAGAAAGGGAAAGGGATGGGGGAATGGAATAAGATATGGGGGTAGAGGAATGCCATGGGTAGAAAGGGAAAGGGATGGGGGAATGGAATAAGATATGGGGGTAGAGGAAAGCGATGGGGAAAAAGGGAAAGGGATGGGGGAATGGAATAAGATATGTGGGTAGAGGAAAGCGATGGGGAGAAAGGGAAAGGGGTGGGGGAATGGAATAAGATATTGGCATAGAGGAAAGCGATGGGGAGAAAGGGAAAGGGGTGGGGGAATGGAATAAGATATGGGGGTAGAGGAAAGCGATGGGGAGAAAGGGAAAGGGATGGGGGAATGGAATAAGATATGGGTATAGAGGAATGCCATGGGTAGAAAGGGAAAGGGATGAGGGAATGGAATAAGATATGGGGGTAGAGGAAAGCGATGGGGAGAAAGGGAAAGGGATGGGGGAATGGAATAAGATATGGGGGTAGAGGAAAGCGATGGGGAGAAAGGGAAAGGGATGGGGGAATGGAATAAGATACGGGGGTAGAGGAAAGCGATGGGGAGAAAGGGAAAGGGGTGGGGGAATGGAATAAGATATGGGGGTAGAGGAAAGCGATGGGGAGAAAGGGAAAGGGATGGGGGAATGGAATAAGATATGGGGGTAGAGGAAAGCGATGGGGAGAAAGGGAAAGGGATGAGGGAATGGAATAAGATATGGGGGTAGAGGAAAGCGATGGGGAGAAAGGGAAAGGGATGGGGGAATGGAATAAGATATGGGGGTAGAGGAAAGCGATGGGGAGAAAGGGAAAGGGATGGGGGAATGGAATAAGATATGGGGGTAGAGGAAAGCGATGGGGAGAAAGGGAAAGGGATGAGGGAATGGAATAAGATATGGGGATAGAGGAAAGCGATGGGGAGAAAGGGAAAGGGATGGGGGAATGGAATAAGATATGGGGATAGAGGAAAACGATGGGGAGAAAGGGAAAGGGATGGGGGAATGGAATAAGATATTGGCATAGAGGAAAGCGATGGGGAGAAAGGGAAAGGGATGGGGGAATGGAATAAGATACGGGGGTAGAGTAAAGCGATTGGGAGAAAGGGAAAGGGTGGGGGAATGGAATAAGATATGGGGATAGAGGAAAGCGGTGGGGAGAAAGGGAAAGGGATGGGGGAATGGAATAAGATATGGGGATAGAGGAATGCCATGGGTAGAAAGGGAAAGGGATGGGGGAATGGAATAAGATATGGGGATAGAGGAAAGCGATGGGGAGAAAGGGAAAGGGATGGGGGAATGGAATAAGATATGGGGATAGAGGAATGCCATGGGTAGAAAGGGAAAGGAATGGGGGAATGGAATAAGATATGGGGGTAGAGGAAAGCGATGGGGAGAAAGGGAAAGGGATGGGGGAATGGAATAAGATATGGGGGTAGTGGAAAGCGATGGGGAGAAAGGGAAAGGGATGGGGGAATGGAATAAGATATGGGGATAGAGGAATGCCATGGGTAGAAAGGGAAAGGGATGGGGGAATGGAATAAGATATGGGGATAGAGGAAAGCGATGGAGAGAAAGGGAAAGGGATGGGGGAATGGAATAAGATATGGGGATAGAGGAATGCCATGGGTAGAAAGGGAAAGGGATGGGGGAATGGAATAAGATATGGGGGTAGAGGAAAGCGATGGGGAGAAAGGGAAAGGGATGGGGGAATGGAATAAGATATGGGGGTAGTGGAAAGCGATGGGGAGAAAGGGAAAGGGATGGGGGAATGGAATAAGATATGGGTATAGAGGAATGCCATGGGTAGAAAGGGAAAGGGATGAGGGAATGGAATAAGATATGGGGGTAGAGGAAAGCGATGGGGAGAAAGGGAAAGGGATGGGGGAATGGAATAAGATATGGGGGTAGAGGAAAGCGATAGGGAGACAGGGAACGGGATGGGATGAGGGGATAGGGATGGAAGTGGGGACCTGGGAAGACAAAGCAAGGATGCATTGTAAAACGAAATGAACGGAAACCTACTTGGTGCCTTGAATGAACATGCTTGGCGTTCGTTTTTATTATCAATAAACCATTGACATTACATTCACAAGAACAATACAGGTGTTATTAAGAATAACTAGAAGGTAGAATTTTTGACAATCCAGGTTCTTCTGGCCGTGCTCAGCATGATAACCTGTGTCAAATGGTGTCTCGTCCGGATAAGCCTAACAATTTACTCGAGGGGTAAACGTCATCAAAACAAGAAAAGTACAACGAAACGAAACTCGAAAGACGCGAGAAACCCTTGCGAACTCTCAATATTGGTGATGGGTTGACATCATGATATGTAGGATAAGGTGTTACAAGGGCAAACCAATCTAAGTTAAGTGTTTATTACTGCTCTATTGTTAAGATCGTCCCGGTATATTAGATGCAGGCATTTTCGATATCAGATTATTAAATATATCTGGGGAAACTAAACCGAGCGTTTTGCCAGTAGCGGTACTGATATGGGTTGATTTCCATTGTATTTACATTATCAGATCGATACCATAGGATAAAGGATCAAATCTTAAGGGTAGAGCGGTAATTAAGTGTCAAGTGGAGGAAAAAAAAGAGTACAGCATGAGTTGCCAACCAGTTCAATTATGATGCCCAATATAACCTAAGATGATGCTCACCGGGTTTGATTTTTTTTATCACACCCCTGGAATTTCGAAAATTGAAAATACGTGAAAATACGCATCGTTCTAATGGAATTGATGATTTGGAATGATTTCAAATTCCCTCTAATTATTTAATTAGTTTAAGCGTCATTTATTTCTGAAGGTTTGCAATAGCGAATTCACATGTTAATGCTCATCTCTAAATATTCAGTAATGTAAGTTTAGATGCGAGAAAACGATGTGTAGGTATCACAGAAACAGAAGTTTTAACATTGATCCCCAAATCTCCAAGGTAAAGATAATTCGTATTGTTTTTATTCCGCATTTTTAAACAGAGATTTAAAACTTATTAAGAATTATTATAACGATTTTTTTTTCCAAAGCCTACTCTCGACAAATTATAATGCATTCGACTTTATATATATGAAAGTGCGATTCATATCGGCCGGAAGAGGAAAATGTTGATTTCATACTCTGTGAACTTCGAGAAAGCCTTTGATACTGTTGACCGGCTCCTTATTAAACGAACAGTTACTCAATTTAATGTTATAACATCTATACCACAATGGATTAATAGTGTATATACCGATATTAGTATAATTGTTAATGGATGGACCAAGGAATACATCCCAATGACAAAAAGGTTAAGGGGAGAATTCCGCTTCCAGCCCGCTTACTTATTTTGGTGTCCATTAGCAAATATCAACCATCAAAATACACACGAGTACATGACGAAATAAAATTTCCCAGATTTCAAATAGTACGGGGATATTTTTAAAAAAATGCATCAAGTTTAATTGTTAACAATTGGAATATATGTAATACATCTTTATGTACTATATCTATAAATATATATCCCTGCATGTATGGATAGAACGATGGAGCAATAAATAAACTAAACAAAAATAACAAATCTAAATTAGACAATGGGGCGGCATTCATATCAGATTATCATTCAACGTAATTTTAATGTTGTATTTAGCAAGAGTGTTAACTAAATTTTGACACAAACTTTTAAATGTTTATTTGCCGGTCTGCCTCTGCTGTATATATGTTCCGGCCAGAAATGTGCACCACGCGTCAGGCGGGATCACGCGTCGAGCGAGATCACGCGTCGGGCGAGATCACGCGTCAGGCGGGATCACGCGTGGAGCGAGATCACGCGTCAGGCGGGATCACGCGTGGAGCGAAATCACGCGTCAGGCGGGATCACGCGTCGAGCGGGATCACGCGTCGGGCGGGATCACGCGTCGAGCGAGATCACGCGTCGAGCGAGATCACGCGTCAGGCGGGATCACGCGTCGAGCGGGATCACGCGTCGGGCGGGATCACGCGTCGAGCGAGATCACGCGTCGAGCGAGATCACGCGTCAGGCGAGATCACGCGTCGGGCGGGATCACGCGTCGAGCGAGATCATGCGTCGGGCGAGATTACGCGTCAGGCGATAAACCACGCATCGGGGGATAAACCACACGTCGGGCGAGATCACACGTCGGGCGAGATCACGCGTCCTGCAAGATGTAGCTGTTGATCCAGTCTATGTACTCAGAGACCCGGACGTTGACTCCTGGATATCCCTCGGCGCACCCGAATCCCCAGGATATGATCCCGACCAGTTGGTGCGGGCTGAATCCATCAGGCTTGTAGGTCAGGGGTCCCCCGGAGTCACCCTGCACAAACAGAAACACACGTCCAATAGTAGTCCAAACTGTCTCCAGCCAGCCCCGCAGCACTTGAATTGGGTGTCTAACCTAATTTAATCGCGATCTGCACGGAAAGTTTATATCTTAAAATTAATTTAGCGAGTGTCGGCCGACTGGTAACCTGGTAACCCCGTCCCCATCAATGTCGAGCAGCGTGCCATTTTGCTGGAGCAAGTGACGTATATTGTGACCTTCCACGTGGCGCCGCCTTACGTTAAAACTGGAACGGAGGGCACTTCACAGTGGAGGTCCCTTCAGGGGAAACGCGTGAAACGAGAGATCAAGGCCGCGAGTTACAAATGAATTGCGGCAGTTCCAAGCCGCGCAGTAGACCATGATCTTAGTGTTTCATGGAAAAATAGCATCCAAACATATTGATATATCTCTTGCAACGATTGTCTCCGTAAAAAAAACATGATTGGACTTCGCAGCTATTTATATTTGCGATTATCACGCGATCTTGTTTTGCTCGCACAGAAGGCGTCATTTCCGGTTTAATTATAAATAGAGTATGGCCTATTGGTCAATCGCGGACACACCTCCTAAAAGAGGTGCGCCTGGTTATATATAAGCGGCGAGATCGTGGCTGGCGGTTCCTTTTAAATTTTATTGTCAACTATACAGATAGGACGGAAAATTCTGTCATTTGGAGGATAGACACTTGGGTATTTTTTGAATCGGTAAAGCAGCGTTAGAGGCCAGGCTGGGGGTTTCCTTTAAACCGAGAAAATCCATAGTTGAGCACTTGCCCGCCAGTGAAATGTCACAAGGAATAGTTAGTAATATCTGGAAGGGCTTATGGCCAAAATTCATGGCCAAAAATATCAAGGCAGCAATTTATGGACGATTTGCACAACAAACAGAGAAACAAAGTCAAATCTGCCAAGGAATTCAAAACGATGCTCCCAGCCTCAGATGTGTCGTTGTGTCATTGTAAGCCGTGTCCATTGTGGCATATAGCTAATAGTTAAGGCTTAAAGGCCGCTCAAGAGCGTTTTGTTAAAATTTTAAGCACTCTCACATTAGGGCCCTTCGCTCCAGGTACAGCATATCGTACCGGAGGGGGGTCCAAAGTGTGCAAATATATACATCTAGAGTCAGCGTCTGCTCCCGTTTACCTATTTCCCGACCGTTTTCTTGGTGTCGCAACCAGAATGACTAGACAAACTACGCCCACCCTTGTGTAGCTGGTTTACTTGCATCCAGTACATGACGTCATATGTGGAGTTGTAGAATCAAACATCAGGTTTACTGGATTGTCGCGCTTATTTAAATTAAAGTGGTCGTTACGAACATCTTAGACAAACAATCATGTCATAATTGCTCGTATCTGTATATGGGGTTATAATAGCTAAATAATGTTTTTTTACATTTTCATTGTCAAATGCACATATACCTTAATAGACCGTGTCATTTTATCATGTGTAAACAAAACTAAACATGTGTATGTCACGCCAATGACGTAGCGCCCACATGACGTCATACCCACCCTGCAGACATGACGTAGCGCCCACATGGCGTCATACCCACCCTGCAGACATGACGTAGCGCCCACATGACGTCATACCCACCCTGCAGACATGACGTAGCGCCCGCATGACGTCATACCCACCCTGCAGACATGGCGTAACGCCCACATGGCGTCATACCCACCCTGCAGAGATGGCGTAACGCCCACATGGCGTCATACCCACCCTGCAGAGATGGCGTAACGCCCACATGGCGTCATACCCACCCTGCAGAGATGGCGTAACGCCCACATGGCGTCATACCCACCCTGCAGACATGGCGTAACGCCCACAGGGCGTCATACCTACCCTGCAGAGATGGCGTAACGCCCACATGACGTCATACCCACCCTGCAGAGATGGCGTAACGCCCACATGGCGTCATACCCACCCTGCAGAGATGGCGTAACGCCCACATGACGTCATACCCACCCTGCAGAGATGGCGTAACGCCCACATGGCGTCATACGCACCCTGCAGAGATGGCGTAACGCCCACATGGCGTCATACCCACCCTGCAGAGATGGCGTAACGCCCTCATGATGTCATACCCACCCTGCAGAGATAGCGTAACGCCCACATGATGTCATACCCACCCTGCAGGAGTCCTTTACGAAGCCAGTTTTGTCTCCGAACGTGCAGACCACGGTGCTCGTGATTCGATCAGCATAGCCAAAGCCGAGTGGCTCATATCGCCGACTACAGTTGTCGTTGCTGAGGATGTTGAGTTGCGTAAACATCAGCACATCGCTGATAGGTTGCTGGCCGGCACCTACATATCACAAGGTAATACAGACGTATCAAAAACAGGACAAAAATGGAACAAAATAAATCCACGACGTGACCATTTCTCATGCTGTCATTTAAACAACATTCTTCGTATATAGGTAGCCTGTCACATCACCCATCACTAACCTTTGAGACGGCCCCCCAGCCACTGCGAGCCCTGTCACATCACCCATCACTAACCTGTTGTACCCTTTGAGACATCCCCCCCATGCAGCCACTGACGAGCCCTGTCACATCACCCATCACTAACCTGTTGTACCCTTTGAGACCGCCTCTAGCCACTGACGAGCCCTGTCACATCACCCATCACTAACCTGTTGTACCCTTTGAGCCGGCCCCCAGCCACTGACGAGCCCTGTCACATCACCCATCACTAGCCTGTTGTACCCTTTGAGACCGCCCCTAGCCACTGACGAGCCCTGTCACATCACCCATCACTAGCCTGTTGTAAACTTTGAGCCGGCCCCCAGCCACTGACGAGCCCTGTCACATCACCCATCACTGACCTGTTGTACCCTTTGAGCCGGCCCCCAGCCACTGACGAACCCTGTTACATCACCCATCACGAACCTGTTGTACCCTTTGAGACGGCCCCCAGCCACTGACGAGCCCTGTCACATCACCCATCACTAGCCTGTTGTACCCTTTGACCCGGCCCCCAGCCACTGACGAGCCCTGTCACATCACCCATCAGTAGCCTGTTGTACCCTTTGAGCCGGCCCCCAGCCACTGACGAGCCCTGTCACATCACCCATCACTAACCTGTTGTACCCTTTGAGACGGCCCCCCAGCCACTGACGAGACCTGTCACATCACCCATCACTAGCCTGTTGTACCCTTTGACCCGGCCCCCAGCCACTGACGAGCCCTGTCACATCACCCATCACTAGCCTGTTTTACCCTTTGAGCCGGCCCCCAGCCACTGACCAGCCCCGTCACATCACCCATCACTAGCCTGTTGTACCCTTTGAGACGGCCCCCAGCCACTGACGAGCCCCGTCACATCACCCATCACTAGCCTGTTGTACCCTTTGAGACGGCCCCCAGCCACTGACGAGCCCTGTCACATCACCCATCACTAGCCTGTTGTACCCTTTGAGCCGGCCCCCAGCCACTGACGAGCCCCGTCACATCACCCATCACTAGCCTGTTGTACCCTTTGAGACGGCTCCCGAGCCACTGACGAGCCCTGTCACATCACCCATCACTAGCCTGTTGTACCCTTTGAGCCGGCCCCCAGCCACTGACGAGCCCTGTCACATCACCCATCACTAGCCTGTTGTACCCTTTGAGACGGCCCCCCAGCCACTGACGAGCCCCGTCACATCACCCATCACTAGCCTGTTGTACCCTTTGAGACGGCTCCCGAGCCACTGACGAGCCCTGTCACATCACCCATCACTAGCCTGTTGTACCCTTTGAGCCGGCCCCCAGCCACTGACGAGCCCTGTCACATCACCCATCACTAGCCTGTTGTACCCTTTGAGCCGGCCCCCAGCCACTGACGAGCCCCGTCACATCACCCATCACTAGCCTGTTGTACCCTTTGAGACGGCTCCCGAGCCACTGACGAGCCCTGTCACATCACCCATCACTAACCTGTTGTACCCTTTGAGCCGGCCCCCCAGCCACTGACGAGCCCCGTCACATCACCCATCACTAGCCTGTTGTACCCTTTGAGCCGGCCCCCCAGCCACTGACGAGCCCTGTCACATCACCCATCACTAGCCTGTTGTACCCTTTGAGCCGGCCCCCCAGCCACTGACGAGCCCTGTCACATCACCCATCACTAACCTGTTGTACCCTTTGAGCCGGCCCCCCAGCCACTGACGAGCCCCGTCACATCACCCATCACTAGCCTGTTGTACCCTTTGAGCCGGCCCCCCAGCCACTGACGAGCCCTGTCACATCACCCATCACTAGCCTGTTGTACCCTTTGAGCCGGCCCCCAGCCACTGACGAGCCCCGTCACATCACCCATCACTAGCCTGTTGTACCCTTTGAGCCGGCCCCCAGCCACTGACGAGCCCTGTCACATCACCCATCACTAGCCTGTTGTACCCTTTGAGCCGGCCCCCAGCCACTGACGAGCCCTGTCACATCACCCATCACTAGCCTGTTGTACCCTTTGAGACGGCCCCCCAGCCACTGACGAGCCCTGTCACATCACCCATCACTAGCCTGTTGTACCCTTTGAGACGGCCCCCCAGCCACTGACGAGCCCTGTCACATCACCCATCACTAGCCTGTTGTACCCTTTGAGCCGGCCCCCAGCCACTGACGAGCCCTGTCACATCACCCATCACTAGCCTGTTGTACCCTTTGAGCCGGCCCCCCAGCCACTGACGAGCCCTGTCACATCACCCATCACTAGCCTGTTGTACCCTTTGAGCCGGCCCCCAGCCACTGACGAGCCCTGTCACATCACCCATCACTAGCCTGTTGTACCCTTTGAGCCGGCCCCCAGCCACTGACGAGCCCCGTCACATCACCCATCACTAGCCTGTTGTACCCTTTGAGCCGGCCCCCCAGCCACTGACGAGCCCTGTCACATCACCCATCACTAGCCTGTTGTACCCTTTGAACCGGCCCCCAGCCACTGACGAGCCCTGTCACATCACCCATCACTAGCCTGTTGTACCCTTTGAGACGGCTCCCCAGCCACTGACGAGCCCCGTCACATCACCCATCACTAGCCTGTTGTACCCTTTGAGACGGCCCCCAGCCACTGACGAGCCCTGTCACATCACCCATCACTAGCCTGTTGTACCCTTTGAGACGGCCCCCAGCCACTGACGAGCCCTGTCACATCACCCATCACTAGCCTGTTGTACCCTTTGAGACCGCCCCCAGCCACTGACGAGCCCTGTCACATCACCCATCACTAACCTGTTGTACCCTTTGAGACGGCCCCCAGCCACTGACGAGCCCTGTCACATCACCCATCACTAGCCTGTTGTACCCTTTGAGCCGGCCCCCAGCCACTGACGAGCCCTGTCACATCACCCATCACTAGCCTGTTGTACCCTTTGAGACCGCCCCCAGCCACTGACGAGCCCTGTCACATTACCCATCACTAACCTGTTGTACCCTTTGAGACGGCCCCCAGCCACTGACGAGCCCTGTCACATCACCCATCACTAGCCTGTTGTACCCTTTGAGACGGCCCCCAGCCACTGACGAGCCCTGTCACATCACCCATCACTAGCCTGTTGTACCCTTTGAGACCGCCCCCAGCCACTGACGAGCCCTGTCACATCACCCATCACTAACCTGTTGTACCCTTTGAGACGGCCCCCAGCCACTGACGAGCCCTGTCACATCACCCATCACTAGCCTGTTGTACCCTTTGAGCCGGCCCCCAGCCACTGACGAGCCCTGTCACATCACCCATCACTAGCCTGTTGTACCCTTTGAGCCGGCCCCCAGCCACTGACGAGCCCTGTCACATCACCCATCACTAACCTGTTGTACCCTTTGAGCCGGCCCCCAGCCACTGACGAGCCCCGTCACATCACCCATCACTAACCTGTTGTACCCTTTGAGCCGGCCCCCAGCCACTGACGAGCCCTGTCACATCACCCATCACTAACCTGTTGTACCCTTTGAGCCGGCCCCCCAGCCACTGACGAGCCCTGTCACATCACCCATCACTAGCCTGTTGTACCCTTTGAGCCGGCCCCCCAGCCACTGACGAGCCCTGTCACATCACCCATCACTGACCTGTTGTACCCTTTGAGCCGGCCCCCAGCCACTGACGAGCCCTGTCACATCACCCATCACT
This sequence comes from Arenicola marina, assembly GCA_964019135.1. NCBI lineage: Eukaryota > Metazoa > Annelida > Polychaeta > Arenicolidae > Arenicola > Arenicola marina. The sequence goes on from OZ025258.1 coordinate 38,379,532, forward strand.
AGCCTGTTGTACCCTTTGAGCCGGCCCCCCAGCCACTGACGAGCCTTGTCACATCACCCATCACTAGCCTGTTGTACCCCTTGAGCCGGCCCCCAGCCACTGACGAGCCCTGTCACATCACCCATCACTAGCCTGTTGTACCCTTTGAGCCGGCCCCCAGCCACTGACGAGCCCCGTCACATCACCCATCACTAGCTTGTTGTACCCTTTGAGCCGGCCCCCAGCCACTGACGAGCCCTGTCACATCACCCATCACTAGCCTGTTGTACCCTTTGAGCCGGCCCCCAGCCACTGACGAGCCCCGTCACATCACCCATCACTAGCCTGTTGTACCCTTTGAGACGGCCCCCCAGCCACTGACGAGCCCTGTCACATCACCCATCACTAGCCTGTTGTACCCTTTGAGCCGGCCCCCAGCCACTGACGAGCCCTGTCACATCACCCATCACTAGCCTGTTGTACCCTTTGAGCCGGCCCCCAGCCACTGACGAGCCCTGTCACATCACCCATCACTGACCTGTTGTACCCTTTGAGCCGGCCCCCAGCCACTGACGAGCCCTGTCACATCACCCATCACTAGCCTGTTGTACCCTTTGAGCCGGCCCCCAGCCACTGACGAGCCCCGTCACATCACCCATCACTAGCCTGTTGTACCCTTTGAGACGGCCCCCCAGCCACTGACGAGCCCTGTCACATCACCCATCACTAGCCTGTTGTACCCTTTGAGCCGGCCCCCAGCCACTGACGAGCCCTGTCACATCACCCATCACTAGCCTGTTGTACCCTTTGAGCCGGCCCCCAGCCACTGACGAGCCCTGTCACATCACCCATCACTAGCCTGTTGTACCCTTTGAGCCGGCCCCCAGCCACTGACGAGCCCTGTCACATCACCCATCACTAGCCTGTTGTACCCTTTGAGCCGGCCCCCAGCCACTGACGAGCCCTGTCACATCACCCATCACTAGCCTGTTGTACCCTTTGAGCCGGCCCCCAGCCACTGACGAGCCCCGTCACATCACCCATCACTAGCCTGTTGTACCCTTTGAGCCGGCCCCCAGCCACTGACGAGCCCTGTCACATCACCCATCACTAGCCTGTTGTACCCTTTGAGCCGGCCCCCAGCCACTGACGAGCCCTGTCACATCACCCATCACTAACCTGTTGTACCCTTTGAGCCGGCCCCCAGCCACTGACGAGCCCTGTCACATCACCCATCACTAGCCTGTTGTACCCTTTGAGCCGGCCCCCAGCCACTGACGAGCCTAGTCACATCACCCATCACTAGCCTGTTGTACCCTTTGAGCCGGCCCCCAGCCACTGACGAGCCCTGTCACATCACCCATCACTAACCTGTTGTACCCTTTGAGCCGGCCCCCAGCCACTGACGAGCCCTGTCACATCACCCATCACTAGCCTGTTGTACCCTTTGAGCCGGCCCCCAGCCACTGACGAGCCCCGTCACATCACCCATCACTAGCCTGTTGTACCCTTTGAGCCGGCCCCCAGCCACTGACGAGCCCTGTCACATCACCCATCACTAGCCTGTTGTACCCTTTGAGCCGGCCCCCCAGCCACTGACGAGCCCCGTCACATCACCCATCACTAGCCTGTTGTACCCTTTGAGCCGGCCCCCCAGCCACTGACGAGCCCTGTCACATCACCCATCACTAGCCTGTTGTACCCTTTGAGCCGGCCCCCAGCCACTGACGAGCCCCGTCACATCACCCATCACTAGCCTGTTGTACCCTTTGAGCCGGCCCCCAGCCACTGACGAGCCCTGTCACATCACCCATCATTAGCCTGTTGTACCCTTTGAGCCGGCCCCCAGCCACTGACGAGCCCTGTCACATCACCCATCACTAGCCTGTTGTACCCTTTGAGACGGCCCCCCAGCCACTGACGAGCCCTGTCACATCACCCATCACTAGCCTGTTGTACCCTTTGAGACGGCCCCCCAGCCACTGACGAGCCCTGTCACATCACCCATCACTAGCCTGTTGTACCCTTTGAGCCGGCCCCCAGCCACTGACGAGCCCTGTCACATCACCCATCACTAGCCTGTTGTACCCTTTGAGCCGGCCCCCCAGCCACTGACGAGCCCTGTCACATCACCCATCACTAGCCTGTTGTACCCTTTGAGCCGGCCCCCAGCCACTGACGAGCCCTGTCACATCACCCATCACTAGCCTGTTGTACCCTTTGAGACGGCCCCCAGCCACTGACGAGCCCTGTCACATCACCCATCACTGACCTGTTGTACCCTTTGAGACGGCCCCCAGCCACTGACGAGCCCCGTCACATCACCCATCACTAGCCTGTTGTACCCTTTGAGCCGGCCCCCCAGCCACTGACGAGCCCTGTCACATCACCCATCACTAGCCTGTTGTACCCTTTGAACCGGCCCCCAGCCACTGACGAGCCCTGTCACATCACCCATCACTAGCCTGTTGTACCCTTTGAGACGGCTCCCCAGCCACTGACGAGCCCCGTCACATCACCCATCACTAGCCTGTTGTACCCTTTGAGACGGCCCCCAGCCACTGACGAGCCCTGTCACATCACCCATCACTAGCCTGTTGTACCCTTTGAGACGGCCCCCAGCCACTGACGAGCCCTGTCACATCACCCATCACTAGCCTGTTGTACCCTTTGAGACCGCCCCCAGCCACTGACGAGCCCTGTCACATCACCCATCACTAACCTGTTGTACCCTTTGAGACGGCCCCCAGCCACTGACGAGCCCTGTCACATCACCCATCACTAGCCTGTTGTACCCTTTGAGCCGGCCCCCAGCCACTGACGAGCCCTGTCACATCACCCATCACTAGCCTGTTGTACCCTTTGAGACCGCCCCCAGCCACTGACGAGCCCTGTCACATCACCCATCACTAACCTGTTGTACCCTTTGAGACGGCCCCCAGCCACTGACGAGCCCTGTCACATCACCCATCACTAGCCTGTTGTACCCTTTGAGACGGCCCCCAGCCACTGACGAGCCCTGTCACATCACCCATCACTAGCCTGTTGTACCCTTTGAGACCGCCCCCAGCCACTGACGAGCCCTGTCACATCACCCATCACTAACCTGTTGTACCCTTTGAGACGGCCCCCAGCCACTGACGAGCCCTGTCACATCACCCATCACTAGCCTGTTGTACCCTTTGAGCCGGCCCCCAGCCACTGACGAGCCCTGTCACATCACCCATCACTAGCCTGTTGTACCCTTTGAGCCGGCCCCCCAGCCACTGATGAGCCCCGTCACATCACCCATCACTAGCCTGTTGTACCCTTTGAGCCGGCCCCCAGCCACTGACGAGCCCCGTCACATCACCCATCACTAACCTGTTGTACCCTTTGAGACGGCCCCCAGCCACTGACGAGCCCTGTCACATCACCCATCACTAGCCTGTTGTACCCTTTGAGCCGGCCCCCAGCCACTGACGAGCCCTGTCACATCACCCATCACTAGCCTGTTGTACCCTTTGAGCCGGCCCCCCAGCCACTGACGAGCCCCGTCACATCACCCATCACTAGCCTGTTGTACCCTTTGAGACGGCCCCCAGCCACTGACGAGCCCTGTCACATCACCCATCACTAACCTGTTGTACCCTTTGAGACGGCTCCCAGCCACTGACGAGCCCTGTCACATCACCCATCACTAACCTGTTGTACCCTTTGAGACGGCCCCCAGCCACTGACGAGCCCTGTCACATCACCCATCACTAGCCTGTTGTACCCTTTGAGCCGGCCCCCAGCCACTGACGAGCCCTGTCACATCACCCATCACTAACCTGTTGTACCCTTTGAGACGGCCCCCAGCCACTGACGAGCCCCGTCACATCACCCATCACTAACCTGTTGTACCCTTTGAGACGGCCCCCAGCCACTGACGAGCCCTGTCACATCACCCATCACTAACCTGTTGTACCCTTTGAGCCGGCCCCCAGCCACTGACGAGCCCTGTCACATCACCCATCACTAACCTGTTGTACCCTTTGAGACGGCCCCCCAGCCACTGACGAGCCCCGTCACATCACCCATCACTAACCTGTTGTACCCTTTGAGACGGCCCCCAGCCACTGACGAGCCCCGTCACATCACCCATCACTAGCCTGTTGTACCCTTTGAGCCGGCCCCCAGCCACTGACGAGCCCTGTCACATCACCCATCACTAGCCTGTTGTACCCTTTGAGACGGCCCCCGAGCCACTGACGAGCCCCGTCACATCACCCATCACTAGCCTGTTGTACCCTTTGAGCCGGCCCCCAGCCACTGACGAGCCCCGTCACATCACCCATCACTAACCTGTTGTACCCTTTGAGACGGCCCCCAGCCACTGACGAGCCCTGTCACATCACCCATCACTAACCAGTTGTACACTTTAAGACGACCCCCAGCCATTGACGAGCCCTGTCACATCACCCATCACTAACCTGTTGTACCCTTTGAGACGGCCCCCCAGCCACTGACGAGCCCTGTCACATTACCCATCACTAACCTGTTGTACCCTTTGAGCCGGCCCCCCAGCCACTGACGAGCCCTGTCACATTACCCATCACTAGCCTGTTGTACCCTTTGAGCCGGCCCCCAGCCACTGACGAGCCGTCACATCACCCATCACTAGCCTGTTGTACCCTTTGAGACGGCCCCCCAGCCACTGACGAGCCCTGTCACATTACCCATCACTAGCCTGTTGTACCCTTTGAGCCGGCCCCCAGCCACTGACGAGCCCTGTCACATCACCCATCACTAACCTGTTGTACCCTTTGAGCCGGCCCCCCAGCAACTGACGAGCCCCGTCACATCACCCATCACTAACCTGTTGTACCCTTTGAGCCGGCCCCCCAGCCACTGACGAGCCCCGTCACATCACCCATCACTAACCTGTTGTACCCTTTGAGCCGGCCCCCCAGCAACTGACGAGCCCCGTCACATCACCCATCACTAACCTGTTGTACCCTTTGAGCCGGCCCCCAGCCACTGACGAGCCCCGTCACATCACCCATCACTAACCTGTTGTACCCTTTGAGCCGGCCCCCAGCCACTGACGAGCCCTGTCACATCACCCATCACTAACCAGTTGTACACTTTAAGACGACCCCCCAGCCACTGACGAGCCCTGTCACATCACCCATCACTAACCTGTTGTACCCTTTGAGCCGGCCCCCCAGCAACTGACGAGCCCTGTCACATCACCCATCACTAACCAGTTGTACACTTTAAGACGACCCCCCAGCCACTGACGAGCCCTGTCACATCACCCATCACTAACCTGTTGTACCCTTTGAGCCGGCCCCCCAGCCACTGACGAGCCCTGTCACATCACCCATCACTAACCAGTTGTACACTTTAAGACGACCCCCCAGCCACTGACGAGCCCTGTCACATCACCCATCACTAACCTGTTGTACCCTTTGAGCCGGCCCCCCAGCAACTGACGAGCCCTGTCACATCACCCATCACTAACCAGTTGTACACTTTAAGACGACCCCCCAGCCACTGACGAGCCCTGTCACATCACCCATCACTAACCTGTTGTACCCTTTGAGCCGGCCCCCAGCCACTGACGAGCCCTGTCACATCACCCATCACTAACCAGTTGTACACTTTAAGACGACCCCCCAGCCACTGACGAGCCCTGTCACATCACCCATCACTAACCTGTTGTACCCTTTGAGCCGGCCCCCAGCCACTGACGAGCCCTGTCACATCACCCATCACTAACCAGTTGTACACTTTAAGACGACCCCCCAGCCACAGACGAGCCCTGTCACATCACCCATCACTAACCTGTTGTACCCTTTGAGACGGCCCCCAGCCACTGACGAGCCCTGTCACATCACCCATCACTAACCAGTTGTACACTTTAAGACGACCCCCCAGCCACAGACGAGCCCTGTCACATCACCCATCACTAACCTGTTGTACCCTTTGAGCCGGCCCCCAGCCACTGACGAGCCCTGTCACATGACCCATCACTAACCAGTTGTACACTTTAAGACGACCCCCCAGCCACAGACGAGCCCTGTCACATCACCCATCACTAACCTGTTGTACCCTTTGAGCCGGCCCCCAGCCACTGACGAGCCCTGTCACATCACCCATCACTAACCAGTTGTACACTTTAAGACGACCCCCCAGCCACAGACGAGCCCTGTCACATCACCCATCACTAACCTGTTGTACCCTTTGAGCCGGCCCCCAGCCACTGACGAGCCCCGTCACATCACCCATCACTAACCTGTTGTACCCTTTGAGTCGGCCCCCAGCCACTGACGAGCCCTGTCACAGCACCCATCACTAACCTGTTGTACCCTTTGAGCCGGCCCCCCAGCCACTGACGAGCCCCGTCACATCACCCATCACTAGCCTGTTGTACACTTTAAGACGACCCCCAGCCACTGACGAGCCCTGTCACATCACCCATCACTAACCTGTTGTACCCTTTGAGCCGGCACCCAGCCACTGACGAGCCCTGTCACATCACCCATCACTAGCCTGTTGTACCCTTTGAGCCGGCACCCAGCCACTGACGAGCCCTGTCACATCACCCATCACTAACCTGTTGTACCCTTTGAGACGGCTCCCCAGCCACTGACGAGCCCCGTCACATCACCCATCACTAGCCTGTTGTACCCTTTGAGCCGGCACCCAGCCACTGACGAGCCCTGTCACATCACCCATCACTAGCCTGTTGTACCCTTTGAGACGGCCCCCCAGCCACTGACGAGCCCTGTCACATCACCCATCACTAACCTGTTGTACCCTTTGAGCCGGTCCCCAGCCACTGACGAGCCCCGTCACATCACCCATCACTAGCCTGTTGTACCCTTTGAGACGACCCCCCAGCCACTGACGAGCCCTGTCACATCACCCATCACTGACCTGTTGTACCCTTTGAGCCGGCCCCCAGCCACTGACGAGCCCTGTCACATCACTCATCACTAACCAGTTGTACACTTTAAGACGACCCCCAGCCACTGACGAGCCCCGTCACATCACCCATCACTAACCTGTTGTACCCTTTGAGCCGGCCCCCCAGCCACTGACGAGCCCTGTCACATCACCCATCACTAGCCTGTTGTACCCTTTGAGCCGGCCCCCAGCCACTGACGAGCCCTGTCACATCACCCATCACTAACCTGTTGTACCCTTTGAGCCGGCCCCCAGCCACTGACGAGCCCTGTCACATCACCCATCACTAACCAGTTGTACACTTTAAGACGACCCCCAGCCACTGACGAGCCCTGTCACATCACCCATCACTAACCTGTTGTACCCTTTGAGCCGGCCCCCCAGCCTCTGACGAGCCCCGTCACATCACCCATCACTAGCCTGTTGTACACTTTAAGACGACCCCCAGCCACTGACGAGCCCTGTCACATCACCCATCACTAGCCTGTTGTACCCTTTGAGCCGGCCCCCAGCCACTGACGAGCCCTGTCACATCACCCATCACTAGCCTGTTGTACCCTTTGAGCCGGCCCCCAGCCACTGACGAGCCCTGTCACATCACCCATCACTAACCAGTTGTACACTTTAAGACGACCCCCAGCCACTGACGAGCCCCGTCACATCACCCATCACTAACCAGTTGTACACTTTAAGACGACCCCCAGCCACTGACGAGCCCTGTCACATCACCCATCACTAGCCTGTTGTACCCTTTGAGACGGCTCCCCAGCCACTGACGAGCCCTGTCACATCACCCATCACTAGCCTGTTGTACCCTTTGAGACGGCCCCCAGCCACTGACGAGCCCTGTCACATCACCCATCACTAGCCTGTTGTACCCTTTGAGACGGCCCCCCAGCCACTGACGAGCCCTGTCACATCACCCATCACTGACCTGTTGTACCCTTTGAGCCGGCCCCCAGCCACTGACGAGCCCCGTCACATCACCCATCACTAACCTGTTGTACCCTTTGAGCCGGCCCCCAGCCACTGACGAGCCCCGTCACATCACCCATCACTAACCTGTTGTACCCTTTGAGCCGGCCCCCAGCCACTGACGAGCCCCGTCACATCACCCATCACTAGCCTGTTGTACCCTTTGAGACGGCCCCCCAGCCACTGACGAGCCCCGTCACATCACCCATCACTAACCAGTTGTACACTTTAAGACGACCCCCAGCCACTGACGAGCCCTGTCACATCACCCATCACTAGCCTGTTGTACCCTTTGAGACGGCCCCCAGCCACTGACGAGCCCTGTCACATCACCCATCACTAGCCTGTTGTACCCTTTGAGCCGGCCCCCAGCCACTGACGAGCCCCGTCACATCACCCATCACTAACCAGTTGTACACTTTAAGACGACCCCCAGCCACTGACGAGCCCTGTCACATCACCCATCACTAGCCTGTTGTACCCTTTGAGACGGCCCCCCAGCCACTGATGAGCCCTGTCACATCACCCATCACTAGCCTGTTGTACCCTTTGAGCCGGCCCCCAGCCACTGACGAGCCCCGTCACATCACCCATCACTAGCCTGTTGTACCCTTTGAGACGGCTCCCCAGCCACTGACGAGCCCTGTCACATCACCCATCACTGACCTGTTGTACCCTTTGAGACGGCCCCCCAGCCACTGACGAGCCCTGTCACATCACCCATCACTAACCAGTTGTACACTTTAAGACGACCCCCAGCCACTGACGAGCCCTGTCACATCACCCATCACTAGCCTGTTGTACCCTTTGAGACGGCCCCCCAGCCACTGATGAGCCCTGTCACATCACCCATCACTAGCCTGTTGTACCCTTTGAGACGGCTCCCCAGCCACTGACGAGCCCTGTCACATCACCCATCACTAACCAGTTGTACACTTTAAGACGACCCCCAGCCACTGACGAGCCCTGTCACATCACCCATCACTAGCCTGTTGTACCCTTTGAGACGGCCCCCCAGCCACTGATGAGCCCTGTCACATCACCCATCACTAGCCTGTTGTACCCTTTGAGCCGGCCCCCAGCCACTGACGAGCCCTGTCACATCACCCATCACTAGCCTGTTGTACCCTTTGAGCCGGCCCCCAGCCACTGACGAGCCCCGTCACATCACCCATCACTAGCCTGTTGTACCCTTTGAGCCGGCCCCCAGCCACTGACGAGCCCTGTCACATCACCCATCACTAGCCTGTTGTACCCTTTGAGACGGCTCCCCAGCCACTGACGAGCCCTGTTACATCACCCATCACTAACCTGTTGTACCCTTTGAGACGGCTCCCCAGCCACTGACGAGCCCTGTCACATCACCCATCACTAACCAGTTGTACCCTTTGAGACGGCCTCCAGCCACTGACGAGCCCCGTCACATCACCCATCACTAGCCTGTTGTACCCTTTGAGACGGCCCCCCAGCCACTGACGAGCCCTGTTACATCACCCATCACTAACCTGTTGTACCCTTTGAGACGGCTCCCCAGCCACTGACGAGCCCTGTCACATCACCCATCACTAGCCTGTTGTACCCTTTGAGACGGCCCCCCAGCCACTGACGAGCCCTGTTACATCACCCATCACTAGCCTGTTGTACCCTTTGGGACGGCTCCCCAGCCACTGACGAGCCCTGTCACATCACCCATCACTAACCTGTTGTACCCTTTGAGACGGCTCCCCAGCCTCTGACGAGCCCTGTCACATCACCCATCACTAGCCTGTTGTACCCTTTGAGCCGGCCCCCAGCCACTGACGAGCCCCGTCACAATACCCATCACTAGCCTGTTGTACCCTTTGAGCCGGCCCCCCAGCCACTGACGAGCCCCGTCACATCACCCATCACTAGCCTGTTGTACCCTTTGAGCCGGCCCCTCAGCCACTGACGAGCCCTGTTACATCACCCATCACTAGCCTGTTGTACCGTTTGAGCCGGCCCTCAGCCACTGACGAGCCCTGTCACATCACCCATCACTAACCTGTTGTACCCTTTGAGACGGCCCCCCAGCCACTGACGAGCCCTGTCACATCACCCATCACTAGCCTGTTGTACCCTTTGAGACGGCTCCCCAGCCACTGACGAGCCCCGTCACATCACCCACCACTAGCATGTTGTACCCTTTGAGACGGCTCCCCAGCCACTGACGAGCCCTGTCACATCACCCATCACTAACCTGTTGTACCCTTTGAGACGGCTCCCCAGCCTCTGACGAGCCCTGTCACATCACCCATCACTAGCCTGTTGTACCCTTTGAGCCGGCCCCCAGCCACTGACGAGCCCCGTCACAACACCCATCACTAGCCTGTTGTACCCTTTGAGCCGGCCCCCAGCCACTGACGAGCCCCGTCACATCACCCATCACTGACCTGTTGTACCCTTTGAGCCGGCCCCCAGCCACTGACGAGCCCCGTCACAACACCCATCACTAGCCTGTTGTACCCTCTGAGCCGGCCCCCCAGCCACTGACGAGCCCCGTCACATCACCCATCACTAGCCTGTTGTACCCTTTGAGCCGGCCCCCCAGCCACTGACGAGCCCCGTCACATCACCCATCACTAGCCTGTTGTACCCTTTGAGACGGCCCCCAGCCACTGACGAGCCCTGTCACATCACCCATCACTAACCTGTTGTACCCTTTGAGACGGCTCCCCAGCCACTGACGAGCCCCGTCACATCACCCATCACTAGCCTGTTGTACCCTTTGAGCCGGCCCCTCAGCCACTGACGAGCCCTGTTACATCACCCATCACTAACCTGTTGTACCCTTTGAGACGGCCCCCCAGCCACTGACGAGCCCTGTCACATCACCCATCACTAGCCTGTTGTACCCTTTGAGCCGGCCCCCAGCCACTGACGAGCCCTGTCACATCACCCATCACTAACCTGTTGTACCCTTTGAGCCGGCCCCCAGCCACTGACGAGCCCTGTCACATCACCCATCACTAGCCTGTTGTACCCTTTGAGCCGGCCCCCAGCCACTGACGAGCCCTGTCACATCACCCATCACTAGCCTGTTGTACCCTTTGAGCCGGCCCCCAGCCACTGACGAGCCCCGTCACATCACCCATCACTAGCCTGTTGTACCCTTTGAGACGGCCCCCAGCCACTGACGAGCCCTGTCACATCACCCATCACTAACCTGTTGTACCCTTTGAGACGGCCCCCCAGCCACTGACGAGCCCTGTCACATCACCCATCACTAGCCTGTTGTACCCTTTGAGCCGGCCCTCAGCCACTGACGAGCCCTGTCACATCACCCATCACTAACCTGTTGTACCCTTTGAGACGGCCCCCCAGCCACTGACGAGCCCTGTCACATCACCCATCACTAGCCTGTTGTACCCTTTGAGACGGCTCCCCAGCCACTGACGAGCCCCGTCACATCACCCATCACTAGCCTGTTGTACCCTTTGAGACGGCTCCCCAGCCACTGACGAGCCCTGTCACATCACCCATCACTAACCTGTTGTACCCTTTGAGACGGCTCCCCAGCCTCTGACGAGCCCTGTCACATCACCCATCACTAGCCTGTTGTACCCTTTGAGCCGGCCCCCAGCCACTGACGAGCCCCGTCACAACACCCATCACTAGCCTGTTGTACCCTTTGAGCCGGCCCCCAGCCACTGACCAGCCCCGTCACATCACCCATCACTAACCTGTTGTACCCTTTGAGACGGCCCCCAGCCACTGACGAGCCCTGTCACATCACCCATCACTAACCTGTTGTACCCTTTGAGCCGGCCCCCAGCTACTGACGAGCCCTGTCACATCACCCATCACTAACCTGTTGTACCCTTTGAGACGGCCCCCAGCCTCTGACGAGCCCTGTCACATCACCCATCACTAGCCTGTTGTACCCTTTGAGCCGGCCCCCAGCCACTGACGAGCCCTGTCACATCACCCATCACTAGCCTGTTGTACCCTTTGAGCCGGCCCCCAGCCACTGACGAGCCCTGTCACATCACCCATCACTGACCTGTTGTACCCTTTGAGCCGGCCCCCAGCCACTGACGAGCCCTGTCACATCACCCACCACTAGCCTGTTGTACCCTTTGAGCCGGCACCCAGCCACTGACGAGCCCCGTCACATCACCCATCACTAACCTGTTGTACCCTTTGAGCCGGCCCCCAGCCTCTGACGAGCCCTGTCACATCACCCATCACTAGCCTGTTGTACCCTTTGAGCCGGCCCCCAGCCACTGACGAGCCCTGTCACATCACCCATCACTAGCCTGTTGTACCCTTTGAGCCGGCCCCCAGCCACTGACGAGCCCTGTTACATCACCCATCACTAGCCTGTTGTACCCTTTGAGCCGGCCCCCAGCCACTGACGAGCCCCGTCACATCACCCATCACTAACCTGTTGTACCCTTTGAGCCGGCCCCCAGCCACTGACGAGCCCTGTCACATCACCCATCACTAACCTGTTGTACCCTTTGAGCCGGCCCCCAGCCACTGACGAGCCCCGTCACATCACCCATCACTGACCTGTTGTACCCTTTGAGCCGGCCCCCCAGCCACTGACGAGCCCTGTCACATCACCCATCACTAGCCTGTTGTACCCTTTGAGCCGGCCCCCAGCCACTGACGAGCCCTGTCACATCACCCATCACTAACCTGTTGTACCCTTTGAGCCGGCCCCCAGCCACTGACGAGCCCCGTCACAACACCCATCACTAGCCTGTTGTACCCTTTGAGCCGGCCCCCCAGCCACTGACGAGCCCCGTCACATCACCCATCACTAGCCTGTTGTACCCTTTGAGCCGGCCCCCCAGCCACTGACGAGCCCTGTCACATCACCCATCACTAACCTGTTGTACCCTTTGAGACGGCTCCCCAGCCACTGACGAGCCCCGTCACATCACCCATCACTAGCCTGTTGTACCCTTTGAGACGGCCCCCAGCCACTGACGAGCCCTGTCACATCACCCATCACTAACCTGTTGTACCCTTTGAGACGGCTCCCCAGCCACTGACGAGCCCCGTCACATCACCCATCACTAGCCTGTTGTACCCTTTGAGCCGGCCCCTCAGCCACTGACGAGCCCTGTTACATCACCCATCACTAACCTGTTGTACCCTTTGAGACGGCCCCCAGCCACTGACGAGCCCCGTCACATCACCCATCACTAGCCTGTTGTACCCTTTGAGCCGGCCCCCAGCCACTGACGAGCCCCGTCACATCACCCATCACTAGCCTGTTGTACCCTTTGAGCCGGCCCCCAGCCACTGACGAGCCCTGTCACATCACCCATCACTAGCCTGTTGTACCCTTTGAGCCGGCCCCCAGCCACTGACGAGCCCTGTCACATCACCCATCACTAGCCTGTTGTACCCTTTGAGCCGGCCCCCCAGCCACTGACGAGCCCTGTCACATCACCCATCACTAGCCTGTTGTACCCTTTGAGCCGGCCCCCAGCCACTGACGAGCCCTGTTACATCACCCATCACTAACCTGTTGTACCCTTTGAGCCGGCCCCCAGCCACTGACGAGCCCCGTCACATCACCCATCACTAGCCTGTTGTACCCTTTGAGCCGGCCCCCAGCCACTGACGAGCCCCGTCACATCACCCATCACTAACCTGTTGTACCCTTTGAGCCGGCCCCCCAGCCACTGACGAGCCCCGTCACATCACCCATCACTAACTTGTTGTACCCTTTGAGACGGCCCCCAGCCACTGACGAGCCCGGTCACATCACCCATCACTAACCTGTTGTACCCTTTGAGCCGGCCCCCAGCCACTGACGAGCCGTGTCACATCACCCATCACTAGCCTGTTGTACCCTTTGAGCCGGCCCCTCAGCCACTGACGAGCCGTGTTACATCACCCATCACTAACCTGTTGTACCCTTTGAGACGGCCCCCAGCCACTGACGAGCCCCGTCACATCACCCATCACTAGCCTGTTGTACCCTTTGAGCCGGCCCCCAGCCACTGACGAGCCCCGTCACATCACCCATCACTAGCCTGTTGTACCCTTTGAGCCGGCCCCCAGCCACTGACGAGCCCTGTCACATCACCCATCACTAGCCTGTTGTACCCTTTGAGCCGGCCCCCAGCCACTGACGAGCCCTGTCACATCACCCATCACTAGCCTGTTGTACCCTTTGAGCCGGCCCCCCAGCCACTGACGAGCCCTGTCACATCACCCATCACTAGCCTGTTGTACCCTTTGAGCCGGCCCCCAGCCACTGACGAGCCCTGTTACATCACCCATCACTAACCTGTTGTACCCTTTGAGCCGGCCCCCAGCCACTGACGAGCCCCGTCACATCACCCATCACTAGCCTGTTGTACCCTTTGAGCCGGCCCCCAGCCACTGACGAGCCCTGTTACATCACCCATCACTAACCTGTTGTACCCTTTGAGCCGGCCCCCAGCCACTGACGAGCCCTGTCACATCACCCATCACTAGCCTGTTGTACCCTTTGAGCCGGCCCCCAGCCACTGACGAGCCCTGTTACATCACCCATCACTAACCTGTTGTACCCTTTGAGCCGGCCCCCCAGCCACTGACGAGCCCCGTCACATCACCCATCACTAACCTGTTGTACCCTTTGAGCCGGCCCCCCAGCCACTGACGAGCCCCGTCACATCACCCATCACTAACTTGTTGTACCCTTTGAGCCGGCCCCCAGCCACTGACGAGCCCGGTCACATCACCCATCACTAACCTGTTGTACCCTTTGACCCGGCCCCCAGCCACTGACGAGCCCTGTCACAACACCCATCACTAGCCTGTTGTACCCTTTGAGACGGCTCCCCAGCCACTGACGAGCCCTGTCACATCACCCATCACTAGCCTGTTGTACCCTTTGAGCCGGCCCCCCAGCCACTGACGAGCCCTGTCACATCACCCATCACTAGCCTGTTGTACCCTTTGAGCCGGCCCCCAGCCACTGACGAGCCCTGTCACATCACCCATCACTAGCCTGTTGTACCCTTTGAGACGGCCCCCAGCCACTGACGAGCCCTGTCACATTACCCATCACTAGCCTGTTGTACCCTTTGAGACGGCCCCCAGCCACTGACGAGCCCCGTCACATCACCCATCACTAGCCTGTTGTACCCTTTGAGCCGGCCCCCAGCCACTGACGAGCCGCGTCACATCACCCATCACTAGCCTGTTGTACCCTTTGAGACGGCCCCCCAGCCTCTGACGAGCCCTGTCACATTACCCATCACTAGCCTGTTGTACCCTTTGAGACGGCCCCCAGCCACTGACGAGCCCCGTCACATCACCCATCACTAACCTGTTGTACCCTTTGAGACGGCCCCCAGCCATCGACGAGCCCTGTCACATCACCCATCACTAACCTGTTGTACCCTTTGAGACGGCCCCCCAGCCACTGACGAGCCCCGTCACATCACCCATCACTGACCTGTTGTACCCTTTGAGCCGGCCCCCCAGCCTCTGACGAGCCCCGTCACATCACCCATCACTAACCTGTTGTACCCTTTGAGACGGCCCCCATCCACTGACGAGCCCTGTCACATCACCCATCACTAACCTGTTGTACCCTTTGAGACGGCCCCCCAGCCACTGACGAGCCCCGTCACATCACCCATCACTGACCTGTTGTACCCTTTGAGCCGGCCCCCCAGCCTCTGACGAGCCCCGTCACATCACCCATCACTAACCTGTTGTACCCTTTGAGACGGCTCCCCAGCCGCTGACTGTACCGACTGTGTCTGCGTAGTCATTCCCGTTCTCTGGGGGGCAAATCGGCATAATTCTGTCGCTGAACTCTGCGTCGGCGTTCAGATGACCCAAGGCAATGTCATTCTGGAAGGCGACGGCGTCATATTGGGGATGAGGCACGGAGCGGTCGATGGTGTAATGCCTTTCCACGTGGTCATTGTACCGTAGTCGGTGCTGTCCCAGTACTGCCTGCGCGTCCTCCCTGTGAGCGAGCACACAGTTACTGAACCACATCGGAAACATTCACTGTGTGAACCGTCACTCAGACGTGTGATGTGATAAATGTTATGGTGCCAGGGGCTGAGGGGTGTGTTGGTGCGAGGCGGGTGTGATGTGATGACGGGTGTGATGTGATGACGGGTGTGATGTGATGAAGGGTGTTATGGTGTCTGACGGGTGTTACGGTGCCTGACGGTGTGATGTGATTATGGGTGTGATGTGATGACGGTTGTGATGTGATGACTGGTGTGATGTGATGACAGGTGTGATGTGATGACTGGTGTGTTGTGATGGCGGGTGTGATGTGATGACGGGTGTGATGTGATGACGGGTGTGATGTGATGACGGGTGTGATGTGATGACGGGTGTGATGTGATGACTGGTGTGTATTTTGGTTGCGGGTGTGATGTGATGACTGGTGTGATGTGATGACGGGTGTGATGTGATGACGGGTGTGATGTGATGACGGGTGTTATGGTGTCTGACGGGTTGACGGGTGTGATGTGATGACGGGAGTGACGTGATGACAGGTGCCATGTGATGACGGGTGTGATGTGATGACGGGTGTAATGTGATGACGGGTGTGATGTGATGACAGGTGTGATGTGATGATGGGTGTGATGTGATGACAGGTGTTATGGTGTCTGAAGGGTGGATGTGATGACGGGTGTGATGTGATGACGGGTGTGATGTGATGATGGGTGTGATGTGATGACAGGTGTTATGGTGTCTGAAGGGTGGATGTGATGACGGGTGTAATGTGATGACGGGTGTGATGTGATGACAGGTGTGATGTGATGATGGGTGTGATGTGATGACAGGTGTTATGGTGTCTGAAGGGTGGATGTGATGACGGGTGTGATGTGATGACGGGTGTGATGTGATGATGGGTGTGATGTGATGACAGGTGTTATGGTGTCTGAAGCGTGGATGTGATGACGGGTGTGATGTGATGACGGGTGTGATGTGATGACAGGTGTGATGTGATGATGGGTGTGATGTGATGACAGGTCTTATGGTGTTTGAAGGGTGGATGTGATGACGGGTGTGATGTGATGACGGGTGTGATGTGATGATGGGTGTGATGTGATGACAGGTGTTATGGTGTCTGAAGGGTGGATGTGATGACGGGTGTGATGTGATGACGGGTGTGATGTGATGATGGGTGTGATGTGATGACGGGTGTGATGTGATGACGGATGTGATGTGATGACGGGTGTGATGTGATGTAGAGTTTCATGTGATGAGAGGTGTGATGGTGTCTGACGGGTGTGATGTGATGATGGGTGTGATGTGATGACAGGTGTGATGGTGTCTGACGGGTGTGATGGGATGACGGGTGTGATGTGATGACGGGTGTAATGGGGTGACGGGTGTGATGTGATGACGGGTCTGATGTGATGACGGGTGTGATGCGATGACGGGTGTGGTGTGATGGCAGGTATTATGTGATGACGGGTGTGATGTGATGACGGGTGCGATATGAGGACGGGTCTGGTGTGATGATGGGTGTGATGTGATGACAGGTGTGATGGTGTCTGACGGGTGTGATGGGATGACGGGTGTGATGTGATGACGGGTGTAATGGGGTGACGGGTGTGATGTGATGTAGAGTTTCATGTGATGACAGGTGTGCTGGTGTCAGACTGGTGTGATGTGATGACGGGTGTGATGTGATGACGGGTGTGATGTGATGACGGGTGTAATGTGATGACGGGTGTGATGTGATGACAGGTGTGATGTGATGATGGGTGTGATGTGATGACAGGTGTTATGGTGTCTGAAGGGTGGATGTGATGACGGGTGTGATGTGATGACGGGTGTGATGTGATGATGGGTGTGATGTGATGACAGGTGTTATGGTGTCTGAAGGGTGGATGTGATGACGGGTGTAATGTGATGACGGGTGTGATGTGATGACAGGTGTGATGTGATGATGGGTGTGATGTGATGACAGGTGTTATGGTGTCTGAAGGGTGGATGTGATGACGGGTGTGATGTGATGACGGGTGTGATGTGATGATGGGTGTGATGTGATGACAGGTGTTATGGTGTCTGAAGCGTGGATGTGATGACGGGTGTGATGTGATGACGGGTGTGATGTGATGACAGGTGTGATGTGATGATGGGTGTGATGTGATGACAGGTCTTATGGTGTTTGAAGGGTGGATGTGATGACGGGGGTGATGTGATGACGGGTGTGATGTGATGATGGGTGTGATGTGATGACAGGTGTTATGGTGTCTGAAGGGTGGATGTGATGACGGGTGTGATGTGATGACGGGTGTGATGTGATGATGGGTGTGATGTGATGACGGGTGTGATGTGATGACGGATGTGATGTGATGACGGGTGTGATGTGATGTAGAGTTTCATGTGATGAGAGGTGTGATGGTGTCTGACGGGTGTGATGTGATGACAGGTGTGATGTGATGATGGGTGTGATGTGATGACAGGTGTGATGGTGTCTGACGGGTGTGATGGGATGACGGGTGTGATGTGATGACGGGTGTAATGGGGTGACGGGTGTGATGTGATGACGGGTCTGATGTGATGACGGGTGTGATGCGATGACGGGTGTGGTGTGATGGCAGGTATTATGTGATGACGGGTGTGATGTGATGACGGGTGCGATATGAGGACGGGTCTGGTGTGACGACGAGTGTGATGTGATGACGGGTGTTATAACGTGTCTGACGGGTGTTATGTGATGACGGATGTGATGTGATGACGGGTGTGATGTGATGTAGAGTTTCATGTGATGACAGGTGTGCTGGTGTCAGACTGGTGTGATGTGATGACGGGTGTGATGTGATGACGGGTGTGATGTGATGACGGGTATGATGTGATGAAGGGTGTGATGAGATGAAGGGTGTGATGTGATGAAGGGTGTGATGTGATGACGGGTGTTATAACGTTTGTGACGGGTGTGATGTGATGACGGATGTGAGGGGATGACGGGTGTGATGTGATGACGGGTGTTATGGTGTCTGACGGGTGTGATGTGGTGACGGGTGTGATGTGATGGCGGGTGTGATGTGATGACGGGTGTGATGTGATGACGGGTGTGATGTGATGACGGGCTGGTGTGATGACGGGTGTGATGTGATGACGGGTGTGGTGTGATTGCGGGTGTGATGTAATGAAGGGTGTGATGTGATGACGGATGTGATGTGATGACGGTTGTGATGAGATGAAGGGTGTGATGTGATGGAGGGTGTGATGTGATGACGTGGGTGATGGTGTCTGACGGGTGTAACGTGATGACGGGTGTGATGGAGTCAGACTGGTGTGATGTGATGGCGGGTGTGATGTGATGAAGGGTGTGATGTGATGACGGGTCTGGTGTGATGACGGGTGTGATGTGATGACGGGTGTGATGTGATTGCGGGTGTGATGTAATGAAGGGTGTGATGTGATGACGGATGTGATGTGATGACTGGTGTTATTGGGTGACTGATGTGATGTGATGACGGGTGTGATGTGATGACCGGTGTGATGAGATGAAGGGTGTTATGTGATGGAGGGTGTGATGTGATGACGTGTGTGATGGTGTCAGACTGGTGTGATGTGATGGCGGGTGTGATGTGATGAAGGGTGTGATGTGATGACGGGTCTGGTGTGATGACTGGCGTGATGTGATGGCGGGTGTGATGTGATGACAGGTGTGATGTGATGACGGGTGTGATGTGATGACTGGTGTGATGGTGTCAGACGGGTGTGATAAGATGGCGGGTGTGATGTGATGACGAGTGTAATGGGGTGACGGATGTGATGTGATGACGGGTGTGATGTGATGACGGGTGTGATGTGATGACGGGTGTGATGTGATGACGGGTGTGATGTGATGGCGGGTGTGATGTGATGGCGGGTGTGATGGGGTGGCGCGTGTGATGTGATGACGGCTGTGATGGCGGTCCTTACGCGTAATCCTCCGCATAGTGATGACAGTGTGCGGCGTACAGGATCCAACGCTTGTTCAGAATCACAGCTCCGCAGTAATGTTCCCGTCTTGAAGGTAGCATCAATGACACCTGGGAATGTCAATCATTGACGGTCATTACATCGGATGTCCTAAAATATACTTCATACATTACCTATGCTAATCGAGATTAATTGGGTGAAGAGTTTCAGATAGGTTGGGGAAAGCCTGTGTAATCCCAGCTAAAAGCATTATATCCTTATAACTGATACTAGACATGTTTTAGAAGTTTTAATTCTGCGTTTCTGACGTTCAAAAGCAAAAGGAAAAACGAATAAACGGTATATCCCGGGAAGTTATACTATAATATGGATAGGTGCTACCTAAAAGATGCGAGCGAATATTTATTAATTCAAATATTCCGGGGGGATACATCTAGATTAATATTCGCAACTAATCTCACTTCGGCTTGCCATAAAGCACATCTTTGGCGGGATGACGTATACAATGCACGTGATTGTGGCATATCATTCGGGTGCTTAGGAACTCCCATTGTGCCATCATGTTTATAACATTTTGACGTCACAACTACTCTCTATGACAGCAGCCGATGGGCGGTCACCAAGAGCGTTCTGTTTGGCAACAGATATTTAGCGCGTCGCTTATAAATAACCTTTAACTTGAAGCCTACATCCAGTGTTAACATTGAATAATGTATTCGGGAATTTTGGGGGACAGCTGATTTAATTATTAAAGACATGACATAATAGGCTTCAACCTCTCTTTGTTTGAATATATTTATGTACAGCTGATATTTACTCCGAATCCGAAAACGTCTCATGGGGGCTGTTACGCCAAATGAAAGTCCTAAGCTTATGCTTCAAATGAACTTTGAATATGCATGCATGTTACCTTAAGAGCTCGCTTGCGCTCGCTATAAATAATATCATCTGCCTCTAAACAACATTTTGAGCATATTACAAAAAGTAAATATTGAGTAGTTGTTTGTGCGGATATCTTACCGTCCAGGGGAACTGGTTGTGTGCGGCTTCTCTGCCCCCAAATATCACTGGGTAGATACACCTTGGGCAGAACTCAAGGCCGCATTGGCCCGCTGTGAATACAGATTACACTGTAGTATTCACGCATTTACACGTTACAACACATCTAACCTTTATACCTCATACAATTACAGCTGCAAAACTCATACACTCATATGTAGAACTAATATTTACAGTAATATACAACGCATCCAACCTGTAGAATTGATAAATTATAGTAATATACAACTCCTCCAACCTGTAGAACTGATAAAGCTCTACAATTATGTTCTCTTTATTACTTGCTTTGTTTTAATTATCTGAATTTCATTGATATATTGAAAAGAAGCATTCACATTTGAAAAACCAACATAATATACCGGGTTACGATATATACATGTTCACATCAATGTCAGCTCAGAATATTTTTATGATACTATACCAGCGGTTGATAATGTAGTTATGTGTTTTCTACTCACTGTGCCACTGCGCACCTGCAAGATGATAAAAGGAGACGCATCATTATTTATTTACTGGTAATACTTACTACACAAACAGTTTGGTTCGCGCCGTTTCCTCGAGCGGGGTGGCGTGGTCCAAGCGATAAATAACTATGAATGAATGTCCTCTTTGGAGAAGGATATCATGGACACATTGGTCCCGGTGAAAAATCATGTTCAGCTCTTCACAGTGAAGAGCGGGTGGCGCATAGCGTATCCCTCCAGAACTACTAAACTTTGTACTTATTCTTGTTTCTCTTATGGAGAGGTTCTCAAACACATATGGATCATATCGAATATTTTGACAGGAGAGCGTAATTAAGCGTAATTGCTACTTCTTCTGTAATCCGCCTTAGACATACGGGGTATATATTTATGGTTATTTTTGTAATCCAAGTAGCATCAGACAGACAGACGGGATATCGTTTCTTATTCTACACCTAAAACATGGACAAATATATCGTGGTTTTTGCAATTTACCGCCAGATTAAATGTATCTAGACGAAAATCGACGAAAAATCGATGACTTCGGTTCACGACCCTAATGAAAGTTCAAACAAATAAACGCAATTCAAATGAGATATTTACCGGGTGTCCGTGTGGCTGTCATCCCACCTGCAGAGAAGAAACGCCACAGACCGACTCACACAACCACTCGTAACCATGTACGTCAACTCACCAGCCGATACTAATTCCAGAACAATAATCTGGGTAATTTAACCTAATTTAATTTTAGGCCCCCAGATACGTGTAGCTTTTATCATTATTTATTAATTATATATCATTGTCAAATTACGTTCGTGAGGAGTGCGTGAGAAGAGAAACTTTTCACAATTGGGCCTAAATAATTGAGATTAAAACAAAATGATAAACTCAGCATTTACATAGTTCCAGCGGTTTGTCGATGCTTTCCCATACGTGATGACCAGGCTGTCTGGCGCAGTTACCTGTTAGCTGTTGTCTGGATAGAGGCTGTCTAACCCAGTCACCTGTTAGCTGTTGTCTGGATAGAGGCTGTCTGGCGCAAAGTTACCTGTTAGTTGTTGCCTAGAAAGAGGGTGTCTGGCGCAGTCACCTGTTAGCTGGTGTCTGGATAGAGGCTGTCTGGCGCAGTCACCTGTTAGCTGGTGTCTGGATAGAGGCTGTCTGGCGCAGTCACCTGATAGCTGGTGACTGGATAGAGGCTGTCTGGCGCAGTCACCTGTTAGCTGGTGTCTGGATAGAGGCTGTCTGGCGCAAAGTCACCTGTTAGCTGCTGTCTGGATAGAGGTTGTCTGGCGCAGTCACTGTTAGCTGTTGTCTGGATAGAGGCTGTCTAACCCAGTCACCTGTTAGCTGTTGTCTGGATAGAGGCTGTCTAACCCAGTCACCTGTTAGCTGATGGCTGAATAGATGCTGCTTGGCGCAAAGTTACCTGTTAGCTGTTGCCTAGAAAGAGGCTGTCTGGTGCAGCCACCTGTTAGCTGTTGTTTCGGTAGAGGTTGTCTGGCACAGTCACATGTTAGCTGTTGCCAGGATAGAGTTTGTCTGGCGCAAAGTCACCTGTTAGCTGTTGCCTAAATAGAGGCTGTCTGGCGCAGTCACCTGTTAGCTGTTGCCTGGATAGAGGCCGTTTGGCGCAAAGTCATCTGTTAGCTGTTGCCTGGATGGAGGCTGTGTGGCGTAGTCACCTGTTAGCTGTTGCCTGGATAGAGGCTGTCTGGCGCAGTCACCTGTTAGCTGGTGTTTGGGTAGAGGTTGTCTGGCGCAGTCACATGTTAGCTGTTGCCTGGATAGAGGCTGTCTGGCGCAGTCACCTGTTAGCTGTTGCCTGGATAGAGGCTGTCTGGGGCAGTCACTTGTTAGCTGTTGCCTAGATGGAGGTTGTCTGACGCAGTCACCTGTTAGCTGGTGTCTGGATAGAGGCTGTCTGGCGCAAAGTTCCCTGTTAGTTGTTGCCTAGAAAGAGGGTGTCTGGTGCAGTTACCTGTTAGCTGTTGCCTAGATAGAGGCTGTCTGGTGCAAAGTCACCTGTTATCCGGTGACTGGAAAGAGGCTGTCTGGCGCAGTCACATGTTAGCTGGTGTCTGGATAGAGGCTGTCTGATGCAAAGTCACCTGTTAGTTGGTGTCTGGATAGAGGCTGTCTGGTGCAAAGTCACCTGTTATCCGGTGACTGGAAAGAGGCTGTCTGGCGCAGTCACATGTTAGCTGGTGTCTGGATAGAGGCTGTCTGGTGCAAAGTCACCTGTTAGTTGGTGTCTGGATAGAGGCTGTCTGGTGCAAAGTCACCTGTTATCCGGTGACTGGAAAGAGGCTGTCTGGCGCAGTCACATGTTAGCTGGTGTCTGGATAGAGGCTGTCTGGTGCAAAGTCACCTGTTAGTTGGTGTCTGGATAGAGGCTGTCTGGTGCAAAGTCACCTGTTATCCGGTGACTGGAAAGAGGCTGTCTGGCGCAGTCACATGTTAGCTGGTGTCTGGATAGAGGCTGTCTGGCGCAGTCACTGTTAGCTGTTGTCTGGATAGAGGCTGTCTAACCCAGTCACCTGTTAGCTGATGGCTGAATAGATGCTGTTTGGCGCAAGGTTACCTGTTAGCTGTTGCCTAGAAAGAGGCTGTCTGGTGCAGCCACCTGTTAGCTGTTGTTTCGGTAGAGGTTGCCTGGCGCAGTCACATGTTAGCTGTTGCCAGGATAGAGTTTGTCTGGCGCAAAGTCACCTGTTAGCTGTTGCCTGGATAGAGGCTGTCTGGCGCAGTCACCTGTTAGCTGTTGCCTGGATAGAGGCCGTCTGGCGCAAAGTCATCTGTTAGCTGTTGCCTGGATAGAGGCTGTCTGGCGTAGTCACCTGTTAGCTGTTGCCTGGATAGAGGCTGTCTGGCGCAGTCACCTGTTAGCTGGTGTTTGGGTAGAGGTTGTCTGGCGCAGTCACATGTTAGCTGTTGCCAGGATAGAAGTTGTCTGGCGCATTCACCTGTTAGCTGTTGCCTGGATAGAGGCTGTCTGGGGCAGTCACTTGTTAGCTGTTGCCTAGATGGAGGCTGTCTGACGCAGTCACCTGTTAGCTGGTGTCTGGATAGAGGCTGTCTGGCGCAAAGTTTCCTGTTAGTTGTTGCCTAGAAAGAGGGTGTCTGGTGCAGTTACCTGTTAGCTGTTGCCTAGATAGAGGCTGTCTGGCGCAGTCACCTGTTAGCTGGTGTCTGGATAGAGGCTGTCAGGGGCAAAGTCACCTGTTAGCTGGTGTCTGGATAGAGGCTGTCTGGCGCAGTCACTGTTAGCTGTTGTCTGGATAGAGGCTGTCTAACCCAGTCACCTGTTAGCTGTTGTCTGGATAGAGGCTGTCTGACGCAGTCACCTGTTAGCTGGTGTTTGGGTAGAAGTTGTCGGGCGCAGTCACATGTTAGCTGTTGCCAGGATAGAGGTTGTCTGGCGCAAAGTCACCTGTTAGCTGTTGCCAGGATAGAGGCTGTCTGGCGCAGTCACCTGTTAGCTGTTGCCTGGATAGAGGCCGTCTGGCGCAAAGTCATCTGTTAGCTGTTGCCTGGATGGAAGCTGCCTGGCGTAGTCACCTGTTAGCTGTTGCCTGGATAGAGGCTGTTTGGCGCAGTCACCTGCTAGCTGGTGTTTGGGTAGAGGTTGTCTGGCGCAGTCACATGTTAGCTGTTGCCAGGATAGAGGTTGTCTGGCGCAGTCACCTGTTAGGTGTTGCCAGGATAAAAGTTGTCTGGCGCAGTCACCTGTTAGCTGTTGCCTGGATAGAGGCTGTCTGGCGCAAAGTCACCTGTTAGCTGGTGGCTGAATAGAGGCTGTCTGGCGCAGTCACCTGTTAGCTGGTGACTGGATAGAGGCTGTCTGGCGCAGTCACTTGTTAGCTGGTGCCTGGATAGAGACTGTCTGGCGTAGTTACCTGTTGCTGTAGCTGTGGCCTACATAGAAGCTGTTTTGAGCAAAGTCACCTGTTAGATGTTGCCTGCATAGAGGCTGTCAATCGCGCCAAGTCGCCTGTTAGCAGTTGCCTGGATGAATGGATCTGGCACAGTGAGTTACCTGTTAGCTGTTGTTGAATCCAGGAGACATGGTCGCTGATCCGCGTGAAGAAGGCAGGTTTTCCGGATTGGCAGGCGGAGTCGGCGTTATGCGGGACCGGGATCCCTACAAGGTAGAAGCGTCCTGCCTCCTGCACCGTCAGCGGCCCCCCGTAGTCACCCTGTTGAGGGGGGACCATGCATCCAGGGGTCACGGCACGGGCAGGTAAGTGACACGGGCGAGAGGGCGGTGGGGGGATGTCAGATGCAAGCTATCGACCTGGGTTTTATTTGTTTCTACTTCCAAAAGGGTGTTCGGCCCTATTTAGAGTAAAACTGGACGTAGAATTCGAATTTGGAACTGATAGGAAAATCATTGGTTACTAGGGTCAAGATGACGGCCAAAATGGCGGCGAGGATGGCGTCGACATTTTACTTACCTATAAGACCTAATTGTAGTTCACATAAGAACCTTGGAATGTAGCTATAACTTTTTAAGATTAGACAATCTTGCTATATACCTTACCTTTGTACAGGGGCGGATCTAGGAATTTGCCAAGGGGGGGAGGGGGTTGCTCTCTGAAAACTTCCGACCAGGGGGGGGGGGGGTGGGCTTGGGCTTGGAGAACCCGACTTTAACAGTGTATGTTCAGTTTCCCAAGGGGTTGTTCTCTGAAAACTTGGGACTTTAACATGTATGTTGTATGTTCTGGTTCCCAAGGAGGGGGGGGGGGTGCAACCCCCCTACCCCCCCCCCCCTAGATCTGCCACTGATTGTAAATACGTAAAGGGACAAATATATAAGTGCTGGGAATGCACAATTGCATAATTCTTCGTGAACTGAGATTGAGATATTAGCCGACCTTCGTAATCAAGGATTTTCATTAATCGTGAACTGGAAATTTTAATATTGAATAACCGTGAATCGGGAAATCGTTAATTTAGTATCGTGTATCCGCCCTTCCATTGCATGCGGAGTTTTATGTTTTTACTTATACGTTCACTTTGTCATCATCCAACATGGCGATAAAAATGGCTTCGGGATTTTGATGGCTGATAGACTTCATTCAAGTTAACCCTGGAAGTTAGTGATGTTGTTGATATGAAGAAAGCAGGGCGTAGGAACCACGAAGGCCGGGGGTGCGTGACTGGTACAAAGATGCATATTGAATGGAAAGTTTGGTGTTTGCATCTATTCTAGGGGTGCATGTAATCGACTTATCTGTGTAAGTACAATTCCACAGGGGTTAATATTGTGTAAATTCAAAGAACAAAATATGAAGTCATAGTAGGGAACGTTAAGAAGGACAAAGGATGAATGTATTCAACTTTGCTAACTGAATTGCATTTCAAAGAATAGTCCTCGTGGTTCTAAAATCTAACTATGAAATACAATATCACGTTTTCTGCCGTATGGTTGGTTAGCATGCGTCGGTGTACGACGTAGTCACGTTTTCTAGAGTAGAGAAGATAAAGAGGGAATTAGAGTGCCAGGAGAGGACATGAGGGAAATTAGAGTGCCAGGACAGGACATGAGGGGAATTAGAGTGCCAGGACAGGACATGAGGGGAATCAGAGGGCCAGGACAGGACATGGGGCGAATTAGAGTGCCAGGACAGGACATGAGGGGAATTAGAGTGCCAGGAGAGGACATAAGGGGAATTAGAGTGCCAGGAGAGGACATGAGGGGAATTAGAGTGCCAGGAGAGGACATAGGGGGAATTAGAGTGCCAGGAGAGGACATGAGGGGAATTAGAGTGCCAGGAGAGGACATAAGGGGAATTAGAGTGCCAGGTGAGGACATGAGGGAAATTAGAGTGCCAGGACAGGACATGAGGAAAATTAGAGTGCCAGGACAGGACATGAGGGGAATTAGAGTGCCAGGACAGGACATGAGGGGAATTAGAGTGCCAGGAGAGGACATGAAGGGAATTAGAGTGCCAGGACAGGACAGGAGGGGAATTAGAGTGCCAGGAGAGGACATAAGGGGAATTAGAGTGCCAGGAGAGGACATGAGGGGAATTAGAGTGCCAGGAGAGGACATGAGGGGAATTAGAGTGCCAGGACATGACATGAGGGGAATTAGAGTGCCGGGAGAGGACATGAGGGGAATTAGAGTGCCAAGAGAGGACATGAAGGGAATTAGAGTGCCAGGACAACCCATGAGGGGAATTAGAGTGCCAGGAGAGGACATGAGGGGAATTAGAGTGCCAGGAGAGGACATGAGGGGAATTAGAGTGCCAGGACAAGACATGAGGGGAATTAGAGTGCCAGGACATGACATGAGGGGAATTAGAGTGCCAGGAGAGGAGATGAGGGGAATTAGAGTGCCAAGAGAGGACATGAAGGGAATTAGAGTGCCAGGACAAGACATGAGGGGAATTAGAGTGCCAGGAGAGGACATGAGGGGAATTAGAGTGCCAGGAGAGGACATGAGGGGAATTAGAGTGCCAGGAGAGGACATGAGGGGAATTAGAGTGCCAGGAGAGGACATGGGTGGAATTTTTACATAGAAGGAAGATTGTTTGGTTTCCTTGAGTCAATCTTAATTTATCCGCTCGCTTAAACGGTACAATCTTGAAAACTTTCACGATTGAGGAATAAGGAAGCGTGGGTGGGGCTTATTGTCGGAGTATGGATCGGTCCATTGACAGTCATAGCTGATGGTATGTACCAGTGAAAATCTCTGAAAAGGACATGTTTCTTTGTTTTGCCAGACTTGTTTGTCCGACATAACGCACGCATGACTGGATAACAGCAGTGACGTCAGTGAATGATTGACAGCGTGGATCAAGATTGGGCGGGTCTTAGTGTCGGAGGATGGACCGGCCTTGTGATGGAAGTAGAGAGCCCCCGGGGGGGAGGGCACTGTTATAAGAATCTGGTGGGGGCGGGGGGGAGGGTATCCGCTGGTGCCCCTTGCTGCTCTGAAAATGTGCGTTTGCAGAGCGGGTTGACGCGTAAAACGCCCCAACCGAGCACATTTGGGCGACGAAAAAGGGGGGGGGCTTTAACGCGGACCTGCTCCCCCCCCCCCCCCGCCTAGAGCAATGTATTAAGTGCCCCTCTCGAGCTAGAGGGGGAATGTCGCGCTCACCGAGCAGACGCCCAGCTCTGTGAAGTCCTTGTTGTCTCCGGCGCAGAAGGTGGTCGCCCCCTTGTCCCTGTAGTGGTGGCTGCACACGCTCTCGTCAGTCACGTTCAGCTGGGTCAACTGCAGCACCGTACTCCACCGGAAGGCGTCTGGAGCGAAGCGACGACATTCACGTACAGCCGCCATCTTGGAAGCCCCGCGCAAGATTGTCCACATGAATTATCGCAGTACCACCTAGGCGTAATACGTGAGACGCGCTGAATTATTGATTAATTATGCAAACAATGCATTAACAGCTGTGTCCTGCGGTGCGTGTAGAAATCGCCCGGACTATCAGTGCCCCACCCAGACACCTGTGTAGATCTCACTCGGTCTATCAGTGCCCCACCCACACACCTGTGTAGAACTCACCCGGTCTATCAGTGCCCCACCCACACACCTGTGTAGAACTCACCCGGTTTATGAGTGCCCCACCCAGACCCCTGTGTAGAACTCACCCGGTTTATCAGTGCTCCACCCAGACCCCTGTGTAGAACTCACCCGGTCTATCAGTGCCCCACCCACACACTTGTGTAGAACTCACCCGGTTTATCAGTGCCCCACCCAGACCCCTGTGTAGAACTCACCCGGTTTATCAGTGCTCCACCCAGACCCCTGTGTAGAACTCACTCGGTTTATCAGTGCCCCACCCAGACCCCTGTGTAGAACTCACCCGGTCTATCAGTGCCCCACCCAGACACCTGTGCAGAACTCACCCGGTCTATCAGTGCCCCACCCAGACACCTGTGTAGAACTCACCCGGTCTATCAGTGCCCCACCCAGACACTTGTGTAGAACTCACCCGGTCTATCAGTGCCCTACCCAGACACTTGTGTAGAACTCACCCGGTCTATCAGTGCCCCACCCAGACCCCTGTGTAGAACTCACCCGGTCTATCAGTGCCCCACCCAGACCCCTGTGTAGAACTCACCCGGTCTATCAGTGCCCCACCCAGACACTTGTGTAGACCTCATCCGGTTTATCAGTGCTCCACCCAGACACTTGTGTAGAACTCACCCGGTCTATAAGTGCCCCACCCAGACACTTGTGTAGACCTCACCCGGTCTATCAGTGCCCCACCCATACACCTGTGTAGAACTCACCCGGTCTATCAGTGCCCCACCCAGACACCTGTGTAGAACTCACCCGGTCTATCAGTGCCCCACCCAGACACTTGTGTAGAACTTACCCGGTCTATCAGTGCCCCACCCAGCCACCTGTGCAGAACTCACCCGGTCTATCAGTGCCCCACCCAGACACCTGTGCAGAACTCACACGGTCTATCAGTGCCCCACCCAGACACCTGTGTAGAACTCACCCGGTCTATCAGTGCCTCACTCAGACACTTGTGTAGAACTCACCCGGTTTAGCAGTGCCCCACCTAGATATCTGTCTAGAACTCACCCGGTCTATCAGTGTCCCACCCAGACACTTGTGTAGACCTCACCCGGTCTATCAGTGCCCCACCCATACACCTGTGTAGAACTCACCCGGTCTATCAGTGCCCCACCCAGACACGTGTGTAGAACTCACCCGGTCTATCAGTGCCCCACCCAGACACTTGTGTAGAACTTACCCGGTCTATCAGTGCCCCACCCAGCCACCTGTGCAGAACTCACCCGGTCTATCAGTGCCCCACCCAGACACCTGTGTAGAACTCACCCGGTCTATCAGTGCCCCACCCAGACACCTGTGTAGAACTCACCCGGTTTAGCAGTGCTCCACCTAGACATCTGTCTAGAACTCACCCGGTCTATCAGTGCCCCACCCAGACACTTGTGTAGAACTCACCCGGTCTATCAGTGCCCCACCCAGACACTTGTGTAGACCTCATCCGGTTTATCAGTGCCCCACCCAGACCCCTGTGTAGAACTCACCCGGTCTATCAGTGCCCCACCCAGACACCTGTGTAGAACTCACCCGGTCTATCAGTGCTCCATCCAGACACTTGTGTAGAACTCACCCGGTCTATCAGTGCCCCACCCAGACACTTGTGTAGACATCACCCGGTCTATCAGTGCCCCAACCATACACCTGTGCAGAACTCACCCGGTCTATCAGTGCCCCACCCAAACACCTGTGCAGAACTCACACGGTCTATCAGTGCCCCACCCAGACACTTGTGTAGAACTTACCCGGTCTATCAGTGCCCCACCCAGCCACCTGTGCAGAACTCACCCGGTCTATCAGTGCCCCACCCAGACACTTGTGTAGAACTCACCCGGTCTATCAGTGCCCCACCCACACACCTGTGCAGAACTCACCCGGTCTATCAGTGCCCCACCCAGACACTTGTGTAGAACTCACCCGGTTTATCAATGCCTCACCCAGACACTTGTGTAGAACTCACCCGGTTTCTCAGTCCCCCACCCAGACACTTGTGTAGAACTCACCCGGTTTCTCAGTCCCCCACCCAGACACTGACCTCACCCGGTCTATCAGTGCCCCACCCAGACACTTGTGTAGACCTGACCCGGTCTATCAGTGCCCCACCCAGACACTTGTGGCTGACGATGAGTGTAGAACTCACTCGGTTTCTCAGTGCCCCACCCAGACACGTATGTCGTGCGGTGCGTGTAGGTGCGGCCGGGAGTGGGTGAGCAGACAGGCTGGATGGCGTCGTCCAGAGTGACGGGTTGACTCAGGTGGATCAGTCCTATGTTGTGTTCGCTATTCACCGGGTTGAAGGAACGATGGATGACCAGTCTGTCCGCTGATAGCGATCTCTCTGTTGAGTCAAATACTTTCCGATTGTGGTCGCCCAGGTAGACCGAGAGGTCGCTTGCCCCGCCGCTAAAGGTCGACGAAGATGATAAATGCTGTTAAAATCTATAAGGATGAATGCTGTTGAAAAAGTCTCAAGTTTAATACTGATAAAAAGCTTTGAAGTTAAATATTGTTAAAAAGCATGATGATAAATGCTGTTAAAAAGATATGATGATAAATGCTGTTAAAATATCTGAAGTTAAAGGCTGTTAAAAAGCTATGCAAGCAGTCGTTTCCGACCAAAATCATGTCAGGATTTAAAGATGCCTGGATTCGGTAAAATTTAAGCTGGGCGAGGGGTGAAGACAGTGTCATGACTACACGTGGAGGGAGAGCGGGCTTCAGTGTGGGCGAGGGGTGAAGACAGTGCCATGACTACACGTGGAGGGAGAGGGGGGTTCAGTGTGGGCGAGGGTTGAAGACAGTGTCATGACTACGCGTGGAGGGAAAGGGGGGTTCAGTGTGGGCGAGGGATGAAGACAGTGCCATGACTACACGTGGAGGGAGAGGGGGGGGGGGGTCCGTGTGGGCGAGCGGTGAAGACAGTGCCATGACTACACGTGGGGGGAGAGGGTGGTTCAGTGTGGGCGAGGGGTGAAGACAGTGCCATGACTACACGTGGAGGGAGAGGGGGGTTCAGTGTGGGCGAGGGGTGAAGACAGTGCCATGACTACACGTGGAGGGAGAAGGGGGTTCAGTGTGGGCGAGGGGTGAAGACAGTGCCATGACTACACGTGGAGGGAGAGAGAGGTTCAGTGTGGGCGAGAGGTGAAGACAGTGCCATGACTACACGTGGAGGGAGAGAGGGGTTCAGTGTGGCCGAGGGGTGAAGAAAGTGCCTTGACTACACATGGGGGGAGAGAGGGGTTCAGTGTGGGCGAGGGGTGAAGACAGTGCCATGACTACACGTGGAGGGAGAGCGGGGTTCAGTGTGGGCGAGGGGTGAAGACAGTGCCATGACTACACGTGGAGGGAGAGGGGGGTTCAGTGTGGGCGAGGGGTGAAGACAGTGTCATGACTACGCGTGGAGGGAAAGGGGGGTTCAGTGTGGGCGAGGGGTGAAGACAGTGCAATGACTACACGTGGAGGGAGAGGGGGGTTCAGTGTGGGTGAGGGGTGAAGACAGTGCCATGACTACACGTGGGGGGAGAGGATGGTTCAGTGTGGGCGAGGGGTGAAGACAGTGCCATGACTACACGTGGAGGGAGAGGGGGGTTCAGTGTGGGCGAGGGGTGAAGACAGTGCCATGACTACACGTGGAGGGAGAAGGGGGTTCAGTGTGGGCGAGGGGTGAAGACAGTGCCATGACTACACGAGGAGGGAGAGAGAGGTTCAGTGTGGGCGAGAGGTGAAGACAGTACCATGACTACACGTGGAGGGTGACAGGGGTTCAGTGTGGCCGAGGGGTGAAGAAAGTGCCATGACTACACATGGGGGGAGAGAGGGGTTCAGTGTGGGCGAGGGGTGAAGACAGTGCCATGACTACACGTGGAGGGAGAGGGGTGTTCAGTGGGGGCGAGGGTGAAGACAGTGCCATGACTACACGTGGAGGGAGAGAAAGGTTCAGTGTGGGCGAGAGGTGAAGACAGTGCCATGACTACACGTGGAGGGAGAGAGGGGTTCAGTGTGGCCGAGGGGTGAAGAAAGTGCCATGACTACACATGGGGGAAGAGAGGGGTTCAGTGTGGGCGAGGGGTGAAGACAGTGCCATGACTACACGTGGAGGGAGAGGGGTGTTCAGTGGGGGCGAGGGTGAAGACAGTGTCATGACTACACGTGGAGGGAGAGGGGGGCTCAGTGTGGCCGAGGGGTGAAGACAGTGCCATGACTACACGTGGAGGGAGAGGGGGGTTCAGTGTGGGCGAGGGGTGAAGACAGTGCCATGACTACACGTGGAGGGAGAAGGGGGTTCAGTGTGGGCGAGGGGTGAAGACAGTGCCCTGACTACACGTGGAGGGAGAGAGAGGTTCAGTGTGGGCGAGAGGTGAAGACAGTGCCATGACTACACGTGGAGGGAGAGAGGGGTTCAGTGTGGCCGAGGGGTGAAGAAAGTGCCATGACTACACATGGGGGGAGAGAGGGGTTCAGTGGGGGCGAGTGTGAAGACAGTGCCATGACTACACGTGGAGGGAGAGAGAGGTTCAGTGTTGGCGAGGGGTGAAGACAGTGCCATGACTACACATGGAGGGAGAGAGGGGTTCAGTGGGGGCGAGTGTGAAGACAGTGCCATGACTACACGTGGAGGGAGAGAGAGGTTCAGTGTGGGCGAGGGGTTAAGACAGTGCCATGACTACACGTGGAGGGAAAGGGGGGTTCAGTGTGGGCGAGGGGTGAAGACAGTGTCATGACTACACGTGGAGGGAGAGGGTGGTTCAGTGTGGGCGAGGGGTGAAGACAGTGCCATGACTACACGTGGAGGGAAAGGGGGGTACAGTGTGGGCGAGGGTTGAAGACAGTGCCATGACTACACGTGGGGGGAGAGAGGGGTTCAGTGTGGGCGAGGGGTGAAGACAGTGCCATAACTACACGTGGAGGGAGAGGGGGGTTCAGTGTGGCCGAGGGGTGAAGACAGTGTCATGACTACACGTGGATGGAAAGGGGGGTTCAGTGTGGGCGAGGGGTGAAGACAGTGTCATGACTACACGTGGATGGAAAGGGGGGTTCAGTGTGGGCGAGGGGTAAAGACAGTGCCATGACTACACGTGGAGGGGGGCAGAGGGGTTTAGTGTGGGCGAGGGGTGAAGACAGTGTCATGACTACACATGGGGGGAGAGAGGGGTTCAGTGGGGGCGAGTGTGAAGACAGTGCCATGACTACACGTGGAGGGAGAGAGAGGTTCAGTGTGGGCGAGGGGTGAAGACAGTGCCATGACTACACGTGGAGGGAGAGAGAGGTTCAGTGTGGGCGAGGGGTGAAGACAGTGCCATGACTACACGTGGAGGGAGAGAGAGGTTCAGTGTGGGCGAGAGGTGAAGACAGTGCCATGACTACACGTGGAGGGAGAGAGGGGTTCAGTGTGGCCGAGGGGTGAAGAAAGTGCCATGACTACACATGGGGGGAGAGAGAGGTTCAGTGTGGGCGAGGGGTGAAGACAGTGCCATGACTACACGTGGAGGGAGAGGGGTGTTCAGTGGGGGCGAGGGTGAAGACAGTGTCATGACTACACGTGGAGGGAGAGGGGGGCTCAGTGTGGCCGAGGGGTGAAGACAGTGCCATGACTACACGTGGAGGGAGAGAGGGGTTCAGTGTGGGCGAGGGGCAAAGACAGTGCCATGACTACACGTGGAGGGAGAGGGTGGTTCAGTGTGGACGAGGGGTGAAGACAGTGCCATGACTACACGTGGAGGGAAAGGGGGGTACAGTGTGGGCGAGGGTTGAAGACAGTGCCATGACTACACGTGGGGGGAGAGAGGGGTTCAGTGTGGGCGAGGGGTGAAGACAGTGCCATAACTACACGTGGAGGGAGAGGGGCGTTCAGTGTGGGCGAGGGGTGAAGACAGTGCCATGACTACACGTGGAGGGAGAGAGGGGTTCAGTGTGGGCGAGAGGTGAAGACAGTGCCATGACTACACGTTGAGGGAGAGAGGGGTTCAGTGTGGCCGAGGGGTGAAGAAAGTGCCATGACTACACATGGGGGGAGAGAGGGGTTCAGTGTGGGCGAGGGGTGAATACAGTGCCATGACTACACGTGGAGGGAGAGCGGGGTCAGTGTGGGCGAGGGGTGAAGACAGTGCCATGACTACACGTGGAGGGAGAGGGGGGTTCAGTGTGGGCGAGGGGTGAAGACAGTGTCATGACTACACGTGGAGGGAGAGAGAGGTTCAGTGTGGGCGAGAGGTGAAGACAGTGCCATGACTACACGTGGAAGGAGAGAGGGGTTCAGTGTGGGCGAGGGGCGAAGACAGTGCCATGACTACACGTGGAGGGAAAGGAAGGTTCAGTGTGGGCGAGGGGTGAAGACAGTGTCATGACTACACGTGGAGGGAGAGGGGGGTTCTTTGTGGGCGAGGGATGAAAAAGTACCATGACTACACGTGGAGGGAGAGGGGGCTCAGTGTGGGCGAGGGGTGAAGACAGTGTCATGACTACACGTGGAGGGAAAGGGGGGTACAGTGTGGGCGAGGGTTGAAGACAGTGCCATGACTACACGTGGAGGGAGAGAGGGGTTCAGTGTGGGCGAGGGGCGAAGACAGTGCCATGACTACACGTGGAGGGAAAGGGGGGTTCAGTGTGGGCGAGGGGTGAAGACAGTGTCATGACTACACGTGGAGGGAGAGGGGGGTTCAGTGTGGGCGAGAGGTGAAGACAGTGCCATGACTACACGTGGAGGGAGAGAGGGGTTCAGTGTGGCCGAGGGGTGAAGAAAGTGCCATGACTACACATGGGGGGAGAGAGGGGTTCAGTGTGGGCGAGGGGTGAAGACAGTGCCATGACTACACGTGGAGGGAGAGGGGTGTTCAGTGGGGGCGAGGGGTGAAGACAGTGCCATGACTACACGTGGAGGGAGAAGGGGGTTCAGTGTGGGCGAGAGGTGAAGACAGTGCCATGACTGCACGTGGAGGGAGAGAGAGGTTCAGTGTGGGCGAGGGGTGAAGAAAGTGCCATGACTACACATGGGGGGAGAGAGGGGTTCAGTGTGGGCGAGGGGTGAAGACAGTGCCATGACTACACGTGGAGGGAGAGAGGGGTTCAGTGTGGGCGAGGGGCGAAGACAGTGCCATGACTACACGTGGAGAGAGAGAGGGGTACAGTGTGGGCGAGGGGTTAAGACAGTGCCATGACTACACGTGGAGGGAAAGGGGGGTTCAGTGTGGGCGAGGGGTGAAGACAGTGTCATGACTACACGTGGAGGGAGAGGGTGGTTCAGTGTGGGCGAGGGGTGAAGACAGTGCCATGACTACACGTGGAGGGAAAGGGGGGTACAGTGTGGGCGAGGGTTGAAGACAGTGCCATGACTACACGTGGGGGGAGAGAGGGGTTCAGTGTGGGCGAGGGGTGAAGACAGTGCCATAACTACACGTGGAGGGAGAGGGGGGTTCAGTGTGGCCGAGGGGTGAAGACAGTGTCATGACTACACGTGGATGGAAAGGGGGGTTCAGTGTGGGCGAGGGGTGAAGACAGTGTCATGACTACACGTGGATGGAAAGGGGGGTTCAGTGTGGGCGAGGGGTAAAGACAGTGCCATGACTACACGTGGAGGGGGGGAGAGGGGTTTAGTGTGGGCGAGGGGTGAAGACAGTGTCATGACTACACGTGGGGGGAGAGAGGGGTTCAGTATGACCGAGGGGTGAAGACAGTGCCATGACTACACATGGAGGGAGAGAGAGGTTCAGTGTGGGCGAGGGGTGAAGACAGTGCCATGACCACACATGGAGGGAGAGAGAGGTTCAGTGTGGGCGAGGGGTGAAGACAGTGCCATGACTACACGTGCAGGGAGAGGGGGCTCAGTGTGGGCGAGGGGTGAAGACTACACGTAGGGGAGGGAGGTGTTTCGTCCCCTGTGGGCTCAACAACCAGTGTTGTGTGATTTGGCCCCACCTTTGTGCTGTGTGAGCGGATTGGCCCCCACCTTTGTGTTGTGTGATTGGCCCTCGAATCTTTGTGTTGTATTCGAGAGGATTGGCCCGACAGCTTCGCTCGTATTGTACACGGTTTTCGGGTTACATGGCGCTGCATATGGTCAGGGTGTGCCTAGATACGTCACCCATTTTCGCCATGATAAATGACAAATGACTAATAAAAGGTTATGGTTGTGTGTTTCTTTGACGCTTTCGCTTAGATTTATAATTCGACCCGCCTCATTGCATACATTAACCAAATACTCCAACCAAATATTATTAACTTTTGGTTTCTCACGCAGTTTTACCTGTTGATGAAGTGAGTTATTGCAATTATCTTGAGCAATTATGGAAATAAATTGTGTATAAAAGAAGAAGAACGCTCAACCCAGAATAAATACACCCCTTCGACATCAGATGCTGAGTACCGTTCATGTGCAATGCTCGGTGAAATAAGCAGGCCAGACCTCAGTCTGCTAGCTTGATAAATGCATTTCTAGTGATTTTATCATTTTATCAGTGGACAAGTCTCAAACTATAACTCATGTTAAGGGTTCACTCACATCCAGTCTTCTCCCAGGCAGTGAGCCGCAGTGACTACCCAGGACGGGTGGATGAGGGCGCCGCCACAGTACAGAGCATTGGCTGCACTTCCATATCGCAGGCCCACCTGGCGAATGAAAGGGGGCGAGACTTTCAAACATGCATGTTTTATTTTCCATTGACATGGCAAGGAAGAGATGCATTTGTGTATTGAATGCCCATCATTGTCTGGTTAAAGGTCATGGCCGAGAATGTTGGATCCCACCCATCATATACTGAAAGACAATTCGTACCAGATTGATATATGTTGCCACTTGACACTTACAGTACAGAGTTCCCCCTTGGTGCTTAAATACCCTCTTGATACTTAAACACCCTCTTGAAGCTTAAATACTGTTTGTAATACAAACATATCCTTGTAAAAGTAAAATACCCTTGTAATACTTAAATAACCCTTTATACTTAAATATCCCTTTATACTTAAATAGCCCTTTATACTTAAATAAACTCTTGGTACTTAAGTACCATTTTGATACTTAAGTACCATATTGATACTTAAACAGGGCACGGCCAACGCGAAGGCGAACCAGAACCATACGAAGACAGTTTCACGATACACATCCTGTGGGTGGAGTGACCAGGGCATGTCCCCCCTTACCATGGTGGAGTGACCAGGGCATGTCCCCCCTTACCATGGGGGAGTGACCAGGACATGCCTCCCCTAACCGGGGTGGAGTGACCAGGACATATCTCCCCTTACCATGGTAGAGTGACCAGGACATGTCTCCCCTTACCATGGTGGAGTGACCAGGACAGGTCTTCCCTTACCATGGTGGAGTGACCAGGACATGTCTCCCCTTACCATGGTTGAGTGACCAGGACATGTCTCCCCTTACCATGGTGGAGTGACCAGGACAGGTCTTCCCTTACCATGGTGGAGTGACCGGGAAATGTCTCCCCTTACCATGGTGGAGTGACCAGGACATGTCTCCCCTTACCATGGTGGAGTGACCAGGACAGGTCTTCCCTTACCATGGTGGAGTGACCGGGAAATGTCTCCCCTTACCATGGTGGAGTGACCAGGACATGTCTCCCCTTACCATGGTGGAGTGACCAGGACATGTCTCCCCTAACCGGGGTGGAGTGACCAGGACATGTCTCCCCTTACCATGGTGGAGTGACCAGGACAGGTCTTCCCTTACCATGGTGGAGTGACCGGGACATGTCTCCCCTTACCATGGTGGAGTGACCAGGACATGTCTCCCCTTACCATGGTAGAGTGACCAGGACAGGTCTTCCCTTATCATGGTGGAGTGACCAGGACAGGTCTTCCCTTATCATGGTGGAGTGACCAGGACATGTCTCCCCTTACCATGGTGGAGTGACCAGGACATGTCTCCCCTTACCATGGTAGAGTGACCAGGACATGTCTCCCCTGACCATGCTGAAGTGACCAGGACATGTCTCCCCTTACCATGCTGAAGTGACCAGGACATGTCTCCCCTTACCATGGTGGCGTGACCAGGACATGTCTCCCCTTACCGTGGTGGCGTGACCAGGATATGTCTCCCCTTACCATGGTGGAGTGACCAGGACATGTCTCCCCTAACCGGGGTGGAGTGACCAGGACATATCTCCCCTTACCATGGTGGAGTGACCAGGACATGCCTTCCCTTACCATGGTGGAGTGACCAGGACATGTCTCCCCTTACCATAGTGGCGTGACCAGGACATGTCTCCCCTTACTATGGTGGAGTGACCAGGACATGTCTCCCCTTACCATGGTGGAGTGACCAGGACATGTCTCCCCTTACCATGGTGGAGTGACCAGGACATGTCTCCCCTTACCATGGTGGAATGACCAGGACATGTCTCCCCTTACCATGGTGGAGTGACCAGGACATGTCTCCCCTTACCATGGTAGAGTGACCAGGACAGGTCTTCCCTTACCATGGTGGAGTGACCAGGACATGTTTCCCCTTACCATGGTGGAGTGACCAGGACATGTCTCCCCTTACCGTTGTGGCGTGACCAGGACATGTCTCCCCTTACCATGGTGGAGTGACCAGGACATGTCTCCCCTAACCGGGGTGGAGTGACCAGGACATGTCTCCCCTTACCATGGTGGCGTGACCAGGACAAGTCTTCCCTTACCATGGTGGAGTGACCGGGACATGTCTCCCCTTACCATGGTGGAGTGACCAGGACATGTCTCCCCTTACCATGGTAGAGTGACCAGGACAGGTCTTCCCTTACCATGGTGGAGTGACCAGGACATGTCTCCCCTTACCATGGTGGAGTGACCAGGACATGTCTCCCCTTACCATGGTAGAGTGACCAGGACATGTCTCCCCTTACCATGGTGGAGTGACCAGGACATGTCTCCCCTAACCGTGGTGGAATGACCAGGACATATCTCCCCTTACCATGGTGGAGTCACCAGGACATGTCTCCCTTACCATGGTGGCGTGACCAGGACATGTCTTCCCTTACCATGATGGAGTCACCAGGACATGTCTCCCTTACCATGGTGGCGTGACCAGGACATGTCTTCCCTTACCATGATGGAGTCACCAGGACATGTATCCCTTACCATGGTGGCGTGACCAGGACATGTCTTCCCTTACCATGATGGAGTCACCAGGACATGTCTCCCTTACCATGGTGGCGTGACCAGGACATATCTCCCCTTACCATCCATGGGAACTCTTTGGGACGCGCAGCACGGCCCCCGGCGATCCTGTAGTCAATTTCCAACTTCCCAGCGTCAGGATCAGTACTCATCCCGCAGGAATCTGACATGGAGCGAACAATGCAAATGTAAGTTAGGCTGATAAACCACGTGGAACCTTGATATCGTTGTCAACAATTTACAAACGGGTGTATTTTCACTTTATACTGAATATTCAAGCAGGCTTTATCCTGAATAACTAAATGCATTAAATGAAAACTTAGATATTAACAGCAAGAATATCGATTATTTTATTTTATTATGCGACACGATTATTGCACGTTGGGGTGTGACAGGACACTTAAGCTCTATAAGGCCATATAAGCTCTGCAAGACCCACCAAACAGGTACACTGGTCCTGCCTCTAGTGAAGCATTTCGTAATTAAGTGATGAATTGTGCTTTCATCTAGTGGGCCATTTGGTCACATTCTGGCAGCCATGCCACCACATAATGTCCGGAGCAGACATGAATGTTCTCCACTAACCAAACCACGCGAAGGGGTTACGTTCCTCAACAGGCGGCGTTGTTGGCGTCGACGTCGCTGTGGTGGTCGGCGTCGTTCGCGTTGTCGTCGTCGACGTCGTTGTTGTCGGCGTCGTTCGCGAGGTCGTCGACGTCGTTGTGGTTGTCGGTGTCGTTCGTGTTGTCGTTGTCGTCGTCGGCGTCGTTGTTGGCTCAGTCCTGACGCGCCCCTCGCACTCGAGGTTGACGTCACGGGCGTGGTCGCACGTGCTCCGCCCCAGCCCCCCGCTGTGGTAGCAGCGTCCTAGGGTGTTCTCGTTCCCATTGCAGCCGACCTGCTCCATGAGGACAGGCAGGTCGACAGAGCCCCATCCAGCGCGCCGCCACTGACCCCCTCGCAGCCCCATCTGGCGGCAGACTACCCTGTCGTCAGGTTAACAGACTGGTGGTTAATAACCCACCCACCAATCCTATTGCAATGGATATATAAAACACGCATGGACTTTCAGGCCACACCTACATATCACACTATACATGTATGAGCCATGTATTTTACATAACCGCTCAGTACTCCCATTCTTTATATGTATCATTGAATACGTGGTGTCGTTTATTTGTGTATATGGTTAATTCCTTACATGATGCTTTACTTACCTGGCGTCGTTGTCACCAAATCCTTTGTCACAAACGGTTCCCCATTGGTTGCCGAAGTTTACTAATAGCCGACCGCTCACATAGTCACCGCGTAATCGCAAATTTTCAAGCTTAGCTGCGACTGCATCTGCAGATTACACAACAATGTAACATTATAATATCTCAGCGTGACATATCGCGCCAGCACGAATTCTTTAGGTTCTCAATAAAATTTGTTTTAATGATCTTACTTGGATGTGATACGCAGCAGTCTTACATATTTTCCGGGAATAATGTCAATATAGCGACACGGCTGCCACGACAAGACTGGCATTCCAACGTGCTCCCGTCACCCACTTACCTTGACGGAAGCAGTCAAGGCCGACGTCCTGGCTCTGACCACAGTCCCCGATGTCCCCGCCCCCGTCACCCACTTACCTTGATGGAAGCAGTCGAGGCCGACGTCCTGGACCTGACCACAGTCCCCGATGTCCCCGCCCCTGTCACCCACTTACTTTGATGGAAGCAGTCGAGGCCGACGTCCTGGCTCTGACCACAGTCCCCGATGTCCCCGCCTCCGTTACACACTTACCTTGATGGAAGCAGTCGAGGCCAACGTCCTGGCTCTGCCCACAGTCCCCGATGTCCCCGCCCCCGTCACCCACTTACCTTGACGGAAGCAGTCGAGGCCGACGTCCTGGCCCTGACCACAGTCCTCGATGTCCCCGCCCCCGTCACCCACTTACCTTGACGGAAGCAGTCGAGGTCGACGTCCTGGCCCTGACCACAGTCCCCGATGTCCCCGCCCCTGTCACCCACTTACCTTGATGGAAGCAGTCGAGGCCGACGTCCTGGCTCTGGCCACAGTCCCCGATGTCCCCGCCTCCGTTACACACTTACCTTGATAGAAGCAGTCGAGGCCAACGTCCTGGCTCTGCCCACAGTCCCCGATGTCCCCGCCCCCGTCACCCGCTTACCTGGATGGAAGCAGTCGAGGCCGACGTCTTGGCCCTGATCACAGTCCCCGATGTCCCCGCCCCCGTCACCCACTTACCTTGATGGAAGCAATCGAGGCCGACGTCCTGGCTCTGACCACAGTCCCCGATGTCCCCGCCCCCGTCACCCACTTACCTTGACGGAAGCAGTCGAGGCCGACGTCCTGGCTCTGACCACTGTCCCCGATGTCCCCGCCCCCGTCACCCACTTACCTTGATGGAAGCAGTCGAGGTCGACGTCCTGGCTCTGACCACAGTCCTCGATGTCCCCGCCCCCGTCACCCACTTACCTTGACGGAAGCAGTCGAGGCCGACGTCCTGGCTCTGACCACAGTCCCCGATGTCCCCGCCCCCGTCACCCACTTACCTTGACGGAAGCAGTCGAGGCCGACGTCCTGGCTCTGACCACAGTCCCCGATGTCCCCGCCCCCGTCACCCACTTACCTTGATGGAAGCAGTCGAGGCCGACGTCCTGGCTCTGACCACAGTACCCGATGTCCCCGCCCCCGTCACCCACTTACCTTGATGGAAGCAGTCGAGGCCGACGTCCTGGCTCTGACCACAGTCCCCGATGTCCCCGCCCCCGTCACCCACTTACCTTGATGGAAACAGTCAAGGCCGACGTCCTGGCTCTGACCACAGTCCCCGATGTCCCCGCCTCCATCACCCACTTACCTTGATGGAAGCAATCGAGGCCGACGTCCAGGCTCTGGCCACAGTCCCCGATGTCTCCGCCCCCGTCACCCACTTACCTTGATGGAAGCAGTCGAGGCCGACGTCCTGGCCCTGACCACAGTCTCCGATGTCCCCGCCCCCGTCACCCACTTACCTTGATGGAAGCAGTCGAGGCCGACGTACTGGCTCTGACCACAGTCCCCGATGTCCCCGCCCCCTTCACCCACTTACCTTGTTGGAAGTAGTCGAGGCCGACGTCCTGGCTCTGACCACAATCCCCGATGTCCCAGCCCTCGTTACCCACTTACCTTGATGGAAGCAGTCGAGGCCGACGTCCAGGCTCTGACCACAGTCCCCGATGTCCCCGCCTCCGTCACCCACTTACCTTGATGGAAGCAGTCGAGGCCGACGTCCTGGCTCTGACCACAGTCCCCGGTGTCCCCGCCCCCGTCACCCACTTACCTTGATGGAAGCAGTCGAGGCCGACGTCCTGGCTCTGACCACAGTCCCCAATGTCCCCGCCCCCGTCACCCACTTACCTTGATGGAAGCAGTCGAGGCCGACGTCCAGGCTCTGACCACAGTCTCCGATGTCTCCGCCCCCGTCACCCACTTACCTTGATGGAAGCAGTCGAGGCCGACGTCCTGGCTCTGGCCACAGTCCCCGATGTCCCCGCCCCCGTCACCCACTTACCTTGATGGAAGCAGTCGAGGCCGACGTCCTGGCTCTGACCACAGTCCCCGATGTCCCAGCCCCCCTCACCCACTCACCTTGATGGAAGCAGTCGAGGTCGAAGTCCTGGACCTGACCACAGTCCCCGATGTCCCAGCCCCCGTCACCCACTTACCTTGACGGAAGCAGTCGAGGTCGACGTCCTGGCACTGACCACAGTCCCCGATGTCCCCGCCCCCGTCACCCACTTTCCTTGTTGGAAGCAGTCGAGGCCGACGTCCTGGACCTGACCACAGTCCCCGATGTCTCCGCCCCCGTCACCCACTTACCTTGATGGAAGCAGTCGAGGCCGACATCCTGGCCCTGACCACAGTCCCCGATGTCCCCGCCCCCGTCACCCACTTACCTTGATGGAAGCAGTCGAGGCCGACGTCCTGGCTCTGACCACAGTCCCCGGTGTCCCCGCCCCCGTCACCCACTTACCTTGATGGAAGCAGTCGAGGCCGACGTCCTGGCTCTGACCACAGTCCCCGATGTCCCCGCCCCCGTCACCCACTTACCTTGATGGAAGCAGTCGAGGCCGACGTCCAGGCTCTGACCACAGTCTCCGATGTCTCCGCCCCCGTCACCCACTTACCTTGATGGAAGCAGTCGAGGCCGACGTCCTGGCTCTGGCCACAGTCCCCGATGTCCCCGCCCCCGTCACCCACTTACCTTGATGGAAGCAGTCGAGGCCGACGTCCTGGCTCTGACCACAGTCCCCGATGTCCCAGCCCCCCTCACCCACTCACCTTGATGGAAGCAGTCGAGGTCGACGTCCTGGACCTGACCACAGTCCCCGATGTCCCAGCCCCCGTCACCCACTTACCTTGACGGAAGCAGTCGAGGTCGACGTCCTGGCACTGACCACAGTCCCCGATGTCCCCGCCCCCGTCACCCACTTTCCTTGTTGGAAGCAGTCGAGGCCGACGTCCTGGACCTGACCACAGTCCCCGATGTCCCAGCCCCCGTCACCCACTTACCTTGACGGAAGCAGTCGAGGTCGACGTCCTGGCACTGACCACAGTCCCCGATGTCCCCGCCCCCCTCACCCACTCACCTTGATGGAAGCAGTCGAGGTCGAAGTCCTGGACCTGACCACAGTCCCCGATGTCCCAGCCCCCGTCACCCACTTACCTTGATGGAAGCAGTCGAGGTCGACGTCCTGGCTCTGACCACAGTCCCCGATGTCCCAGCCCCCCTCACCCACTCACCTTGATGGAAGCAGTCGAGGTCGAAGTCCTGGACCTGACCACAGTCCCCGATGTCCCAGCCCCCGTCACCCACTTACCTTGACGGAAGCAGTCGAGGTCGACGTCCTGGCACTGACCACAGTCCCCGATGTCCCCGCCCCCGTCACCCACTTTCCTTGTTGGAAGCAGTCGAG
The DNA here is from genome assembly GCA_964019135.1 of Arenicola marina. Lineage (NCBI taxonomy): Eukaryota > Metazoa > Annelida > Polychaeta > Arenicolidae > Arenicola > Arenicola marina. Next base: position 38,424,450 of record OZ025258.1, read on the forward strand.
GCCGACGTCCTGGACCTGACCACAGTCCCCGATGTCCCAGCCCCCGTCACCCACTTACCTTGACGGAAGCAGTCGAGGTCGACGTCCTGGCACTGACCACAGTCCCCGATGTCCCCGCCCCCCTCACCCACTCACCTTGATGGAAGCAGTCGAGGTCGAAGTCCTGGACCTGACCACAGTCCCCGATGTCCCAGCCCCCGTCACCCACTTACCTTGATGGAAGCAGTCGAGGCCGACGTCCTGGACCTGACCACAGTCCCCGATGTCCCCGCCCCCGTCACCCACTTACCTTGATGGAAGCAGTCGAGGCCGACATCCTGGCCCTGACCACAGTCCCCAGTGTCCCCGCCCCCGTCACCCACTTACCTTGATGGAAGCAGTCGAGGCCGACGTCCTGGCTCTGACCACAGTCCCCGATGTCCCCGCCCCCGTCACCCACTTACCTTGATGGAAGCAGTCGAGGCCGACGTCCTGGCTCTGACCACAGTCCCCGATGTCCCCGCCCCCGTCACCCACTTACCTTGATGGAAGCAGTCGAGGCCGACGTCCTGGCTCTGACCACAGTCCCCGATGTCTCCGCCCCCGTCACCCACTTACCTTGATGGAAGCAGTCGAGGCCGACATCCTGGCCCTGACCACAGTCCCCGGTGTCCCCGCCCCCGTCACCCACTTACCTTGATGGAAGCAGTCGAGGCCGACGTCCTGGCTCTGACCACAGTCCCCGATGTCCCCGCCCCCGTTACCTTGATGGAAGCAGTCGAGGCCGACGTCCTGGCTCTGACCACAGTCCCCGATGTCCCCGCCCCCGTCACCCACTTACCTTGATGAAAGCAGTCGAGGCCGACGTCCTGGCCCTGACCACAATCCTCGATGTCCCCGCCCCCGTCACCCACTCACCTTGATGGAAGCAGTCGAGGCCGACGTCCTGGCCCTGACCACAGTCCCCGATGTCCCAGCCCCCCTCACCCACTCACCTTGATGGAAGCAGTCGAGGCCGGCGTCCTGGCTCTGACCACAGTCCTCGATGTCCCCGCCCCCGTCACCAACTTATCTTGATGGAAGCAGTCGAGGCCGACGTCCTGGCTCTGACCACAGTCCCCGATGTCCCCGCCCCCGTCACCCACTTACCTTGATGGAAACAGTCGAGGCCGACGTCCTGGCTCTGACCACAGTCCTCGATGTCCCCGCCCCCGTCACCCACTTACCTTGACGGAAGCAGTCGAGGCCGACGTCCTGGCTCTGACCACAGTCCCCGATGTCCCCGCCCCCGTCACCCACTTACCTTGATGGAAACAGTCGAGGCCGACGTCCTGGCCCTGACCACAGTCCCCGATTTCCCCGCCCCCGTCACCCACTTACCTTGATGGAAGCAGTCGAGGCCGACGTCCTGGCTCTGACCACAGTCCCCGATGTCCCCGCCCCCGTCACCCACTTACCTTGATGGAAGCAGTCAAGGCCGACGTCCTGGCTCTGACCACAGTCCCCGATGTCCCCGCCCCCGTCACCCACTTACCTTGATGGAAACAGTCGAGGCCGACGTCCTGGCCCTGACCACAGTCCCCGATGTCCCCGCCCCCGTCACCCACTTACCTTGATGGAAGCAGTCGAGGCCGACGTCCTGGCTCTGACCACAGTCCTCGATGTCCCCGCCCCCGTCACCCACTTACCTTGATGGAAGCAGTCGAGGCCGACGTCCTGGCTCTGAACACAGTCCCCGATGTCCCCGCCCCCGTCACCCACTTACCTTGATGGAAGCAGTTGAGGCCGACGTACTGGCTCTGACCACAGTCCCCGATGTCCCCGCCCCCTTCACCCACTTACCTTGTTGGAAGCAGTCGAGGCCGACGTCCTGGCTCCGACCACAGTCCCCGATGTCCCCGCCCCCGTCACCCACTTACCTTGATGGAAACAGTCGAGGCCGACGTCCTGGCTCTGACCACAGTCCCCGATGTCCCCGCCTCCGTCACCCACTTACCTTGATGGAAGCAATCGAGGCCGACGTCCAAGCTCTGGCCACAGTCCCCGATGTCTCCGCCCCCGTCACCCACTTACCTTGATGGAGTCATTCGAGGCCGACGTCCTGGCCCTGACCACAGTCTCCGATGTCCCCGCCCCCGTCACCCACTTACCTTGATGGAAGCAGTCGAGGCCGACGTACTGGCTCTGACCACAGTCCCCGATGTCCCCGCCCCCTTCACCCACTTACCTTGTTGGAAGCAGTCGAGGCCGACGTCCTGGCTCTGACCACAGTCCTCGATGTCCCAGCCCCCGTCACCCACTTACATTGATGGAAGCAGTCGAGGCCGACGTCCTGGCTCTGACCACAGTCCCCGATGTCCCCGCCCCCGTCACCCACTTACCTTGATGGAAGCAGTCGAGGCCGACATCCTCGCTCTGACCACAGTCCCCGGTGTCCCCGCCCCCGTCACCCACTCACCTTGATGGAAGCAGTCGAGGTCGAAGTCCTGGACCTGACCACAGTCCCCGATGTCCCCGCCCCCGTCACCCACTTACATTGATGGAAGCAGTCGAGGCCGACGTCCTGGCTCTGACCACAGTCCCCGATGTCCCCGCCCCCGTCACCCACTTACATTGACGGAAGCAGTCGAGGTCGACGTCCTGGCTCTGACCACAGTCCCCGATGTCCCCGCCCCCGTCACCCAATCACCTTGATGGTAGCAGTCGAGGCCAACGTCCTGGCTCTGACCACAGTCCCCGATGTCCCAGCCCCCCTCACCCACTCACCTTGATGGAAGCAGTCGAGGTCGAAGTCCTGGACCTGACCACAGTCCCCGATGTCCCAGCCCCCGTCACCCACTTACCTTGATGGAAGCAGTCGAGGCCGACGTCCTGGCTCTGACCACAGTCCCCGATGTCCCCGCCCCCGTCACCCACTTACCTTGATGGAAGCAGTCGAGGCCCGACGTCCTGGCTCTGACCACAGTCCCCGATGTCCCCGCCCCCGTCACCCACTTACCTTGATGGAAGCAGTCGAGGCCGACGTCCTGGCCCTAACCACAGTCCCCGATGTCCCCGCCCCCGTCACCCACTTACCTTGATGGAAGCAGTCGAGGCCGACGTCCAGGCTCTGACCACAGTCCCCGATGTCCCCGCCCCCGTCACCCACTTACCTTGATGGAAGCAGTCGTGGCCGACGTCCTGGCCCTAACCACAGTCCCCGATGTCCCCGCCCCCCTCACCCACTTACCTTGATGGAAGCAGTCGAGGCCGACGTCCTGGCCCTAACCACAGTCCCCGATGTCCCCGCCCCCGTCACCCACTTACCTTGATGGAAGCAGTCGAGGCCGACGTCCTGGCCCTAACCACAGTCCCCGATGTCCCCGCCCCCCTCACCCACTTACCTTGATGGAAGCAGTCGAGGCCGACGTCCTGGCCCTAACCACAGTCCCCGATGTCCCCGCCCCCGTCACCCACTTACCTTGATGGAAGCAGTCGAGGCCGACGTCCTGGCTCAGACCACAGTCCCCGATGTCCCCGCCCCCGTCACCCACTTACCTTGATGGAAGCAGTCGAGGCCGACGTACTGGCTCTGACCACAGTCCTCGATGTCCCAGCCCCCGTCACCCACTTACATTGATGGAAGCAGTCGAGGCCGACGTCCTGGCTCTGACCACAGTCCCCGATGTCCCCGCCCCCGTCACCCACTTACCTTGATGGAAGCAGTCGAGGCCGAAGTCCTGGACCTGACCACAGTCCCCGATGTCCCCGCCCCCTTCACCCACTTACCTTGATGGAAGCAGTCGAGGCCGACGTCCTGGCTCTGACCACAGTCCCCGATGTCCCCGCCCCCGTCACCCACTTACCTTGATGGAAGCAGTCGAGGCCGACGTCCTGGCTCTGACCACAGTCCCCGATGTCCCCGCCCCCGTCACCCACTTACCTTGATGGAAGCAGTCGAGGCCGACGTCCAGGCTCTGACCACAGTCCCCGATGTGTCCGCTCCCGTCACCCAATCACCTTGATGGAAGCAGTCGAGGTCGACGTCCTGGACCTGACCACAGTCCTCGATGTCCCCGCCCCCGTCACCCACTTACCTTGATGGAAGCAGTCGAGGCCGACGTCCTGGCTCTGACCACAGTCCCCGATGTCCCCGCCCCCGTCACCCACTTACCTTGATGGAAGCAGTCGAGGCCGACGTCCAGGCTCTGACCACAGTCCCCGATGTGTCCGCTCCCGTCACCCAATCACCTTGATGGAAGCAGTCGAGGTCGACGTCCTGGACCTGACCACAGTCCTCGATGTCCCCGCCCCCGTCACCCACTTACCTTGATGGAAGCAGTCGAGGCCGACGTCCTGGCTCTGACCACAGTCCCCGATGTCCCCGCCCCCGTCACCCACTTACCTTGATGGAAGCAGTCGAGGCCGACGTCCTGGCTCTGACCACTGTCCCCGATGTCCCCGCCCCCGTCACCCACTTACCTTGATGGAAGCAGTCGAGGCCGACGTCCTGGCTCTGACCACAGTACCGATGTCCCCGCCCCCGTCACCCACTTACCTTGATGGAAGCAGTCGAGGCCGACGTCCTGGCCCTAACCACAGTCCCCGATGTCCCCGCCCCCGTCACCCACTTACCTTGACGGAAGCAGTCGAGGTCGACGTCCTGGCCTTGACCACAGTCCCCGATGTCCCCGCCCCCTTCACCCACTTACCTTGATGGAAGCAGTCGAGGCCGACGTCCTGGCCCTGACCACAGTCCCCGATGTCCCCGCCCCCGTCACCCACTTACCTTGATGGAAGCAGTCGAGGCCGACGTCCTGGCTCTGACCACAGTCCCCGATGTCCCCGCCCCCGTCACCCACTTACCTTGACGGAAGCAGTCGAGGCCGACCTCCTGGACCTGACCACAGTCCTCGATGTCCCCGCCCCCGTCACCCACTTACCTTGATGGAAGCAGTCGAGGCCGACGTCCTGGCTCTGACCACAGTCCTCGATGTCCCCGCCCCCGTCACCCACTTACCTTGATGGAAGCAGTCGAGGCCGACGTCCAGGACCTGACCACATTCCTCGATGTCCCCGCCCCCGTCACCCACTTACCTTGACGGAAGCAATCGAGGCCGACATCCTGGCTCTGACCACAGTCCCCGATGTCCCCGCCCCCGTCACCCACTTACCTTGATGGAAGCAATCGAGGCCGACATCCTGGCCCTGACCACAGTCCCCGATGTCCCCGCCCCCGTCACCCACTTACCTTGATGGAAGCAGTCGAGGCCGACGTCCTGGCTCTGACCACAGTCCCCGATGTCCCCGCCCCCGTCACCCACTTACCTTGACGGAAGCAATCGAGGCCGACATCTTGGCCCTGACCACAGTCCCCGATGTCCCCGCCCCCGTCACCCACTTACCTTGATGGAAACAATCGAGGCCGACATCCTGGCCCTGACCACAGTCCCCGATGTCCCCGCCCCCGTCACCCACTCACCTTGATGGAAGCAGTCGAGGCCGACATCCTGGCTCTGACCACAATCCCCGATGTCCCCGCCTCCGTCACCCACTTACCTTGACGGAGGCAGTCGAGGCCGACGTCCTGGCCCTGACCACAGTCCCCGATGTCCCAGCCCCCGTCACCCACTTACCTTGACGGAAGCAATCGAGGCCGACATCCTGGCCCTGACCACAGTCCCCGATGTCCCCGCCCCCGTCACCCACTTACCTTGATGGAAGCAGTCGAGGCCGACGTCCTGGCTCTGACCACAGTCCTCGATGTCCCCGCCCCCGTCACCCACTTACCTTGATGGAAGCAGTCGAGGCCGACGTCCTGGCTCTGACCACAGTCCTCGATGTCCCCGCCCCCGTTACCCACTTACCTTGATGGAAGCAGTCGAGGCCGACGTCCTGGCTCTGACCACAGTCCCCGATGTCCCCGCCCCCGTCACCCACTTACCTTGATGGAAGCAGTCGAGGCCGACGTCCTGGCTCTGACCACAGTCCCCGATGTCCCCGCCCCCGTCACCCACTTACCTTGACGGAAGCAGTCGAGGCCGACGTCCTGGCTCTGACCACAATCCCCAATGTCCCCGCCCCCGTCACCCACTTACCTTGATGGAAGCAGTCGAGGCCGACGTCCTGGCTCTGACCACAGTCCCCGATGTCCCCGCCCCCGTCACCCACTTACCTTGATGGAAGCAGTCGAGGCCGACATCCTGGCTCTGACCACAATCCCCGATGTCCCCGCCTCCGTCACCCACTTACCTTGACGGAAGCAATCGAGGCCGACGTCCTGGCCCTGAACACAGTCCCCGATGTCCCCGCCCCCGTCACCCACTTACCTTGATGAAAGCAGTCGAGGCCGACGTCCTGGCTCTGACCACAGTCCCCGATGTCCCCGCCCCCGTCACCCAATCACCTTGATGGAAGCAGTCGAGGCCGACATCCTGGCTCTGACCACAATCCCCGATGTCCCCGCCTCCGTCACCCACTTACCTTGACGGAAGCAATCGAGGCCGACGTCCTGGCCCTGACCACAGTCCCCGATGTCCCCGCCCCCGTCACCCACTTACCTTGATGGAAGCAGTCGAGGTCGACGTCCTGGCTCTGACCACAGTCCTCGATGTCCCCGCCCCCGTCACCCACTTACCTTGATGGAAGCAGTCGAGGCCGACGCCCTGGCCCTGACCACAGTCCCCGATGTCTCCGCCCCCGTCACCCACTTACCTTGATGGAAGCAGTCGAGGCCGACGTCCTGGCTCTGACCACAGTCCTCGATGTCCCAGCCCCCGTCACCCACTTACCTTGATGGAGGCAGTCGAGGCCGACGTCCTGGCTCTGACCACAGTCCCCGATGTCCCAGCCCCCGTCACCCACTTACCTTGACGGAAGCAGTCGAGGCCGACGTCCTGGCTCTGACCACAATCCCCAATGTCCCCGCCCCCGTCACCCACTCACCTTGACGGAAGCAGTCGAGGCCGACGTCCTGGCTCTGACCACAGTCCCCGATGTCCCCGCCCCCGTCACCCACTTACCTTGACGGAAGCAGTCGAGGCCGACGTCCTGGCTCTGACCACAGTCCCCGATGTCCCAGCCCCCGTCACCCACTAACCTTGACGGAAGCAGTCGAGGCCGACATCCTGGCCCTGACCACAGTCCCCGATGTCCCCACCCCCGTCACCCACTTACCTTGATGGAAGCAATCGAGGCCGACATCCTGGCCCTGACCACAGTCCCCGATGTCCCCGCCCCCGTCACCCACTCACCTTGATGGAAGCAGTCGAGGCCGACATCCTGGCTCTGACCACAATCCCCGATGTCCCCGCCTCCGTCACCCACTTGCCTTGACGGAAGCAATCGAGGCCGACATCCTGGCCCTGACCACAGTCCCCGATGTCCCCGCCCCCGTCACCCACTTACCTTGATGGAAGCAGTCGAGGCCGACGTCCTGGCCCTGACCACTGTCTCCGATGTCCCCGCCCCCGTCACCCACTTACCTTGATGGAAGCAATCGAGGCCGACATCCTGGCCCTGACCACAGTCCCCGATGTCCCCGCCCCCGTCACCCACTTACCTTGATGGAAGCAGTCGAGGCCGACGTCCTGGCCCTGACCACAGTCCCCGATGTCCCCGCCCCCGTCACCCACTTACCTTGATGGAAGCAATCGAGGCCGACATCCTGGCCCTGACCACTGTCCCCGATGTCCCCGCCCCCGTCACCCACTTACCTTGATAGAAGCAGTCGAGGCCGACGTCCTGGCTCTGACCACAGTCCCCGATATCCCCGCCCCCGTCACCCACTTACCTTGACGGAAGCAGTCGAGGCCGACGTCCTGGTGGTGCCCACATGTACTGATGCCCCAACCGTCGTACCGGCAATCAATCAACCGGTTCTCGTCTCCCCAGCAATCTGTTTTTTGCAGCCATATGGGCCCTGTCCCTTCGGGGTAGGCGCTGGGATTGAGGGCGAACGCCCCGTCGTACCCCAGCTGGCGGCAGATCACCCTGCAACAGAGGAAGACCTGGTTCACATGGACATCATTGGAGAATGCCCGGCCCTTAGCCATCATTGGTCCCGTAGGGATAGACGCAAATTCCCCTTTACAATAATTGCTCTGTATACAATCCTGCAATACAATTTCAATTAATAATACTTTTGTAAAGAATCTTAGGCTTAAGCAATCTGTGTTGATAAGATCTAAAATAGTAGCTGACAGTCATTAATGTATTCAGAAAAGTCGCCGGCCAAAAGTATAGATACAATGAACCAAAAAGCCTAACTCTCGTTGACTTCACGTTGCGTGCGCAGGACTCATCAAACAACAATTTACTTAGAACAGACGCTTAAGTTAAAACCTCAATGTAAGCGAGTGGTTGCCATGCGCGACCGCTGCTAAGTAACGATGGCCTCCATTATGACGTCACTACCTGGCGTCGTTGTTGCCCCATCCGTTCTGACAGATGGTGCCCCACTGGCCGTCATGGAAGATCTCTACCCGCCCACTCTGCGCATGTGGGCCGTCCACGAGTCTGATGTCTGCAGAGGACACAGCACAGGCATCAACACAACCGCCGTGACCGCAGCACGAGGAGGCCGGGCAAGCATGGAGCAACTTGGGAAGCATATACGTACATCATACTTAATGGTGATCTTGATAGCCAATGAAGTTTGCGGACAGTATGCATCGCCTATTATAACAGTGCTTATTATAACCGTATGTAGTGTATTATAACAGTATGCACTGTATTCTAACTCTATAAAGAGTATTATAACAGTATGTACTGTATTCTAATTGTATAACGAGTATTGTAACAGTATAAAGCGTATTATAACAGTATGTACCATATTCTAACTATATAAATAGTTTATAACAGTATGTACTGTAGATTCTGTGTAAAAAGTATTATGACAGTATAAATAGTATTATAACAGTATAAAGAGTATTATGACAGTATGTACTGTATTCTAACTGCATAAAGAGTATTATAACAGTATATAGTGTATTCTGTCTAATGAGTATTATAACTGTACTGAGTGTATTCTAACTGTATATAGTCTATTATAACAAAACTTAGTGTAGTGTAACTGCATATAATGTATTATGACGGTTGATATTGCATTATAACAGTATATTTAGTGCATCATAACGGTATATAGTGAACTATTATTGTATGTAGGGTATTATAACAGTATGTAGGGTATTATAACAGTATGCAGTGTATTATAACCGTACATAGTGTATTATAACCGTACATAGTGTATTATAACTATACAGTGCACTATTAATGTATGTGGTGTAATATTATACCATATGTTTTAATGTACATGGTGCATTATATCATTAGCCTATAAGCAAATCTTACGGAAGACGACTAAACCCTTATTTCCTGTCTAATTCAATTAACTTCCGGTTCCGGTATGAACAATATATAAGTTGATTCTTTCCTCGTGATAGTTACTGTTATTTATACCAAATAAACCAGCAAGCAGTCATGACAAGAGTTTGTAAAGGGATGGGCGTTGGTTTATATAATATTGGCATTTGATAACCATGAAAAGTGCTCTGATGTCTTTTGTTTGCTGACTTAGTTTATTGCAGGCAAAGTAATGATAATTTATGTATTTACTACTGGTTCTCCATTTCTCTCCCATAAAAGTTAACTGAGAGCATATTAATGGCCGGGGGGGGGCGGGGGCAGCAAGGGGTATTTGAGTTCCTCGTGATTGGACATTTCATTTCACTGTGAACTGGGAATGAGGAAAATAATTCTCGTGAACTGGGAATAGGGTATTAGTCGACCGCCGTGATCAAAATTTTTCATTAATCATTAAACTCTACGTTTGGCTTCCTATGTGTATTCTTTCGTTCGGTAGGTATTAGCTTACCATTGTCCCTGGGCCGTGCCCCACCGGGCCAGCTTATGGTGGGTGCCGCAGTAGGTGCCGGGTTAGGTGCCGCAGTAGGTGCCGGGGTAGGTGCCGCAGTAGGTGCCGGGGTAGGTGCCGCAGTAGGTGCCGGGGTAGGTGCCGCAGTAGGTGCCGGGGTAGGTGCCGCAGTAGGTGCCGGGGTAGGTGCCGCAGTAGGTGCCGGGGTAGGTGCCGCAGTAGGTGCCGGGGTAGGTGCCGGGGTAGGTGCCTGGGTGGGTGCCGGGGTGGTCGAATCGGGGGGTGGCGTGTAATAGATAGATCTGCTGCACTGAACCCCGACGTCGTCGGAATGACCGCAGTGGATGTCGCTGCCCTGGACGAACTGGCACTGGTCCAGTCTGGTGGAGGTATCCGGGCACCCCACGTCCGCCAGCACCACGGGCCCGGACCCCGGCCCGTGCCGCTCCACGACGCCCCAGTAAAACCCCAGCTGCTGGCAGACAGTCCTGCAAACAACACAGCACCACTGCAGAACGCTCATGTCTCACGTCATGCACCAGATAAGCAGTTAGACCTAGTCAGATGCCATTATGTGACAACCATGGTGGATTTAACTTACCGCATCGCCAGGAAAGCGGTGGGGGCACTTACCGGCCGAGGAAGGGGATGGGGGGGGGGGAGGATGCAAGGGTCTGAAGAACAACTAGCAAAAACATCTGACGAACATGGGGAATCGGGGGGGGGGGGGGGGTGGCGAGATCCAAATCTGATGGATATATAATATATATGACTGCTGAACTAAAGTGTTACCATAAATTTCTTCTACTTCAGACTCGTTACTATCTACAATACAAATCAATCGCACCCGCATCAACCAACCGATCGTGAAGACCTCATTCAAATCGTTTGCGATCAATAATTTACAACTTATTACGCCTCACGTGGAATGAATGCTATGCGTTGCACAATCTGCCGCAAGCGAAACCGAATCGCTGTCTGTGAGCCAGACAGTAACTGTGGTGAGTCAATGAATGGTACCCACCTGGCCTCCCTGTCCGTGAGTCAGACAGTGGCTGTGGTGAGTCAATGAATGGTACCCACATGGCCTTCCTCTCGGTGAGCCAGAGTGGCTGTGGTGAGTCAATGAACAGTACCCACCTAGCCTCCCTGTTCATGAGTCAGAGAGTGGCAGTGACGAGTCAATACATGGTACCCACCTGGCCTCCCTGTCGGTGAGTCAGAGAGTGGCTGTGGTGAGTCAATGAACGCTACCCACCTGGCCTCCCTGTCGGTGAGCCAAAGTGGCTGTGGTGAGTCAATGAACCTCTACCCACTTAGCCTCCCTGTCCGTGAGTCAGTGAGTGGCTGTGATGAGTCAATGAATGGTACTCACCTGGTCTCCCTGTCGGTGAATAAGAGAGTGGCTGTGGTGAGTCAATTAACGGTACCCACCTGGCCTCCCTGTCGGTGAGCCAAAGTGGCTGTGGTGAGTCAATGAACCTCTACCCACTTAGCCTCCCTGTCCGTGAGTCAGTGAGTGGCTGTGATGAGTCAATGAATGGTATCCACTTGGTCTCCCTGTCCGTGAGCCAGATAGTGGCTGTGGTGAGTCAATGAATGGTACCCACCTGGTCTCCCTGTCGGTGAGCCAGTGAGTGACTGTGGTGAGTCAATGAATGGTACCCACCTGGCCTCCCTGTCGGTGAGCCAAAGTGGCTGTGGTGAGTCAATGAACCTCTACCCACTTAGCCTCCCTGTCCGTGAGTCAGTGAGTGGCTGTGATGAGTCAATGAATGGTACTCACCTGGTCTCCCTGTCGGTGAATAAGAGAGTGGCTGTGGTGAGTCAATTAACGGTACCCACCTGGCCTCCCTGTCGGTGAGCCAAAGTGGCTGTGGTGAGTCAATGAACCTCTACCCACTTAGCCTCCCTGTCCGTGAGTCAGTGAGTGGCTGTGATGAGTCAATGAATGGTATCCACTTGGTCTCCCTGTCCGTGAGCCAGATAGTGGCTGTGGTGAGTCAATGAATGGTACCCACCTGGTCTCCCTGTCGGTGAGCCAGTGAGTGACTGTGGTGAGTCAATGAATGGTACCCACCTGGCCTCCCTGTCGGTGAGCCAGAGAGTGGCTGTGGTGAGTCAATGAATGGTACCCACCTGCTCTCCCTGTCCGTGAGCCAGAGAGTGGCTGTGGTGAGTCAATGAATGGTACCCACCTGGTCTCCCTGTCCGTGAGCCAGAGAGTGGCTATGGTGAGTCAATGAATGGTACCCACCTGGTCTCCCTGTCGGTGAGCCAGTGAGTGACTGTGGTGAGTCAATGAATGGTACCCACCTGGCCTCCCTGTCGGTGAGCCAAAGAGTGGCTGTGGTGAGTCAATGAATGGTACCCACCTGGTCTCCCTGTCCGTGAGCCAGAGAGTGGCTGTGGTGAGTCAATAAATGGTACCCACCTGGTATCCCTGTCAGTCAGCCAGAGGGTGACTGTGGTGAGTCAATGAACGGTACCCACCTGGTCTCCCTGTCAGTCAGCCAGGGAGTGGCTGTGGCGAGTCAATGAATGGTACCCACCTGGCCTCCCTCTCGGTGAGCCATAGTGGCTGTGGTGAGTCAATGAACGGTACCCACCTAGCCTCCCGGTCCGTGATTCAGAGAGTGGCTGTGGTGAGTCAATGAACGGTACCCACCTAGCCTCCCTGTCCGTCAGTCAGGGAGTGGCTGTGGTGAGTCAATGAACGGTACCCACCTGGTCTCCCTGTCAGTCAGCCAGGGAGTGGCTGTGGCGAGTCAATGAATGGTACCCACCTGGTCTCCCTGTCAGTCAGCCAGGGAGTGGCCTTGGTGGGTCAATGAATGGTACCCACCTGGCCTACTTGTCACTCCGCCAGGGAGTGGCTGTGGTGTCAATGAACGGTACCCGCCTGGCCTCCCTGTCCGTGAGCCAGAGCGTGGCTGTGGTGAGGCAACGAATGGTACCCACCTGGCCTCCCTGTCGGTGAGCCACAGTGGCTGTGGTGTCAATGAACGGTACCCACATGGCCTCCTTCTCCGTGAGTCAGAGAGTGGCTGTGGTGAGTCAATGAATGGTACCCACCTGGTCTCCCTGTCCGTGAGCCAGAGAGTGGCTGTGGTGATTCTATGAAGGGTACCCACCTGGTCTCCCTGTCCGCGAGCCAGAGAGCGGCTGTGGTGAGTCAATGAATGGCACCCACCTGGTCTCTCTGTCGGTGAGCCAGTGAGTGACTGTGGTGAGTCAATGAATGGTACCCACCTGGCCTCCCTGTCGGTGAGCCAGAGAGTGGCTGTGGTGAGTCAATGAATGGTACCCACCTGGTCTCCCTGTCCGTGAGCCAGAGAGTGGCGGTGGTGAGTCAATGATTGGTAACCACCTGGTCTCCTTGTCGGTGAGCCAGAGAGTGGTTGTGGTGTCAATGAACGGTACCCGCCTGGACTCCCTGTCCGTGAATCAGAGAGTGGCTGTAGTGAATCAATGAATGGTACCCACCTGGTCTCCCTGTCAGTCCGCCAGGGGGTGGTTGTGGTGAATCAACGAATGGTACCCACCTGGCCTTCCTGTCGGTGAGCCAGAGAGTGGTTGTGGTGTCAATGAACGGCACCTGCCTGGCCTCCCTGTCCGTGAGTCAGAGAGTGGCTGTGGTGAATCAATGAATGGTACCCACCTGGTCTCCCTGTCAGTCCGCCAGGGAGTGGCTGTGGTGTCAATGAACGGTACCCGCCTGGCCTTCCTGTCCGTGAGTCAGAGAGTGGCCGTGGTGAATCAATGAATGGTACCCACCTGGTCTCCCCGTCAGTCAGCCAGGAAGAGGCTGTGGTGAGTCAATGAATGGTACCCACCTGGTATCCCTGTCAGTCAGCCAGAGAGTGGCTGTGGTGAGTCAATGAATGGTACCCACTTGGCCTCCCTGTCCGAGAGCCAGAGAATGGCTCTGGTGAGTCAATGAATGGTATCCACCTGGTCTCCCTGTCCGTGAGCCAGAGAGTGGCTGTGGTGGGTCAACGAATGGTACCCACCTGGCCTTCCTGTCAGTCAGCCAGAGAGCTGCTGTGGTGAGTCAATGAATGGTACCCACCTGGTCTCCCTGTCAGTCCGCGAGGGAGAGGCTGCGGTGAGTCAGTGAATGGTACCCACCTGGTATCCCTGTCAGTCAGCCAGGGAGTGGCTGTGGTGAGTCAATGAATGGCACCCACCTGGTCTCCCTGTCGGTGAGCCAGTGAGTGACTGTGGTGAGTCAATGAATGGTACCCACCTGGCCTCCCTGTCGGTGAGCCAGAGAGTGGCTGTGGTGAGTCAATGAATGGTACCCACCTGGTCTCCCTGTCCGTGAGCCAGAGAGTGGCGGTGGTGAGTCAATGATTGGTACCCACCTGGTCTCCCTGTCGGTGAGCCAGAGAGTGGTTGTGGTGTCAATGAACGGTACCCGCCTGGACTCCCTGTCCGTGAATCAGAGAGTGGCTGTGGTGAATCAATGAATGGTACCCATCTGGTCTCCCTGTCAGTCCGCCAGGGGGTGGTTGTGGTGAATCAACGAATGGTACCCACCTGGCCTTCCTGTCGGTGAGCCAGAGAGTGGTTGTGGTGTCAATGAACGGCACCTGCCTGGCCTCCCTGTCCGTGAGTCAGAGAGTGGCTGTGGTGAATCAATGAATGGTACCCACCTGGTCTCCCTGTCAGTCCGCCAGGGAGTGGCTGTGGTGTCAATTAACGGTACCCGCCTGGCCTTCCTGTCCGTGAGTCAGAGAGTGGCCGTGGTGATACAATGAATGGTACCCACCTGGTCTCCCCGTCAGTCAGCCAGGAAGAGGCTGTGGTGAGTCAATGAATGGTACCCACCTGGTATCCCTGTCAGTCAGCCAGAGAGTGGCTGTGGTGAGTCAATGAATGGTACCCACTTGGCCTCCCTGTCCGAGAGCCAGAGAATGGCTCTGGTTAGTCAATGAATGGTATCCACCTGGTCTCCCTGTCCGTGAGCCAGAGAGTGGCTGTGGTGGGTCAACGAATAGTACCCACCTGGCCTTCCTGTCAGTCAGCCAGAGAGTTGCTGTGGTGAGTCAATGAATGGTACCCACCTGGTCTCCCTGTCAGTCAGCCAGGGAGTGGCTGTGGTGAGTCAATGAATGGTACCCACCTGGCCTCCCTGTCAGTCAGCCAGAGAGTGGCGGTGGTGAGTCAATGAATGATACCCACCTGGTCTCCCTGTCAGTCCGCCAGGGAGTGGCTGTGGTGCGTTAACGAACGGTACCCACCTGGCCTCCCTGTCGGTGAGCCAGAGAGTGGCTGTGGTGAGTCAATGAATGGTATCCGCCTGGTCTCCCTGCCAGTCCGCCAGGGAGTGGCTGTGGTGAGTCAATGAATGGTAACCACCTGGCCTCCCTGTCGGTGAGCCAGAGAGTGGCTGTGGTGAGTCAATGAATGGTACCCACCGGGCCTCCCTGTCGGTGAGCCAGAGAGTGACTATGGTGAGTCAATGAATGGTACCCACCTGGTCTCCCTCAGTCAGCCAGGAAGTGGCTGCGGTGAGTCAATGAATGGTACCCAGCTGGCCTCCCTGTCAGTCCGCCGGGGAGTGGCTGTCGTAAGTCAATGAATGGTACCCACCTGGCCTCCATGTCAGTCAGCCAGCGAGTGCCTGTGGTGAGTCAATGAATGGTACCCACCGGGCCTCCCTGTCGGTGAAAGTGGCTGTGGTGAGTCAATGAATGGTGCCCACCTGGCCTCGCTGTCCGCGAGTCAGAGTGGCTGTGGTTTGTCAATGAATGGTACCCACCTGGCCTTCCTGTCGGTGAGCCAGAGAGTGGCTGTGGTGAGTCAATGAATGGTACCCACCTGGTCTCACTGTCCGTGAGCCAGGGGGTGGCTGTGGTGAGTCAAGGAATGGTACCCACCTGGCCTTCCTGTCGGTGAGCCAGAGAGTGGCTGTGGTGAGTCAATGAATGGTACCCACCTGGTCTTCCTGTCGGTGAGCCAGAGAGTGACTGTGGTGAGCCAATGAATGGTACCCACCTGGTCTCCCTGTCCGTGAGCCAGGGTGTTTCTGTGGTGAGTCAATGAATGGTACCCACCTGGCCTTCCTGTCGGTGAGTCAGAGAGTGGCTGTGGTGAGTCAATGAATGGTACCCACCTGGTCTTCCTGTCGGTGAGCCAGAGAGTGACTGTGGTGAGTCAATGAATGGTACCCACCTGGTCTCCCTGTCCGTGAGCCAGGAAGTGGCTGTGTTGAGTTCATGAATGGTACCCACCTGGCCTCCCTGTCGGTGAGTCAGAGAGTGGCTGTGGTGAGTCAATGAATGGTACCGACCTGGCCTTCCTCTCGGTGAGCCAGAGTGTCTGTGGTGAGTCAATGAACGGGACCCACCTAGCCTCCCTGTCGCTGAGTCAGAGAGTGGCTGTGGTGAGTCAATGAACGGTACCCACCTGGCCTCCCTGTCGGTGAGCCAAAGTGGCTGTGGTGAGTCAATGACCTTCGACCCACTTAGCCTCCCTGTCCGTGAGTCAGTGAGTCGCTGTGATGAGTCAATGAATGGTACTCACCTGGTCTCCCTGTCGGTGAGTCAGAGAGTGGCTGTGGTGAGTCAATTAACGGTACCCACCTGGCCTCACTGTCGGTGAGTCAAAGTGGCTGTGGTGAGTCAATCATCCTCTACCCACTTAGCCTCCCTGTCCATGAGTCAGTGAGTGAATGTGATGAGTCAATGAATGGTACCCACCTGGTCTCCCTGTCAGTCAGCCAGGGAATGGCTGTGGTGAGTCAATGAATGGTACCCACCTGGTATCCCTGTCAGTCAGCCAGGGAGTTGCTGTGGTGAGTCAATGAATGGTACCCACCTGGTCTCCCTGTCAGTCCGCGAGGGAGAGGCTGCGGTGAGTCAGTGAATGGTACCCACCTGGTATCCCTGTCAGTCAGCCAGGGAGTGGCTGTGGTGAGTCAATGAATGGCACCCACCTGGTCTCCCTGTCGGTGAGCCAGTGAGTGACTGTGGTGAGTCAATGAATGGTACCCACCTGGCCTCCCTGTCGGTGAGCCAGAGAGTGGCTGTGGTGAGTCAATGAATGGTACCCACCTGGTCTCCCTGTCCGTGAGCCAGAGAGTGGCGGTGGTGAGTCAATGATTGGTACCCACCTGGTCTCCCTGTCGGTGAGCCAGAGAGTGGTTGTGGTGTCAATGAACGGTACCCGCCTGGACTCCCTGTCCGTGAATCAGAGAGTGGCTGTGGTGAATCAATGAATGGTACCCATCTGGTCTCCCTGTCAGTCCGCCAGGGGGTGGTTGTGGTGAATCAACGAATGGTACCCACCTGGCCTTCCTGTCGGTGAGCCAGAGAGTGGTTGTGGTGTCAATGAACGGCACCTGCCTGGCCTCCCTGTCCGTGAGTCAGAGAGTGGCTGTGGTGAATCAATGAATGGTACCCACCTGGTCTCCCTGTCAGTCCGCCAGGGAGTGGCTGTGGTGTCAATTAACGGTACCCGCCTGGCCTTCCTGTCCGTGAGTCAGAGAGTGGCCGTGGTGATACAATGAATGGTACCCACCTGGTCTCCCCGTCAGTCAGCCAGGAAGAGGCTGTGGTGAGTCAATGAATGGTACCCACCTGGTATCCCTGTCAGTCAGCCAGAGAGTGGCTGTGGTGAGTCAATGAATGGTACCCACTTGGCCTCCCTGTCCGAGAGCCAGAGAATGGCTCTGGTTAGTCAATGAATGGTATCCACCTGGTCTCCCTGTCCGTGAGCCAGAGAGTGGCTGTGGTGGGTCAACGAATAGTACCCACCTGGCCTTCCTGTCAGTCAGCCAGAGAGTTGCTGTGGTGAGTCAATGAATGGTACCCACCTGGTCTCCCTGTCAGTCAGCCAGGGAGTGGCTGTGGTGAGTCAATGAATGGTACCCACCTGGCCTCCCTGTCAGTCAGCCAGAGAGTGGCGGTGGTGAGTCAATGAATGATACCCACCTGGTCTCCCTGTCAGTCCGCCAGGGAGTGGCTGTGGTGCGTCAACGAACGGTACCCACCTGGCCTCCCTGTCGGTGAGCCAGAGAGTGGCTGTGGTGAGTCAATGAATGGTATCCGCCTGGTCTCCCTGCCAGTCCGCCAGGGAGTGGCTGTGGTGAGTCAATGAATGGTAACCACCTGGCCTCCCTGTCGGTGAGCCAGAGAGTGGCTGTGGTGAGTCAATGAATGGTACCCACCGGGCCTCCCTGTCGGTGAGCCAGAGAGTGACTATGGTGAGTCAATGAATGGTACCCACCTGGTCTCCCTCAGTCAGCCAGGGAGTGGCTGCGGTGAGTCAATGAATGGTACCCAGCTGGCCTCCCTGTCAGTCCGCCGGGGAGTGGCTGTCGTAAGTCAATGAATGGTACCCACCTGGCCTCCATGTCAGTCAGCCAGCGAGTGCCTGTGGTGAGTCAATGAATGGTACCCACCGGGCCTCCCTGTCGGTGAAAGTGGCTGTGGTGAGTCAATGAATGGTGCCCACCTGGCCTCGCTGTCCGCGAGTCAGAGTGGCTGTGGTTTGTCAATGAATGGTACCCACCTGGCCTTCCTGTCGGTGAGCCAGAGAGTGGCTGTGGTGAGTCAATGAATGGTACCCACCTGGTCTCACTGTCCGTGAGCCAGGGGGTGGCTGTGGTGAGTCAAGGAATGGTACCCACCTGGCCTTCCTGTCGGTGAGCCAGAGAGTGGCTGTGGTGAGTCAATGAATGGTACCCACCTGGTCTTCCTGTCGGTGAGCCAGAGAGTGACTGTGGTGAGCCAATGAATGGTACCCACCTGGTCTCCCTGTCCGTGAGCCAGGGTGTTTCTGTGGTGAGTCAATGAATGGTACCCACCTGGCCTTCCTGTCGGTGAGTCAGAGAGTGGCTGTGGTGAGTCAATGAATGGTACCCACCTGGTCTTCCTGTCGGTGAGCCAGAGAGTGACTGTGGTGAGTCAATGAATGGTACCCACCTGGTCTCCCTGTCCGTGAGCCAGGGAGTGGCTGTGTTGAGTTCATGAATGGTACCCACCTGGCCTCCCTGTCGGTGAGTCAGAGAGTGGCTGTGGTGAGTCAATGAATGGTACCGACCTGGCCTTCCTCTCGGTGAGCCAGAGTGTCTGTGGTGAGTCAATGAACGGGACCCACCTAGCCTCCCTGTCGCTGAGTCAGAGAGTGGCTGTGGTGAGTCAATGAACGGTACCCACCTGGCCTCCCTGTCGGTGAGCCAAAGTGGCTGTGGTGAGTCAATGACCTTCGACCCACTTAGCCTCCCTGTCCGTGAGTCAGTGAGTCGCTGTGATGAGTCAATGAATGGTACTCACCTGGTCTCCCTGTCGGTGAGTCAGAGAGTGGCTGTGGTGAGTCAATTAACGGTACCCACCTGGCCTCACTGTCGGTGAGTCAAAGTGGCTGTGGTGAGTCAATCATCCTCTACCCACTTAGCCTCCCTGTCCATGAGTCAGTGAGTGAATGTGATGAGTCAATGAATGGTACCCACCTGGTCTCCCTGTCAGTCAGCCAGGGAATGGCTGTGGTGAGTCAATGAATGGTACCCACCTGGTATCCCTGTCAGTCAGCCAGGGAGTGGCTGTGGTGAGTCAATGAATGATACCCACCTGATCTCCCTGTCAGTCCGCCAGGGAGTGGCTGTGGTGAGTCAATGAACGGTACCCACCTGGCCTCCCTGTCGGTGAGCCAGAGAGTGGCTGTGGTGAGTCAATGAATGGTATCCGCCTGGTCTCCCTGCCAGTCCGCCAGGGAGTGGCTGTGGTGAGTCAATGAATGGTACCCACCTGGCCTCCCTGACGGTGAGCCAGAGAGTGGCTGTGGTGAGTCAATGAATGGTACCCACCGGGCCTCCCTGTCGGTGAGCCAGAGAGTGACTATGGTGAGTCAATGAATGGTACCCACCTGGTCTCCCTGTCAGTCAGCCCGGGAGTGCCTATGGTGAGTCAATGAATGGTACCCAGCTGGCCTCCCTGTCAGTCTGCGGGGGAGTGGCTGTCGTAAGTCAATGAATGGTACCCACCTGGCCTCGATGTCAGTCAGCCAGAGAGTGCCTGTGGTGAGTCAATGAATGGTACCCACCTGGCCTCGCTGTCCGCGAGTCAGAGTGGCTGTGGTGAGTCAATGAATGGTACCCACCTGGCCTTGCTGTCGGTGAGTCAGAGAGTGGCTGTGGTGAGTCAATGAATGGTACCCACCTGGCCTTGCTGTCGGTGAGTCAGAGAGTGACTGTGGTGAGTCAATGAATGGTACTCACCTGGTCTTCCTGTCGGTGAGCCAGAGAGTGACTGTGGTGAGTCAATGAATGGTACCCACCTGGTCTCCCTGTCCGTGAGCCAGGGGGTGGCTGTGGTGAGTCAATGAATGGTACCCACCTGGCCTTCCTGTCGGTGAGCCAGAGAGTGGCTGTGGTGAGTCAATGAATGGTACCCACCTGGTCTTCCTGTCAGTGAGCCAGAGAGTGACTGTGGTGAGCCAATGAATGGTACCCACCTGGTCTCCCTGTCCGTGAGCCAGGGTGTTTCTGTGGTGAGTCAATGAATGGTACCCAACTGGCCTTCCTGTCGGTGAGTCAGAGAGTGGCTGTGGTGAGTCAATGAATGGTACCCACCTGGTCTTCCTGTCGGTGAGCCAGAGAGTGACTGTGGTGAGTCAATGAATGGTACCCACCTGGTCTCCCTGTCCGTGAGCCAGGGAGTGGCTGTGTTGAGTCCATGAATGGTACCCACCTGGCCTCCCTGTCGGTGAGTCAGAGAGTGGCTGTGGTGAGTCAATGAATGGTACCGACCTGGCCTTCCTCTCGGTGAGCCAGAGTGTCTGTGGTGAGTCAATGAACGGGACCCACCTAGCCTCCCTGTCGCTGAGTCAGAGAGTGGCTGTGGTGAGTCAATGAACGGTACCCACCTGGCCTCCCTGTCGGTGAGCCAAAGTGGCTGTGGTGAGTCAATGGCCCTCTACCCACTTAGCCTCCCTGTCCGTGAGTCAGTGAGTCGCTGTGATGAGTCAATGAATGGTACTCACCTGGTCTCCCTGTCGGTGAGTCAGAGAGTGGCTGTGGTGAGTCAATTAACGGTACCCACCTGGCCTCACTGTCGGTGAGCCACAGAGTGGCTGTGGTGAGTCAATGAATGATACCCACCTGGTCTCCCTGTCAGTCCGCCAGGGAGTGGCTGTGGTGAGTCAATGAACGGTACCCACCTGGCCTCCCTGTCGGTGAGTCAGAGAGTGGCTGTGGTGAGTCAATGAATGGTACCCACCTGGTATCCCTGTCAGTCAGCCAGGGAGTGGCTGTGGTGAGTCAATGAATGATACCCACCTGGTCTCCCTGTCAGTCCGCCAGGGAGTGGCTGTGGTGAGTCAATGAACGGCACCCACCTGGCCTCCCTGTCGGTGAGCCAGAGAGTGGCTGTGGTGAGTCAATGAATGGTACCCACCGGGCCTCCCTGTCGGTGAAAATGGCTGTGGTGAGTCAATGAATGGTACCCACCTCGCCTCGCTGTCCGCGAGTCAGAGTGGCTGTGGTTAGTCAATGAATGGTACCCACCTGGCCTTGCTGTCGGTGAGTCAGAGAGTGGCTGTGGTGATTCAATGAATGGTACCCACCTGGCCTTGCTGTCGGTGAGTCAGAGAGTGACTGTGGTGAGTCAATGAATGGTACTCACCTGGTCTTCCTGTCGGTGAGCCAGAGAATGACTGTGGTGAGTCAATGAATGGTACCCACCTGCTCTCCCTGTCCGTGAGCCAGGGGGTGGCTGTGGTGAGTCAATGAATGGTACCCATCTGGCCTTCCTGTCGGTGAGCCAGAGAGTGGCTGTGGTGAGTCAATGAATGGTACCCACCTGGTCTTCCTGTCGGTGAGATAGAGAGTGACTGTGGTGAGCCAATGAATGGTACCCACCTGGTCTCCCTATCCGTGAGCCAGGGTGTTTCTGTGGTGAGTCAATGAATGGTACCCACCTGGCCTTGATGTCGGTGAGTCAGAGAGTGGCTGTGGTGAGTCAATGAATGGTACCCACCTGGTCTTCCTGTCGGTGAGCCAGAGAGTGACTGTGGTGAGTCAATGAATGGTACCCACCTGGTCTCCCTGTCCGTGAGCCAGGGAGTGGCTGTGTTGAGTCCATGAATGGTACCCACCTGGCCTCCCTCTCGGTGAGCCAGAGTGTCTGTGGTGAGTCAATGAACGGGACCCACCTAGCCTCCCTGTTCGTGAGCCAGAGAGTGGTTGTGGTGAGTCAATGAATGGTACCCACCTGGCCTCCCTGTCGGTGAGCCAGGAAGTGGCTGTGGTGAGTCAATGACCCTCTACCCACTTAGCCTCCCTGTCCGTGAGTCACTGAGTGGCTGTGATTAGTCAATGAATGGTACTCACCTGGTCTCCCTGTCGGTGAGTCAGAGAGTGGCTGTGGTGAGTCAATTAACGGTACTCACCTGGCCTCATTGTCGGTGAGCCAAAGTGGCCGTGGTGAGTCAATCAACCTCTACCCACCTGGTCCCCCTGTCCGTGAGCCAGGGTGTTTCTGTGGTGAGTCAATGAATGGTACCCACCTGGCCTTGCTGTCGGTGAGCCAGAGAGTGGCTGTGGTGAGTCAATGAATGGTACCCACCTGGTCTTCCTGTCGGTGAGATAGAGAGTGACTGTGGTGAGCCAATGAATGGTACTCACCTGGTCTCCCTATCCGTGAGCCAGGGTGTTTCTGTGGTGAGTCAATGAATGGTACCCACCTGGCCTTGCTGTCGGTGAGTCAGAGAGTGGCTGTGGTGAGTCAATGAATGGTACCCACCTGGTCTTCCTGTCGGTGAGCCAGAGAGTGACTGTGGTGAGTCAATGAATGGTACCCACCTGGTCTCCCTGTCCGTGAGCCAGGGAGTGGCTGTGTTGAGTCCATGAATGGTACCCACCTGGCCTCCCTCTCGGTGAGCCAGAGTGTCTGTGGTGAGTCAATGAACGGGACCCACCTAGCCTCCCTGTTCGTGAGCCAGAGAGTGGTTGTGGTGAGTCAATGAATGGTACCCACCTGGCCTCCCTGTCGGTGAGCCAGGAAGTGGCTGTGGTGAGTCAATGAATGGTACCCACCTGGCCTTCCTGTCCGTGAGCCAGGGAGTGGCTGTGGTGAGTCAATACATGGTACCCACCTGGTCTCACTGTCGGTGAGTCAGAGAGTGGCTGTGGTGAGTCAATGACCCTCTACCCACTTAGCCTCCCTGTCCGTGAGTCACTGAGTGGCTGTGATTAGTCAATGAATGGTACTCACCTGGTCTCCCTGTCGGTGAGTCAGAGAGTGGCTGTGGTGAGTCAATTAACGGTACCCACCTGGCTTCACTGTCGGTGAGCCAAAGTGGCCGTGGTGAGTCAATCAACCTCTACCCACCTGGTCTCCCTGTCCGTGAGACAGGGTGTTTCTGTGGTGAGCCAATGAATGGTACCCACCTGGCCTTGCTGTCGGTGAGTCAGAGAGTGGCTGTAGTGAGTCAATGAATGGTACCCACCTGGTCTTCCTGTCGGTGAGCCAGAGAGTGACTGTGGTGAGTCAATGAATGGTACCCACCTGGTCTCCCTGTCCGTGTGCCAGGGAGTGGCTGTGTTGAGTCCATGAATGGTACCCACATGGCCTCCAGGTCGGTGAGTCAGAGAGTGGCTGTGAAGAGTCAATGAATGGTACCGACCTGGCCTTCCTCTCGGTGAGCCAGAGTGTCTGTGGTGAGCCAATGCACGGGACCCAGCTAGCCTCCCTGTTCGTGAGTCAGAGAGTGGTTGTGGCGAGTCAATACATGGTACCCACCTGGTCTCCCTGTCGGTGAGTCAGAGAGTGGCTGTGGTGAGTCAATGAACGGTACCCACCTGGCCTCACTGTCGGTGAGCCAAAGTGGCCGTGGTGAGTCAATCAACCTCTACCCACCTGCTCTACCTGTCGGTCAGTCAGAGAGTGGCTGTGGTGAGTCAAGGAACGGTACCCACCTAGCCTCCCTGTCCATGAGTCAGGGAGTGGCTGTGGTGAGTTAATGAATGGTACCCACCTGGCCTCCCTGTCAGTCCGCCAGAGAGTGACTGTAGTGAGTCAATGAATGGTACCCAGCTGGCCTCCCTCTCCGTGAGCCAGAGTGGCTGTGGTGAGTCAATGAATGGTACCCACCTAGCCTCCCTGTCCGTGACTCAGAGGGTGGCTGTGATGAGTCAATGAATGGTACCCACCTGGCCTTCCTGTCCGTGAGCCAGAGAGTGGTTGTGGTGAGTCAATGAATGGTACCCACCTGGGCTCCCTGTCAGTCAGCCAGGGAGTGGCTGTGGTGTCAATGAACGGTACCCGCTTGGCCTCCCTGTCCGTGAGTCAGAGAGTGGCTGTGGTGAATCAATGAATGGTACCCCCCTGGTCTCCCTGTCAGTCCGCCAGGGAGTGGCTGTGGTGAGTCAACGAATGGTACCCACCTGGCCTTGCTGTCGGTGAGCCAGAGAGTGGTTGTAGTGTCAATGAGCGGTACCAACCTGGTCTCCCTGTCAGTCAGCCAGAGAGTGACTGTGGTGAGTCAATGAACGGTACCCACCTGGTCTCCCTGTCAGTCCGCCAGGGAGTGGCTGTGGTGAGTCAATGAATGGTACCCACCTGGTCTCCCTGTCGGTGAGTCAGAGAGTGGCTGTGGCGAGTCAATGAATGGTACCCATCTAGCCTCCCTCTCGGTGAGCATTAGTGGCTCTGGTGAGTCAATGAACGGTACCCACCTAGCCTCCCTGTCCGTGAGTCAGACGTTGCTGTGGCGAGTCAATGAATGGTACCCACCTGGTCTACCTGTCGGTGAGCCAGGGAGTGGCTGTGGTGAGTCAATGAATGGTAACCAGCTGGCCTCCCTGTTAGTCAGCCAGAGAGTGGCTGTGGTGAGTCAATGAATGGTACCCAGCTGGCCTCCCTGTCGGTGAGCCAAAGATTGACTGTGGTGAGTCAATGAATGGTACCCAACTGGCCTTCCTGTCCGTGAGCCAGAGAGTGGCTGTGGTGGGTCAATGAATGGTACCCACCTGGTCTCCCTGTCGGTGAGCCAGTGAGTGACTGTGGTGAGTCAATGAATGGTACCCCCCTGGCCTCCCTGTCGGTGAGCCAGAGAGTGGCTGTAGTGAGTCAATGAATGGTACCCACCTGGTCTCCCTGTCCGTGAGCCAGAGCGTGGCAGTGGTGAGTCAATGAATGGTACCCCTGGTCTCCCTGTCCGTGAGCCGGAGAGTGGCTGTGGTGAGTCAATGAATTGTACCCACCTGGTCTCCCTGTCCGTGAGCCAGAGCGTGGCTGTGGTGAGTCAATGAATGGTATCCCTATTCTCCCTGTCCGTGAGCCAGAGAGTGGCTCTGGTGAGTCAATAAATGGTACCCACATGGTCTCCCTGTCAGTCAGCCAGGGAGCGGCCTTGGTGGGTTAATGAATGGTACCCACCTGGTCTCCCTGTCAGTCAGCCAGAGAGTGACTGTGGTGAGTCAATGAACGGTACCCACCTGGTCTCCCTGTCAGTCCGCCAGGGAGTGGCTGTGGCGAGTCAATGAATGGTACTCACCTGGTCTCGCTGTCGGTGAGTCAGAGAGTGGCTGTGGCAAGTCAATGAATGGTACCCACCTGGCCTCCCTCTCGGTGAGCCAGAGTGGCTGTGGTGAGTCAATGAATGGTACCCACCTGGCCTTCCTGTCCGTGAGCCAGGGAGTGGCTGTGGTGAGTCAATACATGGTACCCACCTGGTCTCACTGTCGGTGAGTCAGAGAGTGGCTGTGGTGAGTCAATGACCCTCTACCCACTTAGCCTCCCTGTCCGTGAGTCACTGAGTGGCTGTGATTAGTCAATGAATGGTACTCACCTGGTCTCCCTGTCGGTGAGTCAGAGAGTGGCTGTGGTGAGTCAATTAAAGGTACCCACCTGGTTTCACAGTCGGTGAGCCAAAGTGGCCGTGGTGAGTCAATCAACCTCTACCCACCTGGTCTCCCTGTCCGTGAGACAGGGTGTTTCTGTGGTGAG
Source organism: Arenicola marina (assembly GCA_964019135.1). Lineage (NCBI taxonomy): Eukaryota > Metazoa > Annelida > Polychaeta > Arenicolidae > Arenicola > Arenicola marina. The sequence goes on from OZ025258.1 coordinate 38,450,238, forward strand.
CCAATGAATGGTACCCACCTGGCCTTGCTGTCGGTGAGTCAGAGAGTGGCTGTAGTGAGTCAATGAATGGTACCCACCTGGTCTTCCTGTCGGTGAGCCAGAGAGTGACTGTGGTGAGTCAATGAATGGTACCCACCTGGTCTCCCTGTCCGTGTGCCAGGGAGTGGCTGTGTTGAGTCCATGAATGGTACCCACATGGCCTCCAGGTCGGTGAGTCAGAGAGTGGCTGTGAAGAGTCAATGAATGGTACCGACCTGGCCTTCCTCTCGGTGAGCCAGAGTGTCTGTGGTGAGCCAATGCACGGGACCCAGCTAGCCTCCCTGTTCGTGAGTCAGAGAGTGGTTGTGGCGAGTCAATACATGGTACCCACCTGGTCTCCCTGTCGGTGAGTCAGAGAGTGGCTGTGGTGAGTCAATGAACGGTACCCACCTGGCCTCACTGTCGGTGAGCCAAAGTGGCCGTGGTGAGTCAATCAACCTCTACCCACCTGCTCTACCTGTCGGTCAGTCAGAGAGTGGCTGTGGTGAGTCAAGGAACGGTACCCACCTAGCCTCCCTGTCCATGAGTCAGGGAGTGGCTGTGGTGAGTTAATGAATGGTACCCACCTGGCCTCCCTGTCAGTCCGCCAGAGAGTGACTGTAGTGAGTCAATGAATGGTACCCAGCTGGCCTCCCTCTCCGTGAGCCAGAGTGGCTGTGGTGAGTCAATGAATGGTACCCACCTAGCCTCCCTGTCCGTGACTCAGAGGGTGGCTGTGATGAGTCAATGAATGGTACCCACCTGGCCTTCCTGTCCGTGAGCCAGAGAGTGGTTGTGGTGAGTCAATGAATGGTACCCACCTGGGCTCCCTGTCAGTCAGCCAGGGAGTGGCTGTGGTGTCAATGAACGGTACCCGCTTGGCCTCCCTGTCCGTGAGTCAGAGAGTGGCTGTGGTGAATCAATGAATGGTACCCCCCTGGTCTCCCTGTCAGTCCGCCAGGGAGTGGCTGTGGTGAGTCAACGAATGGTACCCACCTGGCCTTGCTGTCGGTGAGCCAGAGAGTGGTTGTAGTGTCAATGAGCGGTACCAACCTGGTCTCCCTGTCAGTCAGCCAGAGAGTGACTGTGGTGAGTCAATGAACGGTACCCACCTGGTCTCCCTGTCAGTCCGCCAGGGAGTGGCTGTGGTGAGTCAATGAATGGTACCCACCTGGTCTCCCTGTCGGTGAGTCAGAGAGTGGCTGTGGCGAGTCAATGAATGGTACCCATCTAGCCTCCCTCTCGGTGAGCATTAGTGGCTCTGGTGAGTCAATGAACGGTACCCACCTAGCCTCCCTGTCCGTGAGTCAGACGTTGCTGTGGCGAGTCAATGAATGGTACCCACCTGGTCTACCTGTCGGTGAGCCAGGGAGTGGCTGTGGTGAGTCAATGAATGGTAACCAGCTGGCCTCCCTGTTAGTCAGCCAGAGAGTGGCTGTGGTGAGTCAATGAATGGTACCCAGCTGGCCTCCCTGTCGGTGAGCCAAAGATTGACTGTGGTGAGTCAATGAATGGTACCCAACTGGCCTTCCTGTCCGTGAGCCAGAGAGTGGCTGTGGTGGGTCAATGAATGGTACCCACCTGGTCTCCCTGTCGGTGAGCCAGTGAGTGACTGTGGTGAGTCAATGAATGGTACCCCCCTGGCCTCCCTGTCGGTGAGCCAGAGAGTGGCTGTAGTGAGTCAATGAATGGTACCCACCTGGTCTCCCTGTCCGTGAGCCAGAGCGTGGCAGTGGTGAGTCAATGAATGGTACCCCTGGTCTCCCTGTCCGTGAGCCGGAGAGTGGCTGTGGTGAGTCAATGAATTGTACCCACCTGGTCTCCCTGTCCGTGAGCCAGAGCGTGGCTGTGGTGAGTCAATGAATGGTATCCCTATTCTCCCTGTCCGTGAGCCAGAGAGTGGCTCTGGTGAGTCAATAAATGGTACCCACATGGTCTCCCTGTCAGTCAGCCAGGGAGCGGCCTTGGTGGGTTAATGAATGGTACCCACCTGGTCTCCCTGTCAGTCAGCCAGAGAGTGACTGTGGTGAGTCAATGAACGGTACCCACCTGGTCTCCCTGTCAGTCCGCCAGGGAGTGGCTGTGGCGAGTCAATGAATGGTACTCACCTGGTCTCGCTGTCGGTGAGTCAGAGAGTGGCTGTGGCAAGTCAATGAATGGTACCCACCTGGCCTCCCTCTCGGTGAGCCAGAGTGGCTGTGGTGAGTCAATGAACGGTACCCACCTAGCCTCCCTGTCCGTGGGTCAGAGAGTGGCTGTGGCGAGTCAATGAATGGTACCCACCTGGTCTACTTGTCGGTGAGTCAGAGAATGGCTGTGGTGAGTCAATGAACGGTACCCACCTGGCCTCCCTGTCAGTGAGTCAGGGAGTGGCTGTGGTGAGTCAATGAATGGTACCCACCTGGTCTACTTGTCGGTGAGTCAGAGAGTGGCTGTGGTGAGTCAATGAATGGTACCGACCTGGCCTTCCCCTCGGTGAGCCAGAGTGTCTGTGGTGAGTCAATGCACGGGACCCAGCTAGCCTCCCTGTTCGTGAGTCAGAGAGTGGTTGTGGCGAGTCAATACATGGTACCCACCTGGTCTCCCTGTCGGTGAGTCAGAGAGTGGCTGTGGTGAGTCAATGAACGGTACCCACCTGGCCTCACTGTCGGTGAGCCAAAGTGGCCGTGGTGAGTCAATCAACCTCTACCCACCTGCTCTACCTGTCGGTCAGTCAGAGAGTGGCTGTGGTGAGTCAAGGAACGGTACCCACCTAGCCTCCCTGTCCATGAGTCAGGGAGTGGCTGTGGTGAGTTAATGAATGGTACCCACCTGGCCTCCCTGTCAGTCAGCCAGAGAGTGACTGTAGTGAGTCAATGAATGGTACCCAGCTGGCCTCCCTCTCCATGAGCCAGAGTGGCTGTGGTGAGTCAATGAATGGTACCCACCTAGCCTCCCTGTCCGTGACTCAGAGGGTGGCTGTGATGAGTCAATGAATGGTACCCACCTGGCCTTCCTGTCCGTGAGCCAGAGAGTGGTTGTGGTGAGTCAATGAATGGTACCCACCTGGGCTCCCTGTCAGTCAGCCAGGGAGTGGCTGTGGTGTCAATGAACGGTACCCGCTTGGCCTCCCTGTCCGTCAGTCAGAGAGTGGCTGTGGTGAATCAATGAATGGTACCCCCCTGGTCTCCCTGTCAGTCCGCCAGGGAGTGGCTGTGGTGAGTCAACGAATGGTACCCACCTGGCCTTGCTGTCGGTGAGCCAGAGAGTGGTTGTAGTGTCAATGAACGGTACCCACCTGGTTTCCTGTCAGTCCGCCAGAGAGTGGCTGTGGTGAGTCAATGAACGGTACCCACCTGGCCTCACTGTCGGTGAGCCAAAGTGGCCGTGGTGAGTCAATCAACCTCTACCCACCTGCTCTACCTGTCGGTCAGTCAGAGAGTGGCTGTTGTGAGTCAAGGAACGGTACCCACCTAGCCTCCCTGTCCATGAGTCAGGGAGTGGCTGTGGTGAGTTAATGAATGGTACCCACCTGGCCTCCCTGTCAGTCAACCAGAGAGTGACTGTAGTGAGTCAATGAATGGTACCCAGCTGGCCTCCCTCTCCGTGAGCCAGAGTGGCTGTGGTGAGTCAATGAATGGTACCCACCTAGCCTCCCTGTCCGTGACTCAGAGGGTGGCTGTGATGAGTCAATGAATGGTACCCACCTGGCCTTCCTGTCCGTGAGCCAGAGAGTGGTTGTGGTGAGTCAATGAATGGTACCCACCTGGGCTCCCTGTCAGTCAGCCAGGGAGTGGCTGTGGTGTCAATGAACGGTACCCGCTTGGCCTCCCTGTCCGTGAGTCAGAGAGTGGCTGTGGTGAATCAATGAATGGTACCCCCCTGGTCTCCCTGTCAGTCCGCCAGGGAGTGGCTGTGGTGAGTCAACGAATGGTACCCACCTGGCCTTGCTGTCGGTGAGCCAGAGAGTGGTTGTAGTGTCAATGAACGGTACCCACCTGGTCTCCCTGTCAGTCCGCCAGAGAGTGGCTGTGGTGAGTCAATGAACGGTACCCACCTGGCCTCACTGTCGGTGAGCCAAAGTGGCCGTGGTGAGTCAATCAACCTCTACCCACCTGCTCTACCTGTCGGTCAGTCAGAGAGTGGCTGTGGTGAGTCAAGGAACGGTACCCACCTAGCCTCCCTGTCCATGAGTCAGGGAGTGGCTGTGGTGAGTTAATGAATGGTACCCACCTGGCCTCCCTGTCAGTCAGCCAGAGAGTGACTGTAGTGAGTCAATGAATGGTACCCAGCTGGCCTCCCTCTCCGTGAGCCAGAGTGGCTGTGGTGAGTCAATGAATGGTACCCACCTAGCCTCCCTGTCCGTGACTCAGAGGGTGGCCGTGATGAGTCAATGAATGGTACCCACCTGGCCTTCCTGTCCGTGAGCCAGAGAGTGGTTGTGGTGAGTTAATGAATGGTACCCACCTGGCCTCCCTGTCAGTCCGCCAGAGAGTGACTGTAGTGAGTCAATGAATGGTACCCACCTGGTCTCCCTATCCGTGAGCCAGGGTGTTTCTGTGGTGAGTCAATGAATGGTACCCACCTGGCCTTGCTGTCGGTGAGTCAGAGAGTGGCTGTGGTGAGTCAATGAATGGTACCCACCTGGCCTTCCTGTCCGTGAGCCAGAGAGTGGTTGTGGTGAGTCAATGAATGGTACCCACCTGGGCTCCCTGTCAATCAGCCAGGGAGTGGCTGTGGTGTCAATGAACGGTACCCGCTTGGCCTCCCTGTCCGTGAGTCAGAGAGTGGCTGTGGTGAATCAATGAATGGTACCCCCCTGGTCTCCCTGTCAGTCCGCCAGGGAGTGGCTGTGGTGAGTCAACGAATGGTACCCACCTGGCCTTGCTGTCGGTGAGCCAGAGAGTGGTTGTAGTGTCAATGAGCGGTACCAACCTGGTCTCCCTGTCAGTCAGCCAGAGAGTGACTGTGGTGAGTCAATGAACGGTACCCACCTGGTCTCCCTGTCAGTCCGCCAGGGAGTGGCTGTGGTGAGTCAATGAATGGTACCCACCTGGTCTCCCTGTCGGTGAGTCAGAGAGTGGCTGTGGCGAGTCAATGAATGGTACCCATCTAGCCTCCCTCTCGGTGAGCATTAGTGGCTCTGGTGAGTCAATGAACGGTACCCACCTAGCCTCCCTGTCCGTGAGTCAGAGAGTTGCTGTGGCGAGTCAATGAATGGTACCCACCTGGTCTACCTGTCGGTGAGCCAGGGAGTGGCTGTGGTGAGTCAATGAATGGTAACCAGCTGGCCTCCCTGTTAGTCAGCCAGAGAGTGGCTGTGGTGAGTCAATGAATGGTACCCAGCTGGCCTCCCTGTCGGTGAGCCAAAGATTGACTGTGGTGAGTCAATGAATGGTACCCAACTGGCCTTCCTGTCCGTGAGCCAGAGAGTGGCTGTGGTGGGTCAATGAATGGTACCCACCTGGTCTCCCTGTCGGTGAGCCAGTGAGTGACTGTGGTGAGTCAATGAATGGTACCCCCCTGGCCTCCCTGTCGGTGAGCCAGAGAGTGGCTGTAGTGAGTCAATGAATGGTACCCACCTGGTCTCCCTGTCCGTGAGCCAAAGCGTGGCAGTGGTGAGTCAATGAATGGTACCCCTGGTCTCCCTGTCCGTGAGCCGGAGAGTGGCTGTGGTGAGTCAATGAATTGTACCCACCTGGTCTCCCTGTCCGTGAGCCAGAGCGTGGCTGTGGTGAGTCAATGAATGGTATCCCTATTCTCCCTGTCCGTGAGCCAGAGAGTGGCTCTGGTGAGTCAATAAATGGTACCCACATGGTCTCCCTGTCAGTCAGCCAGGGAGCGGCCTTGGTGGGTTAATGAATGGTACCCACCTGGTCTCCCTGTCAGTCAGCCAGAGAGTGACTGTGGTGAGTCAATGAACGGTACCCACCTGGTCTCCCTGTCAGTCCGCCAGGGAGTGGCTGTGGCGAGTCAATGAATGGTACTCACCTGGTCTCGCTGTCGGTGAGTCAGAGAGTGGCTGTGGCAAGTCAATGAATGGTACCCACCTGGCCTCCCTCTCGGTGAGCCAGAGTGGCTGTGGTGAGTCAATGAACGGTACCCACCTAGCCTCCCTGTCCGTGGGTCAGAGAGTGGCTGTGGCGAGTCAATGAATGGTACCCACCTGGTCTACTTGTCGGTGAGTCAGAGAATGGCTGTGGTGAGTCAATGAACGGTACCCACCTGGCCTCCCTGTCAGTGAGTCAGGGAGTGGCTGTGGTGAGTCAATGAATGGTACCCACCTGGTCTACTTGTCGGTGAGTCAGAGAGTGGCTGTGGTGAGTCAATGAATGGTACCGACCTGGCCTTCCTCTCGGTGAGCCAGAGTGTCTGTGGTGAGTCAATGCACGGGACCCAGCTAGCCTCCCTGTTCGTGAGTCAGAGAGTGGTTGTGGCGAGTCAATACATGGTACCCACCTGGTCTCCCTGTCGGTGAGTCAGAGAGTGGCTGTGGTGAGTCAATGAACGGTACCCACCTGGCCTCACTGTCGGTGAGCCAAAGTGGCCGTGGTGAGTCAATCAACCTCTACCCACCTGCTCTACCTGTCGGTCAGTCAGAGAGTGGCTGTGGTGAGTCAAGGAACGGTACCCACCTAGCCTCCCTGTCCATGAGTCAGGGAGTGGCTGTGGTGAGTTAATGAATGGTACCCACCTGGCCTCCCTGTCAGTCAGCCAGAGAGTGACTGTAGTGAGTCAATGAATGGTACCCAGCTGGCCTCCCTCTCCATGAGCCAGAGTGGCTGTGGTGAGTCAATGAATGGTACCCACCTAGCCTCCCTGTCCGTGACTCAGAGGGTGGCTGTGATGAGTCAATGAATGGTACCCACCTGGCCTTCCTGTCCGTGAGCCAGAGAGTGGTTGTGGTGAGTCAATGAATGGTACCCACCTGGGCTCCCTGTCAGTCAGCCAGGGAGTGGCTGTGGTGTCAATGAACGGTACCCGCTTGGCCTCCCTGTCCGTCAGTCAGAGAGTGGCTGTGGTGAATCAATGAATGGTACCCCCCTGGTCTCCCTGTCAGTCCGCCAGGGAGTGGCTGTGGTGAGTCAACGAATGGTACCCACCTGGCCTTGCTGTCGGTGAGCCAGAGAGTGGTTGTAGTGTCAATGAACGGTACCCACCTGGTCTCCCTGTCAGTCCGCCAGAGAGTGGCTGTGGTGAGTCAATGAACGGTACCCACCTGGCCTCACTGTCGGTGAGCCAAAGTGGCCGTGGTGAGTCAATCAACCTCTACCCACCTGCTCTACCTGTCGGTCAGTCAGAGAGTGGCTGTGGTGAGTCAAGGAACGGTACCCACCTAGCCTCCCTGTCCATGAGTCAGGGAGTGGCTGTGGTGAGTTAATGAATGGTACCCACCTGGCCTCCCTGTCAGTCAACCAGAGAGTGACTGTAGTGAGTCAATGAATGGTACCCAGCTGGCCTCCCTCTCCGTGAGCCAGAGTGGCTGTGGTGAGTCAATGAATGGTACCCACCTAGCCTCCCTGTCCGTGACTCAGAGGGTGGCTGTGATGAGTCAATGAATGGTACCCACCTGGCCTTCCTGTCCGTGAGCCAGAGAGTGGTTGTGGTGAGTCAATGAATGGTACCCACCTGGGCTCCCTGTCAGTCAGCCAGGGAGTGGCTGTGGTGTCAATGAACGGTACCCGCTTGGCCTCCCTGTCCGTGAGTCAGAGAGTGGCTGTGGTGAATCAATGAATGGTACCCCCCTGGTCTCCCTGTCAGTCCGCCAGGGAGTGGCTGTGGTGAGTCAACGAATGGTACCCACCTGGCCTTGCTGTCGGTGAGCCAGAGAGTGGTTGTAGTGTCAATGAACGGTACCCACCTGGTCTCCCTGTCAGTCCGCCAGAGAGTGGCTGTGGTGAGTCAATGAACGGTACCCACCTGGCCTCACTGTCGGTGAGCCAAAGTGGCCGTGGTGAGTCAATCAACCTCTACCCACCTGCTCTACCTGTCGGTCAGTCAGAGAGTGGCTGTGGTGAGTCAAGGAACGGTACCCACCTAGCCTCCCTGTCCATGAGTCAGGGAGTGGCTGTGGTGAGTTAATGAATGGTACCCACCTGGCCTCCCTGTCAGTCAGCCAGAGAGTGACTGTAGTGAGTCAATGAATGGTACCCAGCTGGCCTCCCTCTCCGTGAGCCAGAGTGGCTGTGGTGAGTCAATGAATGGTACCCACCTAGCCTCCCTGTCCGTGACTCAGAGGGTGGCCGTGATGAGTCAATGAATGGTACCCACCTGGCCTTCCTGTCCGTGAGCCAGAGAGTGGTTGTGGTGAGTCAATGAATGGTACCCACCTGGGCTCCCTGTCAGTCAGCCAGGGAGTGGCTGTGGTGTCAATGAACGGTACCCGCTTGGCCTCCCTGTCCGTGAGTCAGAGAGTGGCTGTGGTGAATCAATGAATGGTACCCCCCTGGTCTCCCTGTCAGTCCGCCAGGGAGTGGCTGTGGTGAGTCAACGAATGGTACCCACCTGGCCTTGCTGTCGGTGAGCCAGAGAGTGGTTGTAGTGTCAATGAACGGTACCCACCTGGTCTCCCTGTCAGTCCGCCAGGGAGTGGCAGTGGTGAGTCAATGAATGGTACCCACCTGGTCTCCCTGTCGGTGAGTCAGAGAGTGGCTGTGGCGAGTCAATGAATGGTACCCACCTAGCCTCCCTCTCGGTGAGCATTAGTGGCTGTGGTGAGTCAATGAACGGTACCCACCTAGCCTCCCTGTCCGTGAGTCAGAGAGTTGCTGTGGCGAGTCAATGAATGGTACCCACCTGGTCTACCTGTCGGTGAGCCAGGGAGTGGCTGTGGTGAGTCAATGAATGGTAACCAGCTGGCCTCCCTGTTAGTCAGCCAGAGAGTGGCTGTGGTGAGTCAATGAATGGTACCCAGCTGGCCTCCCTGTCGGTGAGCCAAAGATTGACTGTGGTGAGTCAATGAATGGTACCCAACTGACCTTCCTGTCCTTGAGCCAGAGAGTGGCTGTGGTGGGTCAATGAATGGTACCCACCTGGTCTCCCTGTCGGTGAGCCAGTGAGTGACTGTGGTGAGTCAATGAATGGTACCCCCCTGGCCTCCCTGTCGGTGAGCCAGAGAGTGGCTGTAGTGAGTCAATGAATGGTACCCACCTGGTCTCCCTGTCCGTGAGCCAGAGCGTGGCTGTGGTGAGTCAATGAATGGTACCCCTGGTCTCCCTGTCCGTGAGCCGGAGAGTGGCTGTGGTGAGTCAATGAATGGTACCCACCTGGTCTCCCTGTCCGTGAGCCAGAGCGTGGCTGTGGTGAGTCAATGAATGGTATCCCTGTTCTCCCTGTCCGTGAGCCAGAGAGTGGCTTTGGTGAGTCAATATATGGTACCCACATGGTCTCCCTGTCAGTCAGCCAGGGAGTGGCCTTGGTGGGTCAATGAATGGTACCCACCTGGTCTCCCTGTCAGTCAGCCAGAGAGTGACTGTGGTGAGTCAATGAACGGTACCCACCTGGTCTCCCTGTCAGTCCGCCAGGGAGTGGCTGTGGCGAGTCAATGAATGGTACTCACCTGGTCTCGCTGTCGGTGAGTCAGAGAGTGGCTGTGGCAAGTCAATGAATGGTACCCACCTGGCCTCCCTCTCGGTGAGCCAGAGTGGCTGTGGTGAGTCAATGAACGGTACCCACCTAGCCTCCCTGTCCGTGGGTCAGAGAGTGGCTGTGGCGAGTCAATGAATGGTATCCACCTGGTCTACTTGTCGGTGAGTCAGAGAATGGCTGTGGTGAGTCAATGAACGGTACCCACCTGGCCTCCCTGTCAGTGAGTCAGGGAGTGGCTGTGGTGAGTCAATGAATGGTACCCACCTGGTCTACTTGTCGGTGAGTCAGAGAGTGGCTGTGGTGAGTCAATGAACGGTACCCACCTAGACTCCCTGTCCATGAGTCAGGGAGTGGCTGTGGTGATTCAATGAATGGTACCCACCTGGCCTCCCTGTCAGTCAGCCAGAGAGTGACTGTAGTGAGTCAATGAATGGTACCCAGCTGGCCTCCCTCTCGATGAGCCAGAGTGGCTGTGGTGAGTCAATGAATGGTACCCACCTAGCCTCCCTGTCCGTGAGTCAGAGGGTGGCTGTGATGAGTCAATGAATGGTACCCACCTGGCCTCCCTGTCGGTGAGCCAGGGTGTGGCTGTGGTGAGTCAATGAATTGTAACCGGCTGGCCTCCCCGTCAGTCAGCCGGAGAGTGGCGGTGGTGAGTCAATGAATGGTACCCAGCAGGCCTCCCTGTCGGTGAGCCAAAGAGTGACTGTGGTGAGTCAATGAATGGTACCCACCTGGCCTTCCTGTCCGTGAGCCAGAGAGTGGTTGTGGTGAGTCAATGGTTGGTACCCACCTGGCCTCCCTGTCGGTGAGCCAGGGAGTGGCTGTGGTGAGTCAATGAATGGTACCCACATGGTCTCCCTGTCAGTCAGCCAGGGAGTGGCCTTGGTGGGTCAATGAATGGTACCCACCTGGTCTCCCTGTCAGTCAGCCAGAGAGTGACTGTGGTGAGTCAATGAACGGTACCCACCTGGTCTCCCTGTCAGTCCGCCAGGGAGTGGCTGTGGCGAGTCAATGAATGGTACTCACCTGGTCTCGCTGTCGGTGAGTCAGAGAGTGGCTGTGGCAAGTCAATGAATGGTACCCACCTTGCCTCCCTCTCGGTGAGCCAGAGTGGCTGTGGTGAGTCAATGAACGGTACCCACCTAGCCTCCCTGTCCGTGGGTCAGAGAGTGGCTGTGGCGAGTCAATGAATGGTACCCACCTGGTCTACTTGTCGGTGAGTCAGAGAATGGCTGTGGTGAGTCAATGAACGGTACCCACCTGGCCTCCCTGTCAGTGAGTCAGGGAGTGGCTGTGGTGAGTCAATGAATGGTACCCACCTGGTCTACTTGTCGGTGAGTCAGAGAGTGGCTGTGGTGAGTCAATGAACGGTACCCACCTAGCCTCCCTGTCCATGAGTCAGGGAGTGGCTGTGGTGATTCAATGAATGGTACCCACCTGGCCTCCCTGTCAGTTAGCCAGAGAGTGACTGTAGTGAGTCAATGAATGGTACCCAGCTGGCCTCCCTCTCGATGAGCCAGAGTGGCTGTGGTGAGTCAATGAATGGTACCCACCTAGCCTCCCTGTCCGTGAGTCAGAGGGCGGCTGTGATGAGTCAATGAATGGTACCCACCTGGCCTCCCTGTCGGTGAGCCAGGGAGTGGCTGTGGTGAGTCAATGAATTGTAACCGGCTGGCCTCCCCGTCAGTCAGCCGGAGAGTGGCGGTGGTGAGTCAATGAATGGTACCCAGCAGGCCTCCCTGTCGGTGAGCCAAAGAGTGACTGTGGTGAGTCAATGAATGGTACCCACCTGGCCTTCCTGTCCGTGAGCCAGAGAGTGGTTGTGGTGAGTCAATGGTTGGTACCCACCTGGCCTCCCTGTCGGTGAGCCAGGGAGTGGCTGTGGTGAGTCAATGAATGGTACCCACCTGGTCTCCCTGTCAGTCAGCCAGGAAGTGGCTGTGGTGTCAATGAACGGTACCCGCCTGGCCTCCCTGTCCGTAAGTCAGAGAGTGGCTGTGGTGAATCAATAAATGGTACCCACCTGGTCTCCCTGTCAGTACGCCAGAGAGTGGCTCTGGTGAGTCAATAAATGGTACCCACATGGTCTCCCTGTCAGTCAGCCAGGGAGTGGCCTTGGTGGGTCAATGAATGGTACCCACCTGGTCTCCCTGTCAGTCAGCCAGAGAGTGACTGTGGTGAGTCAATGAACGGTACCCACCTGGTCTCCCTGTCAGTCCGCCAGGGAGTGGCTGTGGCGAGTCAATGAATGGTACTCACCTGGTCTCGCTGTCGGTGAGTCAGAGAGTGGCTGTGGCAAGTCAATGAATGGTACCCACCTGGCCTCCCTCTCGGTGAGCCAGAGTGGCTGTGGTGAGTCAATGAACGGTACCCACCTAGCCTCCCTGTCCGTGGGTCAGAGAGTGGCTGTGGCGAGTCAATGAATGGTACCCACCTGGTCTACTTGTCGGTGAGTCAGAGAATGGCTGTGGTGAGTCAATGAACGGTACCCACCTGGCCTCCCTGTCAGTGAGTCAGGGAGTGGCTGTGGTGAGTCAATGAATGGTACCCACCTGGTCTACTTGTCGGTGAGTCAGAGAGTGGCTGTGGTGAGTCAATGAACGGTACCCACCTAGCCTCCCTGTCCATGAGTCAGGGAGTGGCTGTGGTGATTCAATGAATGGTACCCACCTGGCCTCCCTGTCAGTCAGCCAGAGAGTGACTGTAGTGAGTCAATGAATGGTACCCAGCTGGCCTCCCTCTCGATGAGCCAGAGTGGCTGTGGTGAGTCAATGAATGGTACCCACCTAGCCTCCCTGTCCGTGAGTCAGAGGGTGGCTGTGATGAGTCAATGAATGGTACCCACCTGGCCTCCCTGTCGGTGAGCCAGGGAGTGGCTGTGGTGAGTCAATGAATTGTAACCGGCTGGCCTCCCCGTCAGTCAGCCGGAGAGTGGCGGTGGTGAGTCAATGAATGGTACCCAGCAGGCCTCCCTGTCGGTGAGCCAAAGAGTGACTGTGGTGAGTCAATGAATGGTACCCACCTGGCCTTCCTGTCCGTGTGCCAGAGAGTGGTTGTGGTGAGTCAATGGTTGGTACCCACCTGGCCTCCCTGTCGGTGAGCCAGAGGGTGGCTGTGGTGAGTCAATGAATGGTACCCACCTGGTCTCCCTGTCAGTCAGCCAGGAAGTGGCTGTGGTGTCAATGAACGGTACCCGCCTGGCCTCCCTGTCCGTAAGTCAGAGAGTGGCTGTGGTGAATCAATAAATGGTACCCACCTGGTCTCCCTGTCAGTCCGCCAGGGAGTGGCAGTGGTGAGTCAACGAATGGTACCCACCTGGCCTTCCTGTCGGTCAGCCAGAAAGTGGTTGTGGTGTCAATGAACGGTACCCGCCTGGCCTTGCTGTCGGTGAGTCAGAGAGTGGCTGTGGTGAATCAATGAATGGTACCCACCTGGTCTCCCTGTCAGTCCGCCAGGGGGTGGCTGTGGTGAATCAACGAATGGTACACACCTGGCCTTCCTGTCGATGAGCCAGAGAGTGGTTGTGGTGTCAATGAACGGTACCTGCCTGGCCTCCCTGTCCGTGAGTCAGAGAGTGGCTGTGGTGAATCAATGAATGGTACCCACCTCGTCTCCCTGTCAGTCCGCCAGGGAGTGGCTGTGTTAAGTTAATGAATGGTACCCACCTGGCTTCCCTGTCAGTCAGCCAGAGAGTGGCTGTGGTGAGTCAATGAATTGTACCCACTTGGCCTCCCTGTCCGTGAGCCAGAGAGTGGCTCTGGTGAGTCAATGAATGGTACCCACCTGGTCTCCCTGTCCGTGAGCCAGAGAGTGGCTGTGGTGAGTCAACGAATGGTACCCACCTGGCCTTCCTGTCAGTCAGCCAGAGAGTGGCTGTGATGAGTCAATGAATGGTACCCACCTGGTCTCCCTGTCAGTCCGCCAGGGAGAGGCTGAGGGGAGTCAATGAATGGAACCCACCTGGTATCCCTGTCAGTCAGCCAGGGAGTGGCTGTGTTGAGTCAATGAATGGTACCCACCTGGCCTCCCTGTCAGTCAGCCAGAGAGTGGCTGTGGTGAGTCAATGAATGGTACCCACCTGGTCTCCCTGTCAGTCCGCCAGGGAGTGGCTGTGGTGAGTCAATGAACGGTACCCAACCTGGCCTCCCTGTCGGTGAGCCAGAGAGTGGCTGTGGTGAGTCAATGAATGGTACCCGCCTGGTCTCCCTGCCACTCCGCCAGGGAGTGGCTGTGGTGAGTCAATGAACGCTACCCACCTGGCCTCCCTGTCGGTGAGCCAGAGAGTGGCTGTGGTGAGTCAATGAATGGTACCCACCTGGTCTCCCCGCCAGTCCGCCAGAGAGTGGCTGTGGTGAGTCAATGAATGGTACCCACCTGGTCTCCCTGCCAGTCCGCCAGGGAGTGGCTGTCGTAAGTCAATGAATGGTACCCACCTGGCCTCCATGTCAGTCAGCCAGAGAGTGGCTGTGGCGAGTCAATGAATGGTACCCAGCAGGCCTCCCTGTCGGTGAGCCAGCGAGTGGCTGTGGTGAGTCAATGAATGGTACCCACCTGGCCTCGCTGTCCGCGAGTCAGAGTGGCTGTGGTGAGTCAATGAATGGTACCCACCTGGCCTTGCTGTCGGTGAGTCAGAGAGTGGCTGTGGTGAGTCAAGGAATGGTACCCACCTGGCCTTGCTGTCGGTGAGTCAGGGAGTGACTGTGGTGAGTCAATGAATGGTACCCACCTGGTCTTCCTGTCGGTGAGCCAGAGAGTGACTGTGGTGAGTCAATGAATGGTACCCACCTGGTCTCCCTGTCCGTGAGCCAGGGAGTGGCTGTGGTGAGTCAATGAATGGTACCCACCTGGCCTCCCTGTCAGTCAACCAGAGAGTGGCTGTGGTGAGTCAATGAATGGTACCCACCTGGTCTCCCTGTCAGTCCGCCAGGGAGTGGCTGTGGTGAGTCAATGAACGGTACCCAACCTGGCCTCCCTGTCGGTGAGCCAGAGAGTGGCTGTGGTGGGTCAATGAATGGTACCCGCCTGGTCTCCCTGCCAGTCCGCCAGGGAGTGGCTGTGGTGAGTCAATGAACGCTACCCACCTGGCCTCCCTGTCGGTGAGCCAGAGAGTGGCTGTGGTGAGTCAATGAATGGTACCCACCTGGTCTCCCTGCCAGTCCGCCAGAGAGTGACTGTAGTGAGTCAATGAATGGTACCCAGCTGGCCTCCCTCTCGATGAGCCAGAGTGGCTGTGGTGAGTCAATGAATGGTACCCACCTAGCCTCCCTGTCCGTGAGTCAGAGGGTGGCTGTGATGAGTCAATGAATGGTACCCACCTGGCCTCCCTGTCGGTGAGCCAGGGAGTGGCTGTGGTGAGTCAATGAATAGTAACCGGCTGGCCTCCCCGTCAGTCAGCCGG